>OZ010575.1:15802710-16232710 GCA_963932145.1 Acanthosepion lycidas
GCCGTTGTCTTTGTCTGCCATTAACTTCTTTTTCTCAATGTCTCCTTTCAATGCCCATAGAACATTTCCCCCCCCCCCAAAAAAAAAAATTCTTCTTTCCTTTCCTTTGGTTTGTCTGCGTTTAAATTCTAACTTATTTTTTCTCCTTCATCATTCCGTTCATCCGGCCAAAAACTCCACCACCGAATGCAAAACACATTGTTAACCAGACAGAATTCTCTCATTTTTTTTCTAAGTCTGTACGGCGATATATATATATATATATATATATATATATATATATATATATATATATATATATATATATATATATATATATATCCTCATTTCATCGTTGGTTTTGTTTCAGGTTTTGCAGTGGGCTGTCGCAAATACTTAATGGTTTTCTTTCTTCGACTGAACCGACCTTCGTAGATTTTCCTGTCTGAGACGTTAAGATGAGTTATTTTCATGCGCACACTTTGGAATAATCATTTTATTTTTATTTTTACAGTAAGGAGCACCCTTTACAACAGAGGCAGGCAACCTACAACACTTGTGACGCACGTGGCACGCCAAGCAATTTTCAACGTCACATAGCTACAAATGACATCACGAAATCCGAACCGATAACTACTAAAACGCAAAGATATTTAGCTGTTTCAATTTTAATATATATTAAAGTATGTAGGTGTTATGGCCCGGTTCCTTGTACCACGGTGATAGTCCAGGGTAGAACAAATAAAGAAGAACTCGAACACAAGTATGGAATAACAGATATATTACAAACAGGAATATATACAGAGAAGTAGAAAGTGTTAGTACGAACAATCAGGTTTAGTAGGGAGAACAATGTAGTCTCGACCAGTATCACTATTCCAATGTCTTGTAGTAATTGTCTGAACGCGACTCTTTTTCGGACTGCCTCTGACTCGACTCTTGGGTCGACTTGGACTACTGACGATATTCAGTCACCCCCCCCACACACACACTGGGGCATCATGTGACACAACGCCGGTTATTTAATGTGGGATTTCCGAGCCCGTGGACTCGGCCCCAAAATATGCCGATTGAACCCGTATAAACGGGGTCAAGGCCAGTTTACCTCCCCGAAAGAGACTCCGCCCTTCGGCGTAGCCTCGTTCGGGTTTCTCCCCGCCCGAAGGCAGAGAGTTCAACGGAACAGCCGGTCAAGACTTGAGCCACTGACTATATTTAGTCAAACCCCCACGTGGGCATCATGTGGCACAAGGCCGGTTTAACGTGTGATCTCCGAGCCCGTTGGTTCGGCCAAAAATATACCCATTGAACCCGTATAAACGGGTTCAGGGTCGGTTTACCTCCCCGAAAGAGAATCCGCCCTTCGGCGTAGCCTACTTCAGGTTCCTCCCTGCCCGAAGGTAGAGAGTTCGACCGAACAGCCGGTCAAGACTTGAACGACTGACGATATTCAGTCACCCCCTACCACCACCACTGGGGCATCATGTGGCACAAGTCCGGTTATTTAATGTGGGATCTCCGAGCCCCTGAGCTCGTCCCAAAAATCTGCCCATTGAAACCGTATAAACGTGTTCAGGGCCGGTTTACCTCCTCGAAAGAGACTGAGCCCTTCGGCGAAGGCAGATAGTTCAACCGAACAGCCGGTCATGACTTGAGCGACTGACGATACTCAATCACCCCCCCACACACACACACACACACTGGGGCATCATGAACCTCGGCTAGAAACATCACTGTGCACCAAAGGATGTAATAGATGTATTTTACGAAACTATATAAAATATATTGCAGAACAGGTTTTATTGACTTTGTCATCTATAAAAATACGTATGCTGTTGCCACACTGAATGATTTTAAAACCCTAAGTCGGTACATGGCAAAAAGTTGCCGATCCCTGCTTTAAAAGGTCCTGAGTCCACTCGAGGTAGAGGGTTACGTTTGGAGGCTATTTGGAGGCCATTTGTGTGTATAGGAGTGGGAATATAACGGTTAACCCTAGCGTTGAACGGGTTAATATTGTAATGATCGGGGAAATATCCTGTTGGGAGTCGGTCCCACAGGGCAGTAGTTTGCGGGAAGAAGCTGCTCGAATGGAACTTACTTCTTCCCGATGGAATACTGAGTGGAATGTGGGTTGTTGGCTACTATGTAACTGGCATGGCGTGTTCTTGCTCTGAAGGTTTGACTTGGTGGAACCAGGGTATGTAGTTCATCTGAGCACTTTCCGTAAAAGTAACGCTAGAGTAGCGACAGGCCTGCCACGCCCGGCCTGTGGTTGAGAGGTTGAAAGGTGGAGAATAACTCCCATATCTTCGTTCTCTGCGTTCACGCCATAGACTTGATTGGTCTGTGTTTGGTTGTTTTGTTTTACGGCTAATCAACCTCTCTTGAGTCATTTAAATCCCAAACATTCTTATATTTCATAAAATAAGTATCAACTACTTTGGTTGGTGTTCGGGGGTTAATTATTTGCCCATAGTTTGGACCCTAACAGGTACTATCACCCCGAGTCAGGGTGGACCTGGGAACAACAGCGATTGAGATTGTGGTTCCACGCTCTTCAGAACTTCCCAATAAGAGCCCTTGCTGCCGGATGTAGTTTATCGTCATACACAGAACGCTACAGAGGTGAGATAAGTTGCTGCTAATCTTATATAAAAAGTACAGTATAAGTGTGTTTGTGCATGTGTGTGTCCAAGCAACTCATTTCAATGATCCATAGCTCATTCAAAAACCCTAGAAAAGTTAAGCGCAGAGAACGATTTTCGATGAGCTCAGATTCAGGGTTGCCAGATTATGCAAGGTTCTTCATCTTATCAAAACTATTTAAATACTTCTTGAAAGAGAAATCATTCCCACATCTTTGGAACGGATTATGTACCCATTTTTAAGAGTTCGAGTGGGGAACTCAATTCTCTCCATCCACCTCTTCCGTTTTCTATGGAGGTTGAGAGTTTTAGGATATTACTATTTTTGGATGTTCTTGTTGAGCGTAAAAATGGTGTATTCTATACCATCGTCTTCCGTAAACCCACATTCACAAGCCTATTCACGTTGGAATTCTATTGACCCAAAGCCCCAAAACATTGGTCTAATTTCGACCCTGGTTCATCGCGCTTTGATGATCTGTACTTCTAGTTTGTTAGATGAAAGTAATCGATATCCCACCAAAAAAATCAACCGCGTTATAGACAATAAAATCAAACGTTTTAGGGAGCCAGTGTTTTTGGGACCTAGTCGGTTCCCTATTTATTTAAAGTTGCCTTGGCTTGGCGGGAAATGTCAACTGTTGTCTGACGAAATTTCAGCTTGTATCGTTTCATGTTACATGTGTACTGTTCCCTTCCTTTAATAAGGATCGTTTGTCCTATTTTCAGAAAAGAAAATAGTTGTAAAAAAAAATTCAAATGCCGATTCGAAGCGACGAAACATTCTGAGAATGGAGACTCTGATTTCGCAAGATGTTGCCGCCTATTTGCGTTCAAGTAGTCGATGCGCAGTTTTAAGAATTAATCAAGCAGTCCACAATTGGTCGATTGCGAAGCATTTGCTGGACAAATCCTGATTGTACCGCTGAATATAAGGACACGCGGCTTTCTTTTCTACATAGTGCTCGCTCGGTTTACCTCCTCTGAGTCTTTCAGGCCGTGTACATAAAATTTCCCAGCCGAGTCTATGAAAACAAAAGGAGCATTTCATGGGCTACCTACGATTGATCGAGGAATTGTGAGTTTCTTTTTCCATTTTATACTCTTGTCATCATTTTATTAACTATTTACAATTAAATTTTATTTTGTTTTAATCGCGTTCCAACTTTCCTTCACTTGCAATATCATGATTATTTAGCTAACGATCGGCTTTGAAAAAGTGTCGGCTGAAAGGATCCTATGGTAGAAAATGAAGTCAATTTTCTTTAAATCTGGTCTTTTTCTGTGGGTACAAGTCTCTTTACGCACACACACACAGACACATACACACACACACACACACATATATATATATATATATATATATGTATATAAGGCAGGATGTGCGTGTGTGTGTAACGAATGCACGGTCGCAATTTTCGACGAATTTGCACCAAAATTTACATGCACATGCTCCAAGTTAGCGGGAAGGCCAAGACCGACGTTGCATTTCCCAACTTCCATCGATAGGGGAAATAATCGATTTTTTCATGCTTCTACGGCAGTTTTCATGTAGTTTGCGGCCATTTTCTACTGGCCAGAGTGAGAGCCTATAGCTGGCTGCCACGAATAGGCAGGAAGATTCTATTGACCAGCGTGAGAGCCAACAGCTGACTGACACGAATGTTAACTAGCATGCTATAGCATGCAAAAACAATCGATAGCTGCATTTGTCACAAATGGGAAAAATTTAAATCTGCATGGCACTTACTGCAATTGGCTCATTCGCTTGATTAAACTCAACGTTGATTCTGATTCCGCAGAACTGGGTTGGGTGTGAAAAAAGTATTTGTTGTTAACATTCTTTTTTCATTCGGTTTTTCCAGTTACGAGTCCTTTTTTAAAGCTGATCGTTTTGCGTTCATTTTGTTTAGTTCTCTTTTCGTAACAGATTTAATGTTTAGTATAGAGCTTAGAAAAATTCGCAGTGTGAGATAGGCAAGAAGTAAGGCATGTAGCAACATCAGCACGGCAAAGGGCACTCCTTTAAAGGCAAGGAAGGGCAAAAGTCGTAATATATCTCTTGGCGTTCGGGCATTAATTTCACTCTTTGACATTAACTGAGATTACAACCGCTCCTCGCGAATGAAAAATAGCAAAATAAATCTATGAAGCATCCATTTAGCCATAAATAATCCGTTTAAATATATACATATATATATATATATATATATATACATAGAGAGAGAGAGAGAGAGAGAAACGCACACGCGTACACAAGCACACGCAAACACCAGCGTACAAACTTACACACTCACACAACAAAGAGAAAAATATCAATTCTTACGCCACTAACTAAATCATTTTTTTTAATATGAAAATAACGAAAATGAGAAAATCTGAAGTCAATTGCTGAAATATCCTGACGGTTGGACGGAACGATTGCAAAACAGTTCTTCTACGAATCTCCAGAATCAAGGTCCTGAGTATGATATCAATCAGCTAAGTACCTAATTTTAATTATGCTAATCCTATATATATATATATATATATATATATATATATATGTGTGTGTGTGTGTGTGTGTGTGTGTGCGATTAAAACGAAAATTGGCCCACTTGTTTATTCTAATTATGCTAATCCTATATATATATATATATATATATATATATATGTGATTAAAACGAAAATGGTCCCACTTGTTTATTCTTCGTATCGTTGAAAAAGGACACAGGCGTGCCCGAAAATTCCGACTTTAAAATCTTTCTCTCTCTTTGTGTTTCAATTTAATTAAAAGGTTAGTATATGATAAATAACATAATTTTGTTGCCAATATTGTTATAATTTTGTTATCATTTTATTCCCAAAGTTTTATTAGGCCGCCTATAAAACGTATATATATATATATATATATATATATATATATATATATATATATATATATATATATTATTGTGAGACCGGAAACTACCTACACAATAGACTCTTCCAGGCCTATATTAAGTAGGCGACATAGCACTCTATAGGAGAGTGACAGAGAGTGATAGAGAGTGATGGAGAGTGACAGAGAGAGACAGAGAGAGTCTCGTATTACTACCAGTGTTGGACACTAACTTATAGTAAGCTCTGCTTACACTATCTCCGTAACCTGTCGTTAATATATCGTTCTTACATCTAATCCGTGTTCCGTGTTTTACTTCTGTTGGCCCAACTTTGGCACCCACATCATATATATATATATATATATATATATATATATATATATATATATATATATATATATATATATATATATTATTATTATTATTATTATTATTATTTTTTTGAAAATATGTCTCCATCGCGACACAGGAATTACTGTTTCAAAACTGAAAACTTCATAGGATAAAAGAAAGTCAGTTTAGCCAGACAGAAATCTTAAGACTCCACCCAATCTAAACCAACTTTAAATTTGACACAAAAAGATACCCTTGCTTTCTTCATTCGTAAAAAAAGCTAACAGCCCATTAATAAAAAATAAGTGAGAATTCTCTTACCACCAACTTAGCTTAAAAATAGAGTAAATTCAATTTTTTTCTAAGTTATTCTTAGCATCGCTTGAGAATGGAAGTGAGCTCTAAATTTGAACTTTAAATTTTAAGATTTCGAAACAGTAATAATTATAAATTTATACTATACTTTGTATCGAGAATTGTTTTTTTTCCTATTATTTGAATACACACACACAGACACACACACACACACACACATATATATATATATATATATATATATATATATATATATATATATATATATATATATATATATTAATAAAAAGAAAGAACAGTAAGATATATAATTCGGTGTTCTTATAGATATTTTTATTTTTACAAAATAGTGCTCAATGTAAATTTACAGAGCATTAATATTATAAATTAATAAACTTAAAATATGGTTTTTCGCTACAAAGTTTCAACCATGTTTCAAAAATGGAAGCTAAAAGCCCCGAATTTAATTTTGTAATTTTGGAACTGTGTAGCGAAAACGATATTTTAAGTCTATTAATTTATAATATATATATATATATATATATATATAGTCAAACCTAAAGAGCCAGACAAACCTATTTGTCTGGGTCTCTAGGTTTGACTAGGTCTGCTCTACTTTTGTATTGAGTACTTTTAAGTTAGTTGATACTCGTATCGGGTTTTTTTCTTTGGGCTTTGGACCTGTATGCTGCGCGATTTTTTTCGACAGATTTTCATGTTCCTGGCTCTTTCTTTTTTTAAAACCTTTTTTCCTTCGAGATTGATTTGACCATTAGGTTATTTGAGAGAGACGAGTGTAGCTACCTATATTTATATATATATATATATATATATATGTGTGTGTGTGTGTGTGTGTGTGTGTGTGTGTGTGTATAATATATATATATTTTTGTGCGTGTGTGTATGTGTGTGTGTTTTTAAACTTTATGTTATCCATATGTGATCGATATTTAATACTTACTCATATATATATATATATATATATATATATATATATAGTCTATTAGTAATTAAAAATAAAAATAATATTTTAAAATTGTAGTCCAATACAACGTATACTAATCCAAACAGCCCTTTTAGAAAGAATCTTTACGTATGAATTTAACGGAAAAAAAATGGCGAAAAACTTTTTGTCGTTGATACAAAAAAAAACAGACGACACGCGTTGAACGGATGTTATAATTCGTTGAAAACGGCACTTCTACCCTACCTAGACATTTTTGTGGACGTAACTCATAATTCATACAACAATAGTTAATAAAAACTACCGCCTTTGCCTAAATGATCGAATTTCATTGTATCCTTGTAAACGAAAATTATGAAATGTATGTGCATTTAAAACTCAGTAAATTTAAAAATAAGTTATTCCAAAATTCGCTTGAAGATGAAACAGAGCTAATACTTTTAATTTAATTATATAATTGAATTTGAAGTTTTTAGTTTCTGTTTTTGAAACATAGTGATTCCTGTGTAGCGATGGAACCCTATTTTTAAATCAGTTAATTTATAATATTTATGCTCTGTAAATTTACATTGAACCCTTTTTTGTAAAAATAAAAATATCAATGAGAACACCGGATTATATACCTTACTGTTCTTTCTTTTTTTACTATAATATATATATATATTATATATATATATATATATATATATATATATATATATATATATATATATATATATATATATATAGATAGATAGATAGATATGAAGAAATATACTCTTAAGGTGTGCTATACTTATGGGATAAAGTGCTCAAAATCAGAGATAGAGCGTGTGTAAATAAAGAAGTGAACATTGAAGTCAACACTGAGAGGGGACGGTCTGTTTCATGCTAGACGCAATCGTCAGGTCGTCAGGTGGCCTGACGATTGTGTCTACCATGAAACAGACTGTCTCCTCTAAGTGTTGCCTTCAATGTTCACTTTTATATATATATATATATATATATATATATATATATAGAACCCCGTTAATAAATTATAGAAAAATGCAATAGATTTAAATTATATAACTTAAACTCAAAAACTTACTCATTTTGTGCTTTTTGTCGTCTGCAAATTTGAATTCTTTATTCATATATATTAACCAAGCAATAACGTCAAATGAAACGGCATTCTTTGAATTTGCAGACGATTAAGATGTGTTGTTCGCTACAAAAGTTTCGCGGTTCACTTTAGAATATGATCAACAAAATTTTCCCGCCTTAAAATGAATATTGAAAAATTGGAAAAATATTTATTAACCAATAAACTCATTGCATTAAATTTTCTGAAGCCGATGTTTTGTTTAAAAGTTTGTAGTTCGCTAATTAGTATTCCAATTAAGCTTTGGCCTTTTACAAAACTGAAATTCTCACAGCTTAATTATTCACATTTTCGCATATTTATTCGAGTATACTATATTGCAATACCTATCCTGACCTCACTGGACCGATGTATTTTGCAGAACCGGCCGTTGGTCCTGTCCTAGTCCAGTATTCCCAAGCGGTCACACATCTAGGTAGTGACCATGCTGGACGTTGATTAACTTCGGTGATCGTACGGGAATCGGTGTTGAGACTGAGAATTCTTACTAAAAAAAAAAAATGCCTTTGACAGGATTCGAACTTGTATTCCCATTTTACTATTTTTGAACCTAGTGTGCTTTTGTAACACCTACCCTGACCCCACTGAATGGATGTACTCTACAAGACCGGCCGTTGGTTCTTTCCATGACCAATATTACATGTCTGCGGTTCACAATGTCGATTCAATTCTACTTTCCAGCCAGGTTGTGATTTTTTTGATCCTGGAGAGCAAATATCAAATGATAGATCCCAGAAGATTCAGCTGGTCTACCTGTAAGTTCATTGGGGCGAGAATTGGGCTAAGCAGAAAAAAATCAAATATGAACAAGTCGATTCGATTCCAAAGAAAAATTTATGTATATGTATATAAGGAAGAAATTGGTACAAAAAGAAAAATACAGTAAAGTCCAACAAAAAGAAATATTGCAAATAATCCTGAAAGGAGAGAAGTGGCTTTCGGGTTCAGCATTTTTTGTTCTTAGTAGTGGCCGTAATTAATTCACTCAGCAAGCATTAACCTTATCACAGCAAGCGGACGCTTTTACTCCCACTGCCTATCACTCTCATTCTCTCTCTCTCTCTCTCTCTCTCTCTCTCTCTCTCTCTCTCTCTCTCTCTCTCTCGTTGAATGCTACTTCGACTATACTGTCTCTCGACTCCCACTCGACTCTCTAGACTCAAGCGGACATGTTGAGTGATGGCGGCGACGGTAGCGTTAGTAGTCCTTTGCGTTATGGCCGGTCCGCAACTCTGTTGCTATGGTGACGAGGTCATGGCGGCGGTAGCAGCTCCCTACGTGACGGTCAGCTACTATTTGCCAATTGACTTCACCCAGATCCAAACTTCGACTGTTTTCGCACAAACACGTGCTTAAATAAAACGGGGGTTAGAGACAAAAACTTAGATTACCGACCTCTCCCCCTTCATGATTAAACGAGCAGTCTCTTCTTCCCAATTGGTATTCCATAGTTCATATAAACACTATTGATTTGACATGTTATATTAATAAATCTGGCACAGATCCTCTGGGCATAAACTTCACCCAGATTATTTTTCTCATCTATAAACAAAATTCTATATTAGTTTATTATTATTTCAAGGGTGACCATTGCTCTTTGCCACAATATTACAAAAAATGCTTAGCGATATTGACACATAAAAAAACATGCAGACCGAGTTATTTGTCAACAACAGATACTTGCATTAGTATTAAAGTCTGCTCACTGCTATAAATGTATGCGAATAACAAAAAAACCGTAAATCTGTGTCTGACATGCAGGCACGTTCTGTTTCTTCTATTAAGGCAACTGATTCGTTTGTAGTATAAAGAAATTGTTTCGCAAAGAATCTTTTAATTCATTTCTTTCAATCTGAAAGAAAAACGATACTGAAATAATAAAAAATATATTTAAATTTGTTGAGCCATGTTTCATCTATGAAATAAAGGTATAGATTAAATCATATAAAATTATTAAATCCCTTTTGTTTTTTAATGAATCAAATAGCTAGCTACCTAGCTAAGACAGATTGATAGAGACAGACAGCCAGGCTGAGGTAGCTAGAGAGTGAGATAGGGTGAAAGAGGGAGAGGGAGAGAGAGATGAAAAGACTATGATAGGTTTATTGATTTAGAGATATTGTAAAAATTTACTTTTATTTTCCTTCAGAACGTGTGGAGTCACGGTCTTCCATAACCTCCTATCATTCATAGCTCCTAACAACATTTATCTATTTACTCTCCATTCCACTGCTCTCTCTCTCTCTCGCTCTCTCTCTCGCTCCCTCTCTCTCTCTCTCTCTCTCTCACTCTCCCCATATATATATATATATATATATATATATATATATATATATATATATATATATATATATACCTTATAGTGCAAGAAAACAGCGCTCAATGTTTAATTACAGAACTACGTTGATTACACAACTCGGAGTTTCATGTGATTTGCAATCTTCACGTGGCTTTTTTTGGTATAATTCTGATTATTTATATATATATATATATATATATATATATATATATATATATATATAATTTTATTCCTTTTCTCTACTGAGCGTATTGAGCTCTCTACGCTTTATCGTATTAACTAACTTGGTTTTTTTGGTTTTTTTTCTTTGAACTTGAAATTTAAGGCACTGGACGATGTTTTTCTCCCTGTTTAAATGATTCTATTTTATCAGTTTTTTCCTCGTTCATATCTATCTATCTATCTATCTATCTACTTATCTATCTATCTATCTATCTATCAAAGCTGTCTTTTCATATCTATCTATCTATCTATCCCGTCGTATCTGACGTATGAGGAATATATATATATATATATATATATATATATATATATATATATATATATATATATATATATATATATATAGGGGTTGGACAAAATAATTGGAACATTTGCAAATTCCACTCCTATATTTCAAAGACCTATTATATTAAGAACTTTAAATAAAACTTCGTAATTGCAGGTTATATCTATTGTAAATACGTTTATTTATCTAATTTACTGTCTTTGTCTTATTTATTTTTAGAATTTAGTCAAATTTAAGCTAAATACAGGACCTCTCCGACTTCGAAAAGAGCAAATTGTTGGAGCTCGCATGGCAGGAGCCTTGATTACTAAAGTTGCTAAACTGTTTTGGTTTTTCAAGAGCTACCATATCAAGAACACTGATGCAATTCGAGAAACAGGTCAAGACCTCTAGCAACTGTAGCAATTCGGGACGGACTTGCAAACTTACTGGCAGGGACTGACATGCATTGAAACGCAATGTGGCAAAAAATCCTCGGACAAATGCGGCCAAAGTGACTGCTGAGTTGAATAACCATCTGAATAGTTCAGTTTCTACTAAAACTGTTCCCCGTGAGCTCCATAAGGCTGCATATCATGGAAGAGTCGCTGGGAGGAAACCTCTTCTCTCCACTCGCAACATTCAAAAGAGGTTGAAATGGTGCAGAGATCACAATGCCTGGTCTGCAGACGAATGGAAGCAAGTCATATTCTCAAACAAGTCCAGTTTTTTTCTCTTTTCCCAACTTCAGGGCAAGTTTATGTGTGGAGACACCCCAAAGAAGCTTACAACCCTGACTGCCTTCTTCCAACAGTGAAGCATGGAGGTGGATCAGTGATAGTTTGGGCCGCCATATCATGGAAATGTCTCAGTCCAATAAATGCCCTGCATGGTAGAATCAACAGCAAAGATTACCTGAACATTTTGGGAGCTCATATTCATCCAATGGTCAAGACTTTATTCCCTGATGGTGACTGCATCTTCCAAGACGATAATGCTCCAATACATACCGCTCGAGTGGTTAAGAATTGATATGAAGAGCATAAAAGTGAGCTAGAACACATGGAATGGCCGCCCCAATCACATGATATCAAAAATATTGAACATTTGTGGTGCATTTTGGAACAACAAGTTAAGAACCGCTGCCCTCTACCGTTGTGTCGTATAGATCTAGACAAGGTTTTAATGGAAGAATGACTGAAAATTCCTCTGGGTGAAGTCAGGAAGCTGTATGATTTCATTCCTAGACGTATTAAAGCTATCTGTGATGCTAAAGGAGGACGAACTCCATATTAAATAAATTTTCTTTGAATTTAACAAGTGTTCAAATTATTTTGTCCAGCCCCTGTATATATATATATATATATATATATATATATATATATATATATATTACATTAATTTTTTTGTCTCAGCAATCCACCTCTGATGAGGAACTTGTCTGTGTGTGTGTATATATATATATATATATATATATATATATATATTCTAGCATGTTTCCTTAAATAATCTGGGCATATTATGTCTATTTATTTTATTTTAATCCTGTCGAATTCTCGGATCAACTTCTTAATGTTGATATTAAATTCAGTAAGGAAGGCGTCTTAGTTTTTTTTATTTCTTTTCTTTTCCCACTTACATTCAGCCTCATCCAATATCATCTTCAGGGATGAATTTTTAAATTCACTTGGATGAGATTGAAAGTAGTTCGAGGCAAAATGCAATGTCTTCGTTAATGAATATAACATCAAATATAATAAAGTTGATGAAAATAAAATAGACAAAATATGTCAAGATTATTCGAGCAAACAGACTTGAATGTAGATTGGCTGCTTAAATATATATATCCTATATGTTTGTGTGTTCATGTGTGTCTTTGTTTACATAGATAGATTTGGAGAGACTGTGATAGATAGATAGATAGATAGATAGATAGATAGATAGATAGATAGAAACAGATTGATATACATATGAAGTGACTGAGATAAATAGATAGATAGATAGATAGATATAAACAGACTGATATAGATATGAAGAGACTGTGATAGATAGATAGATAGATAGATAGAAACAGATTGATATACATATGAAGTGACTGAGATAGATAGATAGATAGATAGATAGATAGATAGATAGATAGATAGATATAAACAGACTGATATAGATATGAAGAGACTGTGATAGATAGATAGATAGATAGATAGATAGATAGATAGATAGATAGATAGATAGATAGATAGATAGATAGATATTAACAGACTGAGATAGATAAAAACAAGCTTCAATTTTTCCTCGTTTCTCTTCAATATATCTTCGAATGTTTTTCTTTACTCAATTCATGTTAATTTAAATGTCATTTCCGATGATTTTTTTTTAATTTTTTTCATGCCTATTTTTTCGTTCCTTGCTCGTTTGCTTATTCTAGAGTTGTTCCTTTTTTCGTCTGTCTTTTGGCCAAACATTTTCCTTTCTATACCAATTCCTATTTACCACTTTAAAATTCAAATCACATCCAATGTGTGAGGAAGGGAGATATTCATTTTGAAAAAAATGATATGTCAGAACTTGCAGCGTAGAGAATACATCAGAAAAAGCAGCCGTAAAATATGTTGAAAAAACACACTTACAAATACTCATTCTACACACACACACACACACATACATACATATATATATATATATATATATATATATATATATATATATATATGTATGTGTGTTTGTGTGTAGTTTGAGTATTTATACGCACACACACACACGTATATATATATATATGTGTGTGTGTGTGTATATATATATGTGTGTGTGTGTGTGTTTATATATATATATATATATATGTGTGTGTGTGTCTGTGCGTGTTAAGATATATATACATATATACATACATATATTCCATTTCTATCTTTTATTCTCTATTATATGTGTGTGTGTGTGGTGGTGTAAAATTTGCTTGAATTTGAATAGATTTAACAATTTCTTCAACTGTCAAATAATGCAGAGTTTGCAATGTCTTGACGGAAATAACGAAAAACAGTTTTTATTTTCTTAATTCGCAGGAAGTCATTTTACGTCGTAAGTCCCCCGAACCTCTGCATAACACTCCCTATTTAGATAGATAGATAGATAGATAGATAGATAGATAGATAGATAGATAGATAGATAGATAGATAGATAGATAGATAGATAGATAGATATGAACGTATTAAAAATAGATAAATAAATAAATAAATAGATAGATAGATAGATAGATAGATAGATATGAAAGTATTAAAAATAAATAAATAGATAGATAGATAGATAGATATGAACGTATTAAAAATAGATAGATAGATAGATAGATAGATAGATAGATATGAAAGTATTAAAAATAAATAAATAAATAAATAGATAGATAGATAGATAGATAGATAGATAGATATGAAAGTATTAAAAATAAATAAATAAATAAATAGATAGATAGATAGATAAATAGATAGATAGATAGATAGATAGATATGAAAGTATTAAAAATAAATAAATAAATAAATAGATAGATAGATAGATAGATAGATAGATATGAACGTATTAAAAATAGATAAATAAATAAATAAATAGATAGATAGATAGATAGATATGAAAGTATTAAAAATAAATAGATAGATAGATAGATAGATAGATAGATAGATAGATAGATAGATATGAAGTTCAGTATTTTATCCCTTTTATATATGATACGATATCTTGTAATAGAAATCCTTTTGCATCCATATACACATCCATCTATCCATTTTGTCTCCTTGTAAAGAATTTCTACGTCCCTATTCCATAAAGTTGCGTGTGTGCATTTATTCGCCCCCTATTCAGAGAATACAATGTCAAAACAATGACCAACTTTATGAAAATATTCTTCCATTCCAAATGCCAAGCGAAGATTTTCAGTGAATGCACCGTAAGTAGATTAACCTGCAGGAAAAAAATAAAGGCGTTTAATTCGTATATTTTTCCTGGCTAGCGTTTCGGGATTATAAAATTTAATAAGAGCCCGCCGTCCATTGAATGCGAAAACGTTTAAATCAAATCATCTTGTGTTTACGATGAAGCGAGGACGTCGGATTCGGCCTTTTTCATTCCCGGGATAAGAAAAAAAAACTGACTCAGTTTTGTGGCATATTGTTAGCCTTTTGGTTGAACAATGATATTGTACATAGTGAAATTGAAATATCTACAGGGTAAACATCGGCAACATTGCCAACAGACAAACAGACAGACAGACAGATAGATAGATAGATAGATAGATAGATAGATAGATAGATAGATAGATAGATAGATAACAGACGGATGAATAGGCTGTGATAGATACATACATACATAGATAAATCCAAAGCGAGCGAGATAGATAGATAGATAGATAGATAGATAGATAGATAGATAGATAGATAACAGACGGAGAGAGAGGGATGAATAGGCTGTGATAGATAGATACATACATAGATAAATCCAATAGCGAGCGAGATAGATAGATAGATAGATAGATAGATAGATAGATAGATAGATAGATAGATAACAGACGGAGAGAGAGGGATGAATAGGCTGTGATAGATAGATACATACATAGATAAATCCAATAGCGAGCGAGATAGATAGATAGATAGATAGATAGATAGATAGATAGATAGATAGATAGATAGATATGAACAGACTGAGATAGATAGATAGATAGATAGATAGATAGATAGATAGATAACAGACTGAGAGAGATGGATGAATAGGCCGTGATACATACATACATAGATAAATCCAATAGATAAATAGATAGATAGATAGATAGATAGATAGATAGATAGATAGATAGATAGATAGATAGATAGATAGATAACAGACTGAGAGAGATGGATGAATAGGCTGTGATACATACATACATAGATAAATCCAATAGATAGATAGATAGATAGATAGATAGATAGATAGATAGATAGATAGATAGATAGATAGATAGATAACAGACTGAGAGAGATGGATGAATAGGCTGTGATACATACATACATAGATAAATCCAATAGATAGATAGATAGATAGATAGATAGATAGATAGATATGGACAGTGTCTTTCTCTCTTGCCTTAAATCTGTCATGTGAGTATCAAATTTTCTCAGCCCTCTTTCCTCTTTATTTCAGCTGTCTCTTTCTGATGTTAACTATTTGTTCTTTTGGTTTACATTTTCTCGAATGCTTTGACTTTGCTCACATGTTTAGTTCACGGTATTCTCAGCATCCTTCTGTAGATTCACATTTCTGTTGCTTCAAGTCTTTTCTTAATCTGTGAAGAGATTTTTCAAGCATTCTCTGCCATATACGAGGACCGATTACTCTTCGGCTGTCTTTTCTTTTTTTTTTTTTTTTTTTTTGCTAACGGGATTTTCCTGTTTCTTAACACTTTGCTTAGCTTTTGGAAGACATCTTTCGCTATCCCTACGCTCCTTCGCACTTTTCCGTCCTCTGCTAAAAAAAAAAAAAAAAAAGCAAAAAAGAACTGCGCACTTGTTTGTATTCTGGTATCCCCAATGTGTAATTTTAATGTTGGAACTGTTTCCCTTTTGCTAACAACCAAGACTAGCGGACTATACTAAACCTTCACTACAACGCCAGCCGACATTTTTAATCGAGTCCCTCTGAGCCAACGACCTTTCTGTTATGTGTTTATTTAAAAACGTCGAGACGATTCCAAATTCAAATTTAATATTCAACCGAAACACAAATGAAAGAAAAAATACAGTTTTACATTATTTAATCACTGATATTTTGTTATCATCAAACACAATTTAAATTAATTTCGCTTTCCAATTAACTTGCATACATCAACCGTATTAATTTGTATCGGTTGATGATTGGCTGAACAAAAGACGTAACTGATTATATGACAAACAAGTTTTGTTTTATGTCCATCCAAGGCAGGGGGTGGGGTTGGGGTTTTAGAGGCCGCTCTACTGTTTCCAGGACTACTTAAATTCATGGGTCCGTTTGTAAAAAAATAAAAAAAGGCGGGAAGAATTTTAGTAGTTTTTGGGGAGGGGTAATCGGGAGGGGTGCAAGTTGAAAACTGGCCCTACAGTGTGAACGAAACGGATGCTCTAACACCAATAAGCTATCATAGATTTCGATTGTGTATTTTTAAATTATCATTAAAATTAAGTCTATCATCCGAAGATGTCAGAAAAAAAATCAAGTATCCACGTCCTAAGAAAGAAAGAAAGATAGATAGATAGATAGATAGATAGATAGATAGATAGATAGATATGCACAGACTTAGATAGATAGATAGATAGATAGATAGATAGATAGATAGATAGATAGATATGAACAGACTGAGATAGATAGATAGATAGATAGATAGATAGATAGATAGATAGATAGATAGATATGAACAGACTGAGATAGATAGATAGATAGATAGATAGATAGATAGATAGATAGATAGATAGGAAGAAAGAAAGAGATAGAAAGAAAGAAAGAAAGAAAGAAAGAAAGAAAGAAAGAAAGAAGGCAGGAACAATCCTGGAGAAATTAGCTAAAAATCTCCCCTACGAGCGCGATTTAACACTAGTTCTTCTAAAGGGCCAAACAAAGTCTCTAAAACCAATTATCTATCATGGATTCCAATAGTGTCTTATTGAATCACGCCATATTTAAAACCATCATTATTATTATTAAATCATCTGGGGAGAGATTTCAGAAAAAACACAAGATTTTTCTTTAATTAAATCCCGATTTTTATTGAAATTTTAATGCAGCAATGATTATAGACATGGAACTGAATGATGTTTACTGCGAGCGCTTGAACTCCATGCCGAGAGGTCATTGTTCGTGGCACCCCAGTGGCCATTAGCCAAACTAAAAATGTATAGACAACAAAAATACCAACATTTTTTTCAAGCTTTGCTATGGAAAATAAATATTTGTTATGAAACTAAATGCCGTATTCAATCAATAATGGTTGCATTTTGTTTTCGCCGCTGATTCTCTGTAAAAATCAAATGAAATTATTACATTCCGATAAAGAATTTCTCTAAGTACGAAGATATAAGCATTAAAGAAATTAATAGACATCAAAGCTACAAAACTTTTGTAGAGGCGGGGGTGAGAAGAAAGTCATCACTGATGTTGCTATCTTAGTCTGTTCATATCTAACTAAATATTTCAGTCAATACATATCTCTCTTCATCTTTTTCTTCTACTTCATTATCTTCTGCTTCTTCTTTTTCTTCTTTATTATCTTCTGCTTCTTCTTTTTTTTCTTCATCATCTTCTTTTTCTTCTTCTTCATCTTCTGCTTCTTCTTTTTCTTCTTCATCTTCTTCTTCTTCTGCTTCTTCTTTTTCTTCTTAATTATCTTCTGCTCCTGCATTTTCTTCTTCTTCATCATCTTCTTTTTCTTCTTCTTCATCTGATTCTTCTTTTTCGTCTTCTTCTTCTTCATCTTCTTCTTCTTTTTCTTTTTCTTCATCTTCTCCTTCTTCTGCTTCTTCTTTTTCTTCTTAATTATCTTCTGCTCCTGCCTTTTCTTCTTCTTCATTATCTTCTGCTTCTTTTCCTTTTTCATCTTCATTTTCTTCTGCTTCTTCTTTTTCTTCTTCTTTTTTTCTTCGTCATTATCTTCTGCTTCTTCTTTTTCTTCTTCCTCTTCATTATCTTCTGCTTCTTTTTCTTCTTCTTCTTCATCTTTTTCTTCTTTTTCTTCTTCTTCATCTTCTGCTTCTTCTTTTTCTTCTTCTTCATCTTCTTCTTCTTCTTTTTCTTCTTCTACTTCATCTTCTGCTTCTTCTTCTTCTTCTTCTTCTTCATTATCTTCTGCTTCTTTTTTCTCTGCCGTGTCCTTTCAGGACATTAAGACTCAACAACTTCCCGCCATTTTCAGCTTTTTCATCTTTTTGTTATCTCTCTCGGACCCTGTTCTGTCGTCCATTGACTCAAGATCGTTCTATAGATTATGCGTTGTTTCTATCTGTCCTGTGAGTATCGAATTTTCCAAACTCTCTTTCCTCATTATGCGCCCGAAAAATTTCAACTCTCTCCTGATGTTAGTAAAGTATGTACATTTTTCTTTCCTTTTGCCGTATAATTGCTCTAAAACAATAGATAGATAGATAGATAGATAGATAGATAGATAGATAGATAGATAGATAGATAGATAGATAGATAGATAGATATGCACAGACTGGGGTAGATAGATATATAGATAGATAGATAGATAGATAGATAGATAGATAGATAGATATGCACAGACTGGGATAGATAGATAGATAGATAGATAGATAGATAGATAGATAGATAGATAGATAGATAGATAGATAGATATGGACAGTCTCTTTCTCTCTTGCCTTCAATCTGTCATGTGAGTATCAAATTTTCTCAGCCCTCTTTCCTCTTTATTTCAGCTGTCTCCTTCTGATGTTAACTATTTGTTCTTTTGGTTTACATTTTCTCGAAAGCTTTGACTTTGCTCACATGTTTAGTCCACGGTATTCTCAGCATCCTTCTGTAGATCCACTTTTCTGTTGCTTCAAGTCTTTTCTCAATCTGTGAAGAGATTTTTTAGCATTTTCTACCATATACGAGGAACGATTCGCTTCTCTTTTCTATTTTTTTCTAACGAGATTTTCCTGTTTCTTGATGCTTTGCTTAGCTTTTGCAAGACACCTTTTCTATCGCAGTGCGCCTTTCAGTTTATCAATCTGCCTGTGTATATATCTCATTATATTCACATTTATTTATCTATCTATCTATTCATCTATCTCGGTCTGTTTTATATCTATCTGTCTATCTGCCTGTCTATCTATCTCATTCCGTTGGAATATATATATACCTATCGATTTATTTAGCTTAGTCTGCTCATATTTATCTATATATCTGTCTCTGTCTTTGTATAGATAGATAGATTGATAGATATAAAACAAACCGAGAATGAGATAGATATGTAAAGATTTAGATTAATGACTAAGTTGTTGATAAACGGACTGAGATAGATATAAACAGATTTTTATATATAGAAAAGTTTTTAGCCAGGAGAAATAAACTACATCCAATTTCAAAATTTAATTACGTAATCCCTATTCAACATAAATAAACAGTATTTGAAACTAGTATGGAGTACGTCCTCCATTTTCTACTTTGAGTGCTTGTATTCGATTTTTCATGTATTTAATCAAGTTATCAGCAATCGTCTGAGCCATATTTTTCCACTCATTTAGCAATGTTTAAGGGTTGCCATTGACGTGATTTTGGTTGCACGCTCTCTTTATTGGATTCGTGTCAAGACTTTGGGCTAACCATGGCAGTGACTTGATTCTTTGCGATTTCTTCCAGGCCTTTGCTACTTTGCTCGTATGACATGGCGCTCCATCTTCTTGAAAAAGTTAGACATTCTTGTCAATCTGATTAGTTTCAAATAGTGGGAGTAGTCCTTTCTCTAATATTTGACAGTATTTTGGACCATTCAACGGCTCGTCAACAAGAATCAGCTTGGATTTACACCCAAACCAAACAGCGCCCCGCGCCATTACTCCAATCCCTCCATGTTTCACGGTCGCCTGCAGACATTCAGTGTTCCAAGTCTCACTCTGATTTCTCCAAACATAATCCTCTCTCGAATTCGAATATTGGGAGAATTTACTTTCATCTGACCAAATTACAGACTGCCAAATTTCCTAATCTTTGCTCTCGAATTCTCTCGCCAATTCAATACGTCGTCTCCAGTTAACCTCTGAAATCAAGGGCTTCTTTCTTGCAACTCTTCTTTGATAGCCTGTCTCTTTGAGAGTCTTTCTCACCAGATATGGGATATTTTCATGCTTTTGGTGACATTCTTTGATTCTCTGACAACGGTTTCTTATGACTTCCCTCTTCAGCACCCTTTTCGTTCGCTAAGACTCCATGTTTGGTCTTCCTGAACGTTGTTCAATACGACAATGGCCTCCTTCATTAAATTTTTTGACAATATTATTAACCGTTTGATGATTAACCTGGCAAAACCTAGCAATTTCTCTATTTGACTTGAGACACTGACGTCTTCCTGTTATTTGCTCTCGTTGAAATTCACCAATTTTCTTACTTCCGCGAAGTTCCATTGCAAAATATAAATCAACTATCGTTCATAGATTTGAGTAGCTTCATACTAACACAATATTCTCTGAGAAGAAGGTATGTTATTACAAAAGGCAAAATTGCTGTAGTCAAGGTTGCCTAAAAACTTATTATAGCCCACTCTAAATGGCCCGTTAACGTGTCTAAGTGCTGGCCAAAGATTAACCTTTTTTTTTGTGTGTGTGTTAACGTATTTCGGTGAACATTGTTTTTCTTATATATTAGTTAAAAGCAAACCAAACTAAGGCATACGCCGACTCACAGAAAAATCTGATTATTCTTTTTTAAAGGGAAAATATCACGTGATGTACTATTTTCAAAGAAATACGCCTGTTTTCGCCGGTTTTTCTTTTGTTTTGGGGGTTTTTTTTTAGCAATTTCTCATATATTTCATCCCCTTTTTTTTTTTTTTTTTTGTAAATGAAATGTGATATAATTTACTTACAGAAAAATTTAATAAGATAAATTTTATGAGATAAAAGCCGAAATATAAAAAGTAAACGGAGATTGACAACTTTGGGAACTAGTTTCAGGTTTATACATGCATCTGAGGATTGAGATTTGAGAACGGAATGTCTTATGGCGTTTAGTGATGATATTTTATTTTTTCATTGCTTTACCTTTTTTTTCAGTTTTAAGTCGAGGGAAAAATAAATGTTTAATAAATGTAATGAAATAAAAAAAAATGTCGAATTATATGTTATGAATGGGTTTTTTTCTTTTACGCTTTCATTTTATCGTCAGAAACTTCGACATTTTCTTTCCTCCTTTTTCTTTCTTTTCCATCTTTTTACTATTTCAGTTTCTTCTTTTGAAACTTCTTTTTCTCTCTTCCTCTTCTTTTTTCTTTAATATGATTCTTCTTTCTTTCTTTCTTTCTTTCTTTCTTTCTTCTGTTCTCTTCTCGTCTCTTCTTTTTCGTGATCTCTTTTCTTCTTTTTTCGTCCCATTTTTCCATCATCTTCTTTTTTCAATTTTCTCTTCCTTTGCCAATTCAATTTTTCTCTTCTTTCTTCTTTTCTTTCTTTCTTTTTCTATTGTCTTTTTCGTAAACTTTTTCTTCTTTTTTATCTCTCTTTTCTGTGATATCCATTTTTCTTTTTTCCTTTTTCAGTTTCCTCTTCTTTTTGCCACTTTATTTTTCTCTTCCTCCTCTTCTTTTTTCTTTCATCTGATGCGTCTTCTTCCTTTCTTTCATTCATTCTTTCTTTCATTCATTCTTTCTTTCTTTCTTCTCTTCTTTTTCTTTTCGTAATTTTTTCATCTTTCTTTTCCATCGTAATCATTTTCCTTTTTTTCTTTAACCTGATGAATATTTCTTTCTTTCTCTCTCTCTCTCTCTCTCTCTCTCTCTCTCTCTCTCTCTCTGTATTCCCTTCTTTCTTTCTTTCTTTCTTCTCTTTTATTCTTTTTCGTAATCTTTTTCTTTTTTTTTCATCTCTCTTTCCACAATATTAATTTACCTTTTTTTCTTTTTCAGTTTCCTCTTCATTTTTCTCTTTATTTTTTCTCTTCCTCTTCTTCTTTTTTCTTGGACTCGATGCTTCTTCTTCCTCTATCTTTTTTTCTTTCTCTTCCTCTTTTTCGTTATCGTTTTCTTCTTTTTCCTCTCTCTTTTCCATCATATTCATTTTTGTTTTTTTTTGTTTTTTTTTTTTACTTTCCTCTTCATTTGCCACTACGTTTTCTCTCTTCCTCCTCTTCTTTTTCTTTAACCCGATTCTTTTTCATTCTTTCTTTCTTTCTCTCTCTCTCTCTTTCTTTCTTTCTTTCTTTCTTTTTTTCCCTTATTTTTTTTCATCTCTCTTTTCCATCGTATTCATTTTCCTTTTTGTCTTTTTCAGTTTCTTCTTCTTTTGCCACTTTATTTTTTCTCTTCCTCCTCTTCTTTTTCTTTAGCCTAATGCTTCTTCTTTCATTCTTTTTTCTTCTTTTTTCATCTCTCTTTTTCCATCAAGTTCCTTTATCATTCTTTTTTCTCTCTCAGTCTATTCATTTTTTCTTTTGCCTTCTCTTCTTCTTCCTCTAATATTTTTTCCTATTCGTTTTCTTTTTCATTCTTTTTCGCTACCAATATTTACATTCTTCTTTTATTTTAGCTGCCGAAATTTCGTTTTCCTTTTTCCTTCTTTCTTTCGTTATACCGTATTTCGTTTCTCCCAAATTCTTCGTTAAAACCTCGATTTCGCTTTTTACCTCTTCCTTCTTTCTATCATTCAATTCATTACTCGTTTTCTTCTCTTACTTCAAATGCAAACACTTCTTTTTCATTTTTCCTTCATCCTCAAGGACACGTGACACACTACTTAAGTCAACGGAAAAATTTGAGAGGGGAATTAACAAGAGGTAACTGATAACTGACATCCATTAGACATGGTACGTGGAACTAGATCAGTCTACCCCAGCGAGTGAAATAAAGGGTTCAATTCGACATTCCAACTACCTGAAGAAGGCCGAAACGTTGTAATAAATATAGCGACAAAGATGAGGACAATAGTCTGAATAATGTAAATAGTGTACATAATACCTCATCTCAGAAATATAGACAGATACTGAAGGGCCGAAACGTTGTAATAAATATGGCGACAAAGATGAGGACAATAGTTCGAATAATGTAAATAGTGTACATAATACCTCATCTCAGAAATATAGACAGATACTGAAAAGCCGAAATGTTGTAATAAATATGGCGACAAAGATGACGACAATAGTTCGAATAATGTAAATAGAGTACATAATATCTCATCTCAGAAATATAGACAGATACTGAAAGGCCGAAACGTTGTAATAAATATGGCGACAAAGATGAGGAAAATAGTTCGAATAATGTAAATAGTGTACATAATACTTCATCTCAGAAATATAGACAGATACTTTCTTTCATTGTTTCTTTCTTTCTTTAGTTTATTCCTTTTTCTACTTCTTACTTCAAATGCCAACAATGTTTCTTCTTCTTCTTCTTCTTCATCATCATTATCATCATCATCATCTTCATTTTTCGCTCTCTAGTTTTCCTGTTCTTTTTTTTTCCTTCTTTCCTTTTTTGGTCTACATTTGCTAACATGCAACAACATTTGTTGCTCATCTCCTGCTCTTCTGCTGTAATTATTGTTTAATATATAATATATCTGTAATATTTATTTTGTTATTTCTTTAACCATTTACTTGGTCATAATATCTTGGCGACTAGGAGGACACCACAATATATACACAATTTCTGAATACCAGATCTATAATATAACTTATATTTGGTTGGATTGATGTGAGTTTTTGATCCTGTGTTTCACGCTTTTGCGATCGTCAGACAAACGCGTGAAACCCAGGGTCACAAACTCACATCAATCCATCCAAATATGTTAGCTCTACCTCTGATATTGAGCGCTTTCTAATAAGTACCACGCATATAATATATAAATAATTATATATATATATATATATATATATATATATATATATATATATTTATATTTATATACACACACTTTTCACATATAATATAACTTATATAGATTTACTTTAGATCACACAGCCAAGAAATCTAAATTTATTTTTTTAAATTCATTATATCGTTTGTTTTTGTTGTCTTATATAAAAAAATATTTATTGTTAAACATATATCTGTCTACTTGATTATTTCTTTTATTGTTGTCTTTGTTTCATTTGATTTAATAAAAAGAGTAGAGGGTCAGTTTAATTTGTATTTATCACCAATATAGAATGGCTAACCCACTACGGTACCTAGACTCTATAAATTTAAGCGCGGTACTAGATTGGCGGATAGGTCCCGTCATTTTACTTGTTGAAATGGCTAGATGTAACCGTAAGTTCTATGCTAACAGTTTCTTCTACAGCACTTCTCGCTTGTGGAACTCTCTTTCAGTTTCTTGCTTGCCATTCAGCTTTGATCTAGAAATATTTAGATGCAATGTCAATCGTTATCCTCTGTCTTAATCCTTGTTCTTTTATTGTCCTCTCTCCTTAATAGTAGTTTTATATTCTCTAACATCCGATAAACTGTTGAGTCCTAGTGGTTTTATTACCTTACTCAGGATGAAATGATTTAAAAAATACATCTGGCCTATAACTCCCAAGTCGTCTGATTTTCCACCCAGGGCCCTCTTACCCGCAAAAGCATCATGTCAAACCTATCGCTTAATTCAGGTAGCTATTTCCATGGCAATTGCACAGATGATCTCCCTTTTCAGTGCCGCCAGTTCAGACCTTTACGTCTAGGACTGCACCAGGCCATTTTCACGAATGGGTCGCTCGAAGCTTTGAGACAACGAGACAATCGAAGAAAAAAAAACTGATAGTCACGTGTTACTCTTGAATTCACAGGTATTCTTTTTCAACTGACAAATTACTTCAACTTCGCATGATATCAAACGTAGACAGCGGCGGACTTCAAACCATGCCGGAAATATCGAATTACACTCACAGATGTTGACTGGATATGCTATCAGACATTTTGAAACGTTTGTGGGTTTAACCTGTCAAAAATTCTGAACGCTTGTCAATAAGTTTTTGTGAGAGGACAGAACACGTGGGGTGGGTAACATACCTCAATACTTTCTTTCATTCATAGCATCAATCTCTTTCTCATTCTCTTTCTCTATCTCCATCTGTGTAAATATATATCACAGACACGCACAGCCTTTTAGTTTCTGACACTCTCACACGGAAAGTCTCATATACCGTATCTATATTCCTTACTGTCTCGCCTTCTCGAAATATATATATATATATATATATATATATATATATATATATATATATGCACACACGCATATATATATAAACACACACGCATATATAAATATATAAAAACACATACGCACATATATATATATATATATATATATATATATATATATATATATATATATATATATATATATTTATCACATTCGCAGAAATATTAGGAAAATTCCCGAAGCTAATTAATGAAATTAAAAATGGAGAGTTTTATTAAGAAACAATCTATATGTTACGGTTGGATTAATACAAGCAGTCTGTGATAGATAGATAGATAGATAGATAGATAGATAGATAGATAGATAGATAGATAGATAGATAGATAGGGAACAGACTAAGATAGATAGATAGATAGATAGATAGATAGATAGATAGATAGATAGATAGATAGGGAACAGACTAAGATAGATAGATAGATAGATAGATAGATAGATAGATAGATAGATAGATAGATAGATAGATAGATAGATAGATAGATAGATAGGGAACAGACTAAGATAGATAGATAGATAGATAGGGAACAGACTAAGATAGATAGATAGATAGATAGATAGATAGATAGATAGATAGATAGATAGATAGATAGGGAACAGACTAAGATAGATAGATAGATAGATAGATAGATAGATAGATAGATAGATAGATAGATAGATAGATAGATAGGGAACAGACTAAGATAGATAGATAGATAGATAGATAGATAGATAGATAGATAGATAGATAGATAGATAGATAGATAGATAGATAGATAGATAGGGAACAGACTAAGATAGATAGATAGATAGATAGATAGATAGATAGATAGATAGATAGATAGATAGATAGATAGATAGATAGGGAACAGACTAAGATAGATAGATAGATAGATAGATAGATAGATAGATAGATAGATAGGGAACAGACTAAGATAGATAGATAGATAGATAGATAGATAGATAGATAGATAGATAGATAGATAGATAAATAGATAGATAGATAGATAGATAGATAGATAGATAGATAGATAGATAGATAGATAGATAGGGAACAGACTAAGATAGATAGATAGATAGATAGATAGATAGATAGATAGATAGATAGATAGATAGATAGATAGATAGATAGATAGATAGGGAACAGACTAAGATAGATAGATAGATAGATAGATAGATAGATAGATAGATAGATAGATATATAGATAGATAGATAGATAGATAGATAGATAGATAGATAGATAGATAGGGAACAGACTAAGATAGATAGATAGATAGATAGATAGATAGATAGATAGATAGATAGATAGATAGATAGGGAACAGACTAAGATAGATAGATAGATAGATAGATAGATAGATAGATAGATAGATAGATAGATAGATAGATAGATAGATAGATAGATAGATAGGGAACAGACTAAGATATATATATATAGATAGATAGATAGATAGATAGATAGATAGATAGATAGATAGATAGATAGGGAACAGACTAAGATAGATAGATAGATAGATAGATAGATAGATAGATAGATAGATAGATAGATAGATAGATAGATAGATAGATAGATAGATAGATAGATATGAATATACTGAGATAGATAGATAAATAGATAGATATTTTTTTAAAAAGATAATAAAGAAATATAATGAAAAAGAGTTAGAACATTTAAGAGAAAGTAAAAAAAGGAAGAAAAAGGGAGAGAGAAAGAAAGAAAAGGAAAAGAATGCTTAGCAGAAGATAAAGAAAAGAAGGAACTATATTTAAAAGAAAGAAAGAAAGAAAGAAAGAAAGAAAGAAAGAAAGAAAGAAAGAAAGAAAGAAAGAAAGTAACGGAACGAAGCAGAATATAATGAAAATGAATTCGAACATTTAACAAAAATGAAAAAAGAAAGAAAAAAAGGGACAATGCAAAGCAGAAGTTGAAGAAGAAGAGGGAGAAAAGAATGAAAGAAAGAAAGAAAGAAAGAAACGAAAGAAAGAAAGAAACGAAAGAAACGAAACGAAAGAAAGAAAGAAAGAAAGAAAGAAAGAAAGAAAGAAAGAAAGAAACGGAACGAAGACGAATATAATTAAAATGAATTCGAACATTTAACAAAAATAAAAAAGAAAGAAAAAAGGTAAAATGCAAAGCAGAAGATAAAGAAGAAGAGGGGGAAATGAAAGAAAGAATACAAAGTAGAAGAGAGGGTGGGTAATATTTAACAGATTTAAACAAAGAAACGTAGAGGAAAGCAATAAAACGAACGACATCAAAGCAGTAGATAAAGAAAAGGTGAAGGAACGCATTTGACGTGAAGAAAGAAAGAAAGAAAGAAAGAAAGAAAGAAAGAAAGAAAGAGAGAGAGAGAGAGATGAGATGAGATGAGATTGCGAATTATGCGAACGAAAGAAAAAAAGCAAGACAATTTAGGTCGGTCGAAATTCTCGTCTGCCAAAATTCATCCCGACAGAACGGCTTTTTCCACCCCGGTGCACATTTTGATCTCTTCTTACTGCAAGAACAACAAGTCGATGCCAAAGAAAATCAATACATCCCCGTATTCCACATAAAATTAACCTTTCTTTACTTTCTTTTTTTTATTCATCGCCATTAGTTATCGTTGAGTTCAGGGCGCCCATGCAGACATTATTATAATCTAAAGACATTGGCGACCATCATACCACGTTGGTTACCCAGCCAATCTCGTAAGCGGGATATCGACAGGCACATCAAATGCTCCAAATTTGTGACCTTGGCTTACAAAAGAAGACCAGAAGTCAAGGTCACAAATTTAAAGGTCATAAGTTAACATAATTCTCCATAAGTTAGTTTTCTTTCTTCTTTTTTTTCTTACTCTAAGTAATTTGTCTTTATTCAGCTATGTGCCATACGTGATAGATGCTTAGGCGATCATGTTCCTTTCGATACATGACTGACACAGTAGGTTGTCATTTCTTTCTGCGGTAAACCAGTTGCCATCCAAGGCTATAGAACCCGTTCTGTTCTTCTATTTATCCATAACTGGGGGAAGAAGAAGAGGATTCATGCCTTTCCCAAGGGTATTAGTGCGTAAGTGAAACATAATGGATTCGACTGGAATTCGAACTCGGCTCTCCGATTCCTCAATCCGAGCCACTATCCATTACCACACCTTTGAATAGGTTAAGATTTCAGTGGTGAGGAAACTGAATTCTTTACTGTAGCTTTCCCAAAGATGACTTTCGTGGGGAGAAGCTGTTCGAAAACACACCGTTACAGCACATTTTAGCCTTCGTTCCACTATCCATTCAGGCAAACTCGTTAAGTAGCTTACCCGCAGTTTCCCCTGCCGCTCTTGCGAGTGTTACATTCGCTAGGCCCACGTTCTTCATTACGTGTCCCAGGACTTTCAACTGTCTCCTTCTGATTGTAAATATACTTTTACTTGTCGATACTATTTCTTTCTTTCTGCTCGTTTAGCTGTTCTGCCCATGGTACTCTTAGCCTTCTTCTTCATCATCTTGTTCCAATGTCTTTTACAAAGTCACACGGTTCTTGATCTATCTAACACCCACCACCCTCATCCCGTTTGTAAGTCATTAGGAAAGAGTATGTTCCACTCGAACAGCTTCTGCCCACAAACCTCAACTTTGGGCAAACTACAGTAAAGAAGACAATTTCCCCACCACTAAAATCTTAACCTATTAAAGTCTATAGTTAAATGTTATCTTTCCAACATATCCACATAAGCAGTTTCTCTCATCTCTTTAAGTTTAGACTAAATATTGTGAGTGAATATTGTATTAAGAACAGGATGCTTTGCCGATCACTAAAATCTTGAACTTTTTTAAGTCTATAGTTAAATGTTATTTTTCAAACATATCCCCATAAAGATTGTTTCTCATCTCTTTAAGTTTAGACTAAATATTGTGAGTGAATATTGTATTAAGAACAGGATGCTTTGCCGATCACTAAAATCTTAAACTTTTTTAAGTCTATAGTTAAATGTTATTTTTCAAACATATCCCCATAAAGATTGTTTCTCATCTCTTTAAGTTTAGACTAAATATTGTGAGTGAATATTGTATTAAGAACAGGATGCTTTGCCGATCACTAAAATCTTAAACTTTTTTAAGTCTATAGTTAAATGTTATTTTTCAAACATATCCCCATAAAGATTGTTTCTCACCTTTTCATGTCTAGAGTAAATTTTGCGAGTTGATATTTATTTATTTAACAGGATGCTTTACCGATCAATACAATCTTAACCTATTCAAGTCTAAGATTAACAGTTATTTTCCTACATATGCAGATATTCTGTGGTTATCTCTCCTTTAAGACTAGAATAAATTTTGCGAGAAAATATTTATTAAAACCAGAATACTTTTCCGGTCAATACAAACTAAACCTATTCAAGTCTAGAATTAACTGTTAAATTTCGAATTTCTGACCGATCATTAGAATCTTAACCATTTCAACATTTTAACATAAACAGTCTCTCTCACCTCTTGAAGTTTAGACTAAATATTGTAAGTGAATATTTTATTAAGCACAGGATGCCTGACCGATCATTAGAATCTTAACCATTTCAAGTCTAAATTTAACTATTACCTTTCCAACATATCCCCATAAACAGTCTCTCTCATCTCTTGAAACTTAGACTAAATATTGTGAGTGAATATTTTATTAAGCACAGGATGCCTGACCGATCATTAGAATCTTAACCTTTTCAAGTCTAAATTTAACTGTTATCTTTCCGACATATCTACATAAGCAGTTTCTCTCATCTCTTGAAGGTTAGACTAAATATTGTGAGTGAATATTGTATTAAGAACAGGATGCCTGACCGATCATTAGAATCTTAACCTTTTCAAGTCTAAATTTAACTATTATCTTTCCAACATATCCCCATAAACAGTCTCTCTCATCTCTTGAAACTTAGACTAAATATTGTGAGTGAATATTTTATTAAGCACAGGATGCCTGACCGATCATTAGAATCTTAACCTTTTCAAGTCTAAATTTAACTGTTATCTTTCCGACATATCTACATAAGCAGTTTCTCTCATCTCTTGAAGTTTAGACTAAATATTGTGAGTGAATATTGTATTAAGAACAGGATGCCTGACCGATCATTAGAATCTTAACCTTTTCAAGTCTAAATTTAACTATTATCTTTCCAACATATCCCCATAAACAGTCTCTCTCATCTCTTGAAACTTAGACTAAATATTGTGAGTGAATATTTTATTAAGCACAGGATGCCTGACCGATCATTAGAATCTTAACCTTTTCAAGTCTAAATTTAACTGTTATCTTTCCAACATATCCACATAAGCAGTTTCTCTCATCTCTTGAAGTTTAGACTAAATATTGTGAGTGAATATTGTATTAAGAACAGGATGCCTGACCGATCATTAGAATCTTAACCTTTTCAAGTCTAAATTTAACTATTATCTTTCCAACATATCCCCATAAACAGTCTCTCTCATCTCTTGAAACTTAGACTAAATATTGTGAGTGAATATTTTATTAAGCACAGGATGCCTGACCGATCATTAGAATCTTAACCTTTTCAAGTCTAAATTTAACTGTTATCTTTCCAACATATCCACATAAGCAGTTTCTCTCATCTCTTGAAGGTTAGACTAAATATTGCGAGTGAATATTGTATTAAGAACAGGATGCCTGACCGATCATTAGAATCTTAACCTTTTCAAGTCTAAATTTAACTATTATCTTTCCAACATATCCCCATAAACAGTCTCTCTCATCTCTTGAAACTTAGACTAAATATTGTGAGTGAATATTTTATTAAGCACAGGATGCCTGACCGATCATTAGAATCTTAACCTTTTCAAGTCTAAATTTAACTGTTATCTTTCCGACATATCTACATAAGCAGTTTCTCTCATCTCTTGAAGTTTAGACTAAATATTGTGAGTGAATATTGTATTAAGAACAGGATGCCTGACCGATCATTAGAATCTTAACCTTTTCAAGTCTAAATTTAACTATTATCTTTCCAACATATCCCCATAAACAGTCTCTCTCATCTCTTGAAACTTAGACTAAATATTGTGAGTGAATATTTTATTAAGCACAGGATGCCTGACCGATCATTAGAATCTTAACCTTTTCAAGTCTAAATTTAACTGTTATCTTTCCAACATATCCACATAAGCAGTTTCTCTCATCTCTTGAAGTTTAGACTAAATATTGTGAGTGAATATTGTATTAAGAACAGGATGCCTGACCGATCATTAGAATCTTAACCTTTTCAAGTCTAAATTTAACTATTATCTTTCCAACATATCCCCATAAACAGTCTCTCTCATCTCTTGAAACTTAGACTAAATATTGTGAGTGAATATTTTATTAAGCACAGGATGCCTGACCGATCATTAGAATCTTAACCTTTTCAAGTCTAAATTTAACTGTTATCTTTCCGACATATCTACATAAGCAGTTTCTCTCATCTCTTGAAGGTTAGACTAAATATTGTGAGTGAATATTGTATTAAGAACAGGATGCCTGACCGATCATTAGAATCTTAACCTTTTCAAGTCTAAATTTAACTATTATCTTTCCAACATATCCCCATAAACAGTCTCTCTCATCTCTTGAAACTTAGACTAAATATTGTGAGTGAATATTTTATTAAGCACAGGATGCCTGACCGATCATTAGAATCTTAACCTTTTCAAGTCTAAATTTAACTGTTATCTTTCCGACATATCTACATAAGCAGTTTCTCTCATCTCTTGAAGGTTAGACTAAATATTGTGAGTGAATATTGTATTAAGAACAGGATGCCTGACCGATCATTAGAATCTTAACCTTTTCAAGTCTAAATTTAACTATTATCTTTCCAACATATCCCCATAAACAGTCTCTCTCATCTCTTGAAACTTAGACTAAATATTGTGAGTGAATATTTTATTAAGCACAGGATGCCTGACCGATCATTAGAATCTTAACCTTTTCAAGTCTAAATTTAACTGTTATCTTTCCAACATATCCACATAAGCAGTTTCTCTCATCTCTTGAAGTTTAGACTAAATATTGTGAGTGAATATTGTATTAAGAACATGATGCCTGACCGATCATTAGAATCTTAACCTTTTCAAGTCTAAATTTAACTATTATCTTTCCAACATATCCCCATAAACAGTCTCTCTCATCTCTTGAAACTTAGACTAAATATTGTGAGTGAATATTTTATTAAGCACAGGATGCCTGACCGATCATTAGAATCTTAACCTTTTCAAGTCTAAATTTAACTGTTATCTTTCCAACATATCCACATAAGCAGTTTCTCTCATCTCTTGAAGTTTAGACTAAATATTGTGAGTGAATATTGTATTAAGAACAGGATGCCTGACCGATCATTAGAATCTTAACCTTTTCAAGTCTAAATTTAACTATTATCTTTCCAACATATCCCCATAAACAGTCTCTCTCATCTCTTGAAACTTAGACTAAATATTGTGAGTGAATATTTTATTAAGCACAGGATGCCTGACCGATCAATAGAATCTTAACCTTTTCAAGTCTAAATTTAACTGTTATCTTTCCGACATATCTACATAAGCAGTTTCTCTCATCTCTTGAAGGTTAGACTAAATATTGTGAGTGAATATTGTATTAAGAACAGGATGCCTGACCGATCATTAGAATCTTAACCTTTTCAAGTCTAAATTTAACTATTATCTTTCCAACATATCCCCATAAACAGTCTCTCTCATCTCTTGAAACTTAGACTAAATATTGTGAGTGAATATTTTATTAAGCACAGGATGCCTGACCGATCATTAGAATCTTAACCTTTTCAAGTCTAAATTTAACTGTTATCTTTCCAACATATCCACATAAGCAGTTTCTCTCATCTCTTGAAGTTTAGACTAAATATTGTGAGTGAATATTGTATTAAGAACAGGATGCCTGACCGATCATTAGAATCTTAACCTTTTCAAGTCTAAATTTAACTATTATCTTTCCAACATATCCCCATAAACAGTCTCTCTCATCTCTTGAAACTTAGACTAAATATTGTGAGTGAATATTTTATTAAGCACAGGATGCCTAACCGATCAATAGAATCTTAACCTTTTCAAGTCTAAATTTAACTGTTATCTTTCCGACATATCTACATAAGCAGTTTCTCTCATCTCTTGAAGGTTAGACTAAATATTGTGAGTGAATATTGTATTAAGAACAGGATGCCTGACCGATCATTAGAATCTTAACCTTTTCAAGTCTAAATTTAACTATTATCTTTCCAACATATCCCCATAAACAGTCTCTCTCATCTCTTGAAACTTAGACTAAATATTGTGAGTGAATATTTTATTAAGCACAGGATGCCTGACCGATCATTAGAATCTTAACCTTTTCAAGTCTAAATTTAACTGTTATCTTTCCGACATATCTACATAAGCAGTTTCTCTCATCTCTTGAAGTTTAGACTAAATATTGTGAGTGAATATTGTATTAAGAACAGGATGCCTGACCGATCATTAGAATCTTAACCTTTTCAAGTCTAAATTTAACTATTATCTTTCCAACATATCCCCATAAACAGTCTCTCTCATCTCTTGAAACTTAGACTAAATATTGTGAGTGAATATTTTATTAAGCACAGGATGCCTGACCGATCATTAGAATCTTAACCTTTTCAAGTCTAAATTTAACTGTTATCTTTCCAACATATCCACATAAGCAGTTTCTCTCATCTCTTGAAGTTTAGACTAAATATTGTGAGTGAATATTGTATTAAGAACAGGATGCCTGACCGATCATTAGAATCTTAACCTTTTCAAGTCTAAATTTAACTATTATCTTTCCAACATATCCCCATAAACAGTCTCTCTCATCTCTTGAAACTTAGACTAAATATTGTGAGTGAATATTTTATTAAGCACAGGATGCCTGACCGATCATTAGAATCTTAACCTTTTCAAGTCTAAATTTAACTGTTATCTTTCCAACATATCCACATAAGCAGTTTCTCTCATCTCTTGAAGTTTAGACTAAATATTGTGAGTGAATATTGTATTAAGAACAGGATGCCTGACCGATCATTAGAATCTTAACCTTTTCAAGTCTAAATTTAACTATTATCTTTCCAACATATCCCCATAAACAGTCTCTCTCATCTCTTGAAACTTAGACTAAATATTGTGAGTGAATATTGTATTAAGAACAGGATGCCTGACCGATCATTAGAATCTTAACCTTTTCAAGTTTAAATTTAACTATTATCTTTCCCACATATACCCATAAACTGGTTTTCTCTCCTCTTGAAGTCTAGGCTATATTTTGCGAATTGCTATTGTATTAACAACAGGATATTTTCACGATCTCTATAATCTTAACCAATTCAAATCAGGAGTTAACTGTTATCTCTCCGCCATCCTCATATATTGTGCTTTTTAACTCATACTCTAGCCGCTCCATAAACAATCTTCCTTTCCCTATTTCTCTCTTGCCTTCATTATGTACCTGTTAGTGTCAAATTCGCCAAGCCTCCTTTCCTCATTATATGTCTTCAATATGTCAATAATCTCTTTTTAGTCGACGTATAAGCGCCGTTTTTGTTCCTCGTTACTCAACTGGTCAGTGAATGCCATGCTCAGCATCCTTCTGTAGAACCCCATTTCTGTTACGTTCGCGCCTCTTCCTCATCTGTGAGATTGTCCGGCACACTCTACAATGTAAAAAGAGGGCCTGATATATACGTTACACGTTACAGTTCAGTATGTTTCATTCAAATGAAATTTTTCTGTATCTTAATGTCGTTCTTTATATCCTGGAAGGCATCTTTCTCTATATCAACGTCCCTTTAAATTTCGGTCTCTCTGCACCCCTTTGGAAAGATTTCCCAGATATTTAAATGTTCGTATTTGCTTCTACATGGTGCGATGGATAAATTGTCGTCTAAATGGGGCAAAAATGAAAATAACACTGACATCTCATTTTAATATTCACCTAAAATTACACAAAAATATCTGGAAATACTAAAGAGTAAATGTATTCAATAAAATCGTCATTGGCTTCAACCAAGGCCTCCAGACGAACTCGGAATCTCCTGCATCTCTTCTGAACAGTCTCCTTGTTTAAGTGGGTGAATGCTGCCATAATCCTTGCCTTCACTTCATCTTTGGTTTTACAAGTTTTGTCGGTCTCTCGCTCAGCTGCGCCACACACATAATAATCAAGGAGGCTACAATCTAGGGAGTTAGGTGGCCTTAGACATCCTTGATATACATGCCTTTCTATTTTTTAGATTCATTTTCTATCCCTATTCAGGCGATTTGCTGCCAGTACATGTTGTGGATTATTCTAATCTGCTCAGATATGTCATGGTTATCTAGCAGTTATCTATATACCACAATCTGTTTATATCTATCTCAGTCCGTTTAACAACGATTTATTTATATATTAATCTAAATCTGTCCATATCTAACTCATTCTGTACAAATATCTATCTATTTCTCTATCAATCTATCTATCTATCTAACTTGCAGTGTTTCTCACTCTCTTCAAATCTATCTATCTATTCATGTTTCTCGGTCTGTTTCATATCTATCTATCTATCTATCTGTCTGTCAATCTGCCTGTGTGTATATCTCATTCTACCTCAAAATTTTCATCTATAGAATATATATATATATATATATATATATATATATATATATATATATATATATATATATATATATATATATATATATATATATATATATATATATACATTAAGAAATGGACAAAGTCCGACAATTTATTTATTAAAGACATTTTTTATGTTTAACATTCTTTTTATAGATACAAGTATTTAAGTAAATGCTCTGTTTATAATAAACAGTATTAAATAACATTTACCGGCCTGAATGTCCGAGAAATTTTCATTGAAAAATATTCGTCCTTTGACAGGATTCGAACTGCATCCTATATTAACCGAAACCTGTCTCTAATCTAATTGATCGGCCTTTGTCCACATTTCTTAATAGTATGCAGTCATCTTGCTTTACAATTTGATACGCCATCTTCCATGAATCTCGTACATTCATAACTGCTCGTGGCGTATCAAATGTAAACAAATGACTTCATACATTAAGAAATGGACAAAGTCCGACAATTTATTTAAGACATTTTTTCTGTTTAATATAGGATGCAGGTTCGAATCCTGCCAAAGGACGAATATTTTCTATGAAAATTTCTCGGACATTCAGGTCGGTAAATGTTATTTAATACTGTTTATTATAAACAGAGCATTTACTTAAATACTTGTATCTATAAAAAGAACGTTAAACATAAAAAAATGTCTTTAATAAATATATATATATATATAACGTAAAGTTCACTTCTCTGTACAATGCCCGGGAGCCACTCGAGTTGGAGGGTTACATTAACAGGGAGTTTATACGCATACGAGGGGAAGAATACGGTTAACCCTAGACTCGAACAGGTTAAGATTGTAGTGATCAGGAAAGCATCCTCTTGGGAGTCGGTTCCACAATACACCAGTTTCGTGGAACTTACATCTCTTCAATGGAATATGAAGGCTACAATGGGCGTGGCCTATTGAGTCTGAGTCGTGATGGTTAGAACTGGTGGAAATAAGGTCTGTAGTTCGTCAGGACTCTTTCCATGGAAATAGCGATTTTTGTCCTTGCGTAGCAACTTGATCACACTCCTGGTTAAGCGTTGATGTATAGACCCCTACTTCAAGGTTCATTCGCCCCGAGACACTGTACGTCGCGAGCAAGACCCGGGCATTTACGCTAACCAACCAGAGAGACATCAGTCCGATTAGAGTTGCCATTCTGCATTAAACATGGCCGAGGTGAAAACACTGATGGCCTGTTCCATTGAGCGTAGACTCATTTCACACTTTTATGCTGCCGTCAGGAGACAGGACGCCAATGTCCAAAGAAAACGTTAATTTGAGAGCTCTTTATACGGAAGGGTAAACAAAAACCTGAGCCTCCCAGCACAATATTGTCGAAACATTTTCCTTGTCAAAATAGGCCAGTGGTGGGTACGTTGAGCTGTTAACGTTGGTCTCCTCGATCGTTCCCCATATCTGCCGCGCATCTGAGCCTGATCGTACCACTGTTAAAACCCTCTTTGCTTTTGGGAAATTTGGGGGGTTTTCAACGTCCTTCCAGCACAATGAGTACACTGAGTGAAAAATTGAGATCTCTGATCTGTTTGGAATATGTCAATGCTTTTTGTACTTGCTTCGCGGATACGCGGCAGACGTCTTCCCCGAGACCATGAGGTTGTTTCGTCTTTTTTTTCTGCATATGAAATATCAGGGCTTTGCTGTTATTTTGATGAGCCATGCTTTGGTGGTGACAGTGAAGGCGTCGCATTGGAGGTGGAGACAGGTGTGGTTTGTATAGAAGGGACTGGAGAAGGAGATGGTCTGGTTTTCTTTAAGCTGGTCATTTTGGAGCGGGTAGGATTCAATAATATTGTCATTGGAAAGGGACCATGATCCATTTTGATGATACGAAGACGGGGCAGAGGATGACCCCCCCCCCCAACTGGGTTTGGTTTCTTTTCCCGTTTCTTTTTTGAGTTGCCTCAATTTCAGAATTTTGTCCCGGCTCGGCTCTAACTTCTTCTGTATATCCTTTGCGATACTCGCATGCGATGCCGGAGCAGAAGAAATGGGGCTTTATGTGACTTTGGTCCTGGGATCTTCAGGGGACTGACGCCCCGCTGTTGTAACCTTTTCATCTGCCCCTACCAACGTCATTCCCCTTCTTCCTTTTCCTTACTTGCACTTGCGAGTGGCGTTGATTTTGAATTGAATGTGGGAAAGGATCCACACCGGTGGTAGGCACATTACAGGCGCCATGGAACTATCAGCATAGACCAGATGGGGGGTTGGGTCGTTTGCGGCCAAAATTTAAGAGACCTTCTTCCCTGGACAGCAAAATGAAAGGTGACCAGTTTCTCCACACTTCCAACAAGTTGATTTTCAAGATGACTGGCATTTTCCGGTCGCAAAAGTTCAAACAGTTGGGGACGGAGACGAAGGCCAAAGTTTTGAGCATAATATCGACGCTCCATCCTCCGATCAAAGGTAACACCTAGGATTTGATCATAACTGACTTAAGTAAGTAGCTAAGTGCTCTCCTATCACAAGAGCATGGACTTCATATACTGCTTTCTGGTCTTTAGCCGACCGTCTTATTCCGTTCTTAGCATTAAGTCTTTGTCAATAAAGTCTCGGCTCGCAACCTCTATACAATCCTCCGCTGTGGGTAGCAGAACATCACATATGAAAAATCTGCTACCTTGTATAATTTTGACACCCAGAGACATCAGTTGCTGGATCACTGTCTTTCGTGGAATGACAAATTTTTCGCGAACGCTTGTCTATCACGAAGACTGACACCATTACTTCTGTAATTCTAAATAAATCAAATCAAGAAATAGAAATGAGAGGAAAAATGATAGTGCAAAATAGAAGTATGTCATACAATAAAGAAAAAACTTATTAAAAAAGGGAAACAAAAAGGTTCGGATTACTTTGGAAAAAAAAATTAAGAAAACAAATAAATTTCGTTAATTTACAATAAAGGTTTGGCGCAACTATAAAAAGTACACGAAAAATATTTTTAAAAAAAGAAATAAAACGATGAAAAAGAAAAGAAGAAAAATTAAATAAAATTCGACGAAAGAAAAATAAGATTTGCCGACAGAAGAAAACAAAATTCGCCCAAACGAGGAAAAAAAATGAAAGAGTTTAAACTAAAAAAAAATGTTTAAGAAATAAAGAAAAACAATGTCTAAACTCCTAAATGTAGCCAACTCTTCTACTCTAATACCTTTATGTCTCGCACCTCTCGCCTGTGGAACTCCCTTCCCTTTTCAGGTTTCCCTGTGAGCTATAATCTCCAGCTATTCAAGTGTAATGTCAATCGACATCTCCAGTTGCCTTGATCTATCCACTAACCTCATCTTTCCTTCTATCACTCCTATCTGATCTTGCTCTAAATTTGTGTAACCCCTTGCGTCCTAGTGGCTTCCCGCCTTGCTTGGGGTGAAAAAAAAAGTTAAACCAGAGAAATAATGTAAAATAAAATAAAATAAAATAAATGTCGGTCGAGAGCCGAGGATGGAAAACTGAAAAAATTAAATGACTGACAAAAAAAAAATTCTAAAAGTGAAACAATTAATAAAAAACGATTTCTGTCCATTTTTTTTTTTTTTTTTTTTCCAAAATAAATAGCATAATAAATAAAAATTAAAAGTAAACTATGCATTTTTGTGATGTTAGAACGCTCATTCGTTGTAACTTTCGTTTGGTCAACGAATGCTCGTTATCACTCGCGAAATTCTCGTTTTCACTTGCGAAAGACGAGACTTGGCAAACGTAGATAGTGTTAGTAGTAACGCCTTCAAATAATACTCGCAATAATAATACATGTTCAAATAGTGATAGCCGAAGAGTAATTCGTATAATAATCAGTATAGAGAAATAATATAGTGGATGGTATAGAGAATAACGATCACTTAGACGTCACGTGTCTGTTTGCTCACTGGTGATCTGTGTTCAAACTACAGTGTCGGCAACAACACTTTATTTTTATACAACAAAAGAAAAACGGTATATAACAAAAACCGTTGCCTGGTAAGAACTCTAGGTGACACCAGACAAAAATTACAAATGGCGGCCAAAGCCGGAGAGAAAACTGAAATAAAAAGAATGAAAAAGAAAAAAGATCAAAAGTTTGATTCAAACAAAAAGAATATAGAAAAATAAGTGAAAATAATTTAACAAAAAATATCCCGTTCCAAAAAGTTCTTTGTAGGTATAATTCAAAGGATTCAGTTGCAAACGTCTTTTACGACATTTCACCGGCCTGAAAATTACGTTAGAAACGAGTCTTAAAAGAATTTTTAGTCAGGTGACTTCTGTCTGCAGAAGCGATACTCCAGCTCTTTTATTTACACATATACAATATGGCCGACACGGTACTTCCGTGTCTAAGCAAGAGATGAAACCGTGCTTCTTTTTCCTTCATTTCTAGTTGCAACAGTATGAATATTTTCTTTTTTTAAATTAAGATTGAAATTTCTTTTGCCCTTTTACCTGAATTATTGTTCCTCGGTAAGATTTTGTCTATCTGAAGAATAATTATTCGGAATTTGAAGACGGTCACAAGCATACCCTTGAGTCGATGGTACACTTGGTCCGATGACTGAGAGGATGGAGACACGGATAAAGAAAATTGGTATCGATTTCCCAGTGTAATTGTTACAGAACGGAAACCTCTTCGGTACGGCAAGAATAATCCCTAAAGTGATGCACACTTAGTGTCCGGAGAAGAATTCATGATGCCTAATGCTGCTGGTTGTAATAAACTATCCATGTATTAATTACTAAATATTAAGAAATTATCAGTAAATATACGAATAATAATAATAATAATAATAATAATAATAATAATAATAATAATAATAATAATAAACTTATTATAATTGTGCTTGTTCCTTCCTTAGTTAGTGTTGTAACCTAGGGAAGGTTACTGAATAAAATAATGACACAAAGGTTGGTAATGAAAGATAATACTTAGGACAAGAACAACACATATAAGATTCGCCAGCGGCGCGTAGAAGAAGTAGTCAACTGCTAGAATTGAGTCAAGTGAATTTCACAATGAATCTACAACTGCAGATTAAATTCGGCCTTGTGCCACATCTGACCGTGTGGGGCGGTTGGTTGATATCCTGCAGTTGAAGATTCGTCCCCAGCTGTGCTGGTCAAACTTTCTGTCACCGAGCAGACAGGATCCCCAGACGAGGCTACCTCGAAGGGCAGAGTCTCGTCTTGGGGAACAGCTACCCGACCCCGTTTTATACGGGGTCAACAGGGAATTTTTGGCCGAGGCTACGGGCTCGGATACCCCACATTAAATTCGGCCTTGTGCCATATCATCGGCTCGGGAAACATGATGGAAAAAGACCAAAACTTAATTACAACTTAAAACAAATTTTATCGTCAAAATATTTATTATTAAGAGGAAAGACCAAAATATGTTTTCATTATTTCAGTGAATTGGGAATCTTTTCGGGCATGTTCGAATTTTTGTTTTTGTTTTTTTTTTTAAGTCGGCGACACGGGGTCAAATTTACGTCAATTTTTTTGCACCTATTTTCAGGTAAAAAACACATTGATTTGGAAATTCCTGCAAAAATCGAATAATTGTCGGATTTTAATGAAACTTTCAGGACACTATTTACATTGATCGGACTATCATCCTTATCTTTGTTGCCATATTTATCACAACGTTTCGGCCGTTGTACGCTCCGGTCTTCTTCAAGTGATTGGAATGTCGAACTGAACCCTTTATTTCGCACACTGGGGTAGACTGTTCTAGTTCCACGTGCCATATTTAATGGATGTCAGTTATCAGCTATCTCCTGTTAATTCCCCTCTGAAAGTTCTCCGCCGCCTTAAACCGGGTATTGAACTCACACTCTTTGAGTCCTGTCACTAGATCTAACTAACGCCATTATCCACTATGCCATGTGTCGTTGAGGTCGGAGCGTACAACAGCCGAAACGTTATGATAAATATGGCAACAAAGATGAGGTTGATTCTCTGATCAATGTGAATAGTGTACATAATACCTCATCTCAGAAATATTGACAGAAATTTCAGGATGCTTTCGAAAATGAAGGACATTTTTTTTTTGCGAACCTAATTCTAGAAAAAACATTTTGCTTAAACTTTTCTTATTAAATTTCTATTTGAAATCTTTTTTTTATTATTATTTGAACTTATAAGGGCACCGCAGCTTGATCATCATGAAGCCTTCAATCACCCAGGTATTGCAACACTTACTGATAAACCAAGACTGATTGCTAATGCTGTGCTAGAATCTGTAGATACGAAGAGGAGAGGTGAGGTTCTCAACTAGTCCCGTTTCTATGTAAATCCACCAGGTGGTTGTGGTAAAACTTATTCGGACTATTGTCCTCATCTTTGTCGCCATATTTATTACAACGTTTCGGCCGTTGTACGCCCCGGCCTTTTTCAGGTGATTGGAATTTCGAACTTAACCCTTTATTTCGCTCATTGGGGTAGACTGTTCTAGTTCCACATGCCATGTCTAATGGACGTCAGTTATCAGTTATCTCCTGTTAATTCCCCTTTCCAAGTTCTCCATCGCCTTAACCGGGTGTTGAACTCACACTCTTTGGTTCTGTCACTGGATCTTACCGACGCTTTTATCCACTGCCCTGTCCTCAATAATAAACAGTATTAATGACATTTAAACATGCGAAAAAATTTCATAGAAAAACAAAAACGTATAAACATAAAAAATGTCTTAAAATAAACACACACACAAAAACACACACACACACATATATATATATATATATATATATATATATATATATATATATATATATATATATATATTATATAAAAGGCTTAAACACTAATATTCCATGGTCATAATTTATTCCATTGGAATCGTAAATACGATCCAATTCATCAGACCTACAAATTCAAAAAGAAAACAGAAAAAAACATTGAGTTCTACCTGGATTCTATCCTCTTGGAATTTTTATTCAAAAAATATACATGTATGTGTATGAAACTATGTATATATATATATTTATATATTTTGCATATCTATGTGTATATTTACCACTAATATTATCTATATATAAATATATATATATATATATATATATATATATATATATATATATATATAAAGAAATATAGTCTTAAGGTGTGCTATATTTATGGAATAAAGTGCTCAATATCAGAGATAGAGCGTGTGTAAATATAAAAGTGAACATAGAAGTCAACACTTAGAGGTGACAGTCTGTTTCATGCTATATGCAATCGTCAGACCACATATGCTGTTATTTTTCTCGGCTATTTATATATATACGGGTTAGTGGTGCATTGTGAGTATTCTATTATGGGGGTTATTTTACCGGAAGTCGTTTGTTTATTTATTTGGGTCAAATTATATTGCTTGTTTTTATATTTTTTTGTTTCTTATTTTATTTATTTATTTATTTATTTATTAACGTAGTAAAAATTTGTTTATGTCACTTATTTAACAGTTTTGTTTTGGTTTGAGAATTTAATTAAAGCTATTTGTTCAATTTTGAGGTTGATTGTTGCAGTTCATTCTAAGTATTATTTTGGCGGGAACAGTTATATATATATATATATATATATATATATATATATATATATATATATTAACTGATATCTTTCAAAAGACGAAACTATATATATGTGGGATGTATTATATAGTTTTGTCCATATATAGGTCTATTCTTTCCTGCATTCATACTGGAGGAAACTTGCATGACTCTATGTTGGGAGGGGGGGAGTAACACGGACTGATTAGCATTGACAATTTTTGCACATATGGTGCATACTCACAAGTATCTCTATGTGTTGTTGATTTTCCAAGCCTCTGACTATTGTATGCTAAAAATGTTAGATTTAATAGCTAAACTTTATGTATTTGTAAGTATACCTGTATATCATATATATGTAGAGATTTTAATTACTCCTTCTTCAATGCGTTATTTTTATGCATACATATATATTATTTATTAAAGACATTTTTTATGTTTAAAGTTCTTTTTATAGATACAAGTATTTAAGTAAATGCTCTGTTTATAATAAACAGTATTAAATAACATTTACCGGCCTGAATGTCCGAGAAATTTTCATAGAAAATATTCGTCCTTTTCTATGAAAATTTCTCGGACATTCAGGCCGGTAAATGTTATTTAATAATGTTATTTATTAAATGTCTTTAATAAATAAAATTATCGGACTTTGTCCATTTCTTAATGCATGACGTCATTTGTTTGCATTTGATACGCCATGAGCAGTTATGAATGTGCGAGATTCATGGAAGATTGAAGTTTATAAGCAGTAAATTCGACCGAATGATCCTTGGTGGCCGAGCGGTTAGGCACGTCAGCGTAAATGACGGTTCCGTATAGGATGCAGGTTCGAATCCTGTCCAAGGACGAATAAATTCTATCAAAATTTCTCGGACATTCAGGCCGGTAAATGTTATTTAATACTGTTTATTATAAACAGAGCATTTACTTAAATACTTGTATCTATAAAAAGAACGTTAAACATAAAAAATGTCTTTAATAAATAAAATTGTCGGACTTTGTCCATTTCTTAATGTATACATATATATGTAGAAAATGTTTATCGTTTACTCAATATTAAAATACTGAGTAAACAATAAACTCTTTTTCTACTTTAGTCGTAGTTTTAGTCGTTCCGTCGAAGTTCAACTGGTTCCGCAAAGTTAAATTCATGGTACCTGCAATAAACTACCCATGTAGTAATTACTAGATATTAAGAACTTATGCAGAAAATATACTGATCGTCACAATAACATATACAGGGTGTCCGTAAAGTTCGTGTGCACTTTAAAAAAATTATAACTTTCTTTGTATTTGCGATAGAAATAATTTGTAAAAAATGTTATAAAGTTTAATGTACCTAGTTTTAAGTATAGCTAAAATAACTAATGTGATTTCAGGCATCACTGTAAATCAGTTGGCAAATATTTTCCATGAACTGCAAAATCGTATTACCCTTTGTATTGCTAATGATGGAGGACATGTGGAAACTTAAATAAAATTTCAATAAAACCTTTAAAAATATAGATTTCTTTCTTTCTAATACTTTTTACAAATTATATGTGCACACAAACTTTACCGACCACATGTATATATATATATATATATATATATATATATATATATATATATATATATATATATATATATATATATCGATAATATTAGTGGTAAATATACATATATATGCAAAATCCACAGGTGCATATACACACATGTATATATTTTTAATAAAAAATTCCGAGAGGATAGAATCCAGGTAGAACTCAATGTCCAGGAGAGAGTAAGGATATAATAAAAAGGCTTAAACACTAATATTCCATGGTCATAATTTATTCCATTGGAATCGTAAATACGATCCAATTCATCAGACCTACAAATTCAAAAAGAAAGCAGAAAAGAAAAACTCCGGAAATAAAAATAGAATTTAGAGAGAGTGTAAGTATGAGAGTGTGGGACGAATGTTAGTTCTAAAGAGAGGGCTAACATACCAGAGAATTTGGGAGATTAAAACTTAACAGAGAGGGTTTTTGTAAAACTAGGTGTGAGTGGAAGAGGGAAAATGAATGTTGTCGGATGTCTAATACATTAAAGATACATTTCGTGGTGACATACACACACCATGGACGATCTAATGTTAAAGATCAGAATAAGAAGGAGGGAGAGGTAAGGAAAGAAGTGGTGGGGGAGAAAGAAATTAAAATTGAAAGGGACGCTGTGTAATTGAGAAAATTTGACAAAAATAATATCGACTACAGGTTACAAATCAAATATAAACATATAAAGAATAAATATGACGATTATCTAATCTAGCAAGGACGTATATTTTTTATTTTCAAAACACATGCAAATACACACATACACAATAACTTATACACGTATATACATACACATAGGCGTGTACCTACATACACACATACATATACCCATGTACACATATACACATATATCCACATATCCACACAAATACACATATACATATACATACACACACACACATACACATATACATATATCTGATTAAATATCTTAGCTCTAGCTCTGATACTAAGCGCTTTCTAATAAGTACCGCGCATATAATATACAAATAATTACACCTACATATATACATATACACATACACATATACACACATATATACACACACACATATATATACAAAATATACACACACATACACACACATACATGTACATACCCACATATATATATACACATATATACATACATATATATATATACACATACACACATACACACACATATACATATATATATATACACATACACACATACACACACATATACATATATATATATACATATATACATACACATACACATACATACACATATATCCACCTATACTCATATACACACATTTTCCACATACATATACATAAATGCATACACATGCACACATATACACATATATACATACACACACGCATAAATACATATATATATATACATACAAAAATGCACACACACATAACTACATATACACACATACATCCATACGCATCCAGTCCTTACACATTTACCCACATATATATACATATATACATACGAACATACGCATACCTGCACATAAACATATATACCTAAAACCCTACATTTCTATACAATTACATACACCCATTTAAACAAATAAACAATGTATCCCTGTATCTATTCGTCTAGCTATACATACATACATATATACGTAAATATACACCCATATACAGATATATATGGGTACATACACACACACATATATATATATATATACACATCTCTACATATACATCCATCTACATATATCTACATCCATATACGTATACACGAATATACATATACACACATATGCATGCATATACATATACATCCATACATATACATACATATACCTATACACACACACCTAAATATATACCCACATACGGTTCTGTTCGATTTAATTAGAAAGATTAAGCTCAAGAATTATAACAACTACTTCCAAACTAAAATTTGTAGAGACATTAAAAACATAAAAAAAATCCAATAAATTATGGATTAAAGCCGACCAATCCAAAAATTTCTATAAAATTAAACCTTCTGAATATGACAAAATCGTCACTGACAAAATTACCAGCTCTTATAAAAAAGACAAAGACAATAGCACCTTATCATCTATCAATGAATTCATCTGCAAATTCGCTAACAAATGTGGAGTTGCTGACAGAATGGGCAAATTTAGTTTGAAAGATGCATACATTCTCTTCAAAGATCATAAGCCGAACTTTATCAATAGCTTGCAGTCCCGTCTAATTAATCCCTGCAAATCTGAGTTGGGATTAATTTCAAAGAGTATTATCAAGAAAATAACATCATGTGTCCTGGAAAAATACCCTGCTAACCTTTGGAAAGACTCGGCCGAGACGATTAAATGGTTCCGAAAGATCCCTAGCAAAAGAAGAGCCACTTTCATTCCATTTGACATCTTGGATTTTTACCCTTCTATTTCGGAGGAACTATTAAGTAACAGCCTTAATTTCGCCAAAGGATAACACCGAAAATAACGGATAAGGACCTGAACATCATTTTAGCGTCAATAAGATCAATACTTACATACAATGACGCTACTTGGGTGAAGAAGAATAATGGTAGTTTCGATGTACCTTTGGGAGCCATTGATTCTGCCCAAATTGCAGATCTGGTGGGCATATATATTCTCGACACCTTGAGTAGAGTAGTTAACCTTAGCCAAGTCGGAATTTATAGAGATGACGGCCTAATCATTGTCCCAAATAGCAATGGTCCCTTGACTTCCAGCTTACATAAGAAGATAATTAGGGCCTTCAAATACTTAGGCCTTAAAATTGAAATATCTTCCAACCTGAAAATAGTCAACTTTTTGGATATTACACTCAATCTATCGAATGATACCTTTAAACCCTTTCATAAAGTTGATCAAACACCCCTATACATCAACGTCCACTCTAACCACCCTAAACCTGTGATAGACCACATCCCCAAAACTGTGAATACGAGAATAAATAAGCTATCTTCTAGCCAAAAAATCTTTAATGATAATAAATTTATATACAATCAGGCCCTCAAAAAGTGGTTTTAGACAAGAATTGAACTTTAACGGAGAAATTGTAAATCAGAATAATAACAGAACTAAAAATAGAAAGAGGAAGGTAATATGGTTCAACCCACCATATTGCAAGCTCTCTAACATTGATATAGGAAAGTTTTTTCTGAAATTAATTGATAAACATTTTCACAGTAAACATTCGTTACGTAAAATTTTCAATAGGAAGACTCTGAAATATGGAGAAAATCATATCTTCCCATAATTGCAGAATACTTAGAAACTACCATAGTAATGTAACTCAATCGAGTAACACTACCTGCAATTGTAGGAATAAAGATCATTGTCCAATCGGGGGTAAATGTAACTATGAAAATATAATATACGAGGCAACAATCTTTCCCGAGGAAAATATAAACGAGAAAAAAAGATGTATAGGTATATCCGCCGGTGATTGGAAGCAGCGTCTATACAACCATAGACGCTCTTTTAGATATAGATGCCTCAGAAGTCAAACTTCCTTATCCAAACACTACTGGGATCTGGAGGATAAGGGATTAACCCCACTTTTGAAATGGAGATACCTATCAAGAGCCAGAACACCTAATAACTTCCGCGATCGGTGTGATCTGTGCATGGCGGAAAAAATTTTTATTATCAAAGATAAGAATCAAGATGAAATGCTGAATCTTCGTAATGAGATATTTTCTAAATGTAGACATAAGAAACGATTCAAAACATAAACAGCGTTTTGTAACATTTTGTCACTTATGTCAGTTCCGTCTTGGTTCAAAACATCGGGCATGACATTTTAACGGAATGACTATTATGTTTATTTTGTTTATCTCTATATAGATCATTGTGTATGTTTATGTGATGCGCTATGTATTTAATTTTATTTTTACCCCAAATTGTTGAAATTTTACTTATTTAGATTTTAAATTCTAATTTATATGTATATATATATATATGTATGTATATGTATATATGTGTGTGTATATTTATGTATGTATGTGCGTATGTAGGTATATGTGTATATATGTCTATGCATGTGTATGTATATATGTATGTATGTACTTAGCTGCGTGTGTATGTGGGTATATATTTAGGTGTTTGTGTATAGGTATATGTATGTAGATGTATGGATGTATATGTACATGCATGCGTATGTGTGTATATGTATATTCGTGTATACGTATATGGATGTAGGTATATGTTGATGGATGTATATGTAGAGATGTGTCTATATATATATATATATGTGTGCATGTTTTGGTACGTATGTACCCATATATATATGTATATGGGTGTATATGTACGTATATATGAATGTATGTATAGCAAGACGGATAGATACAGGGATACATTGTTTATTTATTTAAATGGGTGTATGTAATTGTGGGTATGTACATGAATGTGTGTGTATGTGTGTATGTATATGTGTATATATATATGTCTGCGTATGTATGTGTGTATATGTGTATGTGTATATGTATATATGTAGGTGTAATTATTTGTATATTATATGCGCGATACTTATTAGAAAGCGCTTAGTATCAGAGATAGAGCTAAGATATTGAATCAGATATATGTATATGTGTATATGTGTGTGTATGTATATGTATGTGTGTATTTGTGTGGATATGTGGATATATGTGTATATGTGTACATGGGTATATGTATGTGTGTATGTAGGTACACGCCTATGTGTATGTATATACGTGTATAAGTTATTGTGTATGTGTGTATTTGCATGTGTTTTGAAAATAAAAAATATACGTCCTTGCTAGATTAGATAATCGTCATATTTATTCTTTATATGTTTATATTTGATTTGTAACCTGTAGTCGATATTATTTTTGTCAAATTTTCTCAATTACACAGCGTCCCTTTCAATTTTAATTTCTTTCTCTCCCACCACTTCTTTCCTTACCTCTCCCTCCTTCTTATTCTGATCTTTAACATTAGATCGTCCATGGTGTGTGTATGTCACCACGAAATGTATCTTTAATGTATTAGACATCCGACAACATTCATTTTCCCTCTTCCACTCACACCTAGTTTTACAAAAACCCTCTCTGTTAAGTTTTAATCTCCCAAATTCTCTGGTATGTTAGCCCTCTCTTTAGAACTAACATTCGTCCCACACTCTCATACTTACACTCTCTCTAAATTCTATTTTTATTTCCGGAGTTTTTCTTTTCTGCTTTCTTTTTGAATTTGTAGGTTTGATATATTTACGATTCCAATGGAATAAATTATGACCATGGAATATTAGTGTTTAAGCCTTTTTATTATATATATATATATATATATATATATATGTGCGTGTGTGTGTGTGTGTGTGTGTGTGTGTGTGTGTGCAGATATGTAGAAAAATAGGAAGGAACACGTTAGGCAAATAACCCGAGGTTCTTTGGTATTTTATTTTTTATTTTTTAAAAAAAACAGTGCTCCATACAGAAGTAGAGGTGAAATTATAATTATTTTTTTAAAAAATAGGATTCCTTCGCTACATAAGAGTTCTCGTGTTTCAAAAACCACAGCCAAAAACCTGAATATATTTATTGAAATTAAATTGAATTAAAGTATCAAGGTCTGTTTCATCCTCAAGCAAAAATTTAGGAATAACCAATCTTGAAATTTACGCATCTTTATAAGCATGTTCATTCGCAAAATTAATTACTATGGAAACGGCTGAGGTGACCATTTTGATAAGGGGGTCTAAGAGATAATTTTTATCCACATATCAGTCACTTTCGGAAAGAGGTCAAGCTGGGGTAGGGTGGGGTGTCCATTTCAAAGCGAATGATGGCATTCATGTACGCATATCGTCTTGTCAGTCATAGAGAAAGATAGCTTTTGGCACCATAATTCAATTTAATTTTAATAATTATATAGAGGGTTTCGGCTCTCGTTTTTGAAACATAAGAACTCTTATGTAGCGAAGGAATCATATTTTTTAAAAATAATTATAATATATATAGCATGCCTTTAAATTCTCTTATTCTCCCTCCTCAATACTGTAAAATGTTTCAGAGAAGAGATTCGCATTGATTTCGGATTAGATAAATGTGCAAAAGTAACATTCAAGAAGAAGCCTATAAATACATGGGAGTCAGCGAAGGAGATGGAATACAAATGAAGGAGAAAGTAAGAAAATCATGCTACATATGTGTCGTCTGGTATTAAATACCGAGTTGAATTCACAAACAAGAATATTAGTCATAAACACTTTGACTGTCCCTGTGATGCAATATAGTCTCAACATCCTCATCTGGACCATAGCTGACATGCATGTCAAAACGAGAGAGCTTCCCACTTGCCACTGCATATCCCTAAAGCTAATTTTGTGTTGGTATTTTCGCGCTTGAATGTATGAGTGGAATTAACAAAAAAAAAACACAAAACTTAGAAATAACTGTTCAACAGCTTTTATTTCTGGCTGAAAAGGGAATGCAAAATATTTTGAGGGGAGGGGGAACTTCCCAGTTAAAAAAATTCATGAGTACAGTTGTACGAAGGAACGCGAAATCCGAGGGTGAAACTGTTGGGATGGGCCACGTCTTTTGCGGCAAGGATTGTGCGTAGTTTTCCTTTGGTAGGTGCCTCGAAGGGAGACTTGTTATTTATTTCGTATTGTATTTGAAAAATCGTCTGATATTTCACCAGTTGTTAAGTAAGCATCTGTTACTGTTAGATATATTATTATATATCAATATATGTTGTGGTGTCCTCTCTCTAAAGAATCTATGTTGGACTCTTCCGTCTACTATAAGATTAGTAGGAGAGAAGGCCTTGGGGGAACAGTCGAACAGATTTGTTCGCACCGTGCTGTCAAACTCTCTGCCTTGAGCAGAGGGAAAATCGGACGAGGCTTTGCCGAAGGGCAAAGTTTCGTCCGTGTGGATAGACAGATCCTGAAATCGCTTATATACATATATACATTGTAAACAGAAGATGCGAAAGACACAGTTCTCGAAAGAGAACAACCGGAAATGCATCGAATTACAGACGGCCCTGAAATTTTAAAAACTCAAGTAGAAGCTGTACTGATAAAATTGAACAGAAACAAGGTGGCAGGGCCAGACGGACTTGTAACAGATATACCGACAGCCATAGATGATTTTGGCAGAGACAAGATTACAGAAATAATAAATGAAATCTAAAAAAGTCAGGATGTACCAGAAGATCTCATCAGATCTATTTTTATAATTATCATGTGAAACCTGAACGCCAAAGTCGACAGGGAGAGGGCAAATTCGGACTAGGAGAAAAATGGATCTAATGGTGCACAGTCAATGACCAGGTAATAGCCAACACATGGTTCCAAGAACATCCAAGATGATTATGGACATGGCGGAGCCCAGGAGGAGAAACTAAAAATGAAATTGACTACATAACTATCAACAAAAGATTCAGGAATGCAATGGTTCCTTACAAAACCTACCCAAGTGCTGACTGCAGAAGCGATCATCACCCTGTTATATGTAAACTAAGAGTTAAACTATGGAAACTGAAGAAGCCTAATTCAGCACCCAAATTGCAATACAAAAAAACTCTTGAGCAACCCATACCTGAAAGAAAAAAATATGGACATTGTTAAAAGAAAATAAATGGTACACAATGGAAATGGAATCTCGAAATGGGACGCACAAAGAAAAGCTCCGAAAACAATAACATCACAAAGGAGAAGGGACGAAGAAGAAAAAAACGAATGGATGACTGATGAGATTCTCGAAATGATGCAAAGGAGACAGAAAACTCTGCTACGATGCGGAACGGAGTAGTAATGCAGGCAGGCTAAAGAAGAGTGCCTAAACAAAGAATGTGCAGAAATAGAGAGAGTGTGTGCCACCAACACAGGAAATATGCATAAAGGAAATATGCATAAACAAATAAGGGAACTAACAGGAGAGAAGACATGCTTGTCAACAGGCTGCTTAAAATCTAAGGATGGAATGTTCATATTAGAGAAGGAAAAATTCTTCATCGCTTGAACGAATATATTAGAGAACTCTTCAACGACGCAAGAGAATAACCAGCAATACACAGAACTACCAACGGGCTTCATATTCTAAAAATCAAAAGTAGAAGTTGCACTGGCGAAACTGAACAGAAACAAGGCGACAGGGCCAGACGGAATTGTAACAGAACTGCTGAGAGCCCCTGTATGATTTTTGGCATAAACAAAATTGCAGAAATAATAAGTGAAATCTTCAACAGTGGTCAAAGAAATTAAATACAAAATCAAATGCAATATACCAACTGGAAAAACGATGGCAAGATAAGGTTTTATTCGTGCTACACATGACCAATGCTTGCTAACAACAAATTACCAAACCCATATAATGAAAAACTGTATTAGCTCAGAATGCAGATTCTGTAATAAATATCCAGAAACAATGCAAGAAAGTCGCTAAGACTCAACAGGTTACTGAGTATCAGAGAATATGGAAAGCAAAAACATCATTAAGGTGTGGAGGCAATGAAGGAAGTCGGAAGAGAATTCCACAAGTGAGAGGTGCAGTAGAAGAAACAGCTAGCATAGAACTTACGGTTGCATCGAGCCATTTCAGCTGTAAAATGATGAGACCTATCTGCGAACCTAGTACTGCAGTTAAATTCATCAAGTCTAACTACTATAGCAGAAAGCTCATCAGAACAATTAGCATGAAAGTATTTATAGAAAGAGACACAGAGACGCTACGTGATGGCATTGGTGAAATGACTGAAGCTGAGATGCCGGATCAAGATCAATAACATCGCAGATTCTTCTTTGGAGTTTATCAAAAATTTATAAATACATAACAGAAGACCCTAACCAGGTGTGGCAGCAATATGCAATGCATAGACGAACGGTAGACTTATAAATATGCAAGATGCATTTAGGAGAGAAAAATTATCTAGCACAACACAGGGAACCATCTTTCCCAGCAGCAGACCTCACAAGTGATTCAATATAATCTTTCCACTTCAGCAGAAAAAGTTAGCCCGAAAAGACACAGTGAGTCAATCTCTTGGGGGTTAGCATCAGCCATGCTAATGGAAGATAAACAGACGATTAAAAAGAGAATAGTTTTGTTTTGGAGGCACTAAAATTAACAAGCTACTCCTTGCCGGAATTAACAACAGATTGTAGGTCATTTTTTTTAGATCAGCTGACAATTAGATTTTACCAAATGTTAGGAAATTTTCTCATTCTCTAGCCAATTATGGGAGGATAAAACAAAGAAATAAGTGAATCTTCAACACGGCTCTACAAATTTAAATATTTTTTATTATTTGAATATTATTTTTCTTTTTCAAACGAAAAGAAATGAATTACAAAGATTCTTTGCGAAACAACTTCACACAAAATATTTTGTGTGTCTTTTTAACCGTCCAACCGAATGAATTGCATTAGTATAAAAGAAAGACAATGCGTCTACATGTAAGAATGTGTGTGACACACATGTACGTTGTTTTGTGTATGCGTATACATTGTAGCAGTCAGCAGTATGAATACGCAGAGACGTCTTACCGTTGACGCTCGTAAACAAATTTAGTCTGCATGTTTTTTATGTGTCAATATCCTTAAGCATTTTTGTAATATAATATATGCGAATAAATTTGCGAAAATGGGGGTAATTAATTTAGGCGGGAGAATTTCAGTTTTTTATAAAACAAAAATTAGATTTATTAATCACAAGTTTATTGGTTAATAAATATTTTCCCAATTTTTAAATATCCTTTTTTAAGGAGGGGAAATCTGAAGTGATCTTTCAACTTTTCGTTGCAAACAACAAATATTTATTGTTTTCAAATTCAAAGAATACCGCTTGTCTCATATGACGTTGCTGATTGGTTAATATATATGAATATAAAAACTCAAATTTTTAAGGCCAGTCCGAGCATAAAAAAAGAGATTATTTTTTTTTAGTTTAAAATTAAAAATAAATTAAATCTATTGCATTTTTCTAACTTTCGGTAATGTAGTTCCACACAACAAGAAAAAGTAACATTTTTTTTTAAATTACCAATTTTGATTCTCAAATAAGACTACCTCCATATTTGGCGGATAGACCCAACGCAATACTCTTTCATCTATTCGGCCTAATACCTGACTAAGAACGAAGCTAGGTAAAGTGAAAATGTTTCAAGGTATAAGGATTATTGTATACACTAAGCGCCTTCTTAGTTTTAATCGACTACACGTTTCTCTCCGCCTGTCATGTCCGTATAAGAGGCTTGTTTTGTTTTGTGTTTATTTGTTTCTTTTTCTTCTTTTACTTTTGTATCTTTTGTATTCTTTTCAGAGAATTTAAGCGAGGGTAAAATTTGGATGCCCGTGTCTGAAAACCTCTTACGGATAGTTCGTAACCTTTTTATTTGGTAGCGCGTATTCGGGAAAAATAACGGCTTTAAAATATTATCGTGAGATGGCGTGCAATCATTTAAAAAACAAAAAAGAAGTTTAGCTTCGTCTGGAACAAGGCCATAAAATTCCAACCCGCGATTCAGTCCGAAGAAACGAGAAATCTCCTCCATACCTGCTCATCAAACATCACTCTATGTCAAACGCCTTATCTATACACGCGATTATTCAGTCGATTTTTTGTTAGAAATCTCAACCAAGTGTGATAATTTAATTCCAGGCATGAAGGTCTCTGGTGTAATGCGCCATGAAAACATTTTTGCCTAAGTACGCCTGGACATGTTTCAACTTCCGCCTGCAGTAGAGAAAATCATTCGTTGCCGAGCAGTAGAGAAAATTGTATTTGTTTATGTTATCCTGTTCGCAGAAAATGATTGTAAAAGATATGAAGCAGAGGGCTAACATCAGCTTTTGTGCTAAGATTATTCAAAGTGCTAATTAGTCCTATTAAATTTGGATTATGATGATATGCGGTAAATTAATCTTGTGTTTTTTACCAGCATTGGCGGTTCTATGAATAGTAAGATAGGCGCAAAACTCCAGAGATAAGCAGCCGAAGACATAAATGCTAATGGTAATAGTAGCCGGTTTCTTATTAGGAAACATTTGGCATTCATTGATCGAGCAGCCATTACTGCTGTCGGTTGAAATTTATAAAATCTTTCTCTTTTTTTTTCAGGAAAATAATTTTCTCAAGTCCAGTAGCTGTTATAACTCTTTCCAGTATTCATACTAGTTATATCATAACCTTTTGCAACGGGAGAGAGCCAAGCTAGAAAAAATTATTCTCCCATTTTTAATTCTCCCATTATGGGCATTATTATATCTATGATATAATAACACCGTGCTTCACTGACGAAAAGGAACGACTGAAAAGAAAAGTAATAACAACATGTTTTCCTCTCAGAAAGATTTTTATATCACTAAGCCATACACAAATTTATATATACATGTATATACATGTCCCACGCAGAGAAATTATATCACATATATCTACACAGCAAAGCAGAGTGTAAGGAGAAACAAAAAGAAAGGTCTTACATACAATAATTGATTGTACACGACTTTGCAAATCATTTTACTAAACTGTTTCATTATTCAGTCTTATTATCGCTGTATCTAGCAATTGGTCTCTTTTAAATATTGCTGTGACTGGAGAGAGCTATGGACGAAAGGTTTATCCTCCCATTCTAATTTCTCCCATTATGGGCATTATTATATCCATGATATAATAACATTAATATTTCAAAGACTGAATAGAATAGCTTTGTTCTCAAAGAGACTTTTATATCACTAAGATCTACACAAAACTGGTTTCATATTAAGAGAGTGGGGGAAAGAAAGATGTAAATTTATATATATATATATATATAATGTTAGCGACTTACGACAGTTTTTTTTATATACACAAAACCCTTTCAGAAAAAAAAAATAAAAATAAAATAAAAAAATAAATAAATCTCCATAGACACTTAACCAGACTAGACGATGTCATCTTCCGCTTTAAATTTAGACACCCCAGCCATACCCTGACTTGACGTTCTGTGAATGTAACTGAGATATTGATACTAATTATTAACCATTACACCCCATTTCTTTAAACGATTGCTCTAGCCGTTACCATAGAAATTTTGATTTCAATAATGAATATGCTTATAAAACGCGTAAATTTCAGGAATAAGTTATTTCAAAAAAAATTCGCTTGAAGATGGAAGAGAGCTTAGTAATTCAGTTTAATTCAAATAATTATATTGAAGTTTTTGGCTCTTGTTTTGAAACATGAGAACTCTTATGTAGCTTTGGAATAATATTTTTAAATAAATAATTTAGGCTCTACTTTTGTATCGAGAACTATTTTTTAAAAATAATAACAAAAATACTAAAGAACTTTGGATTATTTGCCTAACAAGTTCTTTCCTATTTTCTGTATATTTTTACACACACACACACACACATATATATATATATATATATATATATATATATATATATATATATATATATATATATATGGGATAATGATAGATAAAAAATTGTAATTTCTTATTTAAATCTTTATAAAAATTTTGCCATCGGGACATTTAGTTTTAAAGGAATTGTGAAAAGAGAAAATTTTTGGCTCAGGACATTGATAGATATAACATTGATGTACGGTATCTCCAAGAAAGCCAAACCAAATAAGGACTTGATATTATTGTCGGAGTTAGGCAACATAAGTTAATTGCTTTGGTAAAAGACAATAAATATTATCGAAATGGTTTTGCCATCAATACCAAATGGAAAAATAACATCCATACACATTAGACGAACAACCATATTATAAAACATTGAACAACATCATTATGACAGGAGAGAGATATGGAAGAAAGGTATATTCTCCCATTTGTGTTTCCTTCATTATGGGCTATTATTATATCCGTGATATAATAACACTGTACTTCACGAACAGAACAAAATAGCAGAAAGGAAAAAGAATGACAAATATGCTTTGTTCTCAGAGAGAGGCTTTTATAATGCTACGTCGTACACAAAATTATATATATGTGTGTGTGTGTGTGTACACGTGTCCCAGAAAAATTATAACATATATGCAACCACAAACGGTGTGTAAAAAAAAAGGAACCTTTCTTGTAATATTTCTCGAAGAGGAAACTGGAGTTACGGCGGATTCTATATGGACATGATGAAGTACTGTGTTTTTTTCCCTGTAAGACCTACCGCTGTGGGCTACGAACGTCCTTCTGCAGCCTCTAGATCGCAACAGCCCATCGTCACTCTATCCATTGACATCAGAAGAGAGCTATGGAAGAAAGGTTCATTCTCCCATTTTTACTTCCCCCATTATGGGCATTATTATAGCTTTGTTCTCAGAGAGATTTGTATATTAAGACCTACACAAAACTATATATATATACGCATATATACACATGTCCCAAGCAGAGAATAATATATTCCATATATCTACACAACAAAGCAGAGTGGAAGGAGAAACAAAAAAAGGGGGTCTTACATATAATATTGCGATACTCCTGCGTTTGGAGAAGCCATGTTTAGGACTCCAAATTCAAACAGGCCGGATTCATCTAGGTTCCTGGCGAGTACATATTCCATGAGCACAAAACTGCTAGTCTTGGGTTTTCCCAAATTGATGACTGAGAATTGGAGTTTCTTTCTATATCAGAGAAAAATATATTGCCAAAGGGAAATGGCAACCTTTTGCTTTGACTGCTGTAAAATACTGAATCTGACTGCTTACATATCAGATTCAAATGGATATATCTATGTTGAGGGCATGGACATATTCCGCGAATGGGAAACATCAAGTCTTGGGTTTTCCTTGAATGAAGGCAGTGAGATGCTTAATCATTTTGAAGTTGATTAGAGCTTCTAGTATTTTGCCAAAAAGAGGCAATAGACTAATAGGATAATAATTCAAGGAATTGGAAAGTTCATCGGTGTTCTTAAAGACAGGTGCTGCAGAATCTGGAAAATAAGAAGCTGCAAGGTATTTGTTGTAGATATAACAGGAGACAGTAGAAAGGTTTATTCTCACATTTGTATTCCCTCCTCCATTATGGGCTATTATTATATGTGATATAATACCATATTTCAGATAAAATGGCAAAAAGGAAAAGGAATGACAAACCTGCTTCGTTCTCAGATAGACTGTAATACTACTAAGACATACACAAAACTATATACGGAGTATAATATATCACATATATCTTCACAGAGTCTAAGGGGAAACAAAATGGAAGGGTCTTACTTATAATATGGAGATACTCCTGTGTCTGGAGAAGCCACGTTTTGGATTTACAGATTCAAACAGGACGGATTCATGTCCTAGGTGAGAACATATTCTAAGAACAAGAAACAGCGAGCCGTAGGTTTTCCCAAACTGAAGACTACGAGCTGGATTTTCTTTCTGTATCAGGGAAAGATATATTCCCATATGGAAACGGTATAATGGACTCGTAAGCTGCTGATTGGGACAGATTTAGCCTCTGCCCGAGCCATGGCGGCGGTATTTAAAAAAAGCAACCTCTCTGTTTGGCTGCTGTAATTAAACTGAATTTGCCTACAGGTGTGGACACTGTATCGAGTGACGTCACTAAGAGGTCTCACGCGTGACTCATGTGACGTATCTCCAGCAAACGTAGAAAAGCGCCTTCTCTAATCTACAATTTTTATTTGTAGCGTGGAACGTCAGGCTCTTTATTATTATTTCCTCTTGGAAGTTACATGAAGAGACTGATCGGATAGATAGATAGATAGATAGATAGATAGATAGATAGATAGATATGAAGAAATCGAGATAAATAGATAGAGAGAGAGAGATAGAGAGATACAAATAGATAATGAAGACACCGAAATTTTCTGATAGATAGATATACAGATATATATGAAGAGACTGATGAAAGAGATAGGAACGGTCTGAGATAGATAGATAGATAGAGAGAGAGAGAGGGGGGAGAGAGAAAGAGAGAGACAGATAAATAATGAAATAGATATACGGATAGATATGAAGAGACTGATGAAATAGAGAGATAGATAGGAACGGTCTGAGATAGATAGATAGATAGATAGATAGATAGATAGATAGATAGATAGATGTGTTGTGAACATACTGAGATAGATAGATAGATAGATAGATAGATAGATAGATAGATAGATAGATAGATAGATAGATAGATAGATGCCCCTCTTCACCCTCGAGAGGAATCAAGCGCACCAAATTCCATTGGAATTGTTATTTTTCCAGAGGGAAAACTGTTCGCGGAAGATCTCTCTTCGCACGAAATATGTCTTGGAGGTTCATGAGAATACCTTGAAGAAGTCAAAGAAATTCTTATATTTTTACAGGAAGTCGGAGAACTCTCTTCACATTGAAAAAAAAAAGACAAACATGTTTCTGGTGTTAAAGGGAATGATCTGAAAAATTCATTGGAATTGTTATTTTTTATAAACGTTTAGGCAAAAAAATGTCTTTGGGAGTCAAGGGAGTGTTTTGAATATGCTATATGGATTCTTATAGGCGGAGTGGGGACTCTATTCACGTAGAAAAGCAGACAAATAACAAACTGCTGTGTTGTGGAGCTATCTCTCAAGAGGATGCTTCTAGAATCACTACAAACTTAACCTGTCTAGGGTTAATTGATATTTTCCCCACATACCCCTATAAACTTTGCCTCTTGCTCTGTCACCCTCTACCTGGAGTGGGTCTTGGGCCTTAAACATGATGAACATCATTGTAAAACAAAAAAAGGAATGATTTAAATTTTTTAAAAAAATATGTCTCGGAGTTTAAAAAAATAAACTCCCAACGTATTATTATTTCATTTATTTTATTGGTTCATTTTTTACGGTTTATCAACCCTTTGCAGGTTATTTAAAGTCAGACAATATTTTTTAGATTGTAATAATTTTTTTGAAGATAATAATGGCTTAGTGATATACTTCTTAATGGCTGGGTGGGGGTGGTCAAGAGATGGCTTCATACTTTTCTCAAGGGTATTTACTCGTAAGTGAATAGAACGAACCCAATGGGATTTGGAACTTGGCTATCCAATTAACAAGTCTGAGCCATTATTCATTGCACCATCCGCACATCCAAGCTAACAGTACCTGGTATACCCAAGCGGTTAACCATCTAAGTACTGAACAGGCTCGACGTACGGGAACCGGTGTTTCAATGTGATACAGCCGTAAGACTGTAAAAGTCAGAGGAATTGTTATATTTTTCCAGAGAGCCGGAGGTCTCTTTTCACGTCGATGAATAGAAAATAACAAACCGTTGCTGTAAAGAACCAAAAAGATATCTTCCCCACATATCCCCATCTCTAATCCTCTACCACGAGTAGCTCTTGCGCCTTGAATAGGGTGATCATCATTGTAAATCAAAGGAATGATTTTAAAAAACAGCCTGAGATTGCTATTTTTTACGGAGATATCTCTGTATGGGTAGGGAAAAAGTAAGATATGTCTTGCAGTTTAAAGGGAATATTCAGCAACCTTTGTACCCGCAAATAAAACGGAGTGTCAAAAGAGCGGTTTTTCCCTTGACATTGCTATTATTTTAACTACCTTCGCTCCTCGACAATGTTTGTTTTAAAAAGCGGTTATAAGAATTGTAATAAAACTGAACTCGATATAACATCAGGACAAACTTCAAAAGCTTGACGACACTTCGCAGATATCTCTCCCGAGTAAGACCCCCTCACCATAGAGGAGAACATGACTAAAGACTGTTTGTAGGCTATCCCGTTCAGCTGCGGAAAGAAATATAAAGGGGAGACAAGCCACACTCCTTAAGGTAAGGCTTCAAGAACACCAGAAAGCTGTAACACGAGGGGAAGTGAAAAAATCAGGCGTGGATGACCACATATGGAGAGAGAAGGGAGATCACCGCCATGTGTGGGATCAGGTTGAGATCATTGACAAAGAACACCATTGGAAAATTCGTAAGGAATCAGCACATATTCTCGGCCGCAAAAATCTCCTGAGCCGACCAAGCATAGAAATGAATACAATATGGGAACCAGTAATAAGGAGTGCCAGAGAAAAGCGATAGCAACAAAAATTGCAATATGAGCTCTGGTAAAAATTGTTGTTGAAGACATTAGGTTTATAATACCTAGAAATTCATGAACAGATGTCCTCAGTGACAAGTGGCACAATGGATAAAGGCGTTAGTTAGACCTCGTGATAGGACCCAAAGAGTGTGAGTTCAATACCCGGTTAAGGCAGTGGAGAACTTTCGGGGGAAAATTAGCTGGAGATAACAGGATATAACTGATAACTGACATGGCACGTGGAACTAGAACAGTCTACCCCAGTTAACGAAATAAAGGGTTCAGTTCGACATTCCAACCACCTGAAGAAGGCCGGATCGTACAACAACCGAAATGTTGTAATAAATATGACAATAGTCCGAATAATGTAAATACCTCGTCTCATAAATATAGACAGATGCAAAACTGAAATATATGAAAGTGAATTTGCACATTTTTTGTTCTTGAGAATTTACAAAAAAAATATCAAACTGTATTTATTTGTTTGATTGTTTATTTACAAGAGTAATTTTATATTTGCAACATTCTAAAAACTAATACAATTAAAACTACCACGGTGCAATATTTATCATTTACTAATTCATGAAGAAATAAATATGAGAACAAGTTTTAATCATAAATTTATAAACGTTTACTAAATTATTAAAACGAACGATGAGGAAATCCTTATTATTTACTGGTGGTGGTGGTCTTCGGCGACGGCGTTAATTCGATAATAAAGTTGCATCCTCTCTCGCGGACGACGAGCACTAGAGTTGTTTTGAGTCCAGAGATAAAAGAGCTTCAACACAGAGAATTTTAACTTATTAACGTTGATGTCGATATGTTCTATCTAACCAGTGGGGTTTGTTCACCTAACCGAGGAGCTGTTTCAGACACGAAAGAAAACAGGTCTACATTGCTTGACAATTAAGACTCGACTCTCTGAAAAACTTTTCTCTGTCTATTATCCCCACGCTAATTCAGCCAATCAAAATCGACTACCTTATTTTGGCTTGCATCTGACCTCGAAGGTCAAGCTCAGGAAGTCGGAGTAGCGATAGACTTCTTCTAAAAAATGATAGTTTGCTAAGCTATTATTTAGCATTACCATTTTTATAAAGTTCAAACCAGTTCCAATGAATAATATGATAAATAAATAGTGTTTACTTTACTACTTTTGTTGTAAATTCTCGAGAAGAAATTATAGAAATTCAGTTTCATATGTTCAGGTGTTATTACAATTCTGATCATCGTTTTTAAAACAATAAACATTGCTGAGGAGTGAAGGTAGTTAAAATAATAGCAGTGTCAAGGAAAAAGACGTTCTTTTGACAGCCTGTTCTTTTTTTGTTTTGTTTTTTTGTTTTTTTTTCTGTCTTTTCTTTTTCAGGTGTGAAGGTCCAAGTTTGCCGAATTTTTGTTGCATTATTTCTTTTTCAAGAATCTGAATCAGTACAAAGGATATTGTTTCGAAATATTGGCTTTATTTGATTTTGTTTAGCGGCATAACTATTTTTATGGGTTATTTAAAGATGGAATCTAAATATTTTGAACACAGATTCAACTACAGATAAAATGGATTTTGCTATAATTTTTTTTGTTGCCATTATCTACGATAAATATGTTAGTCAGTTATATGTCATGCGTGATACACGCTTAGGCGATCATGTATCTTTCGATGCATAAATGACAAGGCAGATTTTTTCAAGGGGGCGAAGAAGAGGATTCATACTTTTCCCAACGGTCAGTCAGTCATTTATGCGCCATGCGTGATACACGCTTAGGTGATCATGTCTCTTTCGATACATGACGGACGAGGCAGATTTTTCCCTGCAGTAGGCTGTCATTTCTTTCTGCGGTAGACCAGTTACCATCCAAGGCTATAGAACCAGGTCTGTTCTGCTGTTTACCCATAGCTGGGGTGGTGGTGAAAAGAAGAGGATTCCTACATTTCCTAAGGTTCAGTCAGTCAGTTATGTGCCAAGCGTGATACATGCTTAAGCGATCTTTGGATACATGACTGACGAGGCAGATTTTTCCTGCAGTAGGTTGCCATTTCTTTCTGCGATAGTCCAGTTGATATCCAAGGCTATAGAACCCGGCCTGTTCTGCTATTTACCCATAGCTAGGGGGAGAAGAAGAGGATTCATATCTTTCCCAAGGGTCAGTCAGTCAGTTATATTCCATTCGTGATACACGCTTAAGCGATCATGTATCTTTCGATACATGACTGACAGGGCATTTTTTTCCCGCAATAAGTTTCCATTTCTTTCTGCGATAGACCAGTTGCCATCCAAGGCTATAGAACCCGGTCTGTCCTTCTGTTTATCCATAGCTAGGGGGGAGAAGAAGAGAAATCATAGCTTTCCCAAGGGTATTAGCACGTGAGTGAGTATTATGGATTTGACTGGAATTCGAACTCGGCTCTCAGATTTCTCAATCCTAGCTACCGTCCTCTCACATAAATTTAGAGCGTTGGTAATTTATTTTATATAATAATGTATTGCTGATATTTTTGCCATAAAAATCTAGTTTTTTACATTCATAGTGTTTGGGGGTTCACAATTTACTCATAGCTGGGACTCTAAAAGGTACCACCACTCCGGGTAAGGGGGTACCTGTGGAAAAGGGCACTTAAGAATTGGTTCCACTCTCCACAAAATTTCCAATCTGTTGATCAGCATTCTTGATGCAATAAATATTGGAATTGCCAGTTTGGGTTTTTTTACGACTAGAGAACTGTCGATTTACTAATAAGAAAAAAGATCGTTTTAGAAAAAAAAATTCAATGGAATTTCCTTTAGAGACGTATTTGCCCGTCGTGTAATAAGTCGGGTGACTTTTAGAAGGCAAAGAAAATAAGAATTTCTTTTCCTTCTTTCTATTGAGAACGTGGTTGTTCCTTTTTTTTTTTTTTTTTTTTTTTTTTCACAAATGACTTCTGACAATGAGTGATCGATCCTCCTCGATATCGCTCCAATCAGCCATCAGCAATTAGAAACATTTTAATTTCTTCTTTTTTTTTCTTTCGGGCTGTTTAATTTACACATTCTACGCGAGAGCGAACGAGCGTATCGGCGCACAACGCTTGGCGGATACAATGTTTTCTCATTGGCCGAATGATTTATCTAAATGTTCAAACATTGGCTGGAAATCTGCCATAATGTCGGTAATAAATTTTGGGTGCCTGTAAAAGCAATTGTTCAACTAAATAAAAATTTCCACGTGCGTAAAACTTTTATATAAAGGCTTTTAAGTACTGGCAACACCCTGAAGATTTCGAAAATTCGATAATTCATATATATATATATATATATATATATATATATATATATATATATATATATATATATATATATATATATATATATGCACACGTATATGTATGTATATATGTGCGAGTAAATACAGATATGTTGCTGTGTATGTGCGTATCTACGTATGTGTTTTAGGGCATATAAATAGTAGGTCTTTGAATATTCCTTAAAACTTTTGATATGTTTATATTAAATTTGTAACTGGTTGATGATTTTACTTGCTTGGTCTAATTATTCTTGATTACACTTAAGTTCTATTATAAATGCCCTCTTTTTTAGTTTGCGTCCCCCTTTTTTCTCTCTAAGGTTAGTAATGCAAAGCAGACGGAAAATTTTCACATATACAATGCTGTTCGATAAAAGTGACTCACCTGATTTTTTTTACTAAATGTTCTCTTCTCCGATGAAACGAAAGTTGAGCTAAATTCAAAGGATAAGCGATCTAAAGTCTGAAGAAGAAGCTTTGAAAGATCTTTGAATTTAGCAGTAAGTACTGTCAAGCATCCGTTCAGTATAATGTTCTGGGGATGCTTTTCTTTTCATGGAACTGGTTTCTTAAAACCTATTGAAAAGACCCTCAGGAGCGAGCGGTACAAGAGAATATTAGAGTCTTGTCTGCTCCAGTCTACTGAAAGGGTGAAAATCGATCCCACCAAGCTCATTTTTATTCGGGATAATGTTCCCTGTCACAAATCAAAATTGATGAAGGAATACTTTGATGAGAAGCAGGTGAGTGTTATGACATGGCCGCCCCAATCTCCTGACATCAACTCCATAGAAAACTTATGGAGCATGTTGCTCAACTGCTTTCTTGAGAGCCTCTACTTGCTTAGTCTAATTATTCTTGATTACACTTAAGTTCTATTATAAATGCCCTCGTTTTTAGCAACAAGACTCTACACCATGTCACACAAGCAGGATTAGCCAAACATGGCTGTCAGACAATTTCTACGACCACATTACCACTTACGTATGCCCACCTTACTCCCCAGACTGCAGACCCTTGATTATTATGTGAGGCGCAGTTGAAGAAGAGACCAACAAAACTATTTGTAACACCAAATATGAACTGAAGGCAAGGATTATGGCGGCATTCGTCAACTTAAACAAGGAGACCGTCCAGAAGAATTTCAAGAGATTCTGAAGTCATCTGAAGGCCGTGAGTGAATCCAATTTACTCTTTGGTATTTCAAGATATTTTTGAGTAATTTTGGTAAATATATGTTAAAATTAGATGCCAGTGTTATTTTCATTTTTGTGCAATTTAGATGACAATTTATCCATCGCACTTTTTTGAGAGTAAATAAAGCATTAACAGTTTTTTGAGAATAACAATTATTTTACCAGATACAAGTTTTACTAATTAACCCATAACTGGGGGTGGATATGGATTCATACCTTTCACAAGGTATTTGCACATAAGTGAATTTCTAAAGAATTAACAGATTTTATTTTTTAATCCAAATGATATTGTCAATGGATATCCATATTTGAGTAGACATTCTGTTTATTTTAAACAGTGTTTATTTTGTCTTCTGGTCTGCATACTCAAGAAAACTTAATAAAGACAATGTGCCTAGGTTCGAATCCTGCTGGAGGGCACATTTTCATTAAGTTTCTTTATTAAGTGAATGTAATGAACTCTGATCTCCAATTTCTCATTGCAAGCCATTATTAATTACACCACCCACACAAAAATCTTTTAATATGACTCAAAATAAAATGAAGATATGCCTCTTAGTTTCTTTTTAGCATTTCAAATTTAACTGACAGAATCAATTTTCCTTCAGTGATGCACAACTAACAACGAATCTGATTAAAGGCTTTACTTTGTATTTAAATTCTCTAGGATTTTTAAAGTCATGATATATGTCAATGAATAATTTGTGAATAAATCTTATTAGCATTTATAGGCTTTTTTTAAAAATTAAAATAAAATCTTTTTGTACTTCTTGCAACATGGAAAGGATCTAAAGAGGTCAAACATTAATCACAGTTTTCTATACAGAAACACAGATGGATGAAACTAACTTTGACTTTTGATATCATTAGACGAACAAATAGACTTTTAACAAAACACACCTGAAGACTAAATTTGAGACCAGGCATCAAATAAATATTCCTTACATCCTGTCACTCTTTAAAAAAAATGTTGCAGAATATTAATTCTTATTCAATTTCAAAGGCTATATTTCAACTTATACATTTTCTGATCTTCCTAATAATAATAATAATAATAATTTGCAACTGTTGAGTGGCAAATTATTATTATTATAGAAATTCTCAATTCATTCTTAGTTTTTGTTGTTGTTACTGTTTTGAATTTACACGAACCTTCAACAAGTCACCGATTAGAATGACTTCCATATTAGAATATTTAAAAAATGTCAAACAAACCTCTTTGCTGAATCAGCAAATTCTTCACTTTCAAGCAAAGCAACAGTTAAAAACAACTGACAACAAAACAAGACTTAAGGATTAATGAATATAACACACTGGTGCACCCTGGGAGATGTCTAGATGCACCTTGGAAGATGTCTAGGTGCACCTTGGAAGATGTCTAGGTGCACCCTGGAAGATGTCTAGGTGCACCCTGGCATTCCAGAGAAATATATGTCCAGATATAAGAAATAAATATACCTACTTTATTATATTTTGGTACTTGTCTCTCTCATATTTATGTGAATTAGGCTTTTCTGCTCTCACCAGAATTAAGTGCAAAAAGAGGGGAACTCTTCAATGTATTGACAAGAAAATAAGTGTTTGCCTATCCAATATACACCCAAACATTGAAGAAATCACTAAGACTCATCAGGCTCATGTTTCTTATAAACACAAAAATGAATAAACTTAAGGTATGTTACATTTTATTTTTTTTTTTATTGCATTATTTATTTTCTGAAATATTTGACTTCATTATAACATACTTTTCCAAAATTTGTATATAGTGCACCTACAATTATCGGAAGGATTTCAAGTATGCTCCGACTTCAAAAAGTTTGAGAATCACTGATCTAGAGATTAATAAAATCCAAAGAATCAGCAATATTATTGGCCCTGATCTGGCGACTCAGCTTTAGTCACTTTCCCACTGGCATAAGGTTGCCCCCACTTTGCCTTTTCTATAATTACTTTCATGGCATTTGTTCGGGTGAGCTCTTCACTATGGTGCTTAGGCTCTTTGAATTTAAGCACAGTAATAGATTGGTGATGATATCTCATCAATTTACAACCGAGTTGGTTAGATGTAACCGTAAATTCTATGCTAACAGTTTCTTTTCTCGCATTTCTCACTTGTGGAACTCTTTTCCATCTCCATGCTTTCCAGCTAACTTTTGATTTACAAAAATTTAAATGCAATGTCAATCGCTATCTACTGTCCTTCTGATTACTCTTTTTTTGTTTTCACTCCTTAGCAATGTTTCTGTTTCTAACTCTTCCACGCCCAGTAACCTTTTGTGTTTCAGAGGTTTTATTGCCATGCATGGGGTGAACATGGTTAAAAAAATAAAAAATTCAAACAACAAAGGCAAAAATGAATAGTTTTAGAATAAAACAACACTTAATTTGGATACAATTTACTATTAAATACTGCATCACAAAAACTGAAAGCGTAAATGTTTTATGACACAAATTTAGAACACAAGGATGGTAAAGATTAAGCTGGTCATTTCAACTTATACATTTTCTAATCTAATGTTAAGTTGCAAATTATGACTCAAAATAAAACTTAAACAACAAGAGGTGCAGGAAATTCTGAAATTTCTATGCTTTGTATCATCTTGTTAAAGATTGCAATATGAAAATCTTCCAAATTTCAAACTTTTACTTCTGCCTTAAATCAAGGCAGTACAATGGGGAAACTTCATCTAATTGTATTACTATTTCTTGCAGAAATCTTCCAGTTTCTGATGCAGGAGTGCTACTTTATACCACAGTACAAAGGGGTTGTATAGACATAAACACCTCAACATAATGACAACAAACAGAAAGATAGTCACGTCGAAAGTTATCGCTGTAATGAGTTCTAGCCTCACTGCATGCTACACACTTGTTTTGGCTTACAGCCACATTACATTAAAACGCTGGTTTCTGTACAATCACCTAAGTTAAGCAATATAGAGAAAGCATTACAGCAATTCCTACAGGTATATAGAATGACGCCAAATAATGCGACACCATCAACATTATCACCAGCAGATATCATGTTTGCTAGGAAAATCAGATCAGCGTTCGATAAATTACTACCAAGTAAAACAAAACAAGTAACACAGTCCTACACAAAAAAAACGAAAATTCCTCCCAAGGAAAAAAGTTTTTTTTTTAAGGCATATAAAAATAATACCTCTTGCTGGGAACAAGGGATATTTGAGAAAAGAATTGGCTATATGATGTACATAGTTCAAGGAAAAAAAATCTCACACAGAAGACACGTAAACCAAATAAGGAAGAGACTGTTACAGGATGCTAACGGTCCACCTCAAGAAGAGGCATTGTACACGATTTTCGACACATTCGATATGACCAGAGCGCAAATACTGCCAGAACCAAAAAAATCGTCTAGAAAAAGAAAATTTACTGAACCTTTGGAAATAGATCCAAAGAAAAAAAGATATTAAAAAAAACCTGCTACGCAAAATTTTCGGAAGTATGGGGGTGTTATGGGACCTTACCCATAATAACATAATGGAATATTCCATACGTAATAAATACTGCGCCTCAATAGGAAGCAGGGAGTTCAGTCTGAAGTCTGGAGTGAGGTCCGTCAGAAGTCCGTCAGGAGTCTGTCAGTCAGAGCGTGCGAGTCAGTCAGTCAGTCAGAGCGAGTCTGTCAGTTGAGTCAGAGGCAGTCCGAAACAGAGTCGCTTTCAGACAATTACTACTAAACCTGATTGTTCGTACTAACACTTTCTACCTCTCTGTATATATTCCTGTTTTTAATATATCTGTGTTATTCCATATTCGTATTCGAGTTCTTTATGGGTTCAACCTTGGACTATCATCCGTGGTACAAGGAACCGGACCATAACAGAAAGGTTACTGAATAGAATAATCACACGAACGTTGGTAATGAACGATAATACTTAGGACAAGATCAACACATATAAGTAGTCTTCTTCTTTTTAATCATTCCTTCACGTCTACAGTCTACCCTGGTGAACGAAATAAAGGGTTCAGTTCGACATTCCAACCAACTGAAGAAGACAACGGCCGAAACGTTGTCATAAATATGGCGACAAAGATGAAAACAATAGTACGAGTAATGTAAATAGTGTACATAATACTTCATCTCAGAAATATAGACAGATACTGAAAGGCCGAAATGTTGTAATAAATATGGCAACAAAGATCAGAACAATAGTCCGAATAATGTAAATAGTGTACATAATACCTCATCTCCGAAATATAGACAGATACGGAAAGGCCGAAACGTTGTAATAAATATGGCGACAAATATGAGGACAATAGTCCAAATAATGTAAATAGTGTACATAATACCTCATCTCTGAAATATAGACAGATACTGAATTACCAATAATTTCTAAATTTACAATACTTACTTATTTTCTGATAATGTTGTGTATGGACGAACATATTTAAAACAATCGGGACATTAACACACACAAAAATATTCAAAATTCTTTTTAAAACACTGTGGATCGATTAACTGTTGTGATCTTTTCTATTTATTAATAGTAAATATTGTTTTTATTTAATAACCGATATTCCTTTGCCGATACAAATTCATACAGATTTTTTAAAGATTCAAAAGTTTATAAATTATTCGAATTATTTTTTTTTAATGTAAACAATTCTTTATTTATCGAAACATGAAAAATGAATAATACATTATTAATCGATTTTTTTCATAAGACAGTAGTGTCGATAACATATTTTATACAAAAAAAAATTTTAATTATTTCTAATTAAATAATGTGTTAGTTTTATTGCAGGTTTGATTTTACGATTGCAAACCAATTTTCTCTAACATGGGTGTCATGTTTGACCAAAAACATTAGATTTTTTATAATCTATAGACTTATCCTGAAGAAGGACGGAGTGTACAATGGCCGAAACGTCATGAATATGACAATAAAACTGAAAACAACAGTCTGAACAATGTAAATAGTTACAATACCTCATCTCAGAAACATATACAAATCCTGAAGAAGGCTGGAGCGTACATCGGCTGAAACATTGTGAATATGACAATAAAGATGAGGACAACAGTCGAAAAAATGTCAATTGTGTAAATCGTTACAATACCTCATCTCAGAAACATAAGCATATCCCGAAGACGGACATAGCATACAACGTCGGAAACGTCGTGAATATGAAAATAAAGATGAAGAAAACAGTCCGAACAATGTAAGTAGTTACAAAACCACATCTCAGAAACATAGGTATATCCTGAAGAAGGACGGCGCGTACAACGTCCGAAACGTCGTGAATATGACAATAAAGATAAGAAAAACAATCTAAACAAACAAAAACAAACAAAAAAATGTTTGGGCTTGGTTTGGTTTGGTTTGGTTTACGGCATATCAACCTCAATGCCGACATTTTTAGGATAAATTCGTATGAATAGAATATGTATTCTTTGGTTTAGATTGGTTTGGTTTATTTTGTTTTACGGCATATCTACCTCAAGGGGTTATTTAATGCCGACAACATTTTTAGGTTAGATTCGTATGAATAGAATATGTATTCTTTGGTTTAGATTGGTTTGGTTTATTTTGTTTTGCGGCATATCAACCTCAGTGGGTTATTTAATGCCGACAAATTGTTTTTCCTGTTAATATTTTGTTTTGTCAAAAATCTGTTTCTGGTAATATTTTTTTCCTCAAAATGTATCGCTGGTAAGTTTGCTTTTTTTTCAAAAGTTTATTTCTGGTAATAATTCTTTTTACAGAGTATTTCTGGTATTAATACCTATTTTTACACTTTAATAATACATTTTACCTCTGTTTCGAGTTTAACTATTTGCCCAGAGTAGGGACCCTAACAGGTGCTACCACCACGGGTCAGGGTAGACATGGAAACCCTAGCAATTAAGAGGAGATTCCACCCTCCTCAAAGACTCATGATCATAGGCCTTGCTGTTGGACGTAGTTTATCGTCTTACCCAGAACGCCGTTGTAGTTTATCGTAATAACCCAGGACGCGGATGTAGTTTATCGACTTACCCTGGACGCGGATGAGGTTTATCGTAATAACCCAGGACGCGGATGTAGTTTATCGTCTTACCCAGGACGCGGATGTAGTTTATCGTCTTACCCTGGACGCGGATGTAGTTTATCGTCTTACCCAGGACAAGGATGAAGTTTATATTCATACCCAGGACGCGGATGTAGTTTATTGTCATAACCAGGACGCGGATGTAGTTTATCGTCTTACCCAGGACGCGGATGTAGTTTATATTCATACCCAGGACGCGGATGTAGTTTATCGTCTTACCCAGGACGCGGATGTAGTTTATCGTCTTACCCTGGACGCGGATGAAGTTTACGTAATAACCCAGGACGCGGATGTCGTTTATCGTCTTACCCAGGACGCGGATGTAGTTTATCGTCTTACCCTGGACGCGGATGTAGTTTATCGTCTTACCCTGGACGCGGATGTAGTTTATCGTCTTACCCAGGACAAGGATGAAGTTTATATTCATATCCAGGACGCGGATGTAGTTTATTGTCATAACCAGGACGCGGATGTAGTTTATCGTCTTACCCAGGACGCGGATGTAGTTTATTGTCATAACCAGGACGCGGATGAAGTTTATCGTAATAACCCAGGACGCGGATGTAGTTTATCGTCTTACCCAGGACGCGGATGTAGTTTATCGTCTTACCCTGGACGCGGATGTAGTTTATCGTCTTACCCAGGACAAGGATGAAGTTTATATTCATACCCAGGACGCGGATGTAGTTTATTGTCATAACCAGGACGCGGATGTAGTTTATCGTCTTACCCAGGATGCGGATGTAGTTTATATTCATACCCAGGACGCGGATGTAGTTTATCGTCTTACCCAGGACGCGGATGTAGTTTATCGTCTTACCCAGGACGCGGATGTAGTTTATATTCATACCCAGGACGCGGATGTAGTTTATTGTCATACCCAGGGCAAGGATGTAGTTTATCGTCTTACCCAGGACAAGGATGTAGTTTATACTCATACTCAGGACGGACAAAAATAAAAAGATAGATTTTTTTTTATAAATTTCTGTTATTTGGTCATTTGAATAAATCTGATGGCGTGGGTCAGGGTAATCATTTTTCAGTAGCCTTTCCTAGAAGATACGACGTCATAATAATGTTCTTGCATGGACTTGACGTATGCATATCTTTGCTTCGATATATAAAAAAAAAAAAAATCAGTCGATAAAATGCAGAAAAATTGATTGCATTTTCGGATAGATTTATTCCAGAGATTTCTAATCTCCCCACTTTTTCCAAGTTTATTGCAGATGCAAATCAGGATACGATACTGAAATCCCCTAAATAGGGATTTTTTTCCATAAATTTCAGTAATACCCTCAATCACATTAATTATCCTGGTTCATGGGCTATCGAAAGAGGGTGAGGCTTTTCCTTGAATAAATATTTATCTCTATATATGCCCAATAAAAATTAACTACAGCGTGTTGGCCAAAGTTGGTTCTCTAATCTGCTAATCGATTTATTAGGAGGGGGAGATTGTATTATGTACATTATTTACATTATTCGGAATATTGTCCTCGTCTTTGTCGCCATATTTATTACAACGTTTCGGTCGCTGTACACCACGGCCTTCTTCAGGTAGTCGGAATGTCGACTGAACCCTTTATTTCTCCCTGTTTAACAGAAAATAACTGATAAATGGCATCCACTATGGCACGTGGAACTAGAACAGTCTACCCCAGTGAGTATGTACAAAGGACATGGGCCATTTAATAACCTACATATTGTAGCTTTTCTTATTAATTTCTATTTTACTGTAGGTGTTTTATTGGTTTCTTTTAAGTGTCAAAATATTTCGAAAGGGATGTCTGATTTCTGTATTTATTTATCCTGATGCTTTTAATTTAATTATATAAGCAAATTTGAAGTTTTTTGCTTCGTTTTTTGAAACATGGTTATTACTGTGTAATGGGATCTTACCCATAATAATAATAATAATGGACTATTCCATACTTAAAAAATACTGCGCCTTAGGAGTAGGCAAGGAATCAGTCGATGTTGGTCGACCGGCTGTTCGGTTGAACTCTGTGCCTTCGGACGGGGAGGAACCCGAATGAGGCTACGCCATGAGCCAGTTTATACGGGTTCAATGGGCATATTTTTGGCCGAGTCCACAGGCTCGGAGATCCCAGGTTAAAAAGGCCTTGTGCCACATGACGCCCTCATGAGGGGTTGGCTGAATATCGTCAGTCAGTCGATATTGGTCGACCGACTGTTCGGTTGAACTCTCTGCCTTCGGGTGGGGAGGAACCCGAATGAGGCTACGGCAAAGGGAGGAGTCTCGTTCGGGGAGGTAAACCGGCCCTGAGCCCGTTTATACGGGTTCAATGGGCATATTTTGGGGCCTAGCCCACGGGCTAAGAGAACCCACAATAAATAACCGACCTTGTGTCACATGTTGCCCCAGTGGTGGGGGGGGTGACTGAATATCTCGGTCGAGCGGCTGATCGGTTGAACACTCTGACTGCGGGCGGGGAGGAACCGGAACGAGGCTACACCGAAGAGCGGAGTCTCTTTCGGGGAGGTAAGCCGACCCTGAACCCGTTTATACAGGTTCAATGGGCATATTTTTGGCTGGCCCCACGGGCTCGGAAATCCCACGTTAAACCGGCCTTGTACCACATGATGCCCACGTGGGGGGGTGACTAAATATAGTCAGTCATTCAAGTCAGTCAGTCGTTCAAGTCGAGTCAAGAGTCGAGTCAGGGGCATTCCGAAACAGAGTCGCGTTCAGACAATTACTACAAGACATTGGAATAGTGATAATAGTCGAGACTACATTGTTCTCTCTACTAAACCTGATTGTTCATACTAGCACTTCTACTTCTCTGTATATATTCCTGTTTGTAATATATCTGTGTTATTCCATACCTGTGTTCGCGTTCTTCTTTATTGGTTCTACCTTGGACTATCACCGTGGTACAAGGAACCGGACCATAACATACTGTGTAGTGAATAAACCATATTATAAATCAGTTAATTTGTAATATATATATATATGTGTGTGCGTGTGTGCGTATTCAGACATATATTATTAAACATAACAGACAACGAATGTCTATTACGTTTGATCATGAGCCGTTCTAAACTTCGTATGATTGCTTTAAAGTTCGGGAGGAAATAAAGATTAAAGTTGTTCAACATTTGGATATATTTTTTTATGCTGTAACATCATCTATGCTTTCGGCTAAGATGAGCCATCTTCAGAGTGGTTATGCAGACATTACAACAAAGATATTCACCATCAAAGATGATATTCTGTTATGTTGACATAGAAGATTGCTATGTGACGATAACGGTTGTGGAATAGCAGGCACAGGTCATAAATTCATGATGCGGTTCTATGACGCCGTACCACGTGAGAGAACGAAATATTAACAACAGAACCATGTGTTTAGATGCAATATAATGTGTTGCGACTAGTTTGAAATATAATTTTGTTGAGTGTGAGTTGCTTTGTTTTAATGTAGATGGCCTCCAATAGCTGAAGGTTCTTTTTACTGTATGTATGTGTGAGTATTGTTGTACTATCAACTAGTATCTCTCTAATATTATCTACATGGCTATGTTTTTCTAAGAAATTTTGTTTAATAGAACTAAGATCTGAAAGCTGATAGGTAAGTCTACAGGAGAGCGTGGTTGTACTATAACATATATATATATATATATATATATATATATATATATATATACTACAGATTAAAAATTTCAAGGCAGCTCCAGATGAACTTGACAGAAGAATGAAAAAGAAATGAAATAGTATGGAATCAATTATCAAACTTATACTTTGAAAATATTTTGCAACGAATGCAGACAAATTGTGCTGCAGTAGTCAAGGCTAAAGGAGGATATTTAGACGTGAGCAAAATTTAATTATAAAAAAACTTTTTTTTTTTCGTTATCAAGGAATTATGTCACACTATGTCTAACCACTCTCTATATCACATTACATCAGCCTAATACTACCCTTCAAAAGTGTATGTTTAAATTTATTTTTCATCCTTGGAAGTGAGGTCCGATGACCCAGTGAAAATGAAACACCCTGGAGAAAATAAATTATAACTATGAAACCTTAAATCAATCTGGTTTTCTTTATATTAAATTATTAAATTATTCGCTCCGATTAATCTTTCCGGATTTCATCCTCCTTGGGATTATCCATACGCATTACCAAGATTTTTGTTACTGATATATATATATATATATATATATATGTATTACTCAGTTTAGAGAAAAACAGACAACTTTAAGGTTCGATTGTTATAATTTATTTCACCAGAGAGTTTCTTTTTCTCTTGATCATCAGACCTCACTTCCTGGTGAAATAAATTATAACAATTGAATCTTAAAGAGGTCTGTTTTTCTTTAAATTAAATTATTCGCTCTGACTTAACATTGAGTTCTTCGGATTTCATCCCCTTTGGAATTATCCATACGGTTTACCAAGATTTTCATTACTTATATATATATATATATATATATATATATATATATATATATATATATATTAAAGACATTTTTATGTTTAGCGTTCTTTTTATAGATACAAGTATTTAAGTAAGTGCTCTGTTTATAATAAACAGTATTAAATAATATTTACCGGCCTGAATGTCCGAGAAATTAAACATAAAAATGTCTTTAATAAATAGTCGGACTTTGTGCATTTCTTAATATATATATATATATATATATATATATATATATATATATATACATACAGTGTAACCCCGATATAAGAGACCCGGATATAAGAGAGATTTTCCCTGGTCCAAAATTAGAGCCATACTTACCTAAACAAAATAGATCAAACCCGGATATAAGAGAAATTCGGATATAAGACTTCTTCTCCGGTTCTGGAAACTCTCTTATATCCGGGTTACACTGTATATATATCACCGCCATAAACAGAGAAATTTTATTTGTATTTTTGATGCTGAAACACATGGCAATAACTAAACGAAACTGAAGAACGTGCCAGCTAAACGGTTTCGAACCTCGTTCAACGTAGCTAAATCGAGTTTACTAAGTATGTATGTATTATCAATGAAAGGAATGGAATATAAGGAAAAGTATTAAATGGAAATCAATTGGAGACCAAGGACAAAATCCTTCTGTTCACAGAGTGAAGGTTTCAGGGATAAAATATATATGGCCTCCAATAACTTAAGGTGATAATTTGCGTAGGACCTACTCAGGATGGAAAATAAGTTTACACTGAAATTAGCCGTACAAATGTGATTATTTATAAGGTGTTTCAAAATGGAAGACCCGTTTGTATTGGTCAGATCATCTGATGGTGAATAAGTAGAGTTCCCGATTTTTGTAGGCACGTGTTGTTTAATCCTAGCATCCAGCCTTTGGATCGTTCTTCCTATGTAGTACTTCCAGCAGCTAGATATAAATAAATCAAGGAACTATTATAGGACAGGTTAAACTGAGAAAACCACACGTCTATTAGCAGCAAACTAACATTGTGGAACCCGTTTAGCAAATATGTCATTAACACTACCTAGCCAAGAAAGTACACGAGACATCTCCTTACTGAAGCAGGTTTCACTTTATTAAACTCTTTAATTTTATGTATAATTACAAATTGGACAATTTCTAAAGGATAGGCATTTATTGCAGAAAGAAGTAGAAATAAACCTTATTTCATCAACCAGTTTGGTTTTAACACAGATCTTTAAAGACCTATAGATAAGAGTCTTAATTAAAATTATTACAAAAAGAAGTAAGTGTTGTCAACTGTATATATTTTTTCTTTTGTTTTAACTTCTGAGGTCGTTTCGAATCTCGTCGCCAACTGATATGTCTCGGAAAGGGCTATATTTCTTCGAAGTCGCCAAGTGATTCTTCGTAACTGTAACTGGGTAGGACAATCTAGGAGGTAGCCGTAATGGACTGGTCCTCGTCGTAGTGGTAGGCAATAGGCGTAGGCAATAGGCGAAGACTATAGATGTAGCCAATACGCATCGTCCATGTACCTCCACATCAGTCTGTATTTATGGCTGACACCAGCCAATCATATTAGTGTGAGGGGGGACCCAGGTGTATGCATATTTATCACATCATAAATAGAAAGTAGTGTTTTTTTTTTTGGGGGGGGGGTTCGAAACTCAGCATGTGCAAAACAAATTTAAGGACTTGAATTAACAGATCGCGACATCTATCAAGGGAGATTTGATTAAATATACTTTAATGTTTAAAAGAATTATTCAGTATTTTTATTGTTTAGGTAATAAGCATTATAACATAGCACAAATAGCTATACTGCGGAAAGGGAATTTTCGACGACATATGCATTTTTTAAGTATCTATGATACGAGGCCCTTGTTCGGCATAATCTCAATTTAGTAATATTTTATATTGGTTGGTGCATAATTATCAGGCGTTTTTAAGCAATATTCATTATGAAAAAAGAAACATAATAATTCAACTTTTAAATGAGTATGATTACCGAGAAGCATTCTTATAACCTGAAAATAAAATAGTTTTATGTTTTTAAAAGAGTAAACAATTTTTATTTACAAATAACTCACCTACAAAAACGCTTGATAATTATGCACCAACCTAATATAAAATACAACTTTTTTTTGTAACAAAAATTACATACTGTAAATGAACGATGATGAACGATTCAAGTTGATAAAATGAAAATAAATACAATGTATATAAATAGAAATTAGAGACATGTCATAAGATATATCGTTCCATCTTAAATAAATTAACAATGTCTTGCGGTAATTTTTAACATCAACTTGAGATTTTTCTTGTTAAAAAGTTGAATAATTGATTTTAACACATTCAACATTATAAATTGATATGTCCCGGAAAGGGATATATTTGTTCGAATTAGCAAACTGGTTTTGGACTACTGTCACTGAGTATGACAATATAGCAGGTAACCGAAATGGACTGGTCCTCGTCGTAGTGGTAGGCAATAGGCGTAGTCAATAGGCGAAGACTATAGGCGTAGCCAATAAGCGTCGTCCCTCCGTGTACCTCTATATCAGTCTGTATTTATGGCTGACACCAGCCAATCATATTACTGTGAGGGGGGGAACCCAGTGTATGCATATTGATTTTTTTCCTAAGTCTTTTTCGCCTCAATCCTCCTTGCAGTGGTTGCGTTTGACACACTGGTACCTCTGGCCTTGAGGTCGGGGATACCTCCATTGGCGAATGTTGACTCACTGGAACGGGAATTTCAAATGCATCATACAGGACTTCCATTGGAATCTCTTCGGTATTTTCCGTGACTTCTGTAGTGTGTCTGGGTCTCAATTGATTCCAATGTCTTTTGCACCGAAATTTTTCCCCTTTTATGTCATATATGACCTGTCCAATTCTTTTAATTATCATTCCTTCTTCCCAATACATTTTTCCAGCCCTAAAGTTCTTGAAAAAACTGTCACCTGGTTTATACGCTTTAGTCATCTGGTTTTCTTTTTTAGCTGTATTCTTTGCCGGACTAGGCAACAGCCTGTCGAACACAGAGTGTATTTTTCTCGCAAACATTAACTCTGCTGGTGATAACCCTAACACCGTATTCGGGTTTCGCGTGATTCTATATACTGCCAAAAATTTCTGGATACTTCTTTCATTCGTGTCCACGCCTTGGTTTTTCTTCAACGCTCGTTTAAAGGTGTCCACGAAATTTTCCACCTGTCCATTCGATCTTGGATGATATACTGGCGTTGCCACGTGATCAATGGACAATGATCTACAGAATTCCTTGAAATCTTTTCCCGTAAACTGCATTCCGTTGTCGTTGACTAAAGTTTTAGGAAGTCCAAAGCAACTAAAAATTTCATTAAGTGCGTTTATTGTATTTGTTGCAGTCGGATGTCCGCACTTAACAATTTCTTGCCACTTAGTGAAACTATCCACAATGTTCAGGTAATAACATCCATTTATGGGCCCTGCATAGTCGATATGCAATCGAGTCCATGGGATATCTGTCTTTGGCCATGGTTGAATCTTTACCGGTGGATCCCTTGCTGCCAGTTGACATCCTCTGCACTGTTTCAAATTTTCTGTCTTGGTCCATCCTCGGCCAATAAGTATAGCCTCTCATTAGAGATTTCATTTTCGAAATCCCTGGATGGCCAGTCAGCATTTTCTTTTGCAGAGTAACCGGAATTACAACTCTATCTGCGTATAGTAATACCTGTTCGTAGATCGAAAAAGGTGACACACTAATTCCTTTTTTAGTTGCTTTTTCATATTTTTTAATGAAATCATCGTGCTTTTTTCACATCTTCTAGCGTAACCGATAATTCTCTAATAGTGTTGCATAACAGACCCGACAATTCACTTTCGTCTCTTCGCGTGGCTATTACTGTTTCTCCCAGTTATTCCGTATATTTAGGTATCAATCTTGATAATCCATCGGTGTGACCTAGCTTCTTTGAAGGCACATATTCTATTTTGAAATTGTAATTCAATAGAATTACACCTCAACTCTGTAGTCGAGTTACCGTGTGAGTTGGTATACCTTTTTCTGAACCAAATATTGTTAACAGCGGTTTGTGGTCTGTTAGCAGAATAAATTCTCTTCCGTATAAAAACCGGTGACATTTTTTTACAGCGTAGATTTTTCGATTTGACTTTAACTACGTACCGTGGGCAGTAACGTTCTCGAGGCATGAGCTATTGGCTTCGCAGATCCGTCCTCGAATTTAAGAAGCAGTACCGCACCTAGTCCCTCATTACTGGCATCTGCTGCTACAATGATTTTCCTCTTCATGTCAAAATTTGCTAACGATAGGTCTGCTAATAGACAGCTTTTTATTTTTTTTAAAGCCTGTTCGCATTTTTTTCGATCATATCCACTTTGCGCCCTTTTTCACCAAATTATTTAAAGAAGCTTTCATATCATACATTTTTGGGATATAAATGCTATAGTAACTTACTAATCCCAGGAAAGCCTGGAGTTTAGCTACATTATCAGGTACTGGCATATTTTTTATAGCCTCAGCCCTTTCTAGATCTGGTTTTCTTCCTTTACTGTCAATGATCTGCTCTAAGTATTTTATCTTCTTTAAAAAGAACTCGCATTTTTCAGCACTCAGTTTGAACCCGTATTCCTCAATTCTCTGAAATGCCGCTCTAATATGCATTTTGTGTTGGGCCTCGTTTTCACTTATAATCAAAATATCATCTAAATATGCAATTGCATACTCCATACCAACCAACATTGTGTCCATTATTTGCTGGAATAGGCTTGGATCTACCAACACTCCAAAAGGAAGACCATTTAGTTTATAAATCCCTTTATTCGTGTTTATTGTTAGGAACTTCGAACATTCTTCACTGACTTTAACCTGAAGGTAAGCTTCCGACAAGTCCAACTTTGAAAACACTCTACCTCCGTTTAATTTAGTGAATATATCCTCCAGAGACGGTACAGGGTATGCATGGTCTTTTAAACAATCGTTCAGGCCTGTCGAAAAGTCAGCGCACACTCTGATTTTTCGTTTTTTTCTTTTTTATATATACGGTTGGGGACGCCCAATCAGAGTAATCAACTTTTGAAATTACGCCAATTTTCTCCAACCTTTCTAATTCCTCATTTATAGTGTCTTGTGCCGAAAATGGAACTTTTCTTTTCGGTTTAAAGATTGGTTTAACATTTTCTTTCAATTCGAAGTTGACTTCTATTTTTTGTGCACAGATCTAATCCTTTTGAAAAGACGCGAAGGAATTCAAATCCGTAATAAATCTTTCTGTGTGCTTCGCCTATTAATGACGTTAACTTTGTTATAGAAAGAATTTACCGGTAATTCCCATAAATTAAACAATACGATCCAGTCTAAACCAAAGAGGTTTATTGAACCAGGGAGCACATACACTTTCGATTTGTGAATTTTTCCCATGAACGCAATGCTACATTTTAATTCACCTCTAAACATAAGTCTTTTTCCTGACACTCCCCTGGAAATTTTGTCCATGTTAGTCAACGGCGGATAACCGATTTTTTCCATGTTTTCTCGTTTATTACCGAGATATCACTTCCTGAATCGAGTAATAATTTTACGATCTGCCCATTTATTTTTACATTGAGGTATTTTCTTCATTGACCCTCCTAAATTTCGTTTTGAGACAAAACAACGTTCACCTTTGTTTGAGACTGCTTTTACTTTTCTCTGTTTTGCCCGACCATGGGAACTTCTATGGCCTACACGCCCACAATTAAAACATATTTTATCCCTAAATAAACAATCCTTCTTTATATGCTGTCCTCCACACAAACTGCATATAATTTTTATTTATTTATTTTGTATGCACTTCTGTTGCCTTACAGTTTGTACTCGCGAAATGCTCTTCTCCTCAATCCGAGTATTATTTTTTTTATGTTTATAAGTCGATGACACTCGTTCGTTATTTTTTGTAGCGTAATCTTCGTATCCTGTTCCATGATAGTGAGGATTCTTGATCTAATTTCTTTGTCCTTCGGTGTTGTTAGACCCTGCACAAAAATTAGACACTTGAACATGTCGCTTGACAATTCATTTAATTTAAATGCCTCACACTGTGCGTTAACCATACCTGCATACGTGACAAAATCATCATCCTCTTGTTTTACGATATTTAGACACTTGTATCGTGTATGAAACAGACTATCTCTTTCCTCAAAAATTTTCGACAAAATTTCTACTGTTTCGCTGAATGTAATTTCTTCTGGCTTCTTTGGGAGGATTAAATTCGCGTATTTTGTATTTTCTTCTGTTCCCAACTTCTGCAACAAAAGAGTGATTTTTCCCTTGTCCATTGTTCGCTTCTTTTCGTAAATATTGTTTCAAACTTGCGAAAATAAGCCGGAAACGTTGAACTACTGTCAGGGTCTGATTTAAATTCAGAGAGTTGAGAATACCTTCAGCAGAAAAAATCTAGAACCCGGTTCTTTTGTGGTCCTAGATAAAACGTCTTCCCAAAGTGCTTTATTGTCTTTTGCCTGTTGTTTGAATAACTTTTCAAACCTTTCTTGTTGCTGAATAAATTGGTGTTGTTGTCGGAATTGTTGCTGTAAAGTCGTACCCACAAGAAAAAAATTTACTCCAATTTATGTAGACAATAAAATTTTCTAAGTCCAAACAAGAGGTGGGGGGGGGCAATTTCTTACTTTCTTTAAACGTTGCACAAGTTTTTTCCTTTTCTAACGTTCCTCGTTAATAAGCATTAAAACAAAAATGAGGGACAAATTACTTACTTTCTGTAATCGTCGAACAAGTCTTTCTAACGTTCTTCGTTAGTAAAGTGTTGTCAACTGTATATATTTTTTTCTTTTGTTTTAACTTATGAGGTCGTTTCGAATCTCGTCGGCAACTGATATATCCCGGAAAGGGATATATTCGTTAGAAGTAGCCAAGTGATTCTTCGTTACTGTAACAGAGTAGGACAATCTAGGAGGTAGCCGTAACGGACTGGTCCTCGTCGTAGTGGTAGGCAATAAGCGTAGACTATAGGCGTAGCCAATAGGTGTCGTCTCTCCGTGTACCTACACATCAGTCTGTATTTATGGCAGACACCAGCCAATCATATTACTGTGAGGGGGAACCCAAGTGTATGCATATTCATTACATCATAAATAAAAAGTAGTGTTTTTTTTTGAAACTCAGCATGTGCAAAACAAAGCATTATAACAAAGAACATATTGTGAAAAAGGAATTATTATTAACTTTTAATTACTTTTTAGTTATTTTTAACTTTTATCAAAAACGACATTCTTGTATATATAGTTATAGATAATATTATACGTTAATTACTAATATTTTAATTAATAACTATTTGTGCTCTGTTGCTGACATTAATAGCTATCCGCTGATGTGTTAAAATTTTAGAATAAAGCAATCATAAAAAATAATGGTTGTAATATTGTTTCCAGTGGTGGTTGTCCTCATATAACCTTGTTTTTGATGATGATAATCATCACTATTGCAAGAAAGTTGTGTTGTCTTATACCATTTCGAATGCAATTTAAGAGAAATTAATGAAGGAGTTGTTGTTTTTTTCTTATTGGAATTTTAAATAATTCAGGTAAATTTTAAGAGAAATTCGCCCTTCGAACGCAAAATGTTTGCCATTAGTCAAAATGGTTTTCTCTGAATTGAAGCCAGAATAGTATTTTTTTTCCTGCGACAATTTGAATTTAATGTGTTTTGCAAAGTGTACTTTTGAACAATATATGCAAAAGCAAACCATAAATAAATGAAAGTGAAATATATACACATACATACACACATATACAAATATATATATATATATATATATATATATATATATATATATATATATATATATTAAGTGAAAAATGGCTCTTCATGCTTCAGTAGCAGACAATTTTTTCGATATTTTATGCATATTTAATTGTTTACAATTTGATTAGGGCATACGTTTTGAAAGTAAAGTTTACCATATATCAGAGCCAGGGAAAACTATATATATATATATATATATATATATATATATATATATATATATATATATATATATATATAGCATGAACGCGATTGTTTGTTAAACTGATGTGTTGGTTACAAGAGTTTCTCCTCTTCGCATTCCTATTTGATTAAATTTATGTTTTGAAATAAAAATTAAGCGAAGTGAAAAAAAAAAAGTTAACTTATAGCAGGAATTTTACGTACAAATATGTGTTGTTTATTGAAACATTATATTTTTTAACATAAGGCCGAAACTTGCTTAGAGTCCTTTTCTTAAACAGTTATTTGCCTACCGTACTAACAATGTCCACGTTTCTTTAACCTTTACCACTCGGTATATGACTTCATTTGCGGTACAAATGCTTTATCATGTCATTGAAGCCGACTGTGATCCTTGAACAATAGTGTCTTTGAATGGCATGGTTATGTTGTCATATCCGGCTAGGGCAACAGAAAACAACGTTGAGTAAAAGGACCAATAATGTATTTGTATTTCATAGTTATGTTGTCATATCCTGCTATGAAAACAGAAAACAACTTTCAGTGAAATGAACAATAGTGTTTTTGAATTTCATAGTTGTGTTGTCATATCCTGCTATGGAAACAGAAAACAATTTTCAGTGAAATGAAAAATAATGCGTTTGAATGGCATGGTTATGTTGTCATATCCGGCTATGGCAACGGAAAACAACGTTGATAAAAGGAACAATAGAGCGTTTGAATTTCATAGTTGTGTTGTCATATCCTGCTATAGAAACAGAAAACAACTCTCAGTGAAATGAAGAATAGTGCGCTTGAATTTCATAGTTGTGTTGTCATATCCTACGATGGAAACAGAAAGCAACTTTCATTGAAATTAACAATAGTGTGTTTGAAATTCAGTTGTCATATCCTGCTACGGAGGCAGAAAGCAATTTTCATTGAAATGAACAATAGTGTGTTTGAAATTCAGTTGTCATATCCTGCCACGGAAACAGAAAACAACTTTCAGTGAAATGAACAATACTGCGTTTGAATTTCATAGTTGTCTTGTCATATCCTGCTATGGAAACAAAAACAGCTTTAAGTGAAATTAACAAGAAGGATGCTGCAACTGAGAGGACTTGAAAAAATTGTAGTGGAAAGAGGAGGAGTAAAAATAATTATGCTGAGTGCTAAAGGTTAACTTTGGCGTTACTCCTTTTCCGAAATCTCGCTGAAGAGGCGAAAGATGCTTTCAAAAAAAGAAAAAAAAAAAGAATTAAGAAAGCGGAACATTTTCGTCAGGAATAAAAAATGGTCAACTGCTATGTAATATCAATCCTTCCATGCAACAGTGAAGGCAGGAGACTTTCCTCAAGGTCCTTGATGCGAAGGACATCTGGTTCTGAAAAGAAAAGAATCCTCAAGAGAAAAAATGTAACAACGAAAAGGTTCTGTCTATATTTCAAACATGAAGTATTATGTATACTATTTACATTATTCGGACTATTGTCCTCATCTTTGTCGCCATATTTATCACAACGTTTCGGCCCTTTCAGTATCTGTCTATATTTCTGAGATGAGGTATTATGTACATTATTTACATTATTCGGACTATTGTCCTCATCTTTGTCGCCATATTTATTACAACGTTTCGGCCCTTTCAGTATCTGTCTATATTTCTGAGATGAGGTATTATGTACATTATTTACATTATTCGGACTATTGTCCTCATCTTTGTCGCCATATTTATTACAACGTTTCGGCCCTTTCAGTATCTGTCTATATTTCTGAGATGAGGTATTATGTACATTATTTACATTATTCGGACTATTGTCCTCATCTTTGTCGCCATATTTATTACAACGTTTCGGCCCTTTCAGTATCTGTCTATATTTCTGAGATGAGGTATTATGTACATTATTTACATTATTCGGACTATTGTCCTCATCTTTGTCGCCATATTTATTACAACGTTTCGGCCCTTTCAGTATCTGTCTATATTTCTGAGATGAGGTATTATGTACATTATTTACATTATTCGGACTATCGTCCTCATCTTTGTCGCCATATTTATTACAACGTTTCGGCCCTTTCAGTATCTGTCTATATTTCTGAGATGAGGTATTATGTACATTATTTACATTATTCGGACTATTGTCCTCATCTTTGTCGCCATATTTATTACAACGTTTCGGCCCTTTCAGTATCTGTCTATATTTCTGAGATGAGGTATTATGTACATTATTTACATTATTCGGACTATTGTCCTCATCTTTGTCGCCATATTTATTACAACGTTTCGGCCCTTTCAGTATCTGTCTATATTTCTGAGATGAGGTATTATGTACATTATTTACATTATTCGGACTATCGTCCTCATCTTTGTCGCCATATTTATTACAACGTTTCGGCCCTTTCAGTATCTGTCTATATTTCTGAGATGAGGTATTATGTACATTATTTACATTATTCGGACTATTGTCCTCATCTTTGTCGCCATATTTATTACAACGTTTCGGCCCTTTCAGTATCTGTCTATATTTCTGAGATGAGGTATTAAGTACATTATTTACATTATTCGGACTATTGTCCTCATCTTTGTCGCCATATTTATTACAACGTTTCGGCCCTTTCAGTATCTGTCTATATTTCTGAGATGAGGTATTATGTACATTATTTACATTATTCGGACTATTGTCCTCATCTTTGTCGCCATATTTATTACAACGTTTCGGCCCTTTCAGTATCTGTCTATATTTCTGAGATGAGGTATTATGTACATTATTTACATTATTCGGACTATTGTCCTCATCTTTGTCGCCATATTTATTACAACGTTTCGGCCCTTTCAGTATCTGTGTATATTTCTGAGATGACGTATTATGTACATTATTTATATTATTCGAACTATTGTCCTCAGCATTATCGCCATATTTATTACAACGTTTCGGTTCTTCAGTATCTGTCTATATTTCTGAGATGAGGTATTATATACAATATTTACATTATTCGGACTATTGTCCTCATCTTTGTCGCCATATTTATTACAACGTTTCGGCCTTTCAGTATCTGTCTATATTTCTGAGATGAGGTATTATGTACACTATTTACATTATTCGGACTATTGTCCTCATATTTGTTGCCATATTTATTACAACGTTTCGGCCTTTCAGTATCTGTCTATATTTCTGAGATTAGGTATTATGTACATTATTTATATTATTCGGACTATTGTCCTCATCATTATCGCCATATTTATTACAACGTTTCTGCCCTTCAGTATCTGTCTATATTTCTGACATGAGGTATTATTTACACTATTTACATTATTCGGACTATTGTCACCATCTTTGTCGCAATATTTATTACAACGTTTTGGCCTTTCAGTATCTGTCTATATATCTGAGATGAGGTATTATGTACACTATTTACATTATTCGGACTATTGTCCTCATATTTGTCGCCATATTTATTACAACGTTTTGGCCTTTTACTATCTCTCTGTATTTCTGAGATGAGGTATTATTTACACTATTTACATTATTCGGACTATTGTCACCATCTTCGTCGCCATATTTATTACAACGTTTTGGGCTTTCAATATCTGTCTATATTTATGAGATGAGGTATTATGTACACTATTTACATTATTCGGACTACTGTCCTCATCTTTGTCACCATATTTATCCCAACGTTTCGGCCGATGTACGTTCCGGCCTTCTTGGAATGTCGAACTGAGATCTTTATTTCGCTCACTGGGGTAGACTGTTTTACTTCCACGTGCCATATCTAATTGATGTCAGTTATCAGTTATCACTTGTTAATTCCTCTCTCAAAGTTTTCCTCCCCCTTAACCAAATATTGAACTCACACTATTTGGGTCCTGTCACTGGACCTAACTAACGCCTTTATCCACTGTGCCATACTACGGCTTGACCCAAGTGTGAATAAAATTGGATAGACGGAACGCTTTCATGAGCGGACGATGATTGTGCTAGCACGAAATTACAAGTCATCGTGACCGAGGGTTTGAGCGTGCTGGCCTTGTTCAAACTGTTGATAAAACGTGGCTTTAACTCTCTACATTGGGTGACTCTTGGGTACTGTACAGGGTGGATATCATTAAGTAAACGACTGAGCCCACCAAAGTTGGATATTTTGAATTAGCGCTTAAAAACCTGTAGCTCTGATAGCCGTTACAGCCATTCACGCTTCGACATAGCAACGACACAATAAAAACTGAACCTATTTACATAATTGACATTGTTCGCAATGCTGTCTTGATCTTTACTGTCATGTTCACGACGTTTCGGCCGTTGTACGATTCGGCCTTCTTCAGGTGATGGGAATTTCGAAATGAACCCTGTATTGCGTCCATCGGGGGTAGATTATTCTAGTTCCACGTGCCATGCCTCTTCCGCATGCCTCGCTTATCTCCTGCCGTAGCCAGGTATTGAACTCACAAATCTCTGGGTCAAGTCAATGGATCCAACCAACGCTTTTATCCACTGGGCCATGTGAAAACTGAAGCCTCGCCAAATTATCCCACAGCTCTATAAAATGTGCAACTTGCTGTCTACTTCGAGTGGCACTTGAGCCTTGTACTGAGTGAACATCATCGCAAAAAGAAAAATGGTATATATGTGTGTGTACACCCTTGAGTAAATTAATTGAAACAACAACCGCTTTAGTTTCCTTTCTTTTAATATTAAAACCCCCTGAAATGACAGGATGTAATCGATTTCTATTTTTTCCTTAGATTAGGCCATTTGCAGTGGTGTGCAGTAATATGAATCTCTTTTCGGGGTATATGATGAAATTTGTTTGGCCTTGAAAAATATTGCGTCATCCGTGATTGCATCAGTTTTTTCATCACGCCCAGACACTATTGTCTCGACTGTCGATTAATTGTCCTACGGTCATTTTCTGCGATGAACGTAACTCCAACTGGCAAGACTTACCAGTGAGCAAATCAAAGTACTATAGATTGGCCAGGAAACTCTCCCGATTTATATCCAATCGAGAATCTGTGGTCAATCTGCAAGGAAAGACTTCGTGAAATGGACATACAAAGTACTAACATGTGCACTGGGTCATGTTTCATTTGTAAAATACGTAAAAAGTAAATAATAATGGATTATTCGTTTTGTTTCAATTAATTTACACAAGATATCTTTCCTGAAAAAACTTATTTCGGTTGAGTTCTCTGGGGAGGAAGTGTGGGTTTTTAAACAGTGACTATTACGGCTAATAATGCAAGACTCTTCGGTAAATTGAATCGAGTTCCCTCAGTCACTGTGTGTTTATCTAAAAATAAATACGCTTAAATTCACCTTCATCCCTGCCATGCGCCGGATATTGCACTCTTTCTCAGAAACTGTAACTAAGGTCTGCTCAGCATAGTTATAGTATAAACCGCAGATGGGCTCTGTGGGTGTTGATTAAATGCAAATGTGCCTGGGCAAACGTCTGCAATAAAGATTGGCTAGTCGCCCTACTAGGCAGGTATTCTCGAGTTCGTGGGGCCTGCCAGCAGCAGTGCGAAAGTGAACGCTATAGATTAGGAGAGATTTTAAGTCTGCTAGTCGACACTTATTTTTCTTATGGTTGGGAAAAACCAGTATTATAGTAGTAGTAATAATAATAAAATTTTACAATTCCCTCGACAAGCATCATCATCTAGGTTTTACTTTATCCAATAGATTCTCAAGTCGATATCCTGCTAAAATGCTGACAGGTATTGACTATCAAGATGACCTAGCTATCACTACAAACACCATTGCCAATGCCACAGTTCTCCTACATCATCTAGCAAATGCTGTCAACGCTGCAAACGCCTCTAAAACCGAATTCATAGACTACGACCAGCAAGGCTCAATACAAACTGTCTGGAGTAAATCAATAAAATCAAACGAATCTCTTAGGAAGCAAGAAAAATTCTACTGAAAAAAGAGTAAAAATTCGCATAGCTAAAGACTCGGTCGTCTTGAATAAAAACGATGTAATCTGAAGATCTGATCTCACAGACAACTTGAAACGGAGATTCTTTCGTGTCACTCTAGCGAGGGGATTAATGTATGCTACCACTGCTTGGACATTAACCAAAACATTTGAGTCTTACCTTGATGGAACCTACACTAGAATGCTGAGAGCTATGCTTAAATCTTTCAGCCCTGAACAATCTTAATCCTTCTGCTCCTGAGTCAAAATTCGCAAATAATTGGTATATAATGTTTCACTGTAGATATAAAAATAGTTACAAGTGGTTACCCACCGTTTAACCGGTAGTTGAGCATTAAGTAATTTATTCTACCACCGTTTAACCGGTGTTTGGGCATTACGTCATTTTTTTCTACCACTGGTAAAGCGGTGGTCATGGCTCAAAGGGTTAACATCTATTGAAGACAACATACAACTAAATCACAGGTCTATGGACCCATCCCGGATATTTCTACAATCTTACATGAACACAGATGCGCTTTGCAGGATACTGCTGGCCAGCAAATAAAAAAGTCACGAGTGGTCTACTACACTGGACACTTAGCCACGGACATGATGATTTGGTAAGCCAGCAATCATTTATATTGACCAGCTAGGCTATGACGCTGAATGTGACCCTAATTGCCTTCCGACCTTCATGAAGGGCCGTGATGGTTGGTGTGATAGATTCATGAATGTACAAGCTACCTCGACCGAATAATATATATTCTTTACTTAATGCCTGTCTTATCACATTTACTGTGGGTACGTGTGTTAATCGCCCGAAGTCTTTATATTGTTGGTCTTACTAAACCATTTTTGAAGCATTGAAGCCATTTCTAAATGAATGCATGTATGTTAGAACAATTCTTAAATTTGGTTTGGTTTGGTTTGTTTTACGGCATATCACCCTCAATGGGTTATTTAATGCCTACAAGATTTTTATTGCTGGTTATTTTTTTTCCATAAAACGTATTGCTGGCAATCCCCTTTTTCTCAAAAATGCATTGTTGGTAATAATGTATTTCTGGAGGCAGGAGTGAATCGTAGTGTCGTTCGCGTAGATGCCTACTTGGGAACCTATGACATCAGGAAGACCGTTGATGAAGATAAGGAACAGTTTAGGGCCTCGGATAGAGCCTTGGAGAACACCTGCGTTCGTGGGATAGGAGCTGGAGGAGAATCCGTTGAGACGACCTTCAATACACAAACCACAATCCAGCCTGTGGCTGAGCATTACGTCATTTTTTTCTACAAAGCTGTGGTCGGGGCTCAAAGGGTTAACGTCCCTTGGAGACAACATCCAACTAAATCACAGCTCTATGGAACCACGGCTGATATTTCTCCAATCTTGCATAAACGCAAAATGCGCTTTGTAGGACACGAGCAAAACAAGAACTAGCGAGTGGTCTACTGAACTGGACACTTAGCCACGGAGCAAGATGAGTTGCTCGGCCAGCAACCATCTATATTGACCATAAGGTTATGACACAGCATTCCGCCCTCATGACCTTCCGACCTTCATGCAGGGCTGTGATGGTTGGCGTGGTAGACTCATCAATGTCCGAGCTAAATTGACCGAATAAAATAAAATATGGGTCATACCATTTACTGCACCGATAACCGCCAAGCCAGTCTGATATAGATAAACTGTGGCAAAACGAATTGTAAAAGAAATGGTGCCGTTATTTGCTTAACTTTGACCGGGACCAGCCAGTTTATATAAAGACTAGCAGCATGGCCCGGCGTTGCCCGGCGTTGCCCGGCGTTGCCCGGCGTTGCCCGGCGTTGCCCGTGCTTGATTCAAAAATCGTACGACGCATACAGCAATCGCTATCACTTGACTTAAAATATTTTTGCCCTTCCTTGCCTTTAAAGGTGTGCCCTTTGCCGTGCTGATTTTGCTACATGCCTTACTTCTTGCCTATCCCACACTGCGAATTTTTTCTAAGCTAAACAAAATGAACACAAAACGATCAGCTTTAAAAAAGGACTCGTAACTGGAAAAACCGAATGAAAAAAGAATGTTAACAACAAATACATTTTCACACCCAACCCAGTTCTGCGGAATCAGAATCAACGTTGAGTTTAAGCAAGCAAATGAGCCAATTGGAGTAAAGTGCCATGCAGATTGAAATTTTTCCCAATTGTGACAAATGCAGCTATCAATTTTTTTGCATGCAAGCATGCTAGTTAACATTCGTGTCAGTCAGCTGTTGCCTCTCACGCTGGCCAATAGAGTCTTCTTCCTGCCTATTCGTGGCAGGCAGCTATAGGCTCTTACTCTGGCCAGTAGAAAATGGCCGCAAACTACATGAAAACTGCTGTAGAAGCATGAAAAAATCGATTATTTCCACTATCGATGGGAATTGGGAAATGCAAAGTCGGTCTTGGCCTTCTCGCTAACTTGGAGCATGTGCATGTAAATTTTGGTGCAAATCCGTCGAAAATTGCAGCCGTGCATTCGTTACACACACACATACACACACACATCCTGCCTTTTATAGATAGAGATGTGATGCATTTTACAATTTACATGTGCTTCTAAAACCACCACGTCTCCCGGCCTCGCATGAAGCGCGTCAAGGTGCAAAGGATAATTACTTCGCTTCCTTGGTGTCACGATCGTTTGTTCAATATTCACGGACGAAGTAAGAGGCCGTCGCGTTAATTCAACTAATATTATTAATGACACTGGTCAAGAGGAGTCGGGAGCGGAGTTTCTAATGGCTGACTGCCGACTCCGTTGCGCAGGAAGGCAGATCATCCGAACGGCGTGTCAAATGCAGAGGATGGCCAATGCGAAAGTGGGCGACAGAGAATATTTATAAGACACTGGGTCGGGAGCTACGATGCCGGCCAAGATGGTTCAAAATTCGGGAACCATGGTGCGGTTTCAAGCATGGAATCGGTAAGTTGATTTTCTGAAAATAAATTATCATCGTTTTCTGAATAGTTGCTTCTATAAAAGAGTTTTTTTTTTTAATCACGTCACCCGAAGTAAGGTGATAATGTCACTAAGACTCAAGGAAGCTACTGGGAGTAAAAGAGAATGAAAAGACTCTGAAAGAAAGCGGAAACCCAATTCTAAACAGCAAGCAAGGGATAGCATTCTGCTACTGTTCAAATGACTGGGGAGGAGTGTGAACCGGACGACAGGCAAACCTGTCTACTCCTATTGACAAAATAAATAAATGAAAAACGAATAGTGAATAAAGTTTCAGAGTTTAGGCGGAAACATCGGAGGTATAGAGATGAAGTAGACTCTAGAAATAACTAAAAAACCAGTCCTAAACAAGAAACAACCGGTCTTGTTCAAAGGCCCCGTGAGGTTTTGAACCGGGCGATGGACAAACCTGTCTACTCCTATTGTTCTCAATAGGCCCGTTCAATGTTGTCTTTTCCGATGCGTAAGCGCTGTTGGCTGCTGATGCCGACACGGTAGAACCATTCAAAATGGCTACAGATAAATATCTGTTCTCTTTAGTATTAGAGTTAGTTTTTTTTTTGTTTTTTGTTTTTTTTTTTTTTGGAGGGTTCGCTTAGTTTCCGCCTGCAGTTTGACTTTGTGATTTGATTAAAATTATTTGCAGCTTTATGAATGGTGTGCGTCAAGCCTATATGTTCCACAATTAGGAGCTGTTGTTATTAAGAATGAAGCTCTTCTTTCATTTAATAAACCGCCTTGAAAAAAAAATGGTAAACATCGATATTTTCGAACCAGTTCCCTAATCTTCATCCGAATATTTCAACCGCACAATACGCCGGTCTTCATTTCTTAGATGAAATGTCATTACCCTTGCAATTGTTTAAAAAGAAACCTACAAGGTGTATGTGTTTCATTTTTTATTATACTTTTCAAAAATTTCGGATAGGATGATTGGTATTATGTTCGAAGGTGGGGATATGCTCTCTGAAGTTTATATTTTGTTATTTTTTTATCAAGTACTTTCGACTTTCGCAGTTATCAGCTACACATGATGTCACGCTAGACCATTTCAAACGTTCAAATGATTACCAAGATTCAGACAAAGAAGTTAAACAGAGGAAACACACCAGTTCTTGATAATAACTGCGAAAGTCGAAAGTACTTGATAAAAAAATAACAAAATATGAACTTCCGACAGCTTATCCCCAGCTTCGAACATAATACCCAACATCCTATCCGAAATTTTTGAAAAGCATAATAAAAAATGAAACACATACTAGTGTGTTTATCTAAAAATAAATACGCTTAAATTCACCTTCATCCCTGCCGCGCCCCGACGGCTTACGAGTAGGATTCAACCGGGTTTCGATCCTAGCTAGACGCAACCGGACGTCTAGCCACACTGATGAGCTGTGATACAGCGAAACAGTCTGTCTGTGGATTACTATATATATATATATATATATATATATATATATATATATATATATATATATGTATGTATGTATAGTCCGGCGTACCCTGACGATCCGCGTAGGTGAAACCTAGATAGGTTTGCCTGGCTCCTTATTATGTTACACGACGTAGTTGTTTTTTTTTTCTTTGGACTCTGAGCTTGGATTCTTGTCGATTGTTTTCGCCTGAATTACATGTTCTTAGTTCTTTCTTTTTTTTATTCCTTATTTTTCCTTCGGTATTGGTTTGTTCATTTGCAAGCCAAAACACCTAATGTTTTCCCGGACGAATATACTTACTTAAATTTATAAGATTATTATATATATATATATATATATATATATATATATATATATATATATATATATATATATTCGAGTTTAAGCCTAAGTGTCGTCCCGATAGAATCAACACCGTTTGAGGACTTAGGTAGGATAAGTAACATCTTTGCAAGCCATTAGGCGTGATATTACATACCGGCTGACAGCGCACGGCTGGTGAACCGTGCGGTGGTCGGGGTTAGACGGGTAATGGCGCGGATTTTGTCGCATCGCGAGCTTTGCCTTCACATTTCGCAAGCGTGAGCTCAAACGTCGTAAGTCTCGCGCGAAGATCAAAGAACATTTACCGAAATTCATCGCGAACGAACCGGATTTGTCCACGGGCGAAAATCAGCTTAAATTCAATTCTAGACTGACCGCCCGAAGAAAAAGGAGGCGAACGGGCGCGCTACTAGCCCGGCTATTGGGTGAGTCGACAAGGTCCATTCGCTTTATTATGAAGAATAAGGTATTTATAAAGCGGAAGAACTTTTTTTGGCCAACCTAATATTCAGAAACAAAGATATTTTCTTTAGTAAAAGCGGAAAGAGTGCAGAACTTCTAATATGATTTAGATCTTTTATTTGTATGACACTGAATATTGGACAATCATCTTACAGATTAAAAGAAGACAGAATTGGACAGAAATGTGGTTATACAGAAGGATATTAGGATTTCCATGGACTGAGTGATTAAGCAAAGTGAAAGAGAGTGTTAACAAAAAAAAACATTATACTAGAAAACTAGCTTAAAAGTCACCCTATTGGGTGGTATTTAAGCTAGCTCATACGGAAACCCCACGTTAAACCGACCTTGTGCCACATGATGCCCTCGTGTGGGGGGGGGCTAAATACCGTTCAGTCCGAAGTCGGGCGACCGGCTGATCGGTTGATCGGTTGAACTCTCCGCCTTCGGGCTGGGAGGAACCCGAACGAGACTCCGCCGAAGGGCGGAATCTCTTTCGGGGAGGTAAACCAACCCTGAACCCGTTTATACGGGTTCAAAGGGCATATTTTTGGCCGAGACCGCGGGCTCGGAGATCCCACGTTAAAAAGGCCTTGTGCCACATGATGCCCTCGTGGGAGGGTGACTGAATATCGTTCTGTCTGAAGTCTGGAGTGAAGTCTGAAGTCTGGAGTGAAGTCCGTCAGGAGTCTGTCAGTCAGTCAGAGCGAGTCAGTCAGTCGAGTCAGAGGCAGTCCGAAACAGAGTCGTATTCAGACGATTACTACTAAACCTGATTATTCATACTAACACTTTCTACATCTCTGTATATATTCCTGTTTGTAATATATCTGTGTTATTCCATATCCGCCTTCGAGTGCTTCTTTATTGGTTCTATCTTGGACTATCACCGTGGTACAAGGAACCGGACCATAATAGTATGTTTATGCAGGTTGAAGTGAATTTTTTACAGGCATCGTCTATTAGGATTGTTGGTTCCACATGCAAAATATGTTAAATAGTCAGACCCCTTTTTTGCTAAGCCTTTTCAATGTTGACAAATGAGTCTGTTTTGTTTGTTCATCGTTTCTGACTGTTCGTAGTAATTTACATTTTAGTAGCCGGTATTGTCATATAGGTGAGTAGACGTATTACCTTTGTAGTGATCAACATCCATAATGTCAATATTAGTTCCTTTACACGCTTCCTTAATTATGATGTCATTATTGTCTTTTAAATCATGAATAATTTCCAATTCTTTTCGACTGGAGTTGAATCTAGGTTTAGGATGTGGCTGTTCATAATATGAGGAAGATTATATGTGAGTACAAAAATTGGTCTAAAACTCTGTTCCTACCTTTTGCAAGTCTGCAGCTACTTTAAAACTTTAAAACTGAAGCAAATATAAATAGGTAAGCAAATTAATAAATATATTAAAACCGAATAAATAATCTAAAACCTGTTTGTCTGAATTTATTATATGAGGTGTTATCGTCATTTACGGTCGGACTAACATCCTCATCTCATATGATTTCGATGAAAATGATAATCTTCATGAATTGACCCCTCCTACGCCCGCCGCACCCAGTTGAGTTTGGGCGCGGATGAAGACGATCTGATGAAATTGCTTGTAACTTTGAAAGTTTTAGAGAAGAGGGGGCAAATTAATGGAAAGAAAAGTAATTATGGGTTTTCAAAATAATTTCAAAGGCGAAGAAAAGATGGAGAAGACGAGCAGAAATGCAACAATTTAGTAAGACTTTTACTTCAGTAGCTACAGATTAATCGAGTCACTTTAGATGGGAGATAAGATATTAACCAGAAATCCTGTATTGTAGATAGATAGATAGATAGATAGATAGATAGATAGATAGATAGATATATAGATAGATAGATAATGCGTCAGACTAAGAAATTTAGAAAAAAGAAAACAGATAGAGATATATATATAAACATAGATAGATAGATAGATAGATAGATAGATAGATAGATAGATAGATAGATAGATAGATAGATAATGCGTCAGACTAAGAAATTTAGAAAAAAGAGAACAGATAGAGATATATATATAAACATAGATAGATAGATAGATGGATAGATAGACAAAGAAAGAAACAAAAAAACATATAGAAAGATTGATACATAGATAAGAATAAACTTTTGATAGATAAATAGATAGATATGAACAGATCTTTAATAGATAGATAGATAGATAAAGAAAGAAAGAAAAAAAGGAAACATATAGATATATAGATAGATAAGAACAAACATTTGATAGATAGATAGATAGATAGATATGAACAGACATATATATATATATAGATAGATAGATAGATAGATAGATAGATAGATAGATAGATATGAACAAACTGAGACAGAGAGAGAGATAGAGAAATGAGCACAGATCTTTAACAGATAGATAGATAGATAGATAGACAAAGAAAGAAAGAAAGAAAGAAAGAAAGAACATACATAAAGATTGATAAATAGATAAGAATAAACTTTTGATAGATAGATATGAACAGATCTTTAATAGATATAAATATAGACAGATAGATAGATAAAGAAAGAAAGAAAGGAAACATATAGATAGATATATAGATAGAAGAACAAACGTTTGATAGATAGATAGATAGATAGATATGAAGACATAGATATGAACAGACCTATATACATATATATATATATATATATAGATAGATAGATAGACAGATAGATAGATATCGATATATGTCACATACATGCACATACACACACCACATATTAAAATGTATTCATGCATCGAGAGAGAGAGAGAGAGAGAGAGAGATCAAAATAGAAGTTGACGAGAGATGCCAACAGATATTTATCTGTGTTTAGGGTACATGATTTTAAAGTGTTTATTTAATATTTAGTATTGAATAATAATATTATAACGTATACTTTTTTCTATTTCTGTGGATCTCTGCTAATTCGTTCCACACATCACATCACTGATGCGACACGTCAATATATGAATTTGAAATGTAGCGTTCATAAAAAATTCCGGGGAGTATTCAACAAAATCTTGTATATCGTCCACTTCTTAATAATGTTTTTTTTTTCTTTTCTTTCTTTTCTTTTCTTTTTCTTTTCTTTCTTTTCTTTTTTTTTTTTTTTTTTTTGGTTGTATAGCGAGGTATTGTAATTGTCAATTGAATTTAATATGCCTTATTTAAATTAAATTCATGCAACTTAAATAAAGTATATACGGAAACGTCAAGCTATATATGTCAGGCTATATGACGGTTCCGTATAGGATACAGATTCGAATCCTGTAGAAGGACACATATCTTCTATGAAAATTTCTCGGACATTCAGGCCGATAAATGTAGTTAATACTGTTTATTATAAACAGAGCATTTACTTAAATATTTGTATCTATAAAAAGAACGTTAAACATAAAAAAATGTCTTTAATAAATAAATTGTCGGACTTTGTCCATTTTTATATATATATATATATATATATATATATATATATATATATATATCAGGTCATTCCATAAGTTCTGTGCGAATTTTGAATAAAGAAAACAAGTGTCCAAATGTTACATTTAATTACAGATTCAATCAACAATGTATTTTCCCTGATTATGTATTACTTCCTTCCATCTATTAACAAGCTTACTAATTCCATTACTGTAAAATTCTTTTGGCTTTGATTCGAAGAACTCGCAAATATCAGTTTTAACCTCTTCCTGTGTTACAAAAGCTGTTTCTTCCAAATGATTCTGTAAGCTACGAAACAAATGGTAGTCTGAAGGAGCAAGATCGGAAGAATAAAGTGGATGAGGAATTTTCTCCCAACCAAGTTCTTCGATCATTTGTGACGTGATTTTTGCTTTGTGGGGTCGCGCATTGTCCTGATGAAACATCACCTCTTTTCGATTCACTAGAGCAGGTCTTTTTTTTCCTCAGAGCTTGGTTCAAACGTTCTAATTGCTGACAGTATATTTGAGCATTAATTGTTGTATTAAGTGGTAAGAATTCAAAGTGGATTATTCCTTGGCGATCCCACCAGATTGAAAGAAGAACCTTTTGCCCATGAAGTTCCCTTCTCGGCTGTGACTCGGGTCCTTCCCCTTTACCAAGCCACCGTCTACGACGCTTAACATTTCAATAAAAGATCCATTTTTTCGTCACAAGTCACAAGTCTATCCAAAAAAGGTGAAACAAGTTGGCGAGAATAGAGAGAAGAGCAGATGTCAACTCAGGATTTGAGGTTGTTTTCAGACAATTCATGAGGCACCAATTTTCCAAGTTTAGGAACTTTTCGAAGTTGTTGAAGATGACGATGAACAGTTGTATGGTTTGAACTGAGAACCACTGCCAATTCCTCAACTGATAAAGCAGGATTTTCTTCAAGAGCTGCTTCAAGAAGCTTTTCATGAAACTCAACCGGACGTCCGGTTCGATCTTCATCTTCAAGGGTGAAATCTCCACCTCTGAATTTTGCAAATCATCTTCTGCAAGTTCTTTCATTCACACATTCCTCTCCATAAACTGAGTGAATATTTCTAGCCGCTTCGGCTGCTGAGTTTCCTTTCTTGAACTCGTAAAGCATTATGTGTCTCAAATGATTCTTGGGTATTTCCATGTTAGCAGGGTTTTAATCAAACAAAATTTAATTTTATTGTTTTCTGAAATAAAATTTGATCAGTTTAAATGTATCTAAATATAAAAATAATGTTCAGCTCCATTAGACATTATAAAATACTCTTTAAATTTAGTTCATTTTTAATAAAAAGTTAAAATTCGGACAAAACTTATGGGATGACCTGATATAAAAGAACGTATAAACATAAAAAAATGTCTTAAAAAATAATTGTCGGACTTTGACCATTTCATAATGTGTGACGTCATTTGTTTACATTTGGATACGCATTGAGCAGATATGAATGTACGAGAGAAAATCATGGAGAATTGTAGTTTAAAAACAGCAAAATCGACCTTGCTAACCGAAACGCTACTCTGTGGCTCAATCGGTTAAGCACGTTCCGGATAGTATACAGGTTCGATTCCTGTCAAAGGACGCATATTTTCTATGAAAATTTCTCGGACATTTAGGCCGGTAAATGTCGTTAATACTGTTTATTATAAACAGAGGATTTACTTAAATATTTGTATCTATAAAAAGAACGTATAAAAAAATAAATATCTTAAAATAATTGTCGGACTTTGTCCTTATATATATATATATATATATATATATATATATATATATATATATATATCAACCTACATCGCGTTAACAACAGTTTAAATCTTTCGGTCATAGGAACAACAATCAGAATTTACAGCCCACGATATTTACATGAAGGGGGAAATAATTGAAAACACTTTCAAGCGTCTTCTGTATCCTATTTTATATTCAATGCGTAACAAAAAAACGGAAAATCCTGGAAAATAAAAATGAATCAAAAAATATCTTGTCTTACCAACCAATTCTATCACAACAACAATGGAAAAGAGCTTATCTAAACTCCCCATAATGTTTGTTACTGCTACTGCTAAAACTATAAAAAAAATCTTAGTCAATACTAAACAAAACAATAAGCTAAACTTTATCGCCTGTAATAATTGTCACAAAATATATATATATATATATTTAAGAGACCTCAAGAAATTTAAGTAAAAGTTTATATAAACACAAAATGGGACATTTCTAAAAATACTTATATTCATATATATGTGTGTGTGTGTGTGTGTAGGTGTCTGTGTGTGTGTGTATTCAGGCAGCAATCATTCTTTCATGCACATTTCATTGAAAACAACAGACAATGTGCTTTTATTTAGTTTTTTATACACTTTCTCAAGCGATATAATATTTTTGTTTCGGATTATAAATTATATAAAAACTGTCCGAATGTTCTTTTATCCGAGCGCTTGCGGCTATACATTTAGACATTTTCAAGGATTATATTTTAACTTTTAAAATTAGAAATAGTTTGTTGTATGTATGTTTTATAAAATGTTTTCATTTTTTTCTTTCAAAACACGATCAAGATATTATGTCCATGTTGAAAGTTATTATTATTGAGTGTTGGTTTGTTTGTTTTTATTAATAAGGCTACCATTATTTTTAGCCTTTTTTTGCATGTAGATGATGTTATTATATAAGTGTTGTCAACAAGTACGTCACGAATAGTGTCCGGTAGGTCTCCATGAATATTTAAATGAGATCTAATTGAGCTATTATCAGAAAGGTGTAGAGTTAGTCTGCGTGTCAAACATGTTGTAGTGTGGCCTATATATATATATATATATATATATATATATATATATATATATATATATATATATATATATATATATATTAAGTTATAAGGAACTTGGTAAACGAATTGGTAAATCCAAACAGGATGAAATCCTGAGAGCTAAATGTGAGGACAGTGCTAATATGTAATAAAAAACAAACCACTTTAAGGTACCATTACGATAATTTATTTCACCCAAAATCCTTTTTTAAGGATTCAGGATCATCAGGTAAAACTTCCAACAACGAAATGGGATCCATTTTTCCTCTCAATTCGTTGTTGGATGTTTTACCTGATGATCCTGAATCCTTAAAAAAGGATTTGGGGTGAAATAAATTATCGTAATGGTTCTTTAAAGTGGTTTGTTTTTCATTACATATATATATATATATATATATATATATATATATATATATATATATATTAAAGAAAAACACAAACCGTTTATGGGACCAATGGACAACTTGACAAAACTTAAAATTCTTATCTAATCTCGAAGAAAAAGACAAAGTTGATAAACAAAGAAAAAAACACCAAAAAGGCTAAACCTACCTACTTTGTAAAGTAAAATGTACAAAGCCTAGATTGCCTAGACATAGCAAAAAAACGCTTAACCATCTTAAATTCTATGTAAGAATGGTCGTATTCGTAACTTGAGTTTTACGCTCACGGGATTTTCCGACGACTTGAAAGCAAATGCGAGAAGCGGGAAACCTTCATATAACTCGTGACTGTAAATGACAAACCTGATATATATATATATATATATATATATATATATATATATATATATATATATATATATATACACGGATATCACTTGTCATCTGTCAAACTTCAGTGCAATCCGTGCACATATCAACATCACATCACCCAACAACTAAAATATAAATATCGACATACGAGAAATTTTCGTAGATAATAACAAAATACTATACAGCACACAATGCAAGGAAAGACTTAAAATCCTAAAAGCTATTATTATGATAAAATAAATAGCCCACGTTAAAAAATATATCGTTCGCCATAGCAGACAGTGCTCTGAAGTGTATATGTTATATTTAATATTTATATGTATACCATCCAAATGGAACGAATCCTCGAGGTCGCCAAATCCGGTATCGCTGTCATTGGAAAAAAAGAGAAAGTGCCTCTTCATCGATGTGGCTGGTCCTGCTGGCCATAATATCAAGACCAAAGATGTTGAAAATCTTTAAAAGTACACTGACTTCGGGATTAAAGGTTATTAGAATGTGGGCCGTTCTGTCTACAATTCGTCCCAGTTATTATTCGGGCGTTGACGTCCATACAACCGAACCTAAATATCTACATTCAGAAAATAGGAATAAAGGCTAGTAGGCCGTTGCTTCAGAAGGCCGCGTTGCTTGTCATCGCAAATATTCTGTGAAAGCTGCTATCTGATTGATAGCTGCGAAAGATATCTGTTTGATATGCTATCTATTATGCAAGTTGTCCGACTGAAAACGAAAACCCATCCGGAAAAAGAGATAATAATAATAATAATAATAATAATAATAATAATAATAATAATAATAATTACATTTCTATGGAACTACACAATACACACTGACAGAATAATCAAAGCCAACCGTCCAGATATTGTTATTAAAGACCACAAACAAAAACGGCGCCTCCTTATTGATATGGCAGTCCCTGCTGACTGCAATGTATCTTTGAAGATATTCAAAAAGATGTCAAAATACAAGGACCTTGAAATAGAAATCTCGAAAATGTGGCATATGGAAACATCAGCAATCCCTGTTGTAGTTGGAGCCCTAGGACTGGTTGGAAAAGATTGCAGTAGACTAATTGAAGGGATTCCTGGCAGTCCATGCCTCAAGGAAATACAAAAAAACTGTTCTGACAAGTACAGCCCACACTTTACGAAGGGCTTTATCTATGTATTTTTTTTTTTCAGTGGAAAGTGTCATGATGCCATTTCTAACCTTAGGTCCTTGGGCGGGACCCGGAAAGAAATGTGCAAACGCCAGAAATCAGATAAAATAATAATAATAATAATAATAATAATAATAATAATAATAATAATAATAATGGCACCCAAAGAATATAAAACCCGGGATGACAGAGTGGGGCAATATCTGCACTGGAAAATCTGCAACTTTTACGGAAAAAAACTGCAGGAAACAGGTATGAACATCCTCCAGACCTCGTTACGAAGATAGCACCTGTAACAATTTTATGGGAACAATTAAATTTAATCGCCCAGACATCGTGATTGGAGACCGCAAAGACAAAATGTCCCTCCTTATTGATATGGCAGTCCCTTTAGACTACAATGTATCTTGAAAAATCTTCAAAAAAACGGTCAAAATACGAGCAATTTGAAATCGAAATCTCAAAAATGTGGCACATGAGGGCATTAAAAATTCCAGTTGTGGTTGGAGCCCTCGCATTGAATGGAAAATCTTCCAATAGACTCAGTGGAGAGAGGGGAAACCTTAATAAGTACAAAAAATTGTTCTCACAATTACAGTCCACACATTACGAAGGTGATTTTTTTTTCAAAATTTGTCAGTGGAAAATGTCATGATACAATTTCTGACTTAGGTCGCTAGTTGAGACACGGAAATAAAAGTGTACACAGCGGAAATCAAAGGAAATAATAATAATAATAATAATAATAATAATAATAATAATAATAATAATAATAATAAAGAAAACAAATGTAATGGACCCCATACAGAAACGTTAGCAAGATAAGCCGCTTTATGGTCAAATCTCTGACCGTATCAAACAAGCTGATGTAGACAAAGCTCGTACGCCTCAATGGTTATGCCGTAGAGGGTTAAAAGCTGAAACCAAATGGTTTCATTCTTGGTGTACAGGACCAATGCTTGGTAACTAGAAATTACGAAACGCACGTACTGAAAAATTGTCTTCTTGATGTCATAGGTTCCCAAATAGGCATATATGTGGACGACACTACTATTTACTCCTGCCTCCAAAAGAAATCTAGTGTCGCTGAAAAAAACTAACCTGGCCGTTTATCTCGAAAAGGGCCTCCAATCGGTTGTGGACTAGGGCACGAATTTGCTGGTTAACTTTAATGCCTCAAAAACAAAACTGCTCTCTATTACTCACCACAGAGAACCATCTCTGACCCCATTAGAATGTCTGACGCTCAACTTCTCGAGAGGACCTCTTTGCGGCTGCTCGGTCTCACATTGTCTACTGACCTGAGATGGAACAAATACATTGAGTCATTAGCTTCGTCCACCGCAAGGAAAGTTGGTTCCCTGTGCTGCGCCAGGAATTTTTTTCTCGCCGGAATCGATCCTTCAAATATACAAATCAACCATTCGCCCTTGCATGGAGTATTACTGCCATATATGGTCTGGAGCCCGTTCTGTTTGTCTCAAGGTCCTTGATAAAATCCAGAGACGGATATACAATGTAATTGGCCCTGATCTGGCATCTCGTCTGCAGCCGCTCTCTCACAAGGATCTTGAAATCGAAATCTTAAGAACGAAGCACATGAGCACATCCAATTGTAGTTGGAGTCTTCGGATTGATTGGAAAATGTTTGCAATAGAATCATTGGATGGATTCCTGGAAGTCCATGCTTTAAAGAAATAAAAAAAAAATTCCTCACAAATACAGCCACAACTTTTTTTCTTTTTATGTGCCATGTCCTTTCAGGACGTAGGCGATCGTGGCTCTCCACTTCCCTCTATCCCTTGCAGCTCCTAGTAAGTTCCTTCCCTCTGCTTTTCTCCCCCAGACCACGTTCAGTCATCCACGTCCTCAAGCTAGCCAGGTATGTCACACGCCGATTTCCTTGTCTCTCATGACATGACAGTACCCTGCAGACTGCAATGTATCTTTGAAGATCTTTAAAAAAAAACTATAAAACTACAAGGATCTTGAAATCGAAATCCCAAAAATATGGCACATGAAGACAGCAATATTTTCAGTTGTAGTTGGAGCCCTCGGTTTCATTAGAAAAGACTCCCGTAAATTATTTGGTAACCTAAACCTCAAAGAAATACTAAAAATTGTACTCACAAGTACAGCTCACACTTTACCAAAGTCTTTAACTATGTAAAATAAGCGTGATCATATGGTGCGTTTTTTGTGTAGAGGAAGGTTAGGGTGGAGTGTGGATGGTGGAGGTGTTGGAGGGTGGTGGTGGTAAAAAATACTCAGTAGACAATGTCATGATGCCATTTCTAACCTTAGATCTTTGGTTGGGACCCGGAAACAAATGGGTATACACCAGAAATAAAAGGATATAAAACAACATCAACGGCAATAATAATAATAATAATAATAGTTGTTGTGAGCAGGTAAATGGTTAAGAATACAAGAAGAGTATTACACAACTAGAAAGACTGTATCGAATGAACTAGCGTTCAATCTGTTTACTGATCGCTGTTCACTGTACCCCGAACCTTCTCTCCTACTAAATTTATAGTAGGCGGAAGAATCTAACATACTCTTAGAGGGAGGACATCACCACCACAACAACAACGACAACAATAATAATAATAACAATAATAACAATATACTAGTGCAAAGGAAGTCTGTATGCAAATGTCGAAACTGCTTATCTAAAAAAGACATATGTAAATCACTTTCCATGAGTGTGTGTTTAACTGTCCAGAGTTTATGAGACTTTATTCGATCAAAGCTATTTTTAACCATTGATCCGAGACAGCAGTTATATACAACTGACAGTTTAGATATTTCTCAACAAGAGAAGGCATGGCATCCATATTTATATGAATGTCAGGCCTCGATCGATGAAGGACATGACTCAAGTTTTTAGGTTGCTGTTTTTGGTTTTGTATCAATTTGCGGCGTTGGGTGAAACTAACACCGCCTATTCTATGGCTTTATAAATAAATAAACAAATTATTATATCCGTGCCTGCGGACAGCATCGTCTTCTACTTAAATATCAAGCGTATAATCAATGTCGTCTTAAATAAATTTGAAAAGACATTCGTAAAAGAATCGACCTTAGCCACCCAAAAAACCCTATTAATCTACTCTAACAACATTTTTGATTATCACCTAAATTTCATTTCTCTTCAGAATGATATCCGTGTAATCGACGGAACTTCGAATTTTACACGAGTATCGACGGTGTTTTGGCCATTTTCTGCAGTTGCTGTCAAGAAAAGGCCATTAATGTCGGAAGAAATGAGTGTTAACGTTTAGACAAGATAGAAGTTAACCACTTTCCTAATATTTAAATAGAAGAGGCCATAGCGCCATCTTAACTGAGACGAGTCATTTAGAAAAGACAAAAAAATATATAACAATATTTGGCGCCAAAATAAATTAATGGCGGCGATGATAAAAAAAAACATGGCGACTATTAGAGTTAATATGACATTGGTTCATTGAATGGACAAATGACAAGACAAACCTAAGCTGACAGCTGCACTCTCATAAATGTTTGCGATAATACGTCTATTTCTGACAGTACCCAAAACAGATATACACATACAAGAGACTCGCATGTATAGTTTAATGGTGAGGTAGTAAAACCAAACAACACAAACATATATATATATATATATATATATATATATATATATATATATATATATAGTTTATGCAAAACTAGGTAATCCGCATGGGTAAACCCAAGGAGGATGATATCCAGAGAGCTCAATATAAAATTCAGAGCAGATATGTTTGAATAAAAACAGATCACTTTAAGGTTCCATGTAATAAGTTATTTAACCACAACCCCTTTAACAGGGCTCTGGATCATCAGACTTTACTTCCAAAGGTTGAAATGAAAAATGAAAAGAAATTCACACGTTTTTGATGGACCTCATCAAGCATATGTAAAATTAACGAAGTGATGAAGTGAGGTGGGAGAGAAGATAAGATATGAGTGGGTTAGGTGTACCATTTCAATTCCTTATTCTTAATCCCACTGTGTGTCGGCTAGATGTTGCTTAAGAATAACACGTCTTGTCTCTAGATATCGATGGATAAGGGGTGAAGACCGACATTAAAGGAAGAAGCTACAACAACCCTAATAAATTACATTCCACGAGGACAGGTTTCATTCAAATTCTTAGACGCTGTTAATTCGCGTTACTTTAAAGGGCATATTTGGGAGGTTAAGGTTTGATGTAAATCTAAATGTCTAAACAATCTACGAAGAATTTAATTTGAAGTTCGTTGGAGTTTTGGGTATTTTCTATGAAACAGTCGATTTGAAAAACTCATAGACAGTACATTGAAAGAGTAATCCATTTTATATTTAGTAATCTTTTTTTTCTAAACTTTTTTCTTATTGATTGTTAAGTTGACATCTATTCGTTTGATTTTTTTCATTAAATAAACTCGTGGTTGTTTTTAGGTACCCAATTATCAACGGTTATTCCAATTTAAATAATTTTATCATCAATAATGGGGTAGTATATTTCAATTTAAATTACATTACCAATTTAAACTTTACCTCCGTGCTATTTAAAACTCACTTCCAATTGGGGAATATTAGAGGAGAGATTTGGATAAAATGTCACTAGGAGAAAATTAGGTCCTTCTTTTTTCTTTTTATTAACCTTAAAATTTAAATTCACACTCAGCGTTGCGACTGCACGTTCCAAAACTATAACACACATTTCTCATAGCATAATTCGGATTACAACCTTGTTTTCGTTTGTCCACTTATTACTGAAAGTATAAACAAGAACACAATATTTCATACCTGAGGATGTCTGTAGGAACAGACGAAAGCTTGTAAAAGCTTGTAAAATAAAAAGATCTAATGCGACGGAAATTTATAAAACAGGATCTTTTCATTCATAAACAGATTCGGGGTGTTTTTGTATATTATTGAATTGTTCGCGAAGATGGATTTCTCGCCATTTAATCATTAACCTTTCTATTTGTTTTATGTATGAATAATTCATGAATATATATATATATATATATATATATATATATATATATATATATATATATATATATATATATATGTATGGGGGGGGTGAGGAGTCCACCCCTTTTTACACAAATGGACTCACCCAGTATATACCTATACTACGGCTACGTGAAGACACGAGAGTGAGCAAGCCCGAAGAGTCGAGTCGAGTCGAGTCGAGTCGAGTCCAGAGTGACAGAGTAAAAGGTTGTAGGTAATCGGAAGAGTGAGGGAGAGGTAACAGCGTTGTAGGAGTCACATCGAGCGAGCACGTAGACTCAGTCATACAACGATACTTCAATACCAAAGACTGTATATATATTTTGCTACTAACCCGCATTCCTGGAACTACTAACCTGCTTTACCAGTTTGTATTATTACGTTAATACATTATTTTTATATATTCATTCCTGGCATTTGTTATTTATTGGTACCGGATTTCAACCCGGAATCCACAACAATATATATATATATATATATGTGTGTGTGTGTGTGTGTGTGTGTGCGTGTGTGTGTGTGTGTGTGTAGGACGCGCTGGATAAATTATCGTCTAAATTACGCAAAAATGAAAATAACACTAACATCTCATTTTAATTTACTATTTTGTATTTCAAGATATTTTGTGTAAATTTGGTAAATTTTGGTCACTGCTATTTTTATTTTCACGTTATTTAGACGACAGTTTATCCATCGCACTGTGACATATATATATATATGTATGTTGGTGTGTGTCTGTCTGTCTGTGTTTGTGCATGTTTATATATATATATATATATATATATATATATATAGACATATATATATATATATATATATATATATATATATATATATATATATATATATATATATATATATATAGACATATATATATATATATATATATATATATATATATATATATATATGGTACGAGGGGTAAATTGTCGCCATTTTACATTTTTAATCTTCCACATGCGCGTTGTTTGTTTTTTGAACCGGTGCTCCAAAGAAGATTTCTTCAAAATCTTCGAGGAAATTTATGCGTCAAATGATATAAAATCCAGTGGTTACTCCTCAAGAGTTGCTGGATGATTTGATTTCATCAGGAATTTGTATCTCTAAATGGACAATAAGCAATGAAGTTGAAATTCGTTCTTGAACATAAGGTTAAGAAAATATCATATTGGGAAAGAGTCTTATGGACAGACGAAACCAGAATTGAGTTGTTAGGATGTAATTATAGAAATCATGTATGGAGGAAAGATGGCGATGCGTTCAAGCAAAGAAATACAGTTCCAACAGTGAAGGTACTGGCAACATATCAGTTATTATAAGATGGTAGAATAAATGCCTCAGAATATCAAAATATTTTGGAATCAAATTTAATGATTTCGGTTGAAAATCTTGAAGTTCCTCTTTATTGGATCTTCCAAAAAGATAATGATCCTAAGCACACTGCAAAATTTACAAAGGAATGGCTTGCTGAAAATAATGTAAATATCCTGTAATGGCCAAGTCAGTCCCCAGATTTAAACCCAATCGAGAAAATGTGGGGTTATTTGAAAAGTCAAATCCATTCGAGAGCTCTAACAAACAGCCTGAATCTAAAGAAAAATGGAACAAAATAGCAACAAAAATTTGTAAATCATTAATTGACAACTACAAAAAGACGTTGGTTGTTGTAGAAGTGAATAATGGCGCTTCTACAAAGTATTAAATAAAGATTATGTATACTTTTTTGTATTGTACGAATACTTATTTTATCCTATTAAAATGGATAAATGGGATTTATTTTTATCAAATTTCTTTTTGTTTTCTATGCATATTCAGTTATTATGCATCTGTGTACAGTTAATTATATGAAAAGTACGTTTATCCATTAGTTGGAAACAAGGAATTAAAAAATTGTATGTGTACGAATATTTATTTCCCCCCCCCACTATATATATATATATATATATATATATATATATATATATATATATATATATATATATATATATATATATATATATATATATATATATTGTTCAGAGTTCTTATCAAGAAAACGAATTGTAAATGCCTCTGGAACATAAAATAAATAAAATCCACTTTCTGGTTTCTCCATTTTTTTTCTGTTTATATCTTACTGGCAATTAACGTAATTTTTTTTCTTCTTTTCCCTTTCCTTCCATCTTTGATTTGATTCCTTTATCTATTATTTTTTATTCTTTGCTCCTGGGCAGGGGGGGTTCGTTGCCATGATTTCGGTGGGAAAAAAGATGATTTCTTTCTTTCTTTCTTTTTTTCTTTCTTTCTTTCAATTAAACACTAATAATGATTTCTTTCTTTCTTCCATTCTTTCTTTCGTTCTTCCTTTCTTTCGTTCTTTCAGTTAAGCACTAATAATGATTTCTTTCTTTCTTCCACTCTTTCTTTTGTTCTTCCTTTCTTTCGTTCTTCCTTTCTTTCGTTTTCCTTTCTTCCTTTCTTTCTTTCTTTCAGTTAAGCACTAATAATGATTTCTTTCTGCCTTTCTTTCGTTCTTCCTTTCTTTCTTTATTTCAGTTAAGCACTAATAATGATTTCTTTCTGCGTTTCTTTCTTTCGTTCTTCCTTTCTTCCTTTCTTTCTTTCTTTCTTTCAGTTAAGCACTAATAATGATTTCTTTCTTTCGTTCTTCCTTTCTTTCGTTCTTCCTTTATTTCTTTCAATTAAGCACTAATAATGATTTCTTTCTGCCTTTCTTTCGTTCGATCTTCCATTCTTTCTTTCGTTCTTTCTTTCTTTCGTTCTTCCTTTCTTCCTTTCTTTCTTTCTTTCTTTCTTTCTTTCAGTTAAGCACTAATAATGATTTCTTTCTGCCTTTCTATCTTTCGTTCTTCCTTTCTTTCTTTCTTTCTTTCAGTTAAGCACTAATAATGATTTCTTTCTTTCTGCCATTCTTTCTTTCTTCCTTCCTTTCTTTCTTTCTTTCTTTCTTTCTTTCCGTTAAGCACTAATAATGATTTCTTTCTGCCTTTCTTTCTTTCGTTCTTCCTTTCTTTCGTTCTTCCTTTCTTTCTTTCTTCCTTTCTTTCTTTCATCCTTTCTTTCTTTCAGTTAAGCACTAATAATGATTTCTTTCTCCCTTTTGTTCTTTCTTTCTTTCTTACAGTTAAGTTGAATTTCTTTTGCGCGGGAAAAAATATGCTTTTCTTTCTCACTTTCATTCAGTTAAGCACTAATAATGATTTCTTTCTGCTTTTCTTTCTTTCTTTCTTCCTTTCTTTCTTTATTTCATTCTTACAGTTAAGTTGGATTTCTTTCCTTTTTAATTCTTTCTTTCAGTCGATTACTATTAACTATGATTTTCTTTATTACATTCTTTCTTCCTTTCTTCTTTCTTTTTTCAATGAATCACTATTAATCATGATTTTCTTTCTTTTTTCGTTTTTCCTTCCTTTCTTTCTTTTTTCAGTGAAGCATTATTAATGATTTCTTTCTTTTGCGCGTGAAAAAATATGCTTTTCTTTCTCACTTTCTTTCATTTAAGCACTATTAATGATTTCTTTCTTTCTGTTTTTCTTTCTTCCTTTTTTCTTTCCTTTCTCCCTTTCTTTCCTTCTTTCATTTAAGCACTATTAATGATTTCTTTCTTTCTACGTTTCCTACTTTCTTCCTTTCTTCTTTTCTTTTCTTTCCTTTTTTTATTTAAATACAATTAATGATTTCTCTCTTTCCGCCTTTCTTTCTTCTTTCCTTACTTGCAGTTATGCACTATAAATCATGAATTACTTACTTTCCTTTTTTTTTAATTCTTTATTTAAGCCGAACACTATTAACTATGATTGCTTTTATTACTTCCTTTCTTTTTTCTTTCTTTCTTTCTTTCTTTCTTTCTTTCTTCCTTTCTTCCTTTCTCTCTTTCTTTTTTATTTCAGTCGAGCACTATTGTGATTGTTTTTCTTACTTTCTTTCTTTCTTGCTTCCTTTCTTTCTTTCTTTTTTATTTCAGTCGAGCACTATTAACTGTGATTGTTTTTATTACTTTCTTTCTTTCTTCCTTCCTTTCTTTCTTTCTTTCTTTCTTTTTTCTTTCAGTCAAGCACTATTAACTATGATCTTCTTTTCTTTTTTCTTTTCCCTTCCTTTCTTTTTTTTTTTTTTTTTTTTTTTCGGCGTAGCACTATTAATGATGTCTTTCTTTTGCGCGTGAAAAAAAAAACATAATTCTTTTTTTACTTTTTTAAAAAAATTCTTCCCTATCTCCTCCAACCAATTCTTTGTTCAAAGTGTCAAATGAGACTGATCAGCCAGCAAGGAGCGACGTTCCCAAAAGAAGATGTTATAAACTGAAATGCCTTCGGCTCATCACGCGTTCCAATCTCATTCAGCCGGGTTTTCAGGCTTTTCCAGATCAAACACTGTTTATTTCTCATTTACAGTCAAGGACAAACACGAATCGATTCCGATACTTGGCTTGAAAGCGACAAAAAGAATGTTACTTTTTTCCTGTTCTTCTAACAGTATTTTGATAACAATTTCCTCCCATATATCAAATTTGATATCTTTTTTGTTTCGGGTGATTTGAATTTGCTCTGGGTCCTGTTTTTTCATGGATAAATTATTTCAACTTTTTTTGCATTTGTTGAGGATTGCTTGCCTTTGTTTCTTTCTTTCACTCATTCAAGCACCATGAATGATTTCATTCATTCTTTCGTTCTTTCATTCTTTCATTCTCTCATTCATTCGTTCTCTCATTCCTTCGTTCTTTCTTTCAGTTAAGCACTATTAGTGATTTCCTTCTTTCTTTCTTTCAAGGACCATACTTGTTTTCTTTCTTTCTATCAGCCAAGACTGTTAATAATTTCTTTCTTTCTTTCTTTCTTTATTTATTTCTATCTTTCTTTATTTCAGCCAAGACTATTAATATTTTCTTTCTTTCTTTCTTTTAGTCATATGTGACGCAATGTACATTCCTGAATCAATGGCCCTGAAGATTGCGGCCAAGAATGAAACAGATGGCCAGGGCTTGGTTTTCTACTCAGTCCACATTTATATTTTATATTTACATACGCTCTTCCATGATATTGAGCACTTTTTACCCATAAATATAGCACGCTTTCAAACTATATTTTATCACTCTGGCTGATTGACATTTGTTTATATTTGTAAAAACAAATTGCTAGATTTAACTGCCTCATTCTGTCGAATGAAGATAGTTCTGTGGTAGAAAGTCTGACACTAAATCGGTTGGGTTTCAATCATGGCTTGAGGCATTCGGCTGTCTAGTCGCACTGAAGATCTGTGATACAGCGAAACAGTACTGTCTGTGAATGACATAATTTAGCTCTTGAAAATACATGTCAATTGAGCACTGTTGAATGACAAGCTAATTCTAAAAACAACAGCCACCTGCGTTAATGCAAAGCTCTTCAATAAAATGAATAGAGCACTCTGGTTGATTGACATTTGTTTACATTTGTAAAAAAAAATTGCTTAATTTATCTGCCTCATTCTGTCGAATGAAGATAGCTCAGTGGTAGAAAATCTGACTGACAGCAAATCGGTTGGGTTTCAGTCTTGGCTTGAGGCATTCGGTTGTCTAGTCGCACTGAAAAGCTGTGATACAGCGAAACAGTACTGTCTGCGAATGACATTATATATATATATATATATATATATATATATATATATATATATATATATATGATAAATGCGTATGTCAGTGTGTCGCACTTTTTTAACTTAAAGGGCCACAACACTCAATAGCTCATTTCAAAGGGGAAATATACTGTTTCAAAATAATATTGACGGCGTTTTCAGCTTTATTCTTAGAGGATGTAGCCCAGCATATCATACCATTTTGTGAGCAAATTAAAAGAATTTTGCCGGTTCGGATCCAGACCCACAATCCTGAAATTTTGGACTCCCAAGTTTTTATTTCTGAGATTCTTTTACGTGATTTTTGTTTTCCTGCAATAACTTGGAAATAAATTTGGGATTAATAAAAATTAATTGCGTAATCCAGCGGAAGTCGCCAGTGAAATAAAAAGAATTGTTTGTGCAGAAAGTGAGGACCTACGTACATCAAACTGCCTATAAATTAAGTGGCGGCAGATGAATTATCTTTGAACTTTTAAAAGGTAAAGTTAAATATTAATTCAATACTTAAATGGAGCGATCAATTTTGATCAAATACCTCATCTCAGAAATATACACAGATACTGAAAGGGCCGAAACGTTGTAATAAATATGGCAACAAAGTTGAGGACAATAGTCCGAATAATGTAAATAGGGTACATAATACCTCATCTCAGAAATATAGACAGATACTGAAAGGCCGAAACGTTGTGATAAATATGGCGACAAAGATGAGGACAATAGTCCGAATAATGTAAATAGTGTACGTAATACCTCATCTCAGAAATATAGACAGATACTGAAAGGCCGAAACGTCGTAATAAATATGGCGACAAAGATGAGGACAATAGTCCGAATAATGTACATAATACCACATGTCAGAAATATAAACAGATACTGAACTTATCTTTGAAAGATTGGATTTTCAACAACATAAAAAAAAAACTTGTCCCCAGAAAAGAAAATACAAATATCAGAATGACATCGTCAGTTACCTGAACTTAATCCTAAGCGAGATTAAACCACAACTTCATCAGAGAAATCCCTTAAAATTTAAAATATCTTAAGACACTTTATCAATACGAATGGGAGAAAACTTCAGATTATTCCAAACTTTTGACAGGCTTCATATCGAATAAAGGATACGCCATTACACCCTTCATATCAACTAGGAGAAACGCCATTAAAGTTTAAATTCATATTATTGACACGTCTTAAACTTAGTATTGAATTTGTCAACAACTTTCTGCGTAGGTTGACATTTCTTTGTTTCTCATCACACATAGCATTTCGAAAGTCTGGACTAGATTCTACTAAAGTTTTATGTTGTTAACGACAACAGGAATTATTCCTAAGTGTCCAAAACATTTGCCTCTCACCGTATAAACCAGCAGAGGCAAAAACATCTTGCCTAAACCAAAAGGATTCTAAAACGAAACATCTTATAAAGGTAATGGACATACATACACACACACACACGCATATATATATATATGTGTGTGTGTGTGTGTGTGTGTGTGTGTATTTAGGCAGCAATCCTTCTTTTATGCGCATTTCATTGAATACGACAAACATGCGCTTTAATTTAGTATTTTATGCAATTTCTCATATGATGTAATAATGTTTTTCTTTTCTGGTTATAAATTATATCGAAACTGTCCAATTGTTGTTTTTTTCTGAGCGCGTTCGGCTATACATTCAGCCATTTTCAAGGCTGAAATATATTAACTCTTAACAAGATGTTGTGGATTCCGGGATGAAACGCAGGAATGAAATATAGCAAATAAATCTATTGACGCAATAATACAATTGGTAATACGGTTAGTAGATCCAGAAATGCGGTTAGTAGCAATAAGAGTATATATACACAGTCTGGTAAATTCAGTCTCGAAGTAGGACTTCCTTCGGAGTCTACGTGCTCGCAACTGTGACTCCTACAAAGCGGTTACCTCACACTCTCACTCTCTCACTGTATCACTGTCGACTCACGGGTATTCACTGACAGCAGTACAAGTACACACTGAGCGAGTTAACTTTTGTGACATCGTCCCCTGGTCGCAGCGCCAACCGTGACGTTCTATCCTAGTCTACCACGGCATCAACTGTGACGTCCCTAAACAGCACCAATTGTGACGTCCTCGCCGCGGCGCCAGCCGTTCGCTCCTCGCTGCTCCGTTCGGGTGTCGCTGCTCCAAATGTGACGTTCTAACCTTTTGGTGATTCGGGTGGGAATCTGGTTAGATTTGATATCAGCCTCGTCGTTCCCAACTCGCTTCCAACGCCTGGTTACCAAGGTAACTGCACTGATCCCCAGTCCGCCTACCCACGTTGTGAATTGATCTTAGGCAGACGAGATCAAACAGTGTTTGGGGCCGTACTGCAAACCGAGTTCAACGGGGGTGATACCACACAAATATGCATAAAAGACAAAAAAAATGAAAACTCAAAAGTTCAAAGTATCAAAGAAAAAGGTAACAAACTTTATGTCTAGTTGTTCGATACATAGGACTGCATCTATCTCCCGACCCGTTCTATGGATTGTGACACGTCGTTTTCCGCTAGGCAAGTTTTAACACTTCAAGTTGTCTGCTCTCTAAAAAATTGGTGTTTCGGTGGGTCTTTGGACGAAAGTCAAAAAAAAAAATTTATTTCGGTGATCTGGATCTAAGTCGCTCTTCAAAATAATTGTTCTTGGTTTGAAGAGGGGTCCGGAATGTGCGTGAATCTTGGTCAGCTATCTGCGAGGCTTGCTTCAACTGAAGAATGACTCTGGGAACTGCTGGAACTCAACTCAACTCTGCTCGTTGTTGCTTCGTTTATATGGGCGCCGACCAAAACCGGGGTGAGTTTGTCGGCGCCGGGGGGTTCCTCGATAATTCTAAATACATATCCACCTCTCTGGTTAGGAAGTTCCACCTTTTTCCATTTTTGGGAACCTTTCCTCACTCCCACCTTCTCATCATACTTCAGAGGGGCGTGAACTGCCTCCCCACATCTTCGTAGCAACCTCTCTTACTCATCCTCCAGATGGGCTGCAACAGCCTCCCTCGTGCGTCACGTGATCACCACTCGACCAATGATGTCTTAGTCGGGCATGGACGAATCCGCGGCTTTGTTTCAGGAAGAGAAAAGAAATATCTTGCTTAACTAAAAAAAAATTATCTCTTCTCTTTCCGTTATCATTTCTCTGGTCGCGAACGGGACAATATGACAATAGCGGTCATAACTCTTGTTCTACACGTGGTTTACGTCAGGTATTTTATCGCTAATTATCAGAATGGGTGGTCTTCTTAACACTGTCTCAAAAAGAAACATCTCAAAAGTTCCAGTCAGTCTGTCGCCTCGAAGAAAGAAAAAAAAACATTTCTAGGCTCCCATTCATTTTCCTTCGGTACATATTTCTGATAACATAATTTTATATCTGTCCAAAGTCCCTTTAGTTGCCTGTTTTTCGTCCCTTATCGAAATAACATTTTCATTTGAATTTTTTTTTTTTTTTTTTTTTTTGGCCAGCCGGTCTGTCGTTGATAATAAGATGTCTTCCCGTACCAATAGTTTGTTTTCATATCCTTAGATAACACAGCCGATGCCAAAACATATCTGATTCTTTCCTTCTTTCCCTTTCTTTTTACTCAGAATTTCCCTGTCATTGTAATGACACTCTTTCGCCATTTGTTACTTATCAAAATATCCTTTTATCCATTGTCTCTTAGCCGTGTGTGTGTTCTTGCTTATCAAATGCCTGTTCTTTTCCTCTTTTCTTTCTTTTCCCTTTCTGCCTCGTTAAATGGTGCCACACTTGTATAAAAAGGGGTGGACTCCTTAACAAAAGAAATAGATTGTTGTATGTATTTGGTTGGATTGGTGTGAGTTTGTAGCCCTGGGTTTCACGCTCTTGCGATCGTCAGACAAACTGTATGTATGTATGTATTTATATATTATTTATATTATGTATTTATATAATATTTCATTTTCAAAACACGGTCAAGATATTGTGTTCGTGTTCATATCGATATTATTGAATGTTGGTTTCGTTGTTTTTATTAATAAGGTATCCATTATTCATGACATACGTGTTGATAACACAAATATAATGGCATCGTGTACATATAAAAAAGGCTAAAAATAATGGAAGTCTTATTAATAAAATTTAAAAAAAAAACACTCAATAATATCAACTATGAACATGGACACAATATGTTGACCGTGTTTTGAAGAGGAAAACATTATATAAATAAATACATACAACACTCTATATTAACAGTTAATATATTTCAACCTTGAAAATGGCTAAATGTATGGCCGAAAGCGCTCGGAAAGAAAGAACAATTGGACAGTTTTTATATAATTTATCTACTGAAAAGAAAAACTTATAAGATCACATGAGAAATTGTATAAAAAATTAAATCAAAGCGCTTTGTCTCTCATATTCAATGAAACGTGCATATGTGCATATATATATATATATATATATATATATATATATATATATATATATATATATATATATATATATATATGTATGTCTGTGTATGTGTGTGTATATATATATATATATATTTGAGTACTTAGGCAGCAAATTATCTTTCAGGCATGTCTGTCTGAATAAGTTACAAACATTATGTCTGCTTATTCTCATCATAATCCTTCTTTCCGTATATTACATTTGAAGGCAAGAAATGCTCTGTAAAAGTGAGAATCAGTTATATTTCCCAGGTACTTTCCACCTCATTCTGAGATCATCATCAGGGATGCAACTGATAAGGCAAAACTATGTGTAGCAAGCCATTACTGATTTTGTTTCTTTTTCGTTTAAATGTTCTGTCTGACTGTTACGCTTTATCGTTCATAGAATTTAAGAGTGTAAATAATGTGTTTATGAATTAACGGCACGCTGACGCAGTAATTCTACAAAAAAAGTTGTAAAGAACTCGGAATCCTTCAAAGTAAAAAAATTACCCATTTTGAAAAATCGCTAAGCAGGAAATAGTGCATCTAATGGGTAGCTAAATAAAAAAATGTTATTTTCTTTTTATTATATATATATATATATATATATATATATATATATATATATATATATATATATATATATATATATGAAAAAATATGCTCTTAAGGTGTGCTATATTTATGGGATAAAGTGCTCAATATCAAAGATAGAGCTTGTTTATTTCATGTCATTTCTTTTCATATCATCTGATAAGCTTAATAACATTATTAAGCTTATCAGACGATATGTAAAGAATTTACATAAAATTGTATGTGTACGAATATTTATTTCCCCCCCCTATATATATATATATATATATATATATATATATATATATATATATATATATATATATATATATCGCATTATCTTTGACAATTTCGAATTATCTTTAAAGAATTCTGCCAACAATGACGTCGGTAGGAAGGAAAGAATATTGACCCAAAAATAAATAAAAAATATCATGAACACAATTTACATAAAATTGTATGTGTACGAATATTTATTTTCCCCCTATATATATATATATATATATATATATATATTAACATACAGCGTGTGTTAGCACGTGCGATACCCTGTCTTCATCAGCCGCCGACCAGGGGTGATCTCACGGTTTCGGTGGCTATAGCGGGACCGCCACCCAAGGCGCCACCAGCAGCGTTTGCCACCAGGCAGGGTATAAAAAAAACTAGTTGATCGTTTCTCTTTGTAAATTCTTAATGAAATAAGTAAACGATTGTACCTCTTTGCAGCTTCTGTCCGTAATGAAAGTTCATGAACGCGTTTGCCGTTATTGACGCGCTCGGAAAAATCGTTATAAATGACTACGCAAATGTTTCACTTGCGCATGTTAGGTCGTGAGGTTGCGCGCATAATATTTCAGTAATGTCTGTTCTGATCGTAACTTTTCTTTCTGGATTTGTCGTCGATTTGGTCGTTTTTCCTCTTTTTTATTTTCCATTACTGGTTCAAATCACTCAAAGCAAACGTCGTATATATATATATATATATATATATATATATATGTGAAGAAAAATATACGAAAAAAAAAAAAAAATCCTTATATGCAATTATGCTGTTTTAATGTTAATATAATGTCAACGTCGGACGTTTCGGTCTAATAAATCATCTTCAGGACATATTCATAAAATACAATTAACATTATCAATTCAACATGACAAATACGATCGACATAAGAACAAGACTGGTATTTATTCGTACAAAAAGTACAAATTGTGGCACGAGTACAATAAAGGGGAGGGGTAGAGGCTGGTCAACACTAAATATCTTATACCTAGCTAATCAGATTCGCGACCCATTCGTACATTACATTTTACACATTCAACAAAAGAACTCGTCCATCACAAAACAATCCTTCAACCACCATAATACCACGTGCTCTCAAGGGAGACCTACCAAAATCGCGCCCCATATCATAAAAATTCTAATGATGATATATATATACAATTCTAATAATGATAAAATGAGAGGGGAGGGAAATGAACCGAATAATAAACTTAAAATAAACACAAATACAAACTAAACATAATTGATGTTAGTAGGGACCGTCCAACCCATAAAACAGAGAGGCCGCTGTATTCTGCCCAGGGGACAAAATCAAGAGACGCTCTCGCTAAGGGAGTGGGAAAAAGTATAAAATATTAGGCTGGAATGGGAAAATATAAAACTGACCCAGTCGAGATGAAAATGGGGAGGAGATCAAAACAAACTGGGGAGGATGAGAATCTCGACTTGGATCATAACCAAAGAACGGCCGGGATGCAGGCCGGGAACAACACTTACTCACATTAACTAGGTACACTGAAGCTTGTCTAACCTAACCAAGGGGAGGGTTCCACAGGAAGCCACCCCGATGTCCAATAGGTTGACCTAGAAGAGAAAATCAAGGCTAGCCCCGTTCACACGAAGCAAGCTCGCTTCTTTTACCCACCTTTCGCTAAAGACTGTAGAATGCAATCGTTTTCTATCCGATCTAATCTTCATCTTGAGCTGATGCTCAAAGAATCGAATTAAATCCGAATGAGAAAGACGATTGCCTCACAAGACTTCCTCCTTTGCGTCGTCCAAATCACCATTCGAGCCGTGGCCATCAGCGTCAGAAACACCATCCGTTTCATCCCGGAATAGCGGGGCGACACATTGTCACACGCGTATGCGCGATCAATGGACACAAGCTGTTAGGGAGCAAGACGAGCCGTCAGCTCACCGACATGGTCCCATAAGGGGCGGACCTGGGGGCAATGGTAGAAGGCGTGCGCAGCTGTTTCTTCTAAGCCAAGGCCACACTGTTCACAGTCTGGCAAATCCGCCAAGCCCCATATGAAAGCCTTGTAGTTGAGAGGCAGCCGATTCCGAGCCAATCGCCAGCTAAGCGAAAACTCAGGGTTACTGAGGTAATCCGCGGCTGGCGCCCAAGACCAGTAGGAGCGATACTCCTCCTCCGACAAGCCGAGCGTATCTCGTAGGAGATCCTTCGCGGGCCTCTCCACTAATTCACGATAGAAGACCTTCCTAGGCCGAGAAAGGTCACTGGACCGGGGAACGGCCCTCAAGGCCGACCGACACTCGCGAAGGAAAACCGATTGATCCCGGGGTTTACGACCGCGCTCAACCCGCGAGATGGGGGGACTGATGGTAAGGCCAGGGAACGCGTCCCTAACAATCCCCTCCAGAATCGGATCTCCTCCAGTCAATGCACGGCGTAGGAAAGCCAACCTAGAGGCACGGATGTGACTCGGTAGGTGCGGCATTCCCAGCACCCCCCATGACACGGACGTTTAGTGCAGACTCGTTTGTCGACCCGATTCCCGCGTCCCCTCCATAAAATGGAGGATAGCGATTGCTCGAGCGCCTTCTTGTGAGTCTTACAGAGAGGAAGTACGGACAATCGATAAAGAATCAGGGGGAAAATGTATGTAGCACACACCTCCGCCCTGCCCTTCACGGACAACCTCCGTCGATTCCAAGTCTGACCGGCGGAATCGACCTTTGCTCGTACTTCATACCAATTCTTCTCCAGCTGGAGGTCAGGCCCAAACCACACTCCAAGAATGCGGACAGGACCGTCTGTCCAACCGAAGCGTCCCGGAAGAGCGACCCCCTTCCAGGCACCTAACCGCAAACCGGACGACTTGTCGCGGTTTATTTTGGCCCCTGTCACCTTCTCGTACCGATCAAGCGCCTTCTGTACCACCTCAATGTCGTTGCGGGACGACACGAAATCAGATACGTCATCGGCGTACGCGGAAACCCTGGCTCGAGACCCTCCAGGAACGGCAATTCCACGTAGGGCCGGACTGCCAGTCTCGTCCTTCAGCCGGCGAAGGAGAGCCTCCAACGCTAAAGTATAAAGGGGAGGCGACAGCGGACAACCATGACGAACCGACCTAGACAGCACGAACGCGTCCGACAGCCTTCCGTTCACCTGTACCACCGCACTGGGGGAGCGATACGGGAGGCTAATCCAGCGGCAGAAGTTGGGTGCGAATCCAGCGGCCTGCAGGACAGCTGCAAGGTAGCGATAGTCGACCCTATCAAATGCCTTGGACTGATCCAAATTGATCAGCGCGGCTTCTTCGTCGTCTTTTACACCCTCTATGATCGTGCGGATCAGATGCAGGTTGCTCTGAATTGTTCGGCCCCTCACAGAACAAGTCTGCTCAGGTCCCAACAGAGACTCGGCAACTGACTGCAAACGCTCCTGCAGGATCTTGGCCATAATCTTTAACTCTGTGTTTAGCAGAGTTATGGGCCTGTAATCATCTAGGTTCCCCCCACCACCTTTGCCTTTTTTCAACAGAGTGATCACACCCCTGGTGATCCGGTTGGGGATGGACCCCGACCGAAACCAGTTGTTGAACACTGCAGTCAAAATTGGAACAAAGATGTGCGACAGCCTCAAGTACAATTCATAGGGCAAACCATCCAGACCGGGCGACTTGCCTCTGCCGACCTTCTTCAAAACCGCGTAGACATCGCCCTCCGTAATCTCTCCCTCGCAGCTAGCCGCTTCAGTCGGCGAAAGCCGAGGAAAGTCAGCCAAATAGCTACGAAACTCCTCCTCACGGAGATCAGGCTCCTTGGTAAACCGGTTCTCGAAATGGCGCCGAAACGCTCCGCACATGTCGTCAGTGGCCCGAAGAGTACGCCCCTCCGGGGTTTTGACTTCACGAATGTAACGATCGCCACCTCGACGGACCTCTTCCCTGCGCAGATCTGCGCCCAAGTTCACGGCTTCGGAAGACATCTTGCTTAACTTATGTCTAATTACCTGACCCATGTACCGCTCGCTATTCGATCGATCTAGGGCCTCCTTAGCTAAGGCTATCTCTAGGGGATCCCCCCAGCCACCGCCCGGGAATAACTAGCTTTAAGCGTCTTCACCTTTTCAGCTCTATCTAGAGCGAGCCGTTTGCTGAAATCAGTGGTGAAGGACCTAATCCTACATTTAAGGCGTTCCCACCACCTATTCCCGATAACCGCCCCCACTAGCTCCCGCTGCACTAGTCTAGTTAGCTGCTCCTGGAAGTCCCGCCTGTCCAGTAAAGACAGATTGAACTTCCAGTACCCAGCCATTCTAGGCCTATTGTCTAACGCAACCCGGGCACAAACGAGTTTGTGATCCGAATAGCCTACCCAGTGGAACGTAGGGCAATCTAGTAGTTCTATGTCGGCTCTTCTCACTAACATTCTGTCAAGGTAGCTAACCACCTTGTCAAAAGGCCAATTAAGAGCCCACGTCCACATTTTTCCCTCGACCAAGCTGCGATCTCCCCCTCTCCCGCTAGCACCCCGCCCCCTGTCTAACTTGGGGTCCAGGATGGCATTCCAGTCCCCCATTAAAACTAGGCGCGTTGAATCCACCAGGAACGGCCCCAACCGCCGAAAGAACGAGACCCGCTCCCCCTGGTCATTGGGCGCATAAACCGTAACGATCAACCGGCCCTCTGCATCGGTATGCACAAGGTCTACCTTCGCATCGAGAGTACGTCTGACAAGCAAAGAAACACCTCTGGCAGACCGGTCCCCATATGCTGAATAAACGACAAAGTCATCCTCCAGCACACACGCATCGGAACTGCAAACAAAGTGGGTCTCTTCGATCGCGGCGACATCCACATCAAAGGACAACAGGTCCCGGAGCAGGCGGGCAGCCTTACCCCGATCCCTCAAGCCATTCACATTCAGTATAGCTAACTTAACTGCCATCGTCTAGGCCTGCAAAAAGAAAAAAGAATAAGTGCAAAAACCTTATACACATACGGGGCGGAAATCTGCGTTGAGCAGGACCCCGACAGATTGTCCCAGACTGCCAGTGCCCAATTCAGTCGTCATACGCCCGCCCAGGACAATACTGCCGACGTCAATAGGGTACATTAATTTAATAGCCCTATATAAGGAGAGGTGAACTAAAACCGGGACCCTCCCAGAGCAAAAGTTGCGCAATCTCTTTAAGTCGGGGTTGTCCAATTCGCACATTTTAATGTTCGGAAAGGCTTCCCTGGCCTCGAATATGTGGCTCCACACCTTCAGGTAGCCACCAGAGTCTCTGATACAGGTAATGAACCATGGAGCCTTTGGAAAATTACGGGGGTCCTCGACACTTTTGCCGTCCACCTCCGTCGTTTTGTACAGCACCTCCAACAGGGCCTTCCTTTGTTTGGACAGGCCCCTTATGTACTCTGCTTTGTCAATTTTACAAATTGACTCGGGACCCTCAAACATTTTCTTTTTCTTCTTTTTCTCCCTAGCAGGATGGGGAGGGGAGGAGGTGGACGTGTGTGGTGGTGTGTTCAACGAACTTGGGGAAGATGCGGAGGGAGAGGAAGGTGTAGCACGGGAAGGGGAGGAAGGGAGGCTCTTAATGCCGGGAGAGCAGGACGATCTAATTGGCGAAGCCGGGAAGGAGCGCCTCCTGGTTTTGACCAGACTGCGTTCCGCCCGGCTACGACCAGAACAACTTTCTTGTGTTTTTCTTTCTTCTTTCAGAGACGCCACTCGAGGTGGAGGCATGTGTTCAACTTCCATCGGACTGTCTCTTTGTTCCTTTAGTAGCTGCTGCTGCTGTGGTTGTTGTGATTGTTGTTGCTGCTGCTGCTGCTTCTGCTGCTGCTGCTGCTGTTTCTGTGGGGGGTTTTTGGGTGACTGTTTTTTCGCCACTTCCTTTTCCCCTTTTTTCTTTTCCACCTGCTGCTTTGGTGTTGGTTGAGGCTTATCCTTTTGGGGGGGAGCTGGTACATTCTTCCCCTTCCTTCCATTTACAACGTCCTTCCAGGCACCGTCAGCGTTTTTATCTGCTTCTGGATTTTTGTCGTTCACCGCTACTGCTGCTACTGGTGGCGTGGGCTAGCTTACAGGCTGATGCTGTTTCGTTGGGCAATCTTTCGCCATGTGTCCCCGGACACCACACACCCAACAATTCGGTCGCCTGCCTTCCACCACGACCCACAAGAACATAAGAACAAGATTATCCAAACAGATAACTGAAAGTTTTATATGATCAGCCTTCCGTTTAAACATGGTCACGTTGTCGTCAAGTGGGCGACGATGTCAAAATGTATTCCTAAAATTTGAGTATTATGAATGAAAAATGAAAAGAATTCTATTTTGATCTAAAATTTATATATATATATATATATATATATATATATATAAGGAGAGAGAGAGAGTGTGAGAGAGGGGGAGTGTGAGATACATATCTCTCTCAAGGTCGGATTGGAGAAGGTTTTTGAAATAGTGACCTTTCTTAAATTTGTGTGAACAAAAGATTTTGTCCCAAAAAAATTGTGTTGGACGTATTCTTGATATCGGTAGAGATTTGATTAGCTTATTTGCAAAAGAAATTGCTGTACTATGAGTTTTCTTTTTCTTATTTTGTACCTTTTTTTTTTCTTCTCTCATAATTTTTATATCATTCCTGCCTCAATTTTATATGCGCGTCCTCGCCACCTACAACTTTGACATTTTGCTTATCACATAGATTCGAATATTCTCATGATCTTTTTTATTTATTTTGGGGTCAATATTCTTTCCTTCCTACCGACGCCATTGTTGTCAGAATTCTTTAAAGATAATTTGAAATTGTCAAAGATAATGCGATGTTTTCATACTCTGCTTTATTAGCACCGTTCTTTAACCTTTTGAACAGTTGAGGTTTTTTTTCCCCTTGCAATATATTGAATGATGTAAAAACTGCTTTATGTTTCTTAAAAAAAAACAAATAATAAAAATGCTAATTTTTGACATTAAATTTATTTAAAGATATAATCGTCTATTTGTTCCACTGGCGTCTGAAAACTAACTTCATAATTCCATCCTCTCAAAGCGCCTTCAGTGTCCCACTTGAAAGTCCTGAAAAGGATGTATAGCAGATCCCTACAGCCGTCTCCCTGTGAAACAGAATGAGTAGCATTGAGGCAAGCTTAAAAAGGGAAGGCTTTAAGGACTTGATATATCGTATTTCACTGCCCATAAGACACTCGGGTGCATTAAACACCTTCCAGAATTTGTTTCCTTGTACTTCACAGCCTGTTATGACAAAGTTAATGGTTTAAAAAATAACAAAACAAGTGTTACATATATATCACATATTAAACAGTAAGTACAATAGAAGCGTATTACACGACTAGTGAGTGCGTGTCGGTTGACCCAGCGTTCAATCTATTCAACTGTTAATATTTAACAGCATTCCCACGATGGATGTATGTGACACAAGGCCAAGTTACCTTGGGCTCTCCAAGCCTGTAGGTTCGGCCAAAAATATTCCCTAAGAACCCGTATACACGGGTTCAGGGCCTGTCTACCTCCCCGGAGGAATCTTTTCCCTTCGGCAAAGCCTCGTCCGAGTTACTCTCTGCTCAAGGCAAAGCGTTCGACACTTTCAACAATCTATGTGACTGTTAATAGCTAACAGCCAGCCCCGACGAGGGATGTATGTAGCACAAGGCCAAGGTTGCCGTGGGTTCTCCGAGCCCGTAGGCTCGTCCAAAAATATTCCCTTAAAACGCGCATACACGGGTTCAGGGTCGGTCTACCTCTCCGGACGAATCTTTTCCCTTCGGCAAAGCCTCGTCCGAGTTACTCTCTGCTCAAGGCAAAGCGTTCGACACTTTCAACAATCTATGTGACTGTTAATAGCTAACAGCCAGCCCCCACGAGGGATGTATGTAGCACAAGGCCAAGGTTGCCGTGGGTTCTCCGAGCCCGTAGGCTCGTCCAAAAATATTCCCTTAGAACGCGCATACACGGGTTCAGGGTCGGTCTACCTCTCCGGACGAATCTTTTCCCTTCAGCAAAGCCTCGTCCGAGTTACTCTGCCTCGGTAGAGAGTTCGACAGTTACGAACAGTCTGGTCGACTATAGAATCATTAGAGGGAGGACACCACATCATATCCCCACCCACTATCCCAAATTTTGCCCACAGTATAGCATATTTTAGTATGGAAACCTAATCATGATAAATTCATCATAGGAGAAGTATCAAATTTATAACTATTTAGAATATTAGAAGAGAAGTTAATAATAATACCACGAAAACCTCTTGTGTGGAAAGAAGATCGACTTTCTCTACACTAATTGCTGAACATAGGCTTGTCGATTCACTATGAGTAGAAAGTCTGCTCATCAGAACAGTGTCGCAAAGTGGGTCGCAAGGCGTAGCCTTGAGTAGTACGCTTTGCCGCACGGAACTACGGTATTCGCAAATATTGTATTAATCAACGTTCCTCGCGTGATTAAACCCTTTCTTCGTTAAACTTTTGTTCCAGTTTTCTCTTTACAATATCATTAACCAGAACTACGACCTTATACTATGCTGTTCGATAAAAATGACTCACCTTATCCTTTGAATTTAGCTCAACTTTGGTTTCATCGGAAGAGAGAACATTCTTCCAGTTTTCTACGGTGAAATTTTTGTAATAGTGAGCCCATTCAAGTCTCTTGGCTTTGTTGGCTTTGCTTATTAGCGGCTTAAACCTTCGTGTACATGATTTGTAGCCTTGTTCTAACAGCCACCTACGGACTGTTGAAGAGGCAAGACTAACACCTTGCTCTTCGCTTAGACTGGCTGCAATTTCTTGGCTAGTTATAGTCCTATTCTTCGCAACTTCTCTCTTGATTACCCTGCCAGTTCTCTCATCAATCTTTTTCTTTCGTCTCCTTGTTTCCTTCCTTGGAGAGGAGTGGCATCATTATGCGCCCTAAGCACTCTAGAGACAGTTGATTGCGAGGTTATAGCAATTTCTGCAATTTCTCTCGTAGACTTACCTGCTTTTGAGAGGGCAATAAGAGATGCCTTAAGTGATGCGTGTTTGTACACTTTCATATGGTTAGTGACTTGAGTGGCTATTTCAAGCTTATTTTTATACTGTATGAGGCTTTCTGGAATATTCTGGAACATTCTAGATTTAATTTAAGCTGTTCTAGAAGTCTCTAGAAGATTATTCTGAGTGTATTGTAAAATAGTTTTCAATATTTTGTCAAAAGTTCTTTAAATTTACCAGTTTAATCATTAGAATGCGATATGCGAGTTTTTTCCTGAATCTCATTTATATCCAAATTTATAATTATCAATAGAATACCTTAGGGTGAATAAACTTTTTTCCTAGGTGGTCTCTAAGGGGTCTTTATATTAGTAAGATTAAAAATTAGACAAAATTATTTTTAGTAAAATCTGGTGAGTCACTTTTAGCGAACAGCACCGTAAGAGCGTTATAACAAAACCTAACCTTATTGCAACCTGAAATTTTAAATTCACACACTTCGTCAATCTTTTTAACAGGAGTAAAGGTTTATCCCTATGTAAGTTTCTAAAGTATTTTCATTTTTTTCAGGTCCAGTCCTCCCTTCTTAGAGGCTTTATCGCATTGCTTTGGGTGAATTGGTTAAAAAAAAAATTTGGATACAGAAATATAGTTCAGTTTCAAGGTTAAAAAATGCAATAGTGCTTACCGTATTTGTCTATATTTCTGAGATGAGGTATTATGTACACTATTTACATTATTTGGACTATTGTCCTCATCTTTGTCGCCATATTAATCACAACGTTTCGGCTGTTGTACGCTCCGGCCTTCTTCAGGTGTTTGGAATGTCCTCAAGGACACATGGCACAGTGGATAAAGGCGTTTGTTAGATCCAGTGACAGGACCCAAAAGAGTGTGAGTTCAATACCCGGTTAAAGCGGTGGAGGGCTTGGAGAGGGGAATTAACAGGAGATAACTGATAACTGACACCCATTAGACATGGCACGTGGAACTAGAACAATCTACCCCAGTAAATGAAATAAAGGGTTCAGTTCGACAGTCCAACCACCTGAAGAAGGTCGGAGCGTACAACGGCCGAAACGTTGTAATAAATATGGCGATAAAGATGAAGAAAATAGTCCGAATAATGTAAATAGTGTTCTTACCGTATTTTTGAATCCTAAAACCTGTATTATGGCTTGAACTCCTCATTACTGGTAATTTTGGCAAGTTTTTATCACAATCACTAAAATGGCGGTGTAAAGATCTCCCGAAATGTTGTCACGAAATTAGGTTTGATTCGTTGTTTGGTCAAAACTTAAAACACTACCAGTAAAGCCACGGCCACCACTCGACATGAAACCTACATTAGATTTACAGGACGCAGCGTGTTTTGGCGGGGGGGGTCATTTTTTATTTTTTTCTAGATACTTTAAAGTGGAAAAATGCGTCTTAAAATCAAAAAAATACGATACATCGTATAACCGGTGTAACATTGATTTTCTTCCAGGTTTTCAAATAAGACGTTTAGCCATGTTGAGACCATTTGTCGTAAGAATCACTGGAAAAACACCTTGAGTTAATCAGCTTGAAAATAAAAACAGGCTAAAATCGTTTTGTGTCAGTCCCGCTATGTCTTCCTAACTGAGCAATGGTAAGAGGAAAAATATCATTCAGGCTTTCAGTAATGGTACCAACATTCATACTCTGGCTTCCATCTTCAAACTCCATTCAAGATCCATCAAGAGAACGGCGAATAAGTTTAAAAATGAGAGCACATTTGAAATGAAACTAGATCAGGTCACAACAGCAAGAGGGATCATCATTGCATCTTAGATCGAAATACATTTTTATTGTTTAAAGTATAGTTCAATAGTGTTATAAAAACCTCGGATAATTCCATTAAGATATCTTTAATCATTTCTAAGATTCAACGGTTCAGAGCTTAATCTTAGAATTAAAAATATTTGTTGATACACCCGGTACATGTTGGGTTTATTTCAATGAAAGTTTCTCGTCAAGGATCCTTCTATATTACGTCTCATTTTCTTGATTACGGATACATATTTAGATATAAAAAGCACAATCGCATTGCACTTTCGGTTACGGTTAACATAAACTATACAAAAGAACAGAAACCACATTTAGTTAAGGACAACCGGCAGCAGCAAGAAGTAAAATGGATAGCACATGTAACACGAAGAAAAAATAATGACATAATCAAGATGTTGATATTCCACACTACTTTAAACAAAAGGTTAGGAAGGAAAACTCCATCAATACTGGAATGAGTGATAACAGCTACTGGGCTTAAGAAGAGAAAATAATGACATAATCAAGTTGATGACCTACCACACTACTTCAAACAAAAGGTTAGGAAGGAAACCTTCATCAATACTGGAAAGAGTGATAACAGCTACTGGGCTTAAGAAGAGAAAAAATTACATAATCAAGTTGATGACATTGCATACTACTTCAAACAAAAGGTTAGGAAGGAAACCTCCATCAATACTGGAAAGAGTGATAACAGCTACTGGGCTTAAGAAGAGAAAATAATGACATAACAAGGTTGATGACATTCCACACTACTTTAAACAAAAGGTTAGGAAGGAAACCTCCATCAATACTGGAAAGAGTGATAACAGCTACTGGGCTTAAGAAGAGAAAATAATGACATAATCAAGTTGATGACATTCCACACTACTTCAAACAAATAGTTAGGAAGGAAACCTTCATCAATACTGGAAAGAGTGATAACAGCTACTGGGCTTAAGAAGAGAAAATACTGACATAATCAAGTTGATGACATTGCACACTACTTCAAACAAAAGGTTAGGAAGGAAACCTCCATCAATACTGGAAAGAGTGATAACAGCTACTGGGCTTAAGAAGAGAAAATAATGACATAATCAAGTTGATGACATTCCACACTACTTCAAACAAAAGGTTAGGAAGGGAACCTTCATCAATACTGGAAAGAGTGATAACAGCTACTGGGCTTGAGAAGAGAAAATAATGACATAATCAAGTTGATGACATTCCACTACTTTAAACAAAAGGTTAGGAAGGAAACCTCCATCAATACTGGAAAGAGTGATAACAGCTACTGGGCTTAAGAAGAGAAAATAATGACATAATCAAGTTGATGACATTCCACACTACTTCAAACAAAAGGTTAGGAAGGAAACCTCCATCAATACTGGAAAGAGTGATAACAGCTACTGGGCTTAAGAAGAGAAAATAATGACATAATCAAGTTGATGACATTCCACACTACTTCAAACAAAAGGTTAGGAAGGGAACCTTCATCAATACTGGAAAGAGTGATAACAGCTACTGGGCTTGAGAAGAGAAAATAATGACATAATCAAGTTGATGACATTCCACACTACTTCAAACAAAAGGTTAGGAAGGGAACCTTCATCAATACTGGAAAGAGTGATAACAGCTACTGGGCTTGAGAAGAGAAAATAATAACATAATCAAGTTGATGACATTCCACACTACTTCAAATAAAAGTTTAGGAAGGAAACCTCCATCAATACTGGAAAGAGTGATAACAGCTACTGGGCTTGAGAAGAGAAAATAATGACATAATCAAGTTGATGACATTCCACACTACTTCAAACAAAAGGTTAGGAAGGGAACCTTCATCAATACTGGAAAGAGTGATAACAGCTACTGGGCTTGAAAAGAGAAAATAATGACATAATCAAGTTGATGACATTCCACACTACTTTAAACAAAAGGTTAGGAAGGAAACCTCCATCAATACTGGAAAGAGTGATAACAGCTACTGGGCTTAAGAAGAGAAAATAATGACATAATCAAGTTGATGACATTCCACAATACTTCAAACAAAAGGTTAGGAAGGAAACCTCCATCAATACTGGAAAGAGTGATAACAGCTACTGTGCTTGAGAAGAGAAAATAATGACATAATCAAGATGTTGACGTTCCACACTACTTCAAACAAAAGGTTAGGAAGAAAACCTCCATCAATACTGGAAAAAGTGATAACAGCTACTGGGCTTGAGAAACCTATTTTCATTTTATAAAAAAAAGTGGTTTAAGAGAAAGATTTTATAAATTTCAGCCGAAAACAGTACTGGCTGTTCGATCATTCAAAGTCAAATGTTCAATGTCAATGAAGATCAAATAAGGAAGCAGCTAATATTATCATTAGCATTATCAATGGTTTTTGAAGTTGTTTCGTGGACAGCTTCTTGATTTGCAACTAACGCATGTTTCCGTGTGTTCAAACTATAATTTGTGTTATCTTTTTTTTAATGTTATTACTGAAATATATCTAGTACGCGTGCTCGTAAATTTGATTGTTTTGCTTAATGAGTCTAATAATAATAGTAATATTAGTTGTTGATGTTTTACATTTTATTATATAGTGATATAGCACCTCTATTGGTAAAGATTTGGCCGATTTCTTGCTGTGCTTTTCCGTTTTGTTGTTCGGTAATATGTGATTTGGACTCTTATTAGACAAATTGCACGTTAAATGAAAACGATACTGTTGTGGTTTATGAATTTGCTTGTCGAAAAATAAATGTACAAACCTCACACATATTATGTGAGGTTTGTACATTTATTTTTTATAATTTCGCTTGTCGAAAAATAAATGTACAAACCTTTACTTTTATTTTTCTACAAGCGAAATTATAAACAATATTAGTTTGATTCAGTTTTTATATTTTTTGGCGTTGATGATAATATTTTAGGTTTTTAGTCTTTTGTAATAAATGGCACGGTGAAGTAATGAATAGCGGCTGGGATTGAGAAATCGGAGACCCGAGTTCGAATTCCAGTCATATCCATTACGTTCACTTACGTACTAATACCCTACTGGCATATAACTGACTGACTGACCCTTGGGAAGGGTATGAATCTTCTTCTCCCTCCGCCATCTATGGGTAAATAGAGACCCGGGTTCTATATTGGCAATTGGTCTACCGCAGAATGAAATGGCAACTTACTGCAGGAAAAATCTGTCTTGTCATCGAAAGATAAATGATCACCTAAGTGTGTATCATAGCACATAGCTGACTGATAATAAATAGGCAGTTTAATTGTGTAGTCAGGATAATTGCTAATTTGTTTATTTGTGTAGTTAGGGTATATGAGAGCGGTTTAATTACTCTGTCACCTTCTAATAAATTTTGTCCCCGATGCTAGACAATTTTTTTCTCACCAGAATTTGTCATGTACATTTATTTATAAGTTTACTATTCGTCCGTGCATTTAATATTCTTGCCACATCCGGTCTGTTGCTTCTGCTATCTATTTCTTGACGAAATCCAAATAATCTGCAATATTGTCAGTCCTGACCTGGCACCTTCGGTTCAGCCACCTTCCCACCGTCTTAACGTAGCTTCCCTATGCCTTTTCCATAAACATTTTCATGGCAATTGATCTGATGAGCTTTATTTGGTAACTTGACTTCATGAAATTAAATGTGTTACTAGATTGGCAAATAGGTCTCGCCGTTTTGCTATTGAATTTGCTAGATTTAACTGTAAGTTCTATTCTAATCATTTTTTCTCTCGTACTTCTCGCCTGTGAAAATCTCTCCCGGTTTCCTGCTTTCCTGTCAATTACAAACTACACAAATTTATAGAAAACGCATATAGAACTACGTTAAGATGGTGGGAAAGTGACTGAAGCCGATATGTCAGATCAGGGCCAATAACATTGCAGATTCTTCTTTGTATTTAGCCAAAAAATACATGCTAATAGATGAGCGCCTATTTCCTGAAGGGACAAGGACAGAAAAGAAGATAGTAAAAAAGAAGCCTTTCAGAAATTAAGCAATGTATTAAGAGATAAGAAAATGTTTCTAAGATAAAAAAAAAAAAAGAGTGAATGAAATGCTATTTCATATTCGATCTCTTACATGGCAGTGAAGTGTCGATATTCTCCCTAAAGATATAGCGTCAGAGATAAGGTTCTGGTGATGAACGCTAAGAATGCCATGGACAAACATGTAAGCAATGAGGAAGTTTTAAGTAAAATAGGCGTTACAAGAAACTGATGCTTACAATCAAAAGGAGACGCATAATGATGAAAGAAGGCCTAGAGAATTTAGCACTCACAGGATATACTGAAACAGAGAAAGAGAGAGAGAAGCAGCGAATAACCTACGTAAAAAGATTGAGTGAAAAGAAAAAGCGCGATGGTAAATTGTGAACAGTTAGGGCAGAAAAAAACAGGAAATTGTGTAGATCCACGACCGCTCCGCTTATATTATTTAACTTGATTTGCATTTTTTTTTTTTTTTTTTTCAGCAATTCATCCCAAGCAAGGCAGGAGTGCCACTAGCACGCGATGGGTTACAGAGGGTAGAGAACAAGAGTAAAGAGGAGTGTTTGGGGAGAGGGTAAAGAGAAGGACACGGATGAAGATCAACGTATCAGATGTCGATTGACATAACATTTGAATATTTGAAGATTATAGTTATCAGGGAAGCAAGTAAGACGAAGAGAGTTCCACAGACGTGAAGTGCGAGAGAAGAAGCTGTTTGAGTAGAAGAGACAGTTACATTTAACCCATTCGGCAGTGAAAGGGTAGGACTGAGATACCACTCTAGTGGCACGCTTAAATTCATGCAGTCTTGGAACCAGCGAAAGTAGCTCGTCGGAGCAGTTACCGTGAAAGTATTTGTAGAAAAGACAGAAGGAAACCAGAGCACGTCTGCGAAAGAGCGACTGTAGACGAGATGCCAGAGTGACCTTCACTTGAACAGGTATAGAGGCTCATCACTTGTTTCCTGTTTTGGAAGGGGTTCCCGGATCTTTTCCTTTTCTCTGGCCTCTGTATTAGTGCTGTCATGAATCTCTTGTGATATGTGCAGTCTGTGACAACGTCTCTTCGTATATCTATACGTGTCGAAATGATATCACAAATATTTTTTTTAGTTTTTGCTTTCTTTTTATGTGTTTGTGTTAACTTACGTCCTTTTTCTCTTAGCTAGTCCTGGTTATGACGACAAACTACATCCAGTAGCAAGGCCTCTGAGCGGCAGATTGGAGGTTTTTGACGAGCGTAGGACCACCTGCTAATCGCTGTTGTCCACCCTGACCCGAGTTTGTAGCAGCTGTTAGGGTCCCAGCTATCGGCAAAAAGTGAACCCTCAAACAGAAAACTATGAAAATATAAAAATACATATTTATAGTGAAAATAACAGAAATTATATTGAAAAAATGCCAACAATACATATTTATAGTAAACGCTACATTTTTAAAGCAAAATGACCAACAATTCATTTTATAGTAGAATTACCAACGATACATTTTATAACAAAATGACCAACAATACATTTTATAGTAGAATTACTAACAATACATTTTATAAGAAAATGACCAACAATATATTTTTTAACATACAACGTGTGTTAGCACGTGCGATAACCTGTCTTCATCAGCCGCCGACCAGGGATGATATCACGGTTTCGGTGGCTATGGCGAGACCGCCACCCCTGGCGCCACCAGCAGCGTTTGCTACCAGGCAGGGTATCAAGATAACATCTTACCTGTAGTTGAAAACATACAATTGCGTTTAAAATCTATTTAGTTGAAGCCATAAATTTGTGTTCCAAATACTGATATTTCGGCATGAAATAACCCATAGATGTGTTGATATGCCGCTAAACAAAATCAGCCAACCAACTTTCTCTTAGTCGCTTTCTGTCTCTCTCTCCCCTCTGACACTTTCTCTCTCACTATATATATATATATATATATATATATATATATATATATATATATATGCAGATCATATTTGATATAGGCAATCGATCACAAGCAATCGATGATAATGTTTTGAGATAATTAATTTGTCTGACAGGTCGTAGGAGTGGTCTGAACGCACGGCTTTTTTTGCGGGGACGACAGTTAAATGTAATGTAACGAGTTTGTTTAAATGTTAGAGACGGATGCACTTAGAAAATCTCGTCCGTATTAAATTTTTCCTGTTTTCTTTCTCATTACCGATTGATTGACAATTATATTCATAGAACTCCCGTGACTGTGCACCGGTTTGAAACGAATCTAATGCATATGGTGACTGAAAGAGTTTCGTCTCTCTCTTTCGCTTGCGGCTATTTGGACAAGCGCCTTTCCAGCTTAGGCTTGAGCAAGCTCAAAACGTCGAATTCTCTGCCTTCGGCCAGAGAGGAACCCAAGCGAGTCTATGCAGAAAAGGCAGAGTCTCGTCTGTAGAGGTAGACAAACACGTCTCCCGTGTATGCGGGGGTCTACGGGGAATTTTTGTCCGAACCTACGGGCTCTTATTGCCCCACATAAAAATCGGCCATGTGCCATATTTTGTCTTGTGGGGAAGTCGGATAAATAACGACTATTCAAACCAGTGCCTGAGAGGGCGGCTAATCGATCCCTGTTGTAGACGCCTGCTCAGACACGTTTGTGCTTGGTTGTTATACTGAAGCTGTTTCGGGGGTTATGACCTCGAGCCTTAACTCAACTCTCCAAGTGTACACATTGCTCAGAGGTGAACAAAATCTTGGAGAGTTGAGTTACTAAAAGGAAATAACTGAAGGGCAGTGAAACTAAAAAGTCTAACCCGGTGGACGAAATTAAGCGTTCGGTTCGGTTAAAGTGTATTTCTGGTCATTTTAATATAAAAATGTATTGTTGCCATTTTAATATAAAATGTATTGTTGGTCATTTTACTATGAAAATGTGTTGTTGGTCATTTTACTATAAAATATATTGTTGGTCATTTTACTGAAAAAAAGTATTGTTGGTCATTTTACTGTAAAAATGTATTGTTGGTCATTTTACTGTAAAAATGTATTGTTGGTCATTTTGCTATAAAAAATATATTGTTGGTCATTTTAATATAAAATGTATTGTTCATTTTACTATAAAAAAGTATTGTTTGTTATTTTACGGTAAAAATTTATTGTTGCTCATTTTACTATAAAAATGTATTGCTGACCATTTTACTATAAAAATATATTGTTAGTCATTTTACGATAAAATGTATTGTTGGTAATTTTACTATAAAAATATATTGTTGACCATTTTACTATAAAAATATATTGTTGGTATTTTTTTATAAAAACGTATTACTAGTATTTTTACTACAAAAAATGTATTTTTTATACATTCCTAGTGTTTTGAGCCCAATTTGGGTGTTAACTTTTCCCCATAGGTAAAACTCTAACAAGTGCTACCGCTCCTAATTAGAATGGACCTGGGAACAATCACAATTAAGAGGTGGTTCCACGTTCCTCAAATGATTCAGTTTATATATCAGAGGCCTTGCTGCTGTGTGTAGTTTATCGTCATACCCAGGACAATTGCAGTGGTAACAAATCATGAATTTTCGGTGCAGCGTCCTCTAAGTTGGGGAAAGCTCGAGGAGGTGGATGACCTTGATGAGGAAGTACAATGGTTCCTGCAAGATGGTACTCCTCCTCACCCTGCTAATGTTACCATGGCATGCCGCCGTGAAAGATTTGGGGAGCGTCTCATCAGCCACAAAGCTGAAATGAAATGGGCACCTCAATCGCCTGACCTTAACCCCCAGATTTCTTCCTCTGGGGTTTCCTCAAGAACATCTACAAGAGCAACCCTTGTACCATTGCTGTATTGGAAGCAGCAATCCCTGAGAAGAGTCAAGCGATCACCCAAGATGAATGTGTATGCGTTATCAACAACTTTGCATTCAACAGCGCCTTCAACTGAACGATGAAAATCTGGAGCATGTTCTCTGAGGCTCTTCTTGTCATTTTTTGGTTCGGGTTTGAGACTAAATGGTTGCAGATCCTAAAATGTTATCGTTTTACCGTTCAATAAATGTGATTACCAATACTCTATCATTTGTGGTCCTTGATTTGTGCTTGATCATTTTGTTTCAAAAATTGGGAAACATACGCACTAAGTTATGACTATTTTGTAACCCTTGGTTCCTTTGTCTTAAATCGATGAACTTTACTTTAAAAAAGTATTCATTTGTTTTAGTTCTTGAAGAAGGTCATCCCCAAACCGAAAATTCGATTTTACCATATACGTAACAACGGGAATAAAGTCGAAACATTTCAGAAGAATTTTTTTCAACTTGCTGACGATATAATTGGATAGTATTTATATAGTTTTAACGCATTTAACAGTTTATAGCTCTAGCATAACATACAACCTTAGAAATAAACAGAAACAAAATATAGAAAGTTCCATAATTAGGCCACCACTTTCTATTCAGATGAAACCATCTTGGCCTTCAGTGGAGCAGGTGAAACAAAGCAGCGGCTTCTCAGATCTTCCCGGTTGACTTTATTCTCTTTCTTGTTTCAGATTATTGCTGGAAAATAGTTTTAAAAAAATCATGCCTTTGACAATGGAGAAGTGGATCTTTTGTGTGAAAACGTATTGCGAAATTAAGTCTTTTAAGATTGTTTCAAGCAAGATACAGAAGGAATTTCGACACATTTCCAAACAGGAATCAGATTTTCAAGTTGTTCAAGAACGTTGAATCTCATGGAACAAGGGCAACAGTATCCCCACCAGGAGGAATGTGTACACGTTATCAACAACTTTGCACGCCGCATTCAACATCTGGGACACGTTCTCTAGAGCACCTCTTGACATTTTTGGTTCATGTTTGAGACTAAATGGTTGCAGGTCTTAAAATATTATCCTTTTACCATTCAATAAATGCAATTTCCATTATTCTATGTTGTGATGCTTGATTTGTACCCTATCATTATATTTCAAAAACTGTGAAAACCATATATATATATATATATATATATATATATATATATATATATATATATATATATATATATATATACAGTATTTACATTATGCGGACTATTGTCCTCATCTTTGTCGCCATATTTATCACAACGTTTCGGCCGTTGTACGCTCCGGCCTTCTTCAGGTGGTTGGAATTTCGAACTGAACCCTTTATTTCGATCACTGGACTCTTCTAGTTCCACGTGCCATGTTTGATGGATGTCAGTTATCAGTTATCTCCTGCTAAATTTCTCTCTGGAAGTTCTCAAGGACACATGGTACAGTGGATAAAGGGGTTGGTTAGATCCAGTGACAGACCCAAAGAGTGTGAGTTCAATACCCGGTTATGGCAGTGGAAAACTTTCAGAGGGAAAATTAGCAAGAGATAACTGTTAACTGACATCCATCAAACACGGCACGTGGAACTAGACCAGTCTACCCCAGTGATTGAAATAAAAGGTTCAGTTCGAAATTCCAACCACCTGAAGAAGGCCGGAGCGTACAACGGCCGAAACGTTGTGATAAATATGGCGAAAAAGATGAGGACAATAGTCCGCATAATGTAAATAGTGTACATAATACCTCATCTCAGAAATATAGACAGACATATATATATATATATATATATATATAATTATTTATTTAAAGATATGATTCCTTTGCTACATAAGAGTTCTCGTGTTTCAAAACAAGAGCCGAAAATTTGAATTAAACTGAATTAAAGTACCAAGCTCTGTTCCATCTTCAAGCGAAATTTTTGAAATATATAAAAGAAGAGAGAAACAACAATGTGTAATGTGGATTTTTTTTTTAAATATATTAAGCTTTATTTTCCATAATTTTGCCACATGCGTTTCCGGTGTTGCGACCTTCATCAGAAGAATACAGATATCTTTCTTCGACCTTTCTCGGACCAATCTTAATTGTTTTATTAACCTTTAAGCAAAAGAACATTCTCACTGCCAGTTCAAGAGAGACATTTATGTCACTAACACCCAAAAAAGCGAATGTTTAACATCGAGAATATTTAACATCGTAAAAAATAAGAAAAAATAATTCCATTTAATATGTGGAAATATCTGCTCTTTACCTGATAAAACCAATTCACAAAAAAAGAGTTCGATGTATTTCATTTGTGGTCCTTGATTTGTGCCTGATAATTTCATTTCAAAAATTGTGAAATATCTTGTATATACTTTAAATGAATCGATAATTGATATAAAAGGCCAAACAGTTGTTCTATGGCCATAGATCGCAATACTCCCAGTGGAAGAAATACTGCAGTGTCGGATTACTTGTTTATTTCATTATATTTATTTATATAATTATTAGTTCTTTATTCCCGCATCTATACAAGGAAAAAAAAGAAAAAAAAAGAAAAAAAAAAGAGCACCATGACGTAATTCCCTTCGCCAGAAATTTGACAACAGCCTGTTGTACTGCTTGGCATTCGCACCGGAAGCTCCAATACAAACATTTCAGAGTGCTTAGGTGTCAATATGAGTACAGTGCAGTAGATTTGAAAAGAGTTGCATGAGTCTGATGGTGATTACGAAGGTTTTTTGAGTGATCATTAGTGATGGCGACGTTAGACCTCCATTCATCTTCCCACAGGGCATCATATTCAACATGGAGCCCTACATCAAGTCTCTTGAGGAAGTTAGTGCTACTCTGGAACAAGAGGATGGCTTCTGGAAGATCCTATGTCTGACAACCGGACTCTTCCCGTGGACATTGTACACAAGAAGGAGTAACCAATCATGGCTCTCAGACAATTTCTGTGACCACATCACCCCTTAAACTGGCCACCTAACTCCTCAGACTGCAACCCTCTTAAATATTATGTATGGGGCGCAGTTGAGCGAGAGTCCAACAAAACAGCTTGTAACACCAAACATGAACTGAAGGCAAGGTTTATGACAGTATACACAAGGAGACCGCCCAGATGAGATGCAGGAGATTCCTAAGTCGTCTGGACGCTGTGGTTGAAGCCAATGGCGATTTTGTTGAATAAATCTACTCTTTAGTATTTCAAGATATTATTGTGTAATTTTGGTAAATATATCTGTTAAAATGAGATGTCAGTGTTGTTTTCATTTTTGCATCATTTCGACAACAATTTATCGATCGCACGGTGTGTACATATATATATAGATAGATAGATAGATAGATAGATAGATAGATAATATTAGAGGTAAATATACACATACATATACAATATATATATATATATATACGATTCCAATGGAATAAATTATGACCATGGAATACCAGTGTTTAAGCCTTTTTATTATATATATATATATATATATATATATATATATATATATATATATATATGTGTGTGTGTGTGTGTGTGTGTGTGTGTGTGTGTGTGTGCCTCTATGGCACCAAAATCCGAAGGCGCATTGGAATAGCGAAACTTAAACAAATTATTAATAAACGAGAAAACTTCGTTAGAATGAAGAATCTGGAAGTGTGCTATGGAATATCAATCCTTCCATATTTCAGTGAGTGAAAGATCTGAGGCAAGAAGAATGACGTCCTAGAGAAGGTTGCTTGGTATGCAATGGACTGGGCATGTGAACAATGAGGAAGTTTTAAAGAAAATGCGAACGAAAAGTACGCTCATACTTAGAATCAGTAAGGGACATTTGACATTTATGAGAAAAGAAGGCTTGGAGAGGCTGATACTCACAAAACATGATGAGGTCAAGGTGGGTAGTGGAAAACAGTAAGTTACACAGAAGTTTGTGTTAATAGATGAGAGCACTGGAATGATGATGAAAAGACAATCCTTACTAACAGTGACAAAGAATAGGAAATTGTGGAGATCCATGATCACTTACTAGATTTGAATGCGCACATAGATAGAATCGTAACGGAAAGAAACAAAGAATGAAACAAACAAACAATCAAACAAATAAACAAAGAAAGAAATAAACAAAGAAAAGGAGGTATAACATCGAAAGAAAAAAAGAAAAGATATAATTAAAGAAAGAAAGAAAGAAAGAAAGGAACAAAAGGGCGTAAGTTAGCATAATCTTTGCAGAAAGAAAGAAAGAAAGAAAGAAAGAAAAAAAGAAAGAAAGAAAGAAAGAAAGAAAGAAAGGAAGAAAAGGGCGTAAGTTAGCATAATCTTTGCAGAAAGAAAGAAAGAAAGAAAGAAAGAAAGAAAGAAAGAAAGAAAGAAAAGGGCATAAGTTAGCGTAATCTTTGCAGAAAGAAAGAAAGAAAAAGAATGAAAGAAAGAGAGAAAAAAGAAAAAAGAAAGAAAGAAAAGGGCGTAAGTTAGCATAATCTTTGTAGAAAGAAAGAAAGAAAGAAAGAAAAAAGAAAGACAAAAAGAAAGAAAGAAAAGGGCATAAGTTAGCATAATCTTTGCAGAAAGAAAGAAAGATAGAAAAAAAGAAAGTAAGTAAGAAAGAAAGAAAGAAAGAAAGAAAGAAAGAAAGAAAGAAAGAAAGAAAGAAAGACAGAAAGAAAAAGGCGTAAGTTAGCATAATCTTTGCAGAAAGAAAGAAAGAAAAAAGAAAGAAAGGGCGTAAGTTAGCATAATCTTTGCAGAAAGAAAGAAAGAAAGAAAGAAAGAAGGAAAGAAAAGGGCGTAAGTTAGCCTAATCTTTGCAGAAAGAAACAAAGAAACAAGCAAACAAACAAAAGGGGTTATAACATCGAAAGAAAAAAGAAAAGATATAAGTAGATAAAGAGAGAAATAAATAGACAGATAACACCGTGGGTGGACATAGTCTTAAAAGAAAGAAAGGAAAAAAACAAAGAAAGAAAGAAAGAAAGAAAGAAAATACACACGAAAATAGAACGTATTTGAAAGACGGGAAAAAGAATGAAATTTCGAATAAAAAATACAAAGGAAGACGTTGAAAGAAAAATTATTTGTCAAAATACTAAACAACAAATAAAGATTGTCAATGAAAAGATTTTTAAAAGTTGAAAAAGTTTTAAATTTCTGCAAGAAAAAAAACACAATAAATTGATTTCATAATTTAGAAACTCGTACATCTCTTTCCCTTCAGGCATAAATATTTTACTCAACTGACAGTAAAAAGAACATCAGTGAAATTATTTCCAAGCCATAAAAACAATTTTCATGACATCCATGGTGTTTTTTACAAACTAATTTTACAAGAAATTGAATTAAAAGTGTGTTGAAAAACTATACTCGTCCCCTGACAGATATTTTCAATCTTTGAAATTAAGTTATCTGACGAAGCAAATTTTGAATATATATATATATATATATATATATATATATATATATATATATATATATATATATATATATATTTAAAGATATGATTCCTTTGCTACATAAGAGTTCTCGTGTTTCAAAACAAGAGCCGAAAATTTGAATTAAACTGAATTAAAGCAGCAAGCTCTGTTCCATCTTCAAGCGAAATTTTTGAAATATATAAATGAAGAGAGAAACCACAAGCGTTTTTGGTTGTAATGTGGAATTTTTTTTAAAATATATTAAACTTTATTTTCCATAATTTTGCCACATGCGTTTCCGGTGTTGCGACCTTCATCAGAAGAATACAGATACCTTTCTTCACCCTTTCTGGGACCAATCTTAATTGTTTTATTAACCTTTAATCAAAAGAACATTCTCACTACCAGTTCAAGAAAGACATTTATGTCACTAACACACAAAAAAGCGAATGTTTAACATCGAGAATATTTAACATCGTAAAAAATAAGAAAAATTAATTCCTTTTAATAATATGTATATCCGTGATGTTACCAGGGACAATCTTATCGGCAACCAATAGGATTAGCTGTACATGATGACGTCAGTGTAGCCAGGATCAATTATGAAATATTGTGATGCACATGTGTGTGTATGTGTGTGTGTGTGTGTGTGTGTGTGTGTGTGTGTGTGTGTGTGTGTGTGTGCGTAATACATTCGGATAGTAATTGATATTGAATCGAGTGAAAATATTGTCTTTAAGAAAAACGTTTCCGCTGTCTATGATCGGTTTGATATATATATATATATATATATATATATATATATTTATATATATATATATATATATATATATATATATATATATATATATATATATATATATTTATATATATATATATATATTTATATATATATTAATAAAAAGAAAGAACAGTAAGATATATAATCCGGTGTTCTTATAGATATTTTTATTTTTACAAAATAGTGCTAAATGTAAATGTACAGACCATTAATATTATAAATTAATAGACTTAAAATATGGTTTTTCGCTACAAAGTTTCAACCATGTTTCAAAAATGGAAGCTAAAAGCCCCGAATTTAATTTTGTACTTAAATTAAAGACATTAGTTCCATTTCATCCTGAAGCGAATTTTAATTCGCTTGAGGATTAAATGGAACTATTAATTCTATAATTATATATTAATTTATGATATATATATATATATATATATATATATATATATATATATATATATATATATATTTCTGAGATGAGGTATTATGTACAGTATTTACATTATTCGGACTATTATCCTCATCTTTGTCACCATATTTATTACAACATTTCGGTCGTTGTTACGCTCCGGCCTTCTTCAGGTGGTTGGAATGTCGAACTGAACCCTTTATTTCGCTCACTGGGGTAGACTGTTCTAGTTCCACGTGCCATGTTTAAGGACACATGGCACAGTGGATAAAGGCGTTGGTTAGATCCAGTGACAGGACCCAAACAGTGTGAGTTCAATACCCGGTTAAGGCAGTGGAGAACTTTGGGATCTAACAGGAGATAACAGATAACTGACATCCATGGTACGTGGAACTAGAAAAGTCTAAATAGTATAACTATATATATATATATATGTGTGTGTGTGTGTGTGTAATGAAATGGAATAATCCGGCAATTATTTTCTGTTTATACGCTATTTCTATAGATACAATTTAGTTAGGTAAATGCTCTGTTTTTATTTAAACTGTATTAATTACATTTACCAGACTGAATTTTCGAGAAATTTCGTATACATATATATATATATATATATATATATATTCTGATTATACCTTATTTGTATAGATACAATTTATTAAAGCAAATGCTCTGTTTTTTGTTTTTGTTTTTTGTTTTTTTTTCGTAGAAAATATGCGATTCTCCGACAGAAATCGAACCTGCATTCCTTTGCAGAAACCGTCATTTGATCTGACGTGCTATACCATTAAGCTACAGAGAAGCGTCTGGCTAGCAAAGTCCAAATTTCTGATTTTTTTTTTTTCAACACACATTTTTTGACGATTTTTCTCGATTGATCAAATCTGATCACGAATCATAAAGTATAGATTATTTCCGACAATTATTTAATATATATTCTGTTTCTACGTTAATTTCTTTCATAGATACAATATATTTAAGTAAATCCTCTATTACATTTAGCGGCCTGAATGTCCCAAAATATTTGTAGAAAATATACGATTCTCCGACAGGAATCAAACCTGCATTCTTATACGGAAACTGTCATTTGATCTGAAGTGCTATACCATGCACCTATACAGTAATATAAGTATAATATATATTGGACATTTGATTGAGAAGCATGTAGCCGTGCGTTGTCGTGCAGAAAAATTAGGCCATCCCTATTCACAAGTCTAGGATGTTTTCTTTTCAATTTTACGTGCGCACACTTAATTTCTCCACAGATTGCTATTATTTTTTTTATTCTCTTGAAGCAAGAATGAATAATGAATAACCCCTTTGAAAGATCACCATACAGTAACCATTAACTTTTTAGGGTGCAATGGAGGTTCTGGTTATTGTTTCAGTGATTCACTTGCACCTAACCACTGACCTACTCTCTTACTGTTGTTAAAGAGTATCCATTTCTCATCGCATGCAATGATTCGATGCAAAAACGGTTCTTTTTCCCTGTCTAAGCTCATACAGTAAGATTACTCGGCATAGTATCATTGTAATCATTTTCCTTAGTCTTATGAGTAACAATACAGTAATCCCTCGATTGGTGCGCTAATGTGTACATCGCTAATTATAAAATAAATCAATTTTAAGTAACTATGGTTAAACTGAAAAATGATTTGCCGTACTAATCGAGTAATATATATGCACGGTGGGGTAATGGATTGCGGCTCGCATTTAGAAATCGGAGAGCAGAGTTCGAATTCTAGTCGAATCCATTACATTCACTTACGTGCTAATACCCTTCGGAAAGGTATGAATCCTCTTTAAAAGGCTATAGATAAATAGCAGGATAGACCGGGTTCTATAGCCTTGGATAGCAACTGGTCTACCACAGAAAAAAATGTCAACCTAGTGCAGGAAAAAAAATCTGCCTTGTCAGTCATGTATCGAAAGATACATGATCGCTTAAGCGTGTATAACCCATGACACATAACTTACTGACTGACCCTTGAGAAAGGTATGAATCATCTTCTTCTCCCCTCCTCCTTAGCTATAGGTAAATAGCAGGACACACGGGGTTCTATAGCCTTGGATGGCAACCGATCTACCGCAGAAAGAAATGGCAACCTACTGCAGGAAAAAATTTGGCTCGTCAGTCATTTATCGAAAAATACATGATCGCCTAAGCGTGTATAACCCATGACACATAACTGACTGACCCTTGGGAAAGGTATGAATCCTCTTCTTCTCCCCCGCCCCACCAGCTATGGGTAAATAGCTGGACAGACTTGGTTCTATAGCCTTTGATGGCAACTGGTCTACCACGGAAAGACATGACAGGAAAAAAAATCTGCCTCGTCAGTTATTTATCGAAAGATATATGATCGCGTAAACGTGCATCACGCATGGTACGTAACTGACTGATGTATGTACTAATTTAAATGTTAAAAATTACGTCAAAAACCGACATTATTTTTGCACCAACCTAATATATAAAAAAAATTCAGCGCACTAATCGAATGTGCATTAATCGATGGATTGCTGTATTCTTGAAATACAGGATTTTTTTTTAAACCAGCAACTGCACTTAAATTTGGTTTATTGCTTTTGAAAATCTGGATGTAGAATTTCTTCTGCATTTAGAAAGAAGGATCGTTTAATAATTTGCGTGATTGTTTTGGAAATATACATTTTCTCAGAAGCAACTGCACTCAAATTTGACATTTAAAAATATGTATGATAAATGTTTTTAAAATTCTTCTGTTTTTTTTTATTTTTATTACATGAATCCACGTCAACAATAAATTATTTTTGGTTTCATTTATTACACCAGAGTTTTACAGTAGATTATTTTTTCCTCATGAGGACATCTAAAAGATAGCATTTATCGCACAAAACTCCAGTAAAAATGAGATAAAAGTAGCCATTAAAAGTAAATACACCCAAATTTATCAGTGTTTAACCCAGAATGGTTATCAGTTGGAACACATGCAACAGGTCTAAATAATCACTTAACTATATCCTTTTATTTTCAATTTTGGGTATCTATGGGGCTAATACAGGAACCGCTCGATTACTGCGGTTAATGTGTACATCGCTAACTATAAAAACAATTGATCTTCTATTACTATGATTAAAATGAAGAATGTTTTACCGCACTAATCGAATATTATGCACTAATCGAACTTTGGTATATAACAATTTTAGCGCACTATTCGAAAACACATTCATCGAATGCGCATTAATCGAGGGACGTCTGTATATTGAAAGAAAAATTATAAGGAATAAATCATATATATATATATATATATATATATATATATATATATATATATAAGGTTGGTGCAAAAATAATGTCGTTTTCTCACATAGTAACATATGTGAGAAAACGACATTATTTTTGCACCAACCTAATATATATATTAAGGATGTTACTTCGTTAGACGACCGGATCAGCAACAAGGCAAAAAATGCATTATTTCATGCGTGACACCCTAATAAATGCATAATAATTTACATATGTAGAAGTACCATCATATTGATGAGTAACTTAGTATTATATTTTTTTTAATAAATACATAAGTGCGATTATTTATAATTGTGGCGTAGTGGATATCGGCTCGGAATGAGAACACGAAGGGCCGATTTCGCATCCTATTCGATTTCCTTATATTCACAGTTATGAATCCATCTCTTCTCCCCAGCCATGGGTTAAATAATAGAACAGAGTGGGTTCTTTAGCCATGGTTGGCAATCAGTCTACCGCAGAAAGGAATGACAACTTACTGCCTCGTCAGTCATGTATTGAAAAATAACGAGTGAATGACCGATTATTTAGTTTTAGATTATAATTCCGCTTTTGCAACACGACGAAAGTAATTTTCGTGGGTGGGTGCGTGTGTTTATTTCACGTACAAAATCCTTTCCCCTTTTATTTAGGTTTCTTTTAAAAACAATTTTTTCAAACAACAATCCCCGTAAAAAATTTGAACGGCCCCACTATTAGGTTGGTGCAAAAATAATATCGTTTTTTGACGTTAAAAAATACGTCAAAAACCGACATTATTTTTGCACCAACCTAATATTATCAGAACCTGATAAATTTAACAAAATATAAATTATGTAATGGTCAGTTTCAGTTTAACCCCTGAATATTGCGCTGTCCATAAAACTCCGAGCTGTGCCACCGGTGAGAAAAGAATACATATATATAGAGATAGATAGATAGATAGATAGATAGATAGATAGATAGATAGATAGATAGATAGATAGATAGACCTAGTGAGCCAGACAAACCTACGTAGGTTTCACCTAAACGGATCGTCAGGGAAAGTATGGAGTCATACTTTCCCTGACGATCCGTTTAGGTGAAACCTAGGTAGGTTTGTCTGGCTCACTAGGTGTATCTAGGTCTGCTCTACGATTGTATTGAGCTCTTTTGTTAGTTAGTTGTCTACTCGTATCGTGGTTTTTTCTTTGGGCTTCAGACCTGCATCTGTGCGATTTGTTCGACAGTAGTTCATGTTTGTAGGTCTTTCTTTTTTTAAAAACTTTTTTTCCCTCGAGATTGATTTGATTATTTACAAATCAAAAATTCGAGGGTTTTTCAAAACGAGTCTAGTTATCTATATTTATATGTACAAAGCTCTAGGTTATTCTATCGAGCACTGTTTTAAATTGACTAATGTGGAACGTATATATATATATATATATATATATATATATATATATATATATATATATAACCCTAAAGAGCCTGGCTCTTTAGGTTTATATTAGTTTTTGCTCTACTTCGTGTATTGAGCACTTTACGTAGTTGCATTTACTCATTTTGGACTCTGACCTTGAACTCCGGACGATTGTTTTCGCCTCAATTTCATGTTGTTAGTTCTTTCTTTTTTTATTCCGCATTTTTCGTCGGGTATTGGTTTGTTCAATTAAAAACCGAAATACTCAAGGTTTTTCCAAGCTAGTGCCACCATTTATATATATATATATATATATATATATATATATATATATATATATATATATATATATATATATATATATATAAAGTGGGGGCGAATTTCAGATAGAGAATATCTGTTAAAGAACAATATAATTAAAGACTAAAGGAAAACTCTGAACAAGAAAGTTACTTACTTAAAGGATGAAATGCGTCGACTAAAATGAGTTTTCCGTTTGTCTTTATTCATTTATATATATATATATATATGTCTTTGTGTGTGTGTGTGTGTGTGTGTATGTATATGCATATATATATATATTATATATAAATATTGAATATATATATATATATATATATATATATATATATATATATATATATATATATATATAAATATTATATTTAAATATATAAATAAATATATAAGGTTGGTTGGTTGGTTGGTTGGTTGGGTTTTATGGCATATCAACCACAGTGGGTCATTTAATGCCAAATTAAGGTATATATATATATATATGTATATATATATATATATATATATATATATATATATATATATATATAGATATATATATATAGATATGTATGTATGTATATATATATATATATATATATATATATATATATATATATATATATATATATATATGTGCACACACACACATACCTATACATATATTAAATATACAGTACTATTAAACATATAGCTGGCAACATTATTTTTTTCAAAAACGCATAGCTGGCAACATTATTCATTCCAAAAAACATATAGCTGGCAACATTATTGTTTCAAAAATGTATAGCTGGCAACATTGTTGTTTCAAAAACGCATACCTGGTAACGTTATTTTTTCAAAAGCGAATAGCTGGCAACATTATTTTTTCCAAAAAACATAAAAACATTGTTCTTTCCAAAAAACGTATAGCCGGCAACATTATTTCTTTCCAAAAAGTGTATTGCTGGCAACATTATTTTTTCAAAAACGCATAGCTGGCAACATTATTTTTTCAAAAACGCATAGCTGGCAAAATTATTGTTCAAAACGTATAGCTGGCAACATTATATTTTCCAAAAAACGTACAGCTAGCAACATAATTGTTTCAAAAACGTAGAGCTTGCAACATTTTTTGGAAAAAATGTTGCAAGCTCTACGTTGGCAACATTATTATTTCAAAATCGTAAATCTGGCAACATTATTTTTTCCCCCAAAACGTATTGCTGGCAACATTATTGTTTCAAAAACGTATAGCTGGCAACATTATTTTTCCGAAAACATTATCTGAGGCCTTGTTGTTGGACGTAGTTTATCGTCATACCCAGGACCTGGATGTAGTTTATCGTCATACCCAGGACGGATAAATATATAAATATAAATATTATATATATATATATATATATATATATATATATATATATATATATATATATATATATATATATATATATATATATATCATGTGTATATTTATATATTTATATAATATATATATATTATTTATATATATTATAATATATTTATTCATTTATATATATATATATACATATATATAATATTATATATTTATATATATATATATAATATTATTTATATATTTTATAATACATTTATTCATTTATATATATATGATATATTTATATATGTATATAATATTATTTATATATTTTATAATACATTTATTCATTTATATATATATGATATATTTATATATGTATATAATATTATTTATATATTTTATAATATATTTATTCATTTATACACACACACACACACATATAAATATATATATATATATATATATATATATATATATATATATATATATATATATATATATATATATGATTACTGGCAACTCATATTCGAGGATGCCTTCTACCAGGGTGACAAACCAATCCCTATTGCTGAGACTCGCTTAGGCGCAATTGCGTTTGTTCAAGAGACAATCAGTGGTTTATACTGCAATTATGTTGGGAGAGAAACTAAGGTAACTATATATATATATATATATATATATATATATGATTAAAAGAAAAACAGACCACTTTAAGGTACCATTATAATAATTTATTTCACCAGAATCCTTTTAAAGGACGCCGGATCATCAGATAGCACTTCCACTCTTTTTTTTTTTTTTCGTTTCATTTCATTTTTGGAAGTGCTATCTGATGATCCGGGGTCCTTTGAAAGGATTCTGGCGAAATAAATTATTATAATGGTACCTTAAAGTGGTCTGTTTTTCTTTTAAATATTAGCTCTGGATTTACATTGAGCTCTCAAGATTTCATCCTCCTTGGGATTACCCATACGGATTACCAAGTTCTTTATAACTTATATATATATATATATATATATATATATATATATATATATATATATATATATATATATATATATTAGCTCTATCTCTGATATTGAGCGCTTTCTAATAAGTACCGCGCATATAATATATAAATAATTAAATAATTATATATATATATTTATTTATATTTATATACACACACTTTTCACATATATATATATATATATATAAAATTATTACCTGTGGGATTTTAAGTGTTTGATATCCTTTAATTAAATATATATATATATATATATATATATATATATATATATATATATATATATATATATAGATAGATAGATAGATAGATATAGATATATTAGGTTGGTGCAAAAATAATGACGTAATAATGTCGTTTTTTGACGTATTTTTGACGTCGGAAAACGACATTATTACGTCATTTTTTTTTGCACCAACCTAATAGATATAGATATGGATATAGATATATGTATATATATATATAGAGAGAGAGGGGGGGAATGAAAGGGAGAATATAATTTTTTTTTTTTTTTTTCCGATTTCACATCGATATCCTTGTTATCGATGATTGTTTGTATCCTGTAGTGTCTCTGTTTTATGACCAAATGGGATTCAGATTTTGGGTTGACCTTATTTTTGCACAGCTTTCTGCTCTACTCATTCGTCTCTTTTCTTTCCTTTAATGTCTTATTCGACAGCAGACAGATCGAAAATCTGCTAAACAAAGAAAAAGAAAACATTTTCTGAAAATATTACTCACGGGATTTCAGAAAAAAATAACAAAACAAAATGTTAGTATCAAAGTTCAAATATTTTTTTAAACAATAACAATACTTTTGTTTTGTGTTTTTTTTGTTTTTTGTTTTTGTTTTTTTTTGCGTGGGGAGAGTTTGTTTTCTTAATCTCAGACAAGAAAAACAACGAAAAAAGAGCAAAGACAGTCTTTAAAGGTTCAGCGAAACCAAACGTTTATTGAATCTTCGTCCCAATGTTATAGACTGAAACAAAAACGAAAATGCAGTTTCTCACAAAGGTTTCTTGAATCTTCGTCGTAAATTTTCTGACAGAATCGGCGACGATAATGCACATCCTCAAAAAGGTTTATTAAATCTTCATCACTGTGTCTTATACCAAAAGAAAAACGAAAGTTCACGCAGTCACAAAAAGGTTTTCTTGAATCTTAATCATAAAATTTCAGACACAACGTCAACCAAAATGAACATCCCCAACGGTTTCTGGAATCTTCGACTTATGATCTCAGACAGAATCAACAATGAAAATAAACATTTTCAAAAAGGTTTATTGAATCTTCCGCTTAAAATTTCAGACAAAAAAAAAATAAAGATCGTTTCTATATGTTCATTTATTTCTCTTCTCAATGTGTGAGAAAAGAAACGGCAAAGAAAATGAACTGAATCTAAAAAACGTTCATTGAAGCTTCATCGTAAAACTTCGGATCTAAACTATTTCTGTCTTTATTATCTCTTTTTGAACGCAACGCATAATGATATCAGAAGGGAAACCTCAACGTGATGTAATAGTTAGCAAGCTTTTCTCGCTAGATCAGTTTTGAGTTCGATCTTCGTTCCATGCCACACACTCTAAGCCTTGTTTCACGCATAAGCTACGCTTAGAAAGTCACCATAATGGCGACGTAATCTGACTGTTGTTAGCGAGTTTTTTATTAACGCTCTCTTCAAAAATTATACATTCAATATGAAGTCACTTCTAATACTTTTTTAAACAATGACAAAACTTTTGTTTTGTGGGGTTTTTGGAGTTTTTTTTTCTCTGTGTTGACTTCAGTGTTCACTTTTATATTTATATTTACATACGCTCTATCTCTGATATTGAGCACTTTATCCCATAAATATAGCACACCTTAAAACTATATTTCTTTATATATATATATATATATATATATATATATATATATATATATATATATATATAATTTATTTATTTTAATCACTTCACCCGAGCAAGGCTGGAATGGCAATAGAACGCAGAAGGTATCAGGGAATAAAAGTGAGAAGACTGATAATAGGGCGGATTGAGGAAAGGATAATACCCTTGGAAAAGGCATGAAACTTTCTTTTTTCCCGTCCCGGCTATAAGTTAGATAGGAGGACACAGTGGGTCCTATAACCTTGGTTGGTATCCAGTTTAACGCAAAAAGCAACGGCATCGTACGGCGGGAAAAATCTTCTGCCTCGTTTGACAGGTATCGTAAGCGACATGATCACCCAAGCCTGCATCACGTATGGTGCTTAGCTGACAAGATGGAAATGAACTACACACGCCAATTATTTTGGGAAAAACGTTTCATTTACAGACGAATCTTTTTCTTTTTTTAATAAAGCAACTTAGAAAATTTGAAATGCCCGAATGGTGGCTAACACCTCTCCCAAACGTACGAGTTGACAACTGGACTCGTTCCAAGCTCAAAGGAGCATAAAAAGAAAGATGTCTCTATTGCTACATGTCTCTTTTTGAACGGTGTGTTTTGGACGTATTTATTCGTCTATACTTATAAAAATAAACTTTCCGTAAAAAAATATGGCAAAACGTATATATACGCCTACGCCGGAAAAGGTGAGAATATATATTTGGGTAGCAACCTTTCTTTTAAATATCCAGTCTACCGCAAAAAGCAATTCGGCATCCTACGTCGGGAAATCTCTTCTGCCTCGTCAATTAAGGAATCGAAAGAGACATGATCACCCAAGCGTGTACCCCGTGTGGCGCTTAGGTGACTGACAAGATGGAAATGAAATATATATATCTAACCCCTTACACGCCAATTTATTTTGGAAAAAACGTTTCTTTAACAGACGATTTTTTTTAATTGTTTTTAATAGAGTAACTAAGAAACTTAAGCACCTTGAATTACATAAGCGATGGCTAGCACCTCTACAAAACTTATGAGTTGACAGTTAGACTTGTTTCAAGATCATAAGGGCATAACAAAAATCAAGATCGACGTATGAACACGTCTGTGGCTGGTTTCTAAATATTATGTTTTGGACGTGTTCATTCGTCCGTGTCTGAAAAAGACACTTTCGGTACAAACGTATATACACGTCTAGGCTGAAAAAGGGATTAAACACGTGAAGACGAGATAACTCGTGGTTTGGTATTTTTTATTATGCCCCTGATGACGGGTTATCTCTCGCTCTCATTTTCTGATACAATTTCAACTGCCGTTTATTCGCAGTGATCCTTTTCACATGCTAGACTTCAGTTGAAGCTATAAATCAACTCATTGAAAAATGTTCTTGGCCTATTTTTGGCTATTATGAAGTTACCTTTTGGAGACAGATTCTCTTAATTGATCCCTAGATGTCAACGTATTAGAGTTATAGTTTTCTTTGTTTAATGTTGTTTATAGATCGAGTCCCTTTCCCAAGCAAGACAGTAAAGCTATTAAAACAAAAACATTATTAATGAGCGAGAACAAAAATCAAGAAGACAGGAGACAACGACTGATATTGCATTTAAATTTTGGGGATTAATGTTTGCTGAAAAACATGGAACCGGAAGGGAATTCCAGAAGCGAGTAAAAAGAAGCTTTTAGTATAGAATTTATGGTTGCATCTAGCCAATGCAATGGTAAATTGACGCTAGTCTAGTACTGCGCTTAAACTCATAAATTTAGGCACCATAGAGAAGGGGGATATTTAATTGCATAAAAAAATGTAGCATAAGGCTAAATGGGGAGAGGGGAGAGGGGGAAACTACGGACCCCTGACTTAAACTTAGCCCGCCATAATTACTGACCCAAATATATTACAATATTCCTTACAACAAAACAACATATTCTTACTTACCATTCTTGCTACATCCACCATAATACCACAGAATCACCACAAAAGTCCTAACTAGTCCTCATTTTTACAATTCTTGTCTGGGGGGGGGGGGAATATGACAACAATAGCGAAGAGTTAATTCGAACAATTACCATAAAAATAATTTATCGAAAAGTCAAAGAGAGGCAACCATACGGCGGCGGGAAAGTGACTGAAGCCGAGATGCCAGATCATGGTCAATAATATTGATGATTCTTTCTTGAATTTTATCTATGAACGCATGTGGCAGCAATATTCTGGAGCTGGACTCGGATTGTTTATATCAGTACTTTTGCGTGAACTGAAATGCGTACACCTGTGTGTATGTGCGTCTATGTGTAGGAGAATGTCATCCCAAAGAAACACAGAAGTAGATTCCCCCCTCCCACCACCGAACATAGTCAAACAAGCATAAATAAATCCAATTTTAAAAAATAAACCAGTTTGTCTGATGATCGCAAAAGCGTGAAACCCAGCAGGGTCACAAACTAATATCCATACAAATGAATATATATATATATATATATATATATATATATATATATATATATATATATATATATATATTCCTATTACAAACGCGTGCACAAGAACATCTGTGCTTCTTCAACACCCACAAAGTCTGCCTATAGTTTCTGATGCTACTTTGCTGAGCGGACCTTAGTTGCAATTGTTTCTCGGAGAGAGAGCAAGGTCGGGCGGGATTTCGAGTTTACACTTAAACCATTGTTTGGTAGCACAGCCATTGAACAGATCCATCTTTCCAATTTCACCACAGAAGGGTGTGGCAATTTTTTTTAAACGTTTATATATATATATATATATATATATGTATATATATATATATATATACACATATATATATATATATATATATATATATATATATATATATATATATATATATATATATATACCAGGTGTAACAGCAAAATTGTTAAAATCGTGTAACAGCAAAATTGTCCAATTGTTAAATTAAGATTTGAACCGTTGTAACTTAGAAATGATTAAAGATATCTTACTGGAATTCTCCAAGGTCTTTATAACACTATTGGAGTCCACTTTGAGCAATAAGAATGTATAATGACTCTCCAAGCTTAACAGAAGAATCGTTATGAAATTGATCATAAACGAAAATGACGTGGTCATCATTAAATAAGAATCGGAAGCTCATGAAGGATTGAAATTAAGTTAATATATATATATATATATATATATATATATATATATATATATATATATATATATTATTTCTGGGTCATTTTCCAACTTATTCTAATGATTCTGTCCTGGAATAAATATGTGCCTCACTGTTTTCACGTACGATCTCATTTTCAAGCCTTTTTTTTTTACTGCTCTTTGGACTGTCATAGCTGAAACTACTCTCTCACGTACCAAACGTCTTATGAATTGAGTTGAATCTTTTCTAATTAATCACTTTAGCTGAAATGATGTTCCCTCTTCCTGCTGTGACCTTCCGATCCAGTTTTCCTCTCTACTGCACCCTCTTTTTTAAACTTATTCACCGTTCTCTTGATGATTCTTGAATGAACTTTGAAGTTGGAAGCTAGAGTATGAAAAACCAGGAAAAAAAGAATATCAATTAGTTTAGTGGTTTTTGTTTTTAGATATTAAACCTTTTGTGGGATAGATAATTATGCTGCTATACGATTTGCTGTTGTACAATTTTGCTGTTACACCCAGTATATATATATATATATATATATATATATATATATATATATATATATATATATATATGTACATAATATGTATATATATATAATATATTATATATATATTATATATATATATAATATATATTTATATATATATATATATATATAATATATATATGTATATATGTATATAATATATATATAATATATTATATATTATATATATATAATATATATAATATATATTTATATATATATATATAATTTTAGATTTCGATTTATTTATATATATATATATATATATATATATATATATATATATATATATATATATATATAATTATTTATTTAAAAATATGATTCTAACTCGGTCTCATGTTTCAAAACAAGAGCCGAAAACTTCAAAATAATATTTGAATTATATATATATATATATATATATATATATATATATATATATATATATATATATATATATATATATATATTATAATAATATTATTATAATATAAGCTCTACTTCTGTATGGAGCACTGTCTTCTTAAAAATAAAAACAAAAATACTAAGGAACCCCGGATTATGCACCCAACGTGTTCTTTTCTATTTTCTGCATACCTGCCCAAGGATATATATATATATATATATATATATATATATATATATATATATATATATATATATATATATATATATATAATTTTAGATTTCGCTTCAACAATCATAAACAAACCATACGTCAAAACTTTATTCCCCCATAGCTGAACACTTTAATCAATCAGGACACTCATTAGAAAACTGTAACTGTTTATTGATAAATTCTGATTTCAGTTTCAAATACACACGCAGAAAAAAAGAAAAATACTGGATTTTAAAATTAAATACATATAAACTAGGGTTAAATAAAGACTTGGGTATTTTAAATCTTTATATTTCAATAGTTAAACTTTTTTTAGATATAGTTATTTTTTTTTTAAACAACATCTAAAATATTATTACAGTTAGATTTACGTTAACACTATTCAAACACAGTTGCATTCCATATCACGTGACGTCCGCATCTTGTGACAGACGCTACTTGTAAACAAACAATTATTTCTGAAGAAAGATTGCGGCCAATCTGAAATATCAAATATAGATACAAATAAATAAATACTTTCATAAAAGAATATTATTATTTTTAATTTGCATCTTTTGATATATATATATATATATATATATATATATATATATATAGGATGTCTAAACTACACTGATGAGCTGTGATACAGCGAAACAGTCTGTCTGCGGATGACATTATATATATATATATATATATATATATATATATATAATTGCACACTGAGATCAACACTGATTGGTGGCAGTCTGTTCCATGCTTGATTGATCCCTTAAGGCCATTTGTGTTTTTGTTGGATCTCGACTATGTATATATTAAGAGGTTTCACTTATAGGTTAATCCCATTATTATTATTGTTGTTGTTGCTGTTGTTTCATTTCCTTTGATTCCTTGTCGATACTCATTTCTTACCGGGTCCCAACTAGGGACCTAAGATCAGAAATGCTATCATGACATTTTGCATTGGGCAGTTTGAAAAAAAAATCGCACTTATTTTACATAGATAAAATCCTACGTAAGGTGTGGCTGTACTTGTGAGCACAATTTTCTGTATTTCTTTATAGCATGGGCTACCAAGGATTTCTTCAATGAGTCTATTAGAATCTTTTCCAATCAATCCGAGGGCTCCAACTACAAATGGAATTGTTAATGTTCTCATGCGCCACACTTTCAAGATTTCGATTTCAGGGTTCTTCTATTTCAAAGGTACATTGCAATCTTCAGGGATGACGGTGCCAATAAGGAGGTACATTTTGTCTTTGCGGTGTCTAATCCCGATGTCTGGGCGGTTAGCTTTCATTGAACTGTCTGTGTGTAATGTAAAACTCCATGAAATTATTATAGGTCTGTGACACTATTTAGGTTTGCGAGAAAGAAAGAAAAAAAAAGAAAATGCGAGAATTAAATTTAGGGGATAAGAATCTATCAGGAAAAGACACTGGACAATATTATTTTTTCTAACAAAGAAAAGTGGTAATGATTTTATTTTCATTAGCGAAGAAAGTAAGATCTCGGTTCTGCCGGTTTAATTTGATTTATAGCGACGCACCTAATAAAATACAGCTGTCTACCCATGGCGATAATGAAAGTTTCAAATAAGCCGAGTGGCCTACAGGGCAGAATGCTAAGAGATAAAGATTAATTAGGTCATGCTCTGTCCGAAACCAAAATGTCCGTTGGACCACCCAGAGTACAAAGAAGGACAGATTAAACCCTTAACTATCTGCGGAGGTATCATTTGAGAAAAGCACCTGTTGTGTGTCGGAGCTGGCCATGATAAAAAGAAAAAATTATTTTATCGGGACGAATAATTGGCTGTGGATATCGCCAAATGACAACCCACTTGATAATTGGCGAAGGTCTCGAGTGATGGGTTCCAGGCGACATTCAGATAAAATTGAGATTAAGAGACCACACTACGGGTCGTATTGGTTTGTTGTCGGGCAGAAGAAAAGAAAGAAAAGAAAAAGAAAAAAGTAAAAAAAGAAAGTTATTTTTTTTTCTTTGACCAAGATTTTTTAAATCAAGGCTAGTCTAGCCACACCGACATTACTGGGCGGCCATTTTCTGAATGGTGGCGTGAGCGGTAAGCGAAGGTAATCATGTGAAGAAGGAGGGGAGGCCTGTTGACGCCCCCCTGAAGGGATCGGTGTGAGATGCCACTGTGAGAGAGAGGGGAACCCGTTGACATCATCTGAGGGTATGGGTGAGATACCAATATGAGAAAGGAAGAATTTGGGAGGACGAAAGACTTCCAAAAATGGAAATTAATAATTCTTCCTGACCGAAAACAAAGAAAAACCCTTAATGCGGATTTAGAATTATCAATGAACCTCAAACCCCGACAGGCCCACCCCGGTTTGGGTCGGCGTCCATATAAGCAGAGTCGCAACGAGTTGCAGCAGTTGAATTAAGCAGTTCGCAGCTGAGGAGTTGGGATTAGTCAGACATGCAGAGAGACAGCCTCGCAGAAAGCTGACTGAAAGATTCCACGCAAATCACGACTCAACTTCTAACCAAGAACAATTTATTTTTGAAGAACAACTTAGACTCACACCACCAAAACAAGTTTTGCGAATATCACCTGAAGATACACCAAAAACCGGTTCCTTGAAAAAAACAACTTAAGATATTAAGACTCGCCTAACAAACGCAAAGTGTCACGAATCCATATTAGCGGTTTGGGAGAAAGACGCAGTCCTGTATTCAGCAACCAGATATAAAATATTGTTATTCCTTTTTAACATATTTGAACTTTTCGAGTTATTACTTTATTTTCTTTTACATATTCTTGTGCGGTATTACCCTTGTTCGGACTCGACTTGCATTACGGCCCGGCGATTGATTGATTACGTCTACCTAAGATCAAATCACAACGTGGGTAGGTTAGACTAGAAATCAAAACAGTTACTTCGGTAACCAGACGTTGGAGGCGAGCTGGGAACGACATTGCTGATACCGAATCTAACCAGATTCCCATCCGAATCAGCAAAAGGTTAGAACGTCACATTTGGTGCCTCGACCAATACCAAGTCACATTGGTCGTCACAGCACAGGATAGGACGGCGACGGCGTCGAGACAGACGGGGTGACGTCACAATTGGTCACGTGACCTGGATAGCACGACAGACGCGGCCAGGCAGACGTCACATTTGGCGCAGCGACACCGGGGGCGTCACAGGTCCCATCTCTGTAACCGAGTCTGAGTGATGTTCATACCTATTTCTTGCAGTTTCTTTTCCGTAAGTGTTGCAGATTTTCCAGTGCAGATATTGGCCCACTCTGTTGTGCCGTTTTATATTCAGTGAGTGCTAATATCGCGCAACCTGACACTAGAGGGTCAACTGTTTCTGCATATTTATCACAGAATCTGCATTTTGGACTAACGCATTTTGCAGTATGCGTGCTTCGTATGTTCTAGTTAGGAAGCGTTGGTCCTGCGCAGCAAGAATGTTATTTCCGTTGATTTCTGGGGTGTACACATTTAGTTCCCGCCCAGAGACTCAGATTAAAAATGGCATCATGACATTTTCCACTGACAAAAAAAAAATTACATCGTAAGGTGAGGGCTGTACTTATTATTATTATTATTATTATTATTATTATTATTATTATTATTGCTATATAATAAAATAATACAGAAAGAAATTGTCTCTTTCTGTCATGCGTAGCCCTCTTCCTCCGCTGGTTCAACCGTTGAGATCTTTTGTAATGATCTTCCGCTTGTTGTTTGGGGTTAGTCGCTCTTAGTCTGTGTCCTCGTCTTCGACTTTGCCGCCAAGGATGAAGCTTCCAGGACTGTGGAATCACGAGGGCATTGCTCGAGGAGACACTGGACTTCGCAACCCCAAATATCACCACGATCAATAACGAGCATCACAATGTGAATTTAGTTAGGTCGCGGTAGGGCAAATAAAAAGCTCCCCTCCCCACCAACAAGCTCAAAAATAAAAGACGTAAAGAAAACGTTTACTTCAATTAAAGAGATTATTTAATATATTTTTGATGGATGCGGAGGGGGGTCTTTTAAAATAGAAGCAAAAAAACCCAGGTGAGTTTTTTTTTTTTTTTTGTTTTTTTGTTTTTTAATGAGCGGAGATTGTATCGATCAAACCTTATTGATATTGAGACGACAAATAATTCTGGATATTAGTTGATTATTATTATTTTACATCGATGCCGAGTGAGGATTGAATTCAGCTGATACGGATAATGTCTCCAGTGAATATACGTTGTCTTTGAAATACGTTAGTTTGTTTTTGTCGCGGAGTGACTGTAATTTCTTTTATTATCTTTCTTTTTTCTTTTCTTTATTTATTTTCAGATGTTGCAACTGTGAAATACGAGATTGGGCGTTACTGGAAGTTTCGTTAAAAAACACGAAATAAAATCGTTGAAAAAAACAATATCAAATTGGCGCCTCGTTATTTTTACTGATCATCACTACTATGTCTGTCTGTCTGTCTTTCTTTCTTTCTTTCTTTCTTTCTTTCTCTCCTTTGTTCCTTTTCTCTCTTTTCATTCCTTTAATCTTCTTTACTTCCTTTTCATACTTTTCTTCGTGTTTTCCATCTCTTCTTGCAGTCCGTTCACTTACTTTCTTTCTTTATATTCTTTATTCTCTTTCTTTCTTTCTTTCTTTCGTTCTTTCTTCTTTCTTTCTTTCCTTCTTTCTTTCTTTTTATTTCTCTACTCATCATTACTTCTTTTTCATACGTTTCTTGGTGCTTCCGCCTATTTTTTCCCACTGATCACTTCTTTCTTTCTTTCTTTCTTTATTTATTTATTTATTTATTCCTTCTTTCCTTCCTTCCTTCTTTCCTTCCTTCCTTTCTTTCTTCCTGTTTATTCGTCTATTTCTTTCTATGCATTTCTTCATACTTTCCGTCTCTTTTTTCTGTCCATTCACGTCATTCGTTCTTTCTTTCTTTCTTTCTTTCTTTCTTTCTTTCTTTCTTTCTTTCTGTTGCTGTTATTTTCTCTCCATTGTCCGTTTTGCTATTTATTTATTTATATTTGTCTGTCCCGTTTCTCTTGCTTGTCTTTCTTTCTTTCTTTCTTTCTTTCTCAACTTCATTCTATTTTCTTTCTTTCTTTTTATTCCTCTACTCTTCTTTATTTCCTTTTCATACAATTCTTCGCGCTTTCCTTTTTTCTGTTCTTTCTTGCTTGCTTTTTTCTTTCTTTTTCTTTCTTTCTGTTCCTGTTATCTTCTCTTATTTGTTTACCTTTTTCTTTCTTTCTTTCTTTCTTTTTTTCTTTCCGACTGTCTATCTGTACCTGTTATCCTCTCCTCTTTGTTTATCTATTTCTTTCTTTCTCTCCCTCGGTTCCTGTTATTTTCTCTTCTATGTTCGTTTTACTATTTATTTATTTATTTATATCTGTCTGTCTGTCTGTCCCTTTTCTCTTGCGTATCTGTCTCTTTTTTTCCTTCTTTCTTAATCTCCTTCATTCCATTTTCTTTCTTTCTTTCTTTTTATCCCTCTACTCTTCTTTATTTCCTTTTCATGCATTTCTTCGACCTTTCCGTTTTTCTGTTTTCAGTTCAATCATTCATGCATTCTTTCTTTCTTTCTTTCTTTCTTTCTTTCTTCCTTTCTTTTCGTTCCTTTATCTTCTCTTCTTTGTTTATCTTTTTCTTTCTTTCTTTCCTTCTTTCTTTCTTTCTTTCTTTCTATTCCAGTCTCTTTTTTCTTCTTTGTTTTTTCGTTCTTCCTTTCTATAAATTCCTTCGACCTTTCTGTCTTACATTCTTCGCTTAATTCTCTTTTTTAAACCATTTCACCCCCCAAACAAGGCAATAAAGCCACTAAAACGTAGAGGGCCAGTGAGTGTGAGAGAAAATGAGGAAAACCTTATGAAGGTGAGAAAACAATAAAAGAACCGGAATTAAGAAGACAGAAGATAGCGATTGACGCTGCATTTAATTTTTTGAAGATCAAAGTTGTAAGCAAAGAAGGAAGCCGGTAGAAAGAGAAGTGCGAGATAAGAAAATGTAAAACAATGAGACCTGGAAGTCTAGAAGAAATCTCATTAGAACAATTACCATGAAAGTATTTATAGAAAAGACACGGGGAAGGTACGTTACGACGGTTGGAAAGGTGGCTAAAGCCGAGATGCCAGGTCAGGAACAACATCTTTGTATTTTATAAAAAATCTCTAAATATATAGCAGAAGCAACAGACAAAATATGGCAGTAATATTCAATGCATGGACGATTGGTGGATTTATAAAACTGTAAAAGAGATTCTGGCGAGAAAAATTATCTAATACAACATAATGAATCAACTTTCTTTTAGCTGCAGATTTAGAAATTGATTCTATATAATCGTTCAACTTCCGGTCGTCGGAAAACGTTAACTTCACAGGGAGCAATGGTTCACTCTCCTGGGAGTTATCATCAGCAATGGTGAAGAAATGCAAAAAGGGTTATCTCAGAAGATTAAAATTAACAAGCAATTCCTTGCCTCAGTTAACAAGAGATTCTTGTTCATATTTTAAATCAGCTGCCAATTTGATCACACGCGCGCGCGTGCACACACACACACACACATATATATATATATATTAATATATATATATATATATATATTCAGTTGTACGAATATGATTTCGTGATCCTGGGTTTCACGCTTTTACGATAATCAGAGAAACCTTACGAATAAGTACCGCCCATCTATCTATCTATCTATCTATCTATCTCTCTCTCTCTCTCTCTCTCTCTCTATATATATATATATATATATATATATATATATATATATATATATATAATAAAAGCACTGTTTTCAAACATAAAAACAAAAATACTAAAAACATTTGGATTATTAACCCAAAGGTCCTTCCCTATTTTTCTATATATTTGCGCGCACACACACACACGCGCACTCACACACACACACACACACACACACACACACACACACACACACACACACATATATATATATATATATATATATATATATATATTTATACATGCTTTATTATAGACGACTGACGAGGTACTGTGGTCAAGCTTTTTATTCAATTTTTCTTGTATTTTTATAAGTGATTTCTTTTCTGGCCATAAAATATTTAAAAACTGTACAAATGTTTTATATATACATATATATATATATATATATATATATATATATAATTTCTATGTATACAGCTTTTGGCTGTTCTATTAAGTATTATCAAGGATGTTATTATTTTTAATTTTATATGAAAATACCTACATATTCAGTTAAGAATAAATGAAAACTTTAGGCCCAGAAAAGATAACACTTATATGAACACAAGAAAAATTGAATAAATGTAATATATATATATATATATATATATATATATATATATATATATATATATATATATATATATATATATATATATATATAAGTTATAAGGAACTTGGTAAACCGAATTGGTAAATCCAAAGAGGATGAAATCCTGAGAGCTCAATGTTAGGACAGAGCTAATATGTAATGAAAAACAAACCACTTTAATGTAGCATTACGATAATTTATTTCACCTAAACCCTTTTTTAAGGATTCAGGATCATCAGGTAAATCTTCCAACAACGAATTGAGAAAAAAAATGGGATTAGAAATTGGTGGGTAGTGTAATTTTTGTAATTTAATAGAGGGGGTTGAGAGTGGTAGTTAAACAGACAATATAAAGTATAGGGAGGGGTTAATTTTATATCTCTCTTAAGTATGTTTTATATTGGAGTAGGAGGAGTGACAGAACCTTGACCTCTTTAGATGGTTAATAAAACGGAAATGAATTGTAGAAAATGTATACAAGTGAGTCTTATGGTAAAGAGAGAGATAGGGAGAGGGGGAAAGAGAGATGGAGTTGTTATAATTTTGTTTTAACAAAATTATGTAAAAGATAGTTTACAATGTTTGATAGAAAATTCGATGTCTGAAAAAAATTTTGTTATTAACTTAAATGTTTAATTTTTTAAGTAAATAGTTTCAGGACTAAATATAACTATTATTGTAATAAACTTATTTATCTAGGACATAAAGAAATATTTAAAATCTTAATAGGTTATTCACCCGACTAATTGTATTTCCACAATATAAAAAAAAAAAAAAATAACAATAACATCTATTTTAATATTTAAAATTAATTTATGAATGTAATTTATTTATTATATTGGTAAACTAAATTAAAGATTAGGTTTCAATATCTAATAGAATTTGAGGGTAATATTAATTTTCATTTATTCATATATGTCTCACAAATGTATTCATGTGAATCCATACATACATACGATCATTAACAAGTCCAAAAAAAAAAACCAAAAAAAAACCATAGAAACACTTGAGATAATTTACACAAAAATTCATTTATCCTCGTACATAGACTATACATACATTTTACAATCTTAATCTATATTTCAAAATATATATAGATTTCACAGTTAAAATTTAATTTTATCAGTGTGATTTCGGAAGTGTTTCATTTTAAAGGAATTTAGCTAATATTATTATTATTAATAGTCAAAGAATGGTATATTTAAATTTAAATTATCAATTTAGAAATGAAACTCCCTTCAGAAGAAAACAAAATTTAAACTATAGAATATTACAAAAGAAGGACATTACAAATTAAGAAAATAAATTAAAATGTCATTAGAAAGACCCAATATTTCATTTAAAATCAATTCATGCACGTACTCACATATATACATACACACACACACACACACACACACATATATATATACATATATACATACACACACACACACACATATATATACACATATACATACATACGATCATTAACAAGTAAAAAAAAAAAAAAAAAAAAACCCATAGAAACACTTGAGATAATTTACACAAAAATTCATTTAACCTCGCACATAAACTATATATACATTTTGCAATCTTTATCTATATTTTAATATTTGAAATATATATATAGATTTCACAGTTAAAATTTAATTTTATCAGTGTGATTTCGGAAGTGTTTCATTTTAAAGGAATTTAGCTAATATTATTACTATTATTAATAGTCAAAGAATGGTATATTTAAATTTAAATTATAAATTTAGAAATGAAACTCCCTTCAGAAGAAAACAAAATTTAAACTATAGAATATTACAAAAGAAGGACATTACAAATTAAGAAAATAAATTTAAAATGTCATTAGAAAGACCCAATATTTCATTTAAAATCAATTCATGCACGTACGCACATATATACATACACACACACACACACATATACATATATATATATATACATATATACATACACACACACATATATACATCCACATATATATATACACATATACATATATATACAATTCATATATCCATATACAAATCTATATATCAAAAAATTAATCTAACCATTTAATTATCCGTATATATATATATAGAGAGAGAGAGAGACATACTCATATACACATACACACCCTTAAATAGATATACATTCATATATAAGCACAAAACCCTACATACAAAACAAAATATAAAAAGAATACATATATACATATATATATATATATACATACATATACATATACATATGTACATTTACCTAATATAAATTCTAAGGTAATTACGTCTATATACATATATAGATTACAAGTAGTTTAATCCATAAAAACACACATGTTTAAGTACATGTACACACACATATACTCGTACATACACATATAATATACATATACATACAAAACAAACATAAAAATATTTATACATATACATCCACACCCATGCAGCATACACGTTAAAAAAAAAAAAATATTCAGTATTCAAACATGCTTTATATTAGTATATTTATACTCACACACGTGTACATCTATTTATACATATATATCCATACTACCATACATATGTGTCCACAATATAAATACATAGTTACCCTTATCTATAATATTCATATATATATATCTAAATAAGTTCACATAAAAAAAAAAAAAATCTAAGTTCCACAACACATTTATCAAAGAGCACAGTGTCAGTATTTTCATATATTCATTTAAAACAATTTATATTTTCTATTTATATATCTACACATACTTTGTTAAAATGAGGTGATTTTTATGCCTACATTTACAAATCAACTCATTATGTCTGTTCAATAGTATGTCCGGATCCTTATGTTTTATAATTAGTATTTTTTCCATAATGCACAAATTGCATCGGTCTCTGAAATTAATCGGAGTTTTGGCTCTTGAGACGATTTTCCATTCTATTTGTGGGGTTAATTTGCTTTCCAATAACTCCCAATAGTGCTTTGAAAGTGCAGTTTGGTGTTTTTTGGATTCATTATAAAAGGATTGGCGATGGTTGTAAAATCGTTGTTTCCAACTTCCTGCAGAAATACCTATGTAGATCTTCTTATGTTCAGTATTTTCTTTGGGGAAAATCGTAGCTTCGTATACTATGTTTTTGGACAAACATACTCCTTCTACTGGACAGACAGATCCTTCCCTGCAGTTACAGGTAGATTTGGTCTTTGGGCTTGTATTAGGATCTTTTTGAAGTTGATTATAAAATTCATTTAAAATTTTACTATTATGGGAGCTAATAATTTTTTCCATGTTGTTCATGCAGGAATAACTAATTTTTAAATTCATTCTATTGAACAACTTTTTTAATAGCTTATCTTTTTTAAAATGTTTATCTATAAGTTTAAGAAAATATTTTCCTATATTAATGTTCGACAGCTTACAGAAGGGTGGGTTGAACCATATAATTTTCCTATTTCTATTTCTAGATTTAGAAGACGTGTCGCTAGTAGATTTATCTATATAAGTGAGTGTTTGTTTGAATTTGCTTTTTAATAGGGCTTGATTGTATGTTGATTTATTTTGATCAAAGATGCTTTTACTAGAGGATAGTTTATTTATTCTAGTATTTACAGTGTTAGGGATCTGTTTCATAATTGCTATAGGGTGGTTTGAGTCGATATTTATGTATATGGGCGATTGGTTCTCCTTTTGGAAAGGTTTATAAGTGTTATTTTCAAGATCAAATGTTACGCCTAGAAAATTTACTATTTTCAGGTGAGATGATATTTCTATTTTAAAACCTATATATTTGAAAGCCTTAATTATTTTCTTCTGGAGTTGGGATGTAAGAGGTCCATTAGAGTTAGGTATAATAATGAGACCATCATCCCTGTAAAGCCCTACATTTTGGGGGTTAAGAAATCTGCTCAGAATATCTAAAATATACATCCCTATTAGGTCCGCTATTTGAGCAGAATCAAACGCTCCCATTGGGACATCGAAATTGTCACTGTTATTTTTAAACCAAGTAGTGTCGTTAAGTTTAAGTACAGATTTTCTGGAATCCATTATGATTTTAATTTCCTCGTCAGTGATTTCAGTATAGTTTCTAGCAAAATTTAGGCTATTTTCTAATAAATCTTTAGAAATGGAGGGGTAAAAATCGATAATGTCTAATTGGATAAAGGTGGCTTTAATTTTAGATTTTAGATTTTTGAACCACTTAATGGTGTCAGATGAATCTTTCCAAAGGTTTAAGGGATAATTTTCTAATATAGATACGTTTATTCTTTTAAGAATGTTTCTAGAAATTAGTCCTAATTCTGATTTGGAGGGATTTATTAATCTGGACTGTATATTATTTTGAAAGTTAGGTTTATGGTCTGTATGTATGATAGTATGGATATATATGTATAAATAGATGGTAGATGGTATGATATATATGTATAAATAGATGGTAGTATGGATATATATGTATAAATAGATGTACACGTTTGTGAGTATAAATATACTAATATGAAGCATGTTTGAATACTGAATATTTTTTTTTTAACGTGTATGCTGCATGGGTGTGGATGTATATGTATAAATGTTTTTATGTTTGTTTTGTATGTATATGTATATTATATGTGTATGTACGAGTATATGTGTGTGTACATGTACTTAAACATGTGTGTTTTTATGGATTAAACTACTTGTAATCTATATATATATATAGACGTAATTACCTTAGAATTTATATTTGGTAAATGTACATATGTATATGTATATGTATGTATATATATATATATATGTATATATGTATTCTTTTTATATTTTGTTTTGTATGTAGGGTTTTGTGCTTATATATGAATGTATATCTATTTAAGGGTGTGTATGTGTATATGAGTATGTCTCTCTCTCTCTCTCTCTCTATATATATATATATATATACGGATGATTAAATGGTTAGATTAATTTTTTGATATATAGATTTGTATATGGATATATGAATTGTATATGTATGTATATGTGTATATATATATGTGGATGTATATATGTGTGTGTATGTATATATGTATATATATATATATATGTATATGCGTGTGTGTGTGTATGTATATATGTGCGTACGTGCATGAATTGATTTTAAATGAAATATTGGGTCTTTCGAATGACATTTTAAATTTATTTTCTTAATTTGTAATGTCCTTCTTTTGTAATATTCTATAGTTTAAATTTTGTTTTCTTCTGAAGGGAGTTTCATTTCTAAATTTATAATTTAAATTTAAATATACCATTCTTTGACTATTAATAATAGTAATAATATTAGCTAAATTCCTTTAAAATGAAACACTTCCGAAATCACATTGATAAAATTAAATTTTAACTGTGAAATCTATATATATTTTGAAATATAGATAAAGATTGTAAAATGTATGTATAGTCTATGTACGAGGATAAATGAATTTTTGTGTAAATTATCTCAAGTGTTTCTATGGTTTTTTGGGGGTTTTTTTTTTTTTGGACTTGTTAATGATCGTATGTATGTAGGGATTCACATGAATACATTTGTGAGACATATATGAATAAATGAAAATTAATATTACCCTCAAATTCTATTAAATAATGAAACCTAATCTTTAATTTAGTTTACCAATATAATAAATAAATTACATTCATAAATTAATTTTAAATATTAAAATAGATGTTATTGTTATTTTTTTTTTTTTTTTATATTGTGGAAATACAATTAGTCGAGTGAATAAACTATTAAGATTTTAAATATTTCTTTATGTCCTAGATAAATATGTTTATTACAATAATAGTTATATTTAGTCCTGAAACTATTTACTTAAAAAATTAAACATTTAAGTTAATAACAAAAATTTTTTCAGACATCGAATTTTCTATCAAACATTGTAAACTATCTTTTACATAATTTTGTTAAAACAAAATTATAACAACTCCATCTCTCTTTCCCCCTCCCCCTATCTCTCTCTTTACCATAAGACTCACTTGTATACATTTTCTACAATTCATTTCCGTTTTATTACCCATCTAAAGAGGTCAAGTTTCTGTCACTCCTCCTACTCCAATATAAAACATACTTAAGAGAGATATAAAATTAACCCCTCCCTATACTTTATATTGTCTGTTTAACTACCACTCTCAACCCCCTCTATTAAATTACAAAAATTACACTACCCACCAATTTCTAATCCCATTTTTTTTCTCAATTCGTTGTTGGAAGATTTACCTGATGATCCTGAATCCTTAAAAAAGGATGTAGGTGAAATAAATTATCGTAATGGTACATTAAAGTGGTTTGTTTTTCATTACATATATATATATATATATATATATATATATATATATATAGATAATATTAGTGGTAAATATACATATATATGCAAAATCCACAGGTGCATATATACACATGTATATTTTTATTTTTGAATAAAAAATTTCCGAGAGGATAAAATCCAGGTAGAACTCAATGTCCAGGACAGAGTAAGGATATAATTAAAAGGCTTAAACACTAATATTCCATGGTCATAATTTATTCCATTGGAATCGTAAATACGATCCAATTCATCAGACCTACAAATTCAAAAAGAAAACAGAAAAAAACCCACTCCGGAAATAAAAATAGAATTTAGAGAGAGTGTAATTATGAGAGTGTGGGACGAATGTTAGTTTATAAGAGAGGGGTTTAACAGAGAGAGTTTTATTTAAAATTAGGTGTGAGTGGAAGGGGGAAAAAGACTGTTGACGGATGTCTAAAACAGTATAAGGATACACATCGAGGTGACAATACACACACCATGGCCGATCAAATCTTAAAGAAGGAGGGAGAGGTAAGGAAGGAAGTGGTGGGGAAGAAAGATGGGGCGGGTGAAATTAAAATTGAAAGGGACGCTGTGTAATTGAGAAAATTTGACAAAAATAATATCGACTGCAGGTTACAAATCAAATATTATAAACAATAAATATGACGATTATCTAATCTGGCGAGGACCTATATTTTTATGTTCAAAACGCATGCAAAATCACACATACACAATAAGTTATACACGTATATACATACACATCGCCGTGTACCTACATACACACTTACATATATCCATGTACACATACACGTAAATCCACATATTCACACATACATACACACATACATATACATACACACACACACATATACATATATCTGATTCAATATCTCAGATACTAAGCGCTTTCTAATAATTACCGCGCATATGATAAAGAAATAATTACACCTACATATATACACACATACACATACACATACACACACACCTCCATATATATATAAATATATACATACATACATACACATACACACACATATATATATATATACATACATATATATATGTATATATATACATACACACACACACATACATACATATACATGTACACACACACACATACATCCATATATATACATATATACATAGAAAAACACACACATGTATATACACACACACACATACATATACACAAACATCTACTCGTATACATACATGTATATACTACACCCACATACGTATACATGAATATATACACATACACACACATATCCATACATATACATACACATATATACAAATACACACACCCCTAAATATATACCTACATATACCCGTAGCCAAGTACATACATACATACATACACATACATACACACACACACACACACATATATATATATATATATATATATATACCCACATACATACAAATACATACATATAAATTAGAATTTAAAAACTAAATAAGTAAAATTTCAACAATTTATATATACACATATACCCACATTCATACAAATACGTACAAATACATACATATAAATTAGAATTTAAGAACTAAGTAAGTAAAACAATTTGGGCGTAAAAAAAAAAAAAAAAAAAAAAAAAAAACCATAGCGCATCACAAAAACACACACAATGATCTATATAGAGATAAAAAAAATAAACATAATAGTCATTCCATTAAAATGTCATGCCCGATGTTTTGAACCAAGATGGAACTGACATAAGTGACAGAAAGTTACAAAACGGTGTTTATGTTTTGAATCTCTTCTTATGTCTACATTTAGAAAATATCTCATTACGAAGATTCAACAGTTCATCTTGATTTTTATCTTTGATAATAAAAATTTTTTCCGTCAAGCACAGATCACACCGATCGCGGAAGTTATTAGGTGTTTTGGCTCTTGATAGGTATCTCCATTTCAAAAGTGGGGTTAACCCCTTATCCACCAGATCCCAGTAGTGTTTGGATAAGGAAGTTTGACTTCTAAGGCATCTATATCTAAAAGAGTGTCTATGGTTGTATAGACGCTGCTTCCAATTACCGGCGGATATACCTATATATCTTTTTTTCTCGTTTATATTTTCCTCGGGAAAGATAGTTGCCTCGTATATTACATTTTTGTAGTTACATTTACATATTTATATATATAAATAAAACTATAAACAAAACTAGAACTTGAAATAGATTTGGGATGAGCCATGCCCTTTATGCCTACATGAAAAACTACACATTATTAAGTTTCTAAATAATAAAAATCTATTAAACAATAGACATGAGTTAACGGTTTTTTGCTGACATCATCAAATTCTTGTATTGAATAATTAGCATAAAAACAAACAAACAATAAAATAATTTTTAAAATACATAGTCCTAATAAATAGTTTAAATACCCTACAAAAAAAGATAACCCTTTATGAAGTCGTCAAAAAACAAATGTTACGACAGTTTTTTATATACACAAAACCCTTTTCGAAAAAAATAAAATAAATAAATCTCCATAGACACGTAAACCAGACTAGACGAAATCTTCTTCCGTTTTAAATTTAGACACCCCAACCTTACCCTGACTTGACATCTATGACTGTAACTCTATACTGATACAAATTATTAACACCCTACACCCCTTCTATTTAAACAATCGCCCTAGCCGTTACCATGGAAATTTTGATTCCAATAATGAATATGCTATTAAAACACGTAAATTTCAGAAATAAGTTATTCCCAAAAAAATTTCGCTTGAAGATGGAACAGAGCTTACTTTAATTCAATTTAATTCAAATAATTATACTGAAGTTTTCGGCTGTTGTTTTGAAACATGTGAACTCTTATGTAGCGTATTGGAATCATATTTTTAAATAAAAAATTATATATATATATATATATATATATATGTCGTCACACATTATGAAATTATTTTAAGACATTTTTTATGTTTATACGTTTTTTTTTAGATACAAATATTTATAGATACAAATATAAAAAGAACTTATACACATAAAAATGCCTTAAAATAATTGTCGGGCTGTGTTCATTTCATAATGTGTGACGTCATTTGTTCGGATTTGGATACGGATCGAGAGAAATCATGAAGAAAAAACAGTAAAATCGACCTTGCTAACCAAAACGCTCCTCTGTGGCTCAATCGGTAAAAGCACGTCAGGCTATATGATGGTTCCATATAGGATACAGGTTCGATTCGTGTAGGATGATGCATATTTTCTATGACAATTTCTCGGACATTCAGGTCAGTAAATGTCGTTAATACTGTTTATTATAAACAGCGCATTTACTTAAATATTTGTATCTATAAAAAGAATGTAGAAACATAAAAAATGTCTTTATACATACATATATATATATATATATATATATATATATATATATATATATATATATATATCCGAATACAAGGTTGGTATAGATGAAATAAACTTCCAGTAACCAAAATACTATTTTTTTCAAAAGTAGTCAATACAGAGTACAGCGAATAATATTTATTTAAAAATTATAAGCTAGGTATGTTATAACATCACTACAAAAATAGCCATTTTGTTCCAATACTTCTGGTGTTGCAAACCATCACCATCACTTGACAAGACACCAGAAGTGTTGAAACAAAATAGCTATTTTTGTAGTGATACCTAGGTTTTAATATATATATATATATATATTAGGTTGGTGCAAAAATAATGACGTAATAATGTCGTTTTTTGACGTTAAAAAATACGTCAAAAACGACATTATTACGTCATTATTTTTGCACCAACCTAATATATATATATATATACACACACACACACACACACACACACATATATATATATATATATATATATATATATATATATATATATATATATATATATATGGTGTACCAAAAAAGACACAATTCAAAATGTGAATATCTGAGTATCAACATGTGCCAGGCCAACAAAATTACATAGGCTTCATGTTGAAAAATAAAATATTTATCAAAGAGACGTTGATTTTATAACCGATTTCACAAAACTTCACCAATGTCCAATATGTGCCCCTCCTGTGACACTACACACGTTAAGTCGGTAATCCAGTTTCTGCCAAATACGCTGTAGCATGCATTGCGTAACATTCTCTGGCGTCTCAGCGATTCTTTGCTTAAGTTCCTCTAGGTTTGTAGGAAGAGGGGGATATAGACCTGTCCTTTCACATAGACCTATAGAAATAAAATCACAAGTCAAGTGAACGTGGTGGTCATTTCAACCTCACATTGGCATTGTCACTAGCACGCTCGAAATTCCTGGTAGATTTTCATTGCGATAAGTCCGCACCGTGGCTCTGGAGAATGTTACACAAGACATGCTACGGCGTCTTTTGAAGAGTGTTTCACGTGTACAGCCAATGTGAAAATTAAACAGACAGACCTTTTTAATTATATGTGTTTGGATATATATGAAGTAGTCTCTATATGTGACTAACATAGAAATCACTTTAAAAAACATCACCATTCGTCTATATATATATATATATATATATATATATATATATATATATATATATATATATATATATATTATTATTATTTATTTAAGAATTATAACATAAATATGTTATATAATCACTACAAAAATAGCCATTTTGTTTCAACACCTCTAGTGTCTTATCAAGTGATTTTGTTGAATGTAGAATAAAGGGTTTTAAAAGGTTCAAATATAAATCAGGTGCAACTCCGGGGGTCAGGCTCGTCGGAATAAGCCTGAGAGAGTCATCATTCAAGTATATAAATTTCAATGCAACAAAAATCTTTCGTAGTGGGACGTTTTCATTCGTAACTTCAGCTGGATCCAAAATTCATTGTTTTAACTCCGCGCCTCAAAATTTGAACGGAAATAGATTGCATTGATATTGTTCATAATAATGAAGAAAGAATGAAAGAAAGAAAAAAGAAAGACAAACAAAGAAAGAAAGTAACTAAAATATAATGAAATAAAATTAATGTGGCTAGTCGGGCTGAGTACGTATGAGCTTCACAGACCCTGGAGACATACTTAATAGGCAATGTATTTCTTGCTTTAATTTTATAATATTTTTTTAAAATCTCTAATGATTTATATATGATGTATTTCAAAGAACAGATTTTTATTTCAGCTTATTGTTTTCAAATATCCATTTTGATTAATTTATTCCGAACAGTATAAGATTTTGTAGCGAAATGTATCTTTTGAGAAACGGTATATTAAATTTAGTCTGACTTAATCCAAAATTACTATGTTGCTCTCCCCAGATTCACCAAGCCCAACCTTCAATCTCAAACTACGTTGTCTGGAAAAGTCAATTTTCGTGAGAAGACAATTCCAGAATGATGCCGTAGGAGTAAGGATGAGACGATTTCCCTGTCGGCTCGGTGGCAATTAATATTATATATATATATATATATATATATATATATATATATATATATATATATTCATGAATCATTCATACAAAAAACAAATACAAAGGTTAATGATTTAATTTCTCATAGCATTTTTCGGATTACATCTCTATTTTCGTTGTCCTCTTATTACTGAGAGTAAAAACAAGAACAAAATCTATTTCCATGCCTGAGGATGTCTGTAGGAACAGACGAAAGCTTGTAAAAATAATAAGACCTTATGCAACTGAAATTTATAAACAAGGATCTTATCATTCATAAACAGGTTCGGGGTTTTTGTATATTATTTGAATTGTTTGCGATGATGGATTCTCGTCAATTAAATCATTAACCTTTGTATTTGTTTTTGTATGAATGATTCATGAATATATATATATATATATATATATATATATATATATATATATATATATATATATATATATACATCATCACCCTTCGACCTCCCTATGGTTGGTCGGAACTCCATGGACAATGGTTTTCTACACAGTTCGGTCCCTGTATTGTTGTCGCCAGATGCCTAGTGTCCAACCCTGAGTCCCGAGTGTAATTAAAATGATTGATTGTTCACTATGGGAGGCGTCCTATTTTGAGCGACTGTTGAACCTTAAATTCAACACAGATCCCTTGTGGGGCTCTTACATACAATCAAGCAGCTTTTTCCGCGAACCCCTGCTCTGTGGAATCGACTCCCAAGTGGGTGTTTTCCTGATCTCTATAATCATATCCTGTTCGTTATCATCCCAACTCTCTATAATCATAACCTGTTCGTTATCATCCGAATAACTTGTGCCTCCTACTCTGTAAACCTCTACCTTGAGTGACCCCCGGGCATTCAACAGGCGGAATATCAAAAATGGGTGTTTATATAAGTTTTACTATGCGGCAGTGAAAGCTACACAATGTGTGTGCCATTTTCTGCTTGCACGACAGCAATTGTGCATTTGATCAAGAGGCAGTGCACTTTGAATATTGCAATAAAAACAGCTTCGAACACTTCCTTAATGATGTTCGCTCCAAATAAATGGTTAGATAAACATGTCTCCCATTGATTTTTACCTTCTTGTATACAGCAATGTTAATGGCAAACAAACAATAAACTGACAGTCGTAAAAACGGAAATCTGGAGATACTTTTGACTCACTATATATATTTATATATATATGTGTGTGTGTGTGTGTGTGTGTGTGTGTGCGCGCACGCGCGGAGATAGATAGTTGCCTCTGTCTCAGGGTAACCTCCGGGATTAGTTATGCACTCTTTACAAAGAAAGAAAGAAAGAAAGAAAGAAAGAAAGAAAGAAAGAAAGAAAGAAATGAACAAACTTTAGATAGATAGATAGATAGATAGATAGATAGATAGATATGAACAAACTGAGATAGATAGACATAAACAGACTGAGATATGAACAGACTGACATAGATAGAAGCAGATTTAGATCGAAACAGACTAAGATAGATAGATAGATAGATAGATAGATAGATAGATAGATAGATATTAGGTTGGTGCAAAAATAATGACTCAATAATGTCGTTTTTGAACGTATATTTTAACGTCAAAAAACGACATTATTACGTCATTATTTTTGCACCAACCTTATAGATAAATAGATAGATAGATATGAAGGAACTTTAGATAGATAGATAGATAGATAGATAGATAGATAGATAGATAGATATGAACAAGCCTCAAATAGATAGATAGATAGATAGATAGATAGATAGATAGATAGATAGATAGATAGATAGATATGAACAAGCCTCAAATAGATAGATTGATAGATAGATAGATAGATAGATAGATAGATAGATAGATAGATAGATAGATAATGCGTGTTTTTCAGAACTATTGAATTATCTTCACTTGAAAGAATCTTTATTTTTCGAGTCTCCAATAAAAGTATCACAGGGGATTAACCATATTGATTCTCCCTCGAAAAATCGTAAACTTCTTGTATCGAAGTTACATATCAAGGCGAAGTATTTCAACATTGTTGATCAATATCTTTCCATTCGACACACCGACGTTCGCATAAAAGTCGTTCTCTTTCTAAAAAAAAAAAAGAAAAAAATAGAAAAAACCAAACCCTTATGCACTTTCTATCGTGGAAATTAGATGGAAATAGAAAAAGGAAGCAAATCAAAACAACCTCACGACGAGTTGGTGCCGAGAAATTCTTGGTTCGACCAAGAAGTGATTCAAATAAAAAAAAAAGAAAGAAATTTTTATATTTGGCCATTTGATCAGATGTTTGGATATAGGTCGAGTTGAGAAGTTTCCGTCAATCGTAGCAAAATAATACGAGCATCTACAAATAACGAAATGTGGGACTCGTTTTGGTTTCGTTTCGCTTATATTCTCATCCTTTAGTTTAATCCAAATATTCCCACCGGTGGGGCATAGTAATATTTTGGTGTGGCATGCGTAGGATGCGCACCCTTCGGCGCTACTATGCCAACAGAATAAGGGGACAATTCGAGAATGAGTTATAAACAGTGTATTGTTATCTAGTGAGCACAAATTTCATTTTGCATCATAATTAAAATGATCAAAGTATATTACATAATAAGCTTTCATTCAAATATTTTATATATATGCCTTTCAGTTCACTGATATGTTTTGAAATTATATATATTTTACTGTCGTTTTGTTTTGTGTGTTTTTTTAATTTTCCTCTTTCATAAACGCCATGGTCTTTGGAGGCTTGTTTAGAGATGAGGTTAATGGCCTTTTAAGCTTCCTTCACGTGAATTGCAGCAAAATTTGAATATGTAAGAATTAAATATTACAATGGAGGGTAACCCAAATCGATGGGAACCACTGGTTTAATTTTAATTCCTGTTCTTTTATTGTTATCTCTCCTTAATAATGTTTATTGTTTCTCATCTTCTTATATTTGGCCATTTGATCAGATGTTTGGATATAGGTCGAGCCGAGATGTTTCCGACAATCGTTGCAAAATGATACGAGCATCTACAAATAACGAAATATGGGACTCGTTTTGGTTTCGTTTCGTTTCGTTTCGTTTATATTTTTATCCTTTAGTTTTAATTCCTGTTCTTTTATTGTTCTCTCTCCTTAATAATGTTTATTGTTTCTCATATTCTGTAACAACCAGTAAGCCCTTTTTGTCTTAGTTACTTTATTGCCTTGCTTGGGGTGAAATGACTTTAAAAAAAGCATTTCGTTTCATTATTCCACATTTTAAATGTTTGACTCGTTTTTCATCATTCCTGTTTTCTTTTCTTTTTCCCTTCCTCGATTTTTCATTTATTTTCGCGTTCGTCTGTTTTTGTATTTTTTTTTTGTTTTGTTTTTTTCAGAAACTGATTTTTATTTCTACTAAATTTTATTTTCCTTATATGGTTATTCTATTTTATCTTGTTTTATTTTTATTTATAACATTTTCATTTTTGATTGAATTTGCATTTTATCTTTTCAACCCCAAGCAAGGCGACAACGCCTCAAATTTTATTAACATCTACGAAGAACAGGAAATTGTGGCGTATCATGATCGCTCACGGGACACGGCACAGAAAAAGAAGAATATCTACTGGTCATAAAGACCGTGGTCGGTTTGCTAGAGTTATTAAGTAACAAATTAACCCTCGCTTCTGGAGGGAATTACATCTGGTGCTACTGCTAAATCTCATAACATAAAGATGTTGAGCTCATAAGAATCACCTTGTCTCGTCAGCTCTCATGAATTCAGCAGTGCTTCGGAACATCCTCCAGCGCCAAATTATTCAGTTGGAGATCCTGGCAAGTGAAGTCCTTCCAACGAGGCGGCTTATGGCTACATCACATTCAAAGATCAACACCGAGACTGGTCAGTAGAAAAATGGGTGACCGCTTGTAAAAAAAAAAAAAGTGCTGTAAGCTTTAATGTGCGGGTGGTGTAATGGATAATGTCTCGAAATTGTTAATCGGAGAGCCGAGTTCCAATTCCTGTTGGGTTCTTTTTATTTACTTGCGCGCGAATAACATTTGGGAAAGGTATAAAACCACCTCTTTCTCATCCCCGGCTATAAGTTAATTAGTTAAACAATCTAAAAAATGTTTCTGACTTTAAATAACCTACATAGCGTTGATAAGCCAAAGGATCAAGCAATCCTTTGCGTGGGCTGTCGTCAGGTCATCCACTCTTTACGAAATGAAAAATTAGTTATACAGGGTGTTAGGAAAATAGAGGCGACAGGCTGTTTCATGCTAGACGCAATCGTCAGGCCATGAATGTTGTTTTTTCTCTCGGCTATTTATATATACGAGTTAGTGGTGCATTGTGGGTAGTCTGTTTTTGCGGTTATTTTGCCGGGAGTCGTTTATTTGTTTATTTATTTATTTATTTATTTATTTGGGTTAGATTATTTTACTTGTTTTTATTTATTTTTATCTTTTATTTTTACTTTTTTTATTTCTTATATATTTATTTATTTTTATTTTAATCGGTGTTTTATTAACGTAGTTAAAATTGTTTGTATCGCTTATTTAATAGTTTTGTTTTGGTTTGGGAAGATAATTAAAGGTATTTATTCAATTTTGGGGTTGATTGCTGTAGTTTGTTCTAACTATTATTTTGGCAGGAGCAGTTCTTAATTTGTTTATTACTCCATTTATTTATTTGGATTGAATATCTTTACTTGTTTTTCTAACGGTTAATTTATCGGGATCGGTTTGTTAGTTTGTCTATTTATTTGCATTAATTTAGATTAATTTATTTTACTTGTTTTTATTAATTATTTATTATACTGTATATTTTATTTACTCTATTCGGTTTTCGATTTTTAAGTAACGTAGTATTTTTTATCGTTATATAACAGCTATAGCTATGTTTTTCGTCCAATTTTTGGTTTGATTTTCATAGGCTAATATTTTGGTCATATTGGTTTGTTAATTTGTTTATTATTTACTTTATTTGGATTCATTGATTTTGTTTTTTATTTTTTATTTATTTATTTATTTATTCTATTTCGTCTATTCTAACGGCTTTGATTAGGTAATTTGTTTCGGTTAATTTATTTTAATTATTTTATTGTCATTTTGTTTATTTTTTTCAATTTTCGATTTTATAGTTATATTTATTTCAGATTTCAGCCTAATAAGGTTCTAACAACTGAAGAACGGGTATTTCTCGTCGAACACATATTTTGAGAAGGCGGTAAATAGACAAATTTGATGCGATACACCCGTTCTTCATCGCAATGCAGTTCGTAAGCTGGATTATAAACTTCGGGAAATAGGATCTGTGGACGATACCAGTCGTTGTGGAAGGCCAGAAGAGAAAGAAAACATTAAGAAAGTTAGCGCAGCAGCAAGATATAGGTCTTCCGTCAGACCAAAATTAAAACTCTTCCAGCACAAAATAATGGCGAGCAACTGAAATCTCTGTCACCTCTTCACCGACAATTATTTTATTAAAAACCTTTTATTTTCACACGAATTCTTTTTTTTTTTTTTAATATTGTAAACTAAGAAACTAAGGCACCTTGAAGTACTCGAGCGGTGACGAACACCTCTACCAAACTTGGACTTGTCTCAAGATCGATTTATAAACACGTCTGTATTAGATTGTTGAACGTTATCTTTTGGACGTATTTATTCGTCTAAAATCAATTTCGGTGGAAACGTATATACACGTCTACACCAGAGACAGTGTTGATATATAGGAAAGACACGAGAAAAACAGAAATCTATTTCTTTTTCCCCCCATTTTGGGTTACATAGTGGGTAGGCCTTTAGCATTATATGGTAACTAGTCTAGAAGGTCTACTCTGAATTAAAAACCGTGGAGAAATCAACACGAAACAACACCACTATAATTCCCAAGATATCACGGAAATTCGTAGTGAAAAAAATTTGTGGAGACCCATGATCACCCTCATCCTGTAGGTATATTGCCTATTAACAAATAGTTGTAATAATGGTGAAACTAGTAATAGTGGGCTGTTACTTCCATAGTCAACCTTGTCGTCGGCCAATAAAGATATCATAACGATATTAACGAACAGTCCTAGACAGTGAAATAAAACTCATTCGAAGTTTCTCGCCTTGAAATTGGCGTTGGAGTACGTAGTTACTTCCCTTGACTTTATTATCATGGCCTCTCTGTAAGCGGTTCATCCATCTTGCGTTCACCGCCTCGTATTCTCTTTTCTTTAAAAGTTTCCAGCCAGGGAAGCGAAAACGAATGTCGAAAACAAAGACGGTTAAAATAAACCAAGCTCGAAAACAGACGACGAAAATAATGAACCACCGTCTAACCAACCAACCGACAATTGTTACGCTAAACAATGTAGGAAAATAGACTATAATTGCTGCACTTCAAGAAGGAAAGTAAAGACACTGTTGTCGGTTAACTTTTAACTAAACATGGCGGCCAATAATACGTTCCAGTCTAGTGTACAGAAGTAGGTTTGTTTTAAGTATCTTCTTTTTTGCTTTTTAATAAAATCCACTTCGAGCAACATCAACTGTCCAGACTGGGGAAGCTTCGGCACAGGATAATGTTTAACAAAAATCTTTACTTAACCATCATGACTCAACAGTAAGTTCGATCCACACTGCCTTACACTTATGAAATTGAAGCAAACAAACCTAAACCTTAGTAAGTGACAACTCACATGTTTCCTCCGTAAGTAGGAGTAGATTAACAAACCACATATTAAAGGTTTTCGTTTCCTACAACTTTCAAACTGAGGGGAGGTATAGTTTCCCGGAGCCTCGTCTGGGGGATAACCTCTGACATGTGCCAGGTAAGTAAGTAACATATGCATGTTATAACATCACTACAAAAATAGCCATTTTGTTTCAACACCTCTGGTGTATTATCAAGTGATGGTGTTGATTGCGAAATGAAGAGTTTTTGGAGAAAAAAATTATATATATAAATTTATATATATAAAAGTTTACTAAATACAAGTGTCGGCATGATTGAATTATTTCCTTCATACCCTCCTCAATTGTCACCGGCTCCATTTGCTACGGTACCCTTATTATTTTTTCAGCACATTTCCCGCCACTATTGCCCCAACTGGCGCCTTTATTAAACTTATATAAAGAAAAATTTCCCGCCAAAAATTTATTTGGAAAAGCGCTTTAATTTCGTAAATTGAACACTGCCTATCATCACGACAGTTCCAGGCGATATTTCTATTTTGTACACGTGAGTACTGTGAATTGTATTTTAGTTGGTTGATTTTCTTTACTGGCATATCAACACATCTATGGGTTATTTAATGCCGAGAACTAAATATTTTGAACATCATTTATGGCTTCATCAAAATATATTTTGAACGCAATTGTCCGCAGATAAAATGTATTGTTGGTCATTTTGCTGTAAAAAGCTATTTCTGGTAATTTTAAATTAAATAGGTATTGTTGGTTGGTTTATTTTATTTAGCGGCATATCAACCTGTATTTGTTATTTAATGCCGAAATCTAAATATTTTGAACAAAATTCTATGGAATATATTTTGAACGTAAATTGTATGCCATCAACCACAGATAAAATATATTGTTAGTCATTTTTCTATGAATATGTATTGTTCATTTTTATATAAAAATGAATTGCTAGTAATTTTACTATAAAAAGAAATTTTTTATACTTTCATGGATTATTTTTTTGTTTGTTTGTGGGCTCACTATTTGACCATAGCTGGGACCCTAACAAGTGCTACCACAACGGGTCAAGGTGAACCTGGGAGCAACAACAATTAAGAGATGGTTTGACACTCTTCAAATTCTCCATATCAGAGGCCTTGCAGTCGGATGTAGTTTATCGTAATATCCATGACTATTAGATTGTTATATATATATATATATATATATATATATATATATATATAATAATATTTTTTAATATTTTTTTAAAATATGATTCCTTCGCTACATAAGAGTTCTCATGTTTCAAAAACAAGAGCCGAAACCATCAATATAATTATTAAAATTAAGTTGAATTACGGTGTCAAGTCCCGTTTCATCCTCAAGTGAAAATTTAGGAATAAGCTATCTTGTGGTTTGCGCGTGTTTATAAGTATGGTCCATTGCAACATTAATTACTATGGAAACGTCTGTGTACAGGTATCATATATAAGTCATAGACACTTATATACATATGTGTGTGTGTGTGTGTGTGTGTGTGTGTGTGTGTGTGTGCATTTCTGTGTGTGCGTGTGTGTGAGTGTATATAAAAATAAATAAAAGTATATATTTGTAATGAAAGGGCTGGATTTATTTATTACGTAAACGTTATTTTTGTGGATACTCGTGTTTAAGTAGACGCCCCGTTTCTTTATTAAATAGTATATTTATTATCTACTGGCGGCCTGGATATTCGAGAAATCTTAATAGAGAAAAATACGCTCTCTGCGCAGTACTCGAACCTGGGGAAAACCGTCATTAGATCTGACGTGCTTTGACCTCTCGGCTACAGAGTGCGTCGATGACCAAGCAATGACCTGAATAGTACCGTTAAACACATACCTTTCTCTGACTCTTTAAATAAACATATCTCCACATTTCTATCCTAACGCAAGCAAAGCAATTTGCAAGGTAAGAGATGGATTTATATTTTGATTTTTAAATCCAACACATTTTTTATTCTAAAACGTTATTTTTTATGGATGCACGTATTTAAGTAGACGCCCCGTTTACTTATTCTCTCGTATGATTACTCGAATATTCAGACAGATAGACAAAAATAAATATATATATATATATATATATATATATATATATATATATATATATATATATATATATATATATATCGTTTAATAAATAAACGGAATGTCTACTCAATTACGAGTATCCACTAAAAATAACGTTTAAGCTATAAAAATCTGTTGGATTAATAAATAAAAATTCATCCCTTTCTTGTCATATATATATATATATGTGTGTGTGTGTCTTTCTGTCTGTCTATCTGTCACTATTAAAGGAAGAGAGAAAATTACTGTGTTGATACATATTTTATTCCGAGTACTTTCGTCATAGCATATTACCGTCATCTGCGTGTTGTTTATTTGAAGAAAAATATTGTAGTGTTCATCATTTTCAAAGACAATTCTGTGTTCATCGAAAAGTTAAAATTCTTTTCCTTTTTGAAATGAAGAACGCTGAGTTGAGTATGTGCGATTGGCTTGGGTAACGCTTCAGGGAGGTAACTAAGTTATGGTGTTTACGAAAGTTTTTTTTAAATAAAAAACTAAAACACATCCAAACACACTTAAGGAACCTTAAAACATACACACACACGTAGTTATAATTATTATTATTCTTAATACGCCATATCCCTTCAGGCCGATGGTAACCATGACTCTTCACAACTTCCTTTTCTTTATCTGTATATTACCATGTGGGGATGATCGTGAAATGGTTTACCGTTGCTCTCTCCGGAGTCTTGAATTCATAGTTTTAGACAGATTGTTACCGAGGGAACAGAGCTAAATTTACCTTTTTAATTAACCCATAGCTGGTGTAAGGAGAAAAAAGAGAGGTATTCGTGGCCTTCAAACAGCTATTTACGCCAAAATGAATGCAACTGACTTAGCAGGAATTTGAACTCAGCATGCTGATTTTACACGCTTATATCTATGATGTTGTCTACCTTTATCATTCTAAAATTTAACGTACACACGTATCCGCGCAAAGACGCACAGACAGTTTCATGTATACGCATGTAATTATCGATTACTTGTAAACAATTATACTTCGGATCAACTGTCGGTTCCAGACAGACTTGATTACTTATCGATTATATACTTTTTCTTTTCTTTTTACTGTATGTTTTTTTTTTTTTTTCATTTCATCTTTGAAATTTCTTTTATAAATCAACATTAACTTATTTGTATTATTTTTACTTTATTCATTTCAAAAACAAACAAATTCTTCGTTTCCGCCATTATTCATGGACCGAACATGTGAGCAACGATGAAGTTTTGGAGAAGATGCAAACAAAAATGGAAACTCATGCTTAACATCAGGAAAGAGCAGTCGAGATTTCTGGGATACGTAATGAGAAAGAAGGGCTTGAGAAATCTGATACTCACAGGGCGGATAGAGGGAAAAAAAGGACAAGGAAAAGCAACACGTGACATACTTAACGGGCAAGTGGATAGCAAAACAGGGTCTGGGAAAAATAACAAAATGGTAAAACTTATTGAGAGCTACAAGGAACAGGAAGATGTGGAGAGTCATGATCATCTACGTTCTGGAAGGACACGGCACCTAAAAGAAGAACGGCTTCAGTTAGGATTTGAACTCACCAATCACATTTATCCGTGCCAATAACCGCTATGCTATGTGCACATCTTCATACTCAGTCGTCGTTATATAAGTTATCGGTTTTTAGTTCTGAGGTGCTCTTCTCGACAAAGCGTGAAAGAGAGAGAACCCCTACCTCCACCCTCCTTGTCGTATGCACATAAAGTCCTGTGTTCGCAAAACGCTATCATCGCCTAAAGGAGAAATGTAGTTGAGACACTGTGATTTCTCTCACGAATCGAACCAATCGATTCTTGGTCGGTAAAAAATTCAGTTACGGAGACCCCAGCAACAATACCCAGTCTGGTGACGCTTTGACCCTAGCGCGGTGACCCTGTAGTCTCTAGGGAGTGTCTATAGTTAGCTGGCATGGTGGAGAAATGTATTCATGCCTTTCTCCCAGAAACTATAAGACGGAATGCGTGGTCATCAGCAAAAAGATGAGCCCAAAACACGATTTACAGGACGGGGACATTAAAATCAAGCAGGTGCGGAAATTTAAATATCTGGGAAGTGTTTTGACAGAGGACGGAAAGTACGACGCTGAGATCCGAAGACGAATTAGGATGGCCAAAGACACATTCCAAAAGCTGAGCAGAGTATTACGAGACAGGAGGATTTCTTTGGTAACAAAGAAAAGAGTACTAAACTCTTACGTGATATCTGTCCTCCTTTACGGCAGTGAATGTTGGACGGTCTCCTCAAAGGTGAAGAGGAGGCTCGAGGCAACAGAAGTATGGTTCTACAGAAGGATGCTAAGGATGTCATGGACCGAACATGTGAGCAACGATGATGTTTTGGAGAAGATGCAAACAAAAAGGAAACATACTTAACGTTAGGAAGAGGCAATCAAAATTTCTGGGATACGTAATAAGAAAGAACGTCTTGGAAATTCTGATACTCACAAGGCGGATAGAGGGAAAGAGGGATAAGAGAAAACAATACGTGACATACTTAATGGGCTTGAGCAAGTGGATGGCAGAATGGGGTCTGGAAGAAATAACAAAATGTCAAAGCTTTTTGAGAAATTCACGGAACAGGAAGATGTGGAGAGCTATGATCACCTACGTCCTGAAGTGACGCGGCACATAAAATAGGTATCCACCATCAATCTCGTTCCTGGGAAATCGGACCTGTGGCTGAGCTTCCGTTTCGTCAATAACCGGGTGGTTGGCAATCATGCTTCACCCCATCATCAGGTCCTTTGTAGTTTTGCTTTCCCCTATCCCGCAAGCCATAAAAGGATGAGACCTAGCCGCCAATCAAGTACTGCGCTTAAATTTAAAAAAAAAACTCAAGGTACCAAAGAAGGAAGCTCATCAGAACAATTGCCATTAAAGTAATTATAGAACAGTCACAAGGAAACTATATTGCGGCGGTTGGAAAGTGACTGAAGCCGAGATGTCAGGTCAGGACCAATAATATTGCAGATCCTTTTTTCTTTGTTTTTTTTTTTATTTTTATCAGGAATCTCTAGATATATAGCAGGAGCACCAAAACAGATCAAAGTTGACTGGAAAGCAGGAAGCCGGAAGTGAGATCGACAAGCAAGAAGCGTGACAGAAGAAGCTGTTAGCATAGAACTTACGGTTATATATCGCCATTTCAAACATAAGAAGATGAGACATTGCCGCCAATCTAGTAGTAAACTTAAATTCATAACGTCGAGGTACCAAAGAGGAAATCTCATCAGACCAATTACGTATCTGTCAATATTTCTGAGGTGAGGCATCGTAATTAATTAAATTATATTATATTTACAATGTTCGGGCCGTTGTCCTTGTCATTGTTGCCATATTCACGACGTTTCGGCCGTTGTACGTTCCGTCCTTCTTCAGAATCTGTCTATATTTCTGAGATGAGATACTGTAAGCATTTACGTCATTTACATGGTTCGGACTGTTGTCCTGATCTTCGTTGATATATCCACGACGTTTCGGCCGTTGTACGTTCCGTCCTTCTTCAGAATCTGTCTATATTTCTGAGATGAGATACTGTAAGCATTTACGTCATTTACATGGTTCGGACTGTTGTCCTGATCTTCGTTGATATATCCACGACGTTTCGGCCGTTGTACGTTCCGTCCTTCTTCTGAATCTGTCTATATTTCTGAGATGAGATACTGTAAGCATTTACGTCATTTACATGGTTCGGACTGTTGTCCTCATCTTTGTTGACATATTCACGACGTTTCGGCCGTTGTACGTCCAGTACTTCTTCAGAATCTGTCTATATTTCTGAGATGAGATACTGTAAGCATTTACGTCATTTACATGGTTCGGACTGTTGTCCTCATCTTTGTTGACATATTCACGACGTTTCGGCCGTTGTACGTCCAGTACTTCTTCAGAATCTGTCTATATTTCTGAGATGAGATACTGTAAGCATTTACGTCATTTACATGGTTCGGACTGTTGTCCTCATCTTTGTTGACATATTCACGACGTTTCGGCCGTTGTACGTCCAGTCCTTCTTCAGAATCTGTCTATATTTCTGAGATGAGATACTGTAAGCATTTACGTCATTTACATGGTTCGGACTGTTGTCCTCATCTTTGTTGACATATTCACGACGTTTCGGCCGTTGTACGTCCAGTCCTTCTTCAGAATCTGTCTATATTTCTGAGATGAGATACTGTAAGCATTTACGTCATTTACATGGTTCGGACTGTTGTCCTCATCTTTGTTGACATATTCACGACGTTTCGGCCGTTGTACGTCCAGTCCTTCTTCAGAATCTGTCTATATTTCTGAGATGAGATACTGTAAGCATTTACGTCATTTACATGGTTCGGACTGTTGTTCTCATCTTTGTTGACATATTCACGACGTTTCGGCCGTTGTACGTTCCGTCCTTCTTCAGAATCTGTCTATATTTCTGAGATGAGATACTGTAAGCATTTACGTCATTTACATGGTTCGGACTGTTGTCCTGATCTTCGTTGATATATCCACGACGTTTCGGCCGTTGTACGTTCCGTCCTTCTTCAGAATCTGTCTATATTTCTGAGATGAGATACTGTAAGCATTTACGTCATTTACATGGTTCGGACTGTTGTCCTGATCTTCGTTGATATATCCACGACGTTTCGGCCGTTGTACGTTCCGTCCTTCTTCTGAATCTGTCTATATTTCTGAGATGAGATACTGTAAGCATTTACGTCATTTACATGGTTCGGACTGTTGTCCTCATCTTTGTTGACATATTCACGACGTTTCGGCCGTTGTACGTCCAGTACTTCTTCAGAATCTGTCTATATTTCTGAGATGAGATACTGTAAGCATTTACGTCATTTACATGGTTCGGACTGTTGTCCTCATCTTTGTTGACATATTCACGACGTTTCGGCCGTTGTACGTCCAGTACTTCTTCAGAATCTGTCTATATTTCTGAGATGAGATACTGTAAGCATTTACGTCATTTACATGGTTCGGACTGTTGTCCTCATCTTTGTTGACATATTCACGACGTTTCGGCCGTTGTACGTCCAGTCCTTCTTCAGAATCTGTCTATATTTCTGAGATGAGATACTGTAAGCATTTACGTCATTTACATGGTTCGGACTGTTGTCCTCATCTTTGTTGACATATTCACGACGTTTCGGCCGTTGTACGTCCAGTCCTTCTTCAGAATCTGTCTATATTTCTGAGATGAGATACTGTAAGCATTTACGTCATTTACATGGTTCGGACTGTTGTCCTCATCTTTGTTGACATATTCACGACGTTTCGGCCGTTGTACGTCCAGTCCTTCTTCAGAATCTGTCTATATTTCTGAGATGAGATACTGTAAGCATTTACGTCATTTACATGGTTCGGACTGTTGTTCTCATCTTTGTTGACATATTCACGACGTTTCGGCCGTTGTACGTTCCGTCCTTCTTCAGAATCTGTCTATATTTCTGAGATGAGATACTGTAAGCATTTACGTCATTTACATGGTTCGGACTGTTGTCCTGATCTTCGTTGATATATCCACGACGTTTCGGCCGTTGTACGTTCCGTCCTTCTTCAGAATCTGTCTATATTTCTGAGATGAGATACTGTAAGCATTTACGTCATTTACATGGTTCGGACTGTTGTCCTGATCTTCGTTGATATATCCACGACGTTTCGGCCGTTGTACGTTCCGTCCTTCTTCAGAATCTGTCTATATTTCTGAGATGAGATACTGTAAGCATTTACGTCATTTACATGGTTCGGACTGTTGTCCTGATCTTCGTTGATATATCCACGACGTTTCGGCCGTTGTACGTTCCGTCCTTCTTCTGAATCTGTCTATATTTCTGAGATGTGATACTGTAAGCATTTACGTCATTTACATGGTTCGGACTGTTGTCCACATCTTTGTTAACATATTCACGACGTTTCGGCCGTTGTACGTCCAGTACTTCTTCAGAATCTGTCTATATTTCTGAGATGAGATACTGTAAGCATTTACGTCATTTACATGGTTCGGACTGTTGTCCTCATCTTTTTTAACATATTCACGACGTTTCGGCCGTTGTACGTCCAGTACTTCTTCAGAATCTGTCTATATTTCTGAGATGAGATACTGTAAGCATTTACGTCATTTACATGGTTCGGACTGTTGTCCTCATCTTTGTTGACATATTCACGACGTTTCGGCCGTTGTACGTCCAGTACTTCTTCAGAATCTGTCTATATTTCTGAGATGAGATACTGTAAGCATTTACGTCATTTACATGGTTCGGACTGTTGTCCTCATCTTTGTTGACATATTCACGACGTTTCGGCCGTTGTACGTCCAGTCCTTCTTCAGAATCTGTCTATATTTCTGAGATGAGATACTGTAAGCATTTACGTCATTTACATGGTTCGGACTGTTGTCCTCATCTTTGTTGACATATTCACGACGTTTCGGCCGTTGTACGTCCAGTCCTTCTTCAGAATCTGTCTATATTTCTGAGATGAGATACTGTAAGCATTTACGTCATTTACATGGTTCGGACTGTTGTCCTCATCTTTGTTGACATATTCACGACGTTTCGGCCGTTGTACGTCCAGTCCTTCTTCAGAATCTGTCTATATTTCTGAGATGAGATACTGTAAGCATTTACGTCATTTACATGGTTCGGACTGTTGTTCTCATCTTTGTTGACATATTCACGACGTTTCGGCCGTTGTACGTTCCGTCCTTCTTCAGAATCTGTCTATATTTCTGAGATGAGATACTGTAAGCATTTACGTCATTTACATGGTTCGGACTGTTGTCCTGATCTTCGTTGATATATCCACGACGTTTCGGCCGTTGTACGTTCCGTCCTTCTTCAGAATCTGTCTATATTTCTGAGATGAGATACTGTAAGCATTTACGTCATTTACATGGTTCGGACTGTTGTCCTGATCTTCGTTGATATATCCACGACGTTTCGGCCGTTGTACGTTCCGTCCTTCTTCAGAATCTGTCTATATTTCTGAGATGAGATACTGTAAGCATTTACGTCATTTACATGGTTCGGACTGTTGTCCTGATCTTCGTTGATATATCCACGACGTTTCGGCCGTTGTACGTTCCGTCCTTCTTCTGAATCTGTCTATATTTCTGAGATGTGATACTGTAAGCATTTACGTCATTTACATGGTTCGGACTGTTGTCCTCATCTTTGTTGACATATTCACGACGTTTCGGCCGTTGTACGTCCAGTACTTCTTCAGAATCTGTCTCTATTTCTGAGATGAGATACTGTAAGCATTTACGTCATTTACATGGTTCGGACTGTTGTCCTCATCTTTTTTAACATATTCACGACGTTTCGGCCGTTGTACGTCCAGTACTTCTTCAGAATCTGTCTATATTTCTGAGATGAGATACTGTAAGCATTTACGTCATTTACATGGTTCGGACTGTTGTCCTCATCTTTGTTGACATATTCACGACGTTTCGGCCGTTGTACGTCCAGTACTTCTTCAGAATCTGTCTATATTTCTGAGATGAGATACTGTAAGCATTTACGTCATTTACATGGTTCGGACTGTTGTCCTCATCTTTGTTGACATATTCACGACGTTTCGGCCGTTGTACGTCCAGTCCTTCTTCAGAATCTGTCTATATTTCTGAGATGAGATACTGTAAGCATTTACGTCATTTACATGGTTCGGACTGTTGTCCTCATCTTTGTTGACATATTCACGACGTTTCGGCCGTTGTACGTCCAGTCCTTCTTCAGAATCTGTCTATATTTCTGAGATGAGATACTGTAAGCATTTACGTCATTTACATGGTTCGGACTGTTGTCCTCATCTTTGTTGACATATTCACGACGTTTCGGCCGTTGTACGTCCAGTCCTTCTTCAGAATCTGTCTATATTTCTGAGATGAGATACTGTAAGCATTTACGTCATTTACATGGTTCGGACTGTTGTCCTGATCTTCGTTGATATATCCACGACGTTTCGGCGGTTTTAGTTCCGTCCTTCTTCTGAATCTGTCTATATTTCTGAGATGAGATACTGTAAGCATTTACGTCATTTACATGGTTCGGACTGTTGTCCTCATCTTTGTTGACATATTCACGACGTTTCGGCCGTTGTACGTCCAGTCCTTCTTCAGAATCTGTCTATATTTCTGAGATGAGATACTGTAAGCATTTACGTCATTTACATGGTTCGGACTGTTGTCCTCATCTTTGTTGACATATTCACGACGTTTCGGCCGTTGTACGTCCAGTACTTCTTCAGAATCTGTCTATATTTCTGAGATGAGATACTGTAAGCATTTACGTCATTTACATGGTTCGGACTGTTGTCCTCATCTTTGTTGACATATTCACGACGTTTCGGCCGTTGTACGTCCAGTACTTCTTCAGAATCTGTCTATATTTCTGAGATGAGATACTGTAAGCATTTACGTCATTTACATGGTTCGGACTGTTGTCCTCATCTTTGTTGACATATTCACGACGTTTCGGCCGTTGTACGTCCAGTCCTTCTTCAGAATCTGTCTATATTTCTGAGATGAGATACTGTAAGCATTTACGTCATTTACATGGTTCGGACTGTTGTCCTCATCTTTGTTGACATATTCACGACGTTTCGGCCGTTGTACGTCCAGTCCTTCTTCAGAATCTGTCTATATTTCTGAGATGAGATACTGTAAGCATTTACGTCATTTACATGGTTCGGACTGTTGTTCTCATCTTTGTTGACATATTCACGACGTTTCGGCCGTTGTACGTCCAGTCCTTCTTCAGAATCTGTCTATATTTCTGAGATGAGATACTGTAAGCATTTACGTCATTTACATGGTTCGGACTGTTGTCCTCATCTTTGTTGACATATTCACGACGTTTCGGCCGTTGTACGTCCAGTCCTTCTTCAGAATCTGTCTATATTTCTGAGATGAGATACTGTAAGCATTTACGTCATTTACATGGTTCGGACTGTTGTCCTGATCTTCGTTGATATATCCACGACGTTTCGGCGGTTTTAGTTCCGTCCTTCTTCTGAATCTGTCTATATTTCTGAGATGAGATACTGTAAGCATTTACGTCATTTACATGGTTCGGACTGTTGTTCTCATCTTTGTTGACATATTCACGACGTTTCGGCCGTTGTACGTCCAGTCCTTCTTCAGAATCTGTCTATATTTCTGAGATGAGATACTGTAAGCATTTACGTCATTTACATGGTTCGGACTGTTGTCCTCATCTTTGTTGACATATTCACGACGTTTCGGCCGTTGTACGTCCAGTACTTCTTCAGAATCTGTCTATATTTCTGAGATGAGATACTGTAAGCATTTACGTCATTTACATGGTTCGGACTGTTGTCCTCATCTTTGTTGACATATTCACGACGTTTCGGCCGTTGTACGTCCAGTACTTCTTCAGAATCTGTCTATATTTCTGAGATGAGATACTGTAAGCATTTACGTCATTTACATGGTTCGGACTGTTGTCCTCATCTTTGTTGACATATTCACGACGTTTCGGCCGTTGTACGTCCAGTCCTTCTTCAGAATCTGTCTATATTTCTGAGATGAGATACTGTAAGCATTTACGTCATTTACATGGTTCGGACTGTTGTCCTCATCTTTGTTGACATATTCACGACGTTTCGGCCGTTGTACGTCCAGTCCTTCTTCAGAATCTGTCTATATTTCTGAGATGAGATACTGTAAGCATTTACGTCATTTACATGGTTCGGACTGTTGTCCTCATCTTTGTTGACATATTCACGACGTTTCGGCCGTTGTATGTCCAGTCCTTCTTCAGAATCTGTCTATATTTCTGAGATGAGATACTGTAAGCATTTACGTCATTTACATGGTTCGGACTGTTGTCCTCATCTTTGTTGACATATTCACGACGTTTCGGCCGTTGTACGTCCAGTCCTTCTTCAGAATCTGTCTATATTTCTGAGATGAGATACTGTAAGCATTTACGTCATTTACATGGTTCGGACTGTTGTCCTGATCTTCGTTGATATATCCACGACGTTTCGGCGGTTTTAGTTCCGTCCTTCTTCTGAATCTGTCTATATTTCTGAGATGAGATACTGTAAGCATTTACGTCATTTACATGGTTCGGACTGTTGTTCTCATCTTTGTTGACATATTCACGACGTTTCGGCCGTTGTACGTCCAGTCCTTCTTCAGAATCTGTCTATATTTCTGAGATGAGATACCTTAAGCATTTACGTCATTTACATGGTTCGGACTGTTGTCCTCATCTTTGTTGACATATTCACGACGTTTCGGCCGTTGTACGTCCAGTACTTCTTCAGAATCTGTCTATATTTCTGAGATGAGATACTGTAAGCATTTACGTCATTTACATGGTTCGGACTGTTGTCCTCATCTTTGTTGACATATTCACGACGTTTCGGCCGTTGTACGTCCAGTACTTCTTCAGAATCTGTCTATATTTCTGAGATGAGATACTGTAAGCATTTACGTCATTTACATGGTTCGGACTGTTGTCCTCATCTTTGTTGACATATTCACGACGTTTCGGCCGTTGTACGTCCAGTCCTTCTTCAGAATCTGTCTATATTTCTGAGATGAGATACTGTAAGCATTTACGTCATTTACATGGTTCGGACTGTTGTCCTCATCTTTGTTGACATATTCACGACGTTTCGGCCGTTGTACGTCCAGTCCTTCTTCAGAATCTGTCTATATTTCTGAGATGAGATACTGTAAGCATTTACGTCATTTACATGGTTCGGACTGTTGTTCTCATCTTTGTTGACATATTCACGACGTTTCGGCCGTTGTACGTTCCGTCCTTCTTCAGAATCTGTCTATATTTCTGAGATGAGATACTGTAAGCATTTACGTCATTTACATGGTTCGGACTGTTGTCCTGATCTTCGTTGATATATCCACGACGTTTCGGCCGTTGTACGTTCCGTCCTTCTTCAGAATCTGTCTATATTTCTGAGATGAGATACTGTAAGCATTTACGTCATTTACATGGTTCGGACTGTTGTCCTGATCTTCGTTGATATATCCACGACGTTTCGGCCGTTGTACGTTCCGTCCTTCTTCTGAATCTGTCTATATTTCTGAGATGAGATACTGTAAGCATTTACGTCATTTACATGGTTCGGACTGTTGTCCTCATCTTTGTTGACATATTCACGACGTTTCGGCCGTTGTACGTCCAGTACTTCTTCAGAATCTGTCTATATTTCTGAGATGAGATACTGTAAGCATTTACGTCATTTACATGGTTCGGACTGTTGTCCTCATCTTTGTTGACATATTCACGACGTTTCGGCCGTTGTACGTCCAGTACTTCTTCAGAATCTGTCTATATTTCTGAGATGAGATACTGTAAGCATTTACGTCATTTACATGGTTCGGACTGTTGTCCTCATCTTTGTTGACATATTCACGACGTTTCGGCCGTTGTACGTCCAGTCCTTCTTCAGAATCTGTCTATATTTCTGAGATGAGATACTGTAAGCATTTACGTCATTTACATGGTTCGGACTGTTGTCCTCATCTTTGTTGACATATTCACGACGTTTCGGCCGTTGTACGTCCAGTCCTTCTTCAGAATCTGTCTATATTTCTGAGATGAGATACTGTAAGCATTTACGTCATTTACATGGTTCGGACTGTTGTCCTCATCTTTGTTGACATATTCACGACGTTTCGGCCGTTGTACGTCCAGTCCTTCTTCAGAATCTGTCTATATTTCTGAGATGAGATACTGTAAGCATTTACGTCATTTACATGGTTCGGACTGTTGTTCTCATCTTTGTTGACATATTCACGACGTTTCGGCCGTTGTACGTTCCGTCCTTCTTCAGAATCTGTCTATATTTCTGAGATGAGATACTGTAAGCATTTACGTCATTTACATGGTTCGGACTGTTGTCCTGATCTTCGTTGATATATCCACGACGTTTCGGCAGTTGTACGTTCCGTCCTTCTTCAGAATCTGTCTATATTTCTGAGATGAGATACTGTAAGCATTTACGTCATTTACATGGTTCGGACTGTTGTCCTGATCTTCGTTGATATATCCACGACGTTTCGGCCGTTGTACGTTCCGTCCTTCTTCAGAATCTGTCTATATTTCTGAGATGAGATACTGTAAGCATTTACGTCATTTACATGGTTCGGACTGTTGTCCTGATCTTCGTTGATATATCCACGACGTTTCGGCCGTTGTACGTTCCGTCCTTCTTCTGAATCTGTCTATATTTCTGAGATGTGATACTGTAAGCATTTACGTCATTTACATGGTTCGGACTGTTGTCCACATCTTTGTTGACATATTCACGACGTTTCGGCCGTTGTACGTCCAGTACTTCTTCAGAATCTGTCTATATTTCTGAGATGAGATACTGTAAGCATTTACGTCATTTACATGGTTCGGACTGTTGTCCTCATCTTTTTTAACATATTCACGACGTTTCGGCCGTTGTACGTCCAGTACTTCTTCAGAATCTGTCTATATTTCTGAGATGAGATACTGTAAGCATTTACGTCATTTACATGGTTCGGACTGTTGTCCTCATCTTTGTTGACATATTCACGACGTTTCGGCCGTTGTACGTCCAGTACTTCTTCGGAATCTGTCTATATTTCTGAGATGAGATACTGTAAGCATTTACGTCATTTACATGGTTCGGACTGTTGTCCTCATCTTTGTTGACATATTCACGACGTTTCGGCCGTTGTACGTCCAGTCCTTCTTCAGAATCTGTCTATATTTCTGAGATGAGATACTGTAAGCATTTACGTCATTTACATGGTTCGGACTGTTGTCCTCATCTTTGTTGACATATTCACGACGTTTCGGCCGTTGTACGTCCAGTCCTTCTTCAGAATCTGTCTATATTTCTGAGATGAGATACTGTAAGCATTTACGTCATTTACATGGTTCGGACTGTTGTCCTCATCTTTGTTGACATATTCACGACGTTTCGGCCGTTGTACGTCCAGTCCTTCTTCAGAATCTGTCTATATTTCTGAGATGAGATACTGTAAGCATTTACGTCATTTACATGGTTCGGACTGTTGTTCTCATCTTTGTTGACATATTCACGACGTTTCGGCCGTTGTACGTTCCGTCCTTCTTCAGAATCTGTCTATATTTCTGAGATGAGATACTGTAAGCATTTACGTCATTTACATGGTTCGGACTGTTGTCCTGATCTTCGTTGATATATCCACGACGTTTCGGCCGTTGTACGTTCCGTCCTTCTTCAGAATCTGTCTATATTTCTGAGATGAGATACTGTAAGCATTTACGTCATTTACATGGTTCGGACTGTTGTCCTGATCTTCGTTGATATATCCACGACGTTTCGGCCGTTGTACGTTCCGTCCTTCTTCAGAATCTGTCTATATTTCTGAGATGAGATACTGTTAGCATTTACGTCATTTACATGGTTCGGACTGTTGTCCTGATCTTCGTTGATATATCCACGACGTTTCGGCCGTTGTACGTTCCGTCCTTCTTCTGAATCTGTCTATATTTCTGAGATGTGATACTGTAAGCATTTACGTCATTTACATGGTTCGGACTGTTGTCCTCATCTTTGTTGACATATTCACGACGTTTCGGCCGTTGTACGTCCAGTACTTCTTCAGAATCTGTCTCTATTTCTGAGATGAGATACTGTAAGCATTTACGTCATTTACATGGTTCGGACTGTTGTCCTCATCTTTTTTAACATATTCACGACGTTTCGGCCGTTGTACGTCCAGTACTTCTTCAGAATCTGTCTATATTTCTGAGATGAGATACTGTAAGCATTTACGTCATTTACATGGTTCGGACTGTTGTCCTCATCTTTGTTGACATATTCACGACGTTTCGGCCGTTGTACGTCCAGTACTTCTTCAGAATCTGTCTATATTTCTGAGATGAGATACTGTAAGCATTTACGTCATTTACATGGTTCGGACTGTTGTCCTCATCTTTGTTGACATATTCACGACGTTTCGGCCGTTGTACGTCCAGTCCTTCTTCAGAATCTGTCTATATTTCTGAGATGAGATACTGTAAGCATTTACGTCATTTACATGGTTCGGACTGTTGTCCTCATCTTTGTTGACATATTCACGACGTTTCGGCCGTTGTACGTCCAGTCCTTCTTCAGAATCTGTCTATATTTCTGAGATGAGATACTGTAAGCATTTACGTCATTTACATGGTTCGGACTGTTGTCCTCATCTTTGTTGACATATTCACGACGTTTCGGCCGTTGTACGTCCAGTCCTTCTTCAGAATCTGTCTATATTTCTGAGATGAGATACTGTAAGCATTTACGTCATTTACATGGTTCGGACTGTTGTCCTGATCTTCGTTGATATATCCACGACGTTTCGGCGGTTTTAGTTCCGTCCTTCTTCTGAATCTGTCTATATTTCTGAGATGAGATACTGTAAGCATTTACGTCATTTACATGGTTCGGACTGTTGTCCTCATCTTTGTTGACATATTCACGACGTTTCGGCCGTTGTACGTCCAGTCCTTCTTCAGAATCTGTCTATATTTCTGAGATGAGATACTGTAAGCATTTACGTCATTTACATGGTTCGGACTGTTGTCCTCATCTTTGTTGACATATTCACGACGTTTCGGCCGTTGTACGTCCAGTACTTCTTCAGAATCTGTCTATATTTCTGAGATGAGATACTGTAAGCATTTACGTCATTTACATGGTTCGGACTGTTGTCCTCATCTTTGTTGACATATTCACGACGTTTCGGCCGTTGTACGTCCAGTACTTCTTCAGAATCTGTCTATATTTCTGAGATGAGATACTGTAAGCATTTACGTCATTTACATGGTTCGGACTGTTGTCCTCATCTTTGTTGACATATTCACGACGTTTCGGCCGTTGTACGTCCAGTCCTTCTTCAGAATCTGTCTATATTTCTGAGATGAGATACTGTAAGCATTTACGTCATTTACATGGTTCGGACTGTTGTCCTCATCTTTGTTGACATATTCACGACGTTTCGGCCGTTGTACGTCCAGTCCTTCTTCAGAATCTGTCTATATTTCTGAGATGAGATACTGTAAGCATTTACGTCATTTACATGGTTCGGACTGTTGTTCTCATCTTTGTTGACATATTCACGACGTTTCGGCCGTTGTACGTCCAGTCCTTCTTCAGAATCTGTCTATATTTCTGAGATGAGATACTGTAAGCATTTACGTCATTTACATGGTTCGGACTGTTGTCCTCATCTTTGTTGACATATTCACGACGTTTCGGCCGTTGTACGTCCAGTCCTTCTTCAGAATCTGTCTATATTTCTGAGATGAGATACTGTAAGCATTTACGTCATTTACATGGTTCGGACTGTTGTCCTGATCTTCGTTGATATATCCACGACGTTTCGGCGGTTTTAGTTCCGTCCTTCTTCTGAATCTGTCTATATTTCTGAGATGAGATACTGTAAGCATTTACGTCATTTACATGGTTCGGACTGTTGTTCTCATCTTTGTTGACATATTCACGACGTTTCGGCCGTTGTACGTCCAGTCCTTCTTCAGAATCTGTCTATATTTCTGAGATGAGATACTGTAAGCATTTACGTCATTTACATGGTTCGGACTGTTGTCCTCATCTTTGTTGACATATTCACGACGTTTCGGCCGTTGTACGTCCAGTACTTCTTCAGAATCTGTCTATATTTCTGAGATGAGATACTGTAAGCATTTACGTCATTTACATGGTTCGGACTGTTGTCCTCATCTTTGTTGACATATTCACGACGTTTCGGCCGTTGTACGTCCAGTACTTCTTCAGAATCTGTCTATATTTCTGAGATGAGATACTGTAAGCATTTACGTCATTTACATGGTTCGGACTGTTGTCCTCATCTTTGTTGACATATTCACGACGTTTCGGCCGTTGTACGTCCAGTCCTTCTTCAGAATCTGTCTATATTTCTGAGATGAGATACTGTAAGCATTTACGTCATTTACATGGTTCGGACTGTTGTCCTCATCTTTGTTGACATATTCACGACGTTTCGGCCGTTGTACGTCCAGTCCTTCTTCAGAATCTGTCTATATTTCTGAGATGAGATACTGTAAGCATTTACGTCATTTACATGGTTCGGACTGTTGTCCTCATCTTTGTTGACATATTCACGACGTTTCGGCCGTTGTATGTCCAGTCCTTCTTCAGAATCTGTCTATATTTCTGAGATGAGATACTGTAAGCATTTACGTCATTTACATGGTTCGGACTGTTGTCCTCATCTTTGTTGACATATTCACGACGTTTCGGCCGTTGTACGTCCAGTCCTTCTTCAGAATCTGTCTATATTTCTGAGATGAGATACTGTAAGCATTTACGTCATTTACATGGTTCGGACTGTTGTCCTGATCTTCGTTGATATATCCACGACGTTTCGGCGGTTTTAGTTCCGTCCTTCTTCTGAATCTGTCTATATTTCTGAGATGAGATACTGTAAGCATTTACGTCATTTACATGGTTCGGACTGTTGTTCTCATCTTTGTTGACATATTCACGACGTTTCGGCCGTTGTACGTCCAGTCCTTCTTCAGAATCTGTCTATATTTCTGAGATGAGATACCTTAAGCATTTACGTCATTTACATGGTTCGGACTGTTGTCCTCATCTTTGTTGACATATTCACGACGTTTCGGCCGTTGTACGTCCAGTACTTCTTCAGAATCTGTCTATATTTCTGAGATGAGATACTGTAAGCATTTACGTCATTTACATGGTTCGGACTGTTGTCCTCATCTTTGTTGACATATTCACGACGTTTCGGCCGTTGTACGTCCAGTACTTCTTCAGAATCTGTCTATATTTCTGAGATGAGATACTGTAAGCATTTACGTCATTTACATGGTTCGGACTGTTGTCCTCATCTTTGTTGACATATTCACGACGTTTCGGCCGTTGTACGTCCAGTCCTTCTTCAGAATCTGTCTATATTTCTGAGATGAGATACTGTAAGCATTTACGTCATTTACATGGTTCGGACTGTTGTCCTCATCTTTGTTGACATATTCACGACGTTTCGGCCGTTGTACGTCCAGTACTTCTTCAGAATCTGTCTATATTTCTGAGATGAGATACTGTAAGCATTTACGTCATTTACATGGTTCGGACTGTTGTCCTCATCTTTGTTGACATATTCACGACGTTTCGGCCGTTGTACGTCCAGTCCTTCTTCAGAATCTGTCTATATTTCTGAGATGAGATACTGTAAGCATTTACGTCATTTACATGGTTCGGACTGTTGTCCTCATCTTTGTTGACATATTCACGACGTTTCGGCCGTTGTACGTCCAGTCCTTCTTCAGAATCTGTCTATATTTCTGAGATGAGATACTGTAAGCATTTACGTCATTTACATGGTTCGGACTGTTGTCCTGATCTTCGTTGATATATCCACGACGTTTCGGCGGTTTTAGTTCCGTCCTTCTTCTGAATCTGTCTATATTTCTGAGATGAGATACTGTAAGCATTTACGTCATTTACATGGTTCGGACTGTTGTCCTCATCTTTGTTGACATATTCACGACGTTTCGGCCGTTGTACGTCCAGTCCTTCTTCAGAATCTGTCTATATTTCTGAGATGAGATACTGTAAGCATTTACGTCATTTACATGGTTCGGACTGTTGTCCTCATCTTTGTTGACATATTCACGACGTTTCGGCCGTTGTACGTCCAGTACTTCTTCAGAATCTGTCTATATTTCTGAGATGAGATACTGTAAGCATTTACGTCATTTACATGGTTCGGACTGTTGTCCTCATCTTTGTTGACATATTCACGACGTTTCGGCCGTTGTACGTCCAGTACTTCTTCAGAATCTGTCTATATTTCTGAGATGAGATACTGTAAGCATTTACGTCATTTACATGGTTCGGACTGTTGTCCTCATCTTTGTTGACATATTCACGACGTTTCGGCCGTTGTACGTCCAGTCCTTCTTCAGAATCTGTCTATATTTCTGAGATGAGATACTGTAAGCATTTACGTCATTTACATGGTTCGGACTGTTGTCCTCATCTTTGTTGACATATTCACGACGTTTCGGCCGTTGTACGTCCAGTCCTTCTTCAGAATCTGTCTATATTTCTGAGATGAGATACTGTAAGCATTTACGTCATTTACATGGTTCGGACTGTTGTTCTCATCTTTGTTGACATATTCACGACGTTTCGGCCGTTGTACGTCCAGTCCTTCTTCAGAATATGTCTATATTTCTGAGATGAGATACTGTAAGCATTTACGTCATTTACATGGTTCGGACTGTTGTCCTCATCTTTGTTGACATATTCACGACGTTTCGGCCGTTGTACGTCCAGTCCTTCTTCAGAATCTGTCTATATTTCTGAGATGAGATACTGTAAGCATTTACGTCATTTACATGGTTCGGACTGTTGTCCTGATCTTCGTTGATATATCCACGACGTTTCGGCGGTTTTAGTTCCGTCCTTCTTCTGAATCTGTCTATATTTCTGAGATGAGATACTGTAAGCATTTACGTCATTTACATGGTTCGGACTGTTGTTCTCATCTTTGTTGACATATTCACGACGTTTCGGCCGTTGTACGTCCAGTCCTTCTTCAGAATCTGTCTATATTTCTGAGATGAGATACTGTAAGCATTTACGTCATTTACATGGTTCGGACTGTTGTCCTCATCTTTGTTGACATATTCACGACGTTTCGGCCGTTGTACGTCCAGTACTTCTTCAGAATCTGTCTATATTTCTGAGATGAGATACTGTAAGCATTTACGTCATTTACATGGTTCGGACTGTTGTCCTCATCTTTGTTGACATATTCACGACGTTTCGGCCGTTGTACGTCCAGTACTTCTTCAGAATCTGTCTATATTTCTGAGATGAGATACTGTAAGCATTTACGTCATTTACATGGTTCGGACTGTTGTCCTCATCTTTGTTGACATATTCACGACGTTTCGGCCGTTGTACGTCCAGTCCTTCTTCAGAATCTGTCTATATTTCTGAGATGAGATACTGTAAGCATTTACGTCATTTACATGGTTCGGACTGTTGTCCTCATCTTTGTTGACATATTCACGACGTTTCGGCCGTTGTACGTCCAGTCCTTCTTCAGAATCTGTCTATATTTCTGAGATGAGATACTGTAAGCATTTACGTCATTTACATGGTTCGGACTGTTGTCCTCATCTTTGTTGACATATTCACGACGTTTCGGCCGTTGTATGTCCAGTCCTTCTTCAGAATCTGTCTATATTTCTGAGATGAGATACTGTAAGCATTTACGTCATTTACATGGTTCGGACTGTTGTCCTCATCTTTGTTGACATATTCACGACGTTTCGGCCGTTGTACGTCCAGTCCTTCTTCAGAATCTGTCTATATTTCTGAGATGAGATACTGTAAGCATTTACGTCATTTACATGGTTCGGACTGTTGTCCTGATCTTCGTTGATATATCCACGACGTTTCGGCGGTTTTAGTTCCGTCCTTCTTCTGAATCTGTCTATATTTCTGAGATGAGATACTGTAAGCATTTACGTCATTTACATGGTTCGGACTGTTGTTCTCATCTTTGTTGACATATTCACGACGTTTCGGCCGTTGTACGTCCAGTCCTTCTTCAGAATCTGTCTATATTTCTGAGATGAGATACTGTAAGCATTTACGTCATTTACATGGTTCGGACTGTTGTCCTCATCTTTGTTGACATATTCACGACGTTTCGGCCGTTGTACGTCCAGTACTTCTTCAGAATCTGTCTATATTTCTGAGATGAGATACTGTAAGCATTTACGTCATTTACATGGTTCGGACTGTTGTCCTCATCTTTGTTGACATATTCACGACGTTTCGGCCGTTGTACGTCCAGTACTTCTTCAGAATCTGTCTATATTTCTGAGATGAGATACTGTAAGCATTTACGTCATTTACATGGTTCGGACTGTTGTCCTCATCTTTGTTGACATATTCACGACGTTTCGGCCGTTGTACGTCCAGTCCTTCTTCAGAATCTGTCTATATTTCTGAGATGAGATACTGTAAGCATTTACGTCATTTACATGGTTCGGACTGTTGTCCTCATCTTTGTTGACATATTCACGACGTTTCGGCCGTTGTACGTCCAGTCCTTCTTCAGAATCTGTCTATATTTCTGAGATGAGATACTGTAAGCATTTACGTCATTTACATGGTTCGGACTGTTGTCCTGATCTTCGTTGATATATCCACGACGTTTCGGCGGTTTTAGTTCCGTCCTTCTTCTGAATCTGTCTATATTTCTGAGATGAGATACTGTAAGCATTTACGTCATTTACATGGTTCGGACTGTTGTTCTCATCTTTGTTGACATATTCACGACGTTTCGGCCGTTGTACGTCCAGTCCTTCTTCAGAATCTGTCTATATTTCTGAGATGAGATACTGTAAGCATTTACGTCATTTACATGGTTCGGACTGTTGTCCTCATCTTTGTTGACATATTCACGACGTTTCGGCCGTTGTACGTCCAGTACTTCTTCAGAATCTGTCTATATTTCTGAGATGAGATACTGTAAGCATTTACGTCATTTACATGGTTCGGACTGTTGTCCTCATCTTTGTTGACATATTCACGACGTTTCGGCCGTTGTACGTCCAGTACTTCTTCAGAATCTGTCTATATTTCTGAGATGAGATACTGTAAGCATTTACGTCATTTACATGGTTCGGACTGTTGTCCTCATCTTTGTTGACATATTCACGACGTTTCGGCCGTTGTACGTCCAGTCCTTCTTCAGAATCTGTCTATATTTCTGAGATGAGATACTGTAAGCATTTACGTCATTTACATGGTTCGGACTGTTGTCCTCATCTTTGTTGACATATTCACGACGTTTCGGCCGTTGTACGTCCAGTACTTCTTCAGAATCTGTCTATATTTCTGAGATGAGATACTGTAAGCATTTACGTCATTTACATGGTTCGGACTGTTGTCCTCATCTTTGTTGACATATTCACGACGTTTCGGCCGTTGTACGTCCAGTACTTCTTCAGAATCTGTCTATATTTCTGAGATGAGATACTGTAAGCATTTACGTCATTTACATGGTTCGGACTGTTGTCCTCATCTTTGTTGACATATTCACGACGATTCGGCCGTTGTACGTCCAGTCCTTCTTCAGAATCTGTCTATATTTCTGAGATGAGATACTGTAAGCATTTACGTCATTTACATGGTTCGGACTGTTGTCCTCATCTTTGTTGACATATTCACGACGTTTCGGCCGTTGTACGTCCAGTACTTCTTCAGAATCTGTCTATATTTCTGAGATGAGATACTGTAAGCATTTACGTCATTTACATGGTTCGGACTGTTGTCCTCATCTTTGTTGACATATTCACGACGTTTCGGCCGTTGTACGTCCAGTCCTTCTTCAGAATCTGTCTATATTTCTGAGATGAGATACTGTAAGCATTTACGTCATTTACATGGTTCGGACTGTTGTCCTCATCTTTGTTGACATATTCACGACGTTTCGGTCGTTGTACGTCCAGTCCTTCTTCAGAATCTGTCTATATTTCTGAGATGAGATACTGTAAGCATTTACGTCATTTACATGGTTCGGACTGTTGTCCTCATCTTTGTTGACATATTCACGACGTTTCGGCCGTTGTACGTCCAGTCCTTCTTCAGAATCTGTCTATATTTCTGAGATGAGATACTGTAAGCATTTACGTCATTTACATGGTTCGGACTGTTGTCCTCATCTTTGTTGACATTTTCACGACGTTTCGGCCGTTGTACGTCCAGTACTTCTTCAGAATCTGTCTATATTTCTGAGATGAGATACTGTTAGCATTTACGTCATTTACATGGTTCGGACTGTTGTCCTCATCTTTGTTGACATATTCACGACGTTTCGGCCGTTGTACGTCCAGTCCTTCTTCAGAATCTGTCTATATTTCTGAGATGAGATACTGTAAGCATTTACGTCATTTACATGGTTCGGACTGTTGTCCTCATCTTTGTTGACATATTCACGACGTTTCGGCCGCTGTACGTCCAGTCCTTCTTCAGAATCTGTCTATATTTCTGAGATGAGATACTGTAAGCATTTACGTCATTTACATGGTTCGGACTGTTGTCCTCATCTTTGTTGACATATTCACGACGTTTCGGCCGTTGTACGTCCAGTACTTCTTCAGAATCTGTCTATATTTCTGAGATGAGATACTGTAAGCATTTACGTCATTTACATGGTTCGGACTGTTGTCCTCATCTTCGTTGCCATATTCACGATGTTTCGGCCGACGTACGTTCCGTCCTTCTTCAGAATCTGTCTATATTTCTGAGATGAGATACTATAAGCATTTACGTCATTTACATGGTTCGGACTGTTGTCCTGATCTTCGTTGATATATCCACGACGTTTCGGCCGTTGTACGTTCCGTCCTTCTTCAGAATCTGTCTATATTTCTGAGATGAGATACTGTAAGCATTTACGTCATTTACATGGTTCGGACTGTTGTCCTGATCTTCGTTGATATATCCACGACGTTTCGGCCGTTGTACGTTCCGTCCTTCTTCAGAATCTGTCTATATTTCTGAGATAAGATACTGTAAGCATTTACGTCATTTACATGGTTCGGACTGTTGTCCTCATCTTCGTTGCCATATTCACGACGTTTCGGCCGTTGTACGTTCCGTCCTTCTTCAGAATCTGTCTATATTTCTGAGATGAGATACTGTAAGCATTTACGTCATTTACATGGTTCGGACTGTTGTCCTGATCTTCGTTGATATATCCACGACGTTTCGGCGTTGTACGTTCCGTCCTTCTTCAGAATCTGTCTATATTTCTGAGATGAGATACTGTAAGCATTTACGTCATTTACATGGTTCGGACTGTTGTCCTCATCTTTGTTGACATATTCACGACGTTTCGGCCGTTGTACGTCCAGTCCTTCTTCAGAATCTGTCTATATTTCTGAGATGAGATACTGTAAGCATTTACGTCATTTACATGGTTCGGACTGTTGTTCTCATCTTTGTTGACATATTCACGACGTTTCGGCCGTTGTACGTCCAGTCCTTCTTCAGAATCTGTCTATATTTCTGAGATGAGATACTGTAAGCATTTACGTCATTTACATGGTTCGGACTGTTGTCCTCATCTTCGTTGCCATATTCACGATGTTTCGGCCGACGTACGTTCCGTCCTTCTTCAGAATCTGTCTATATTTCTGAGATGAGATACTGTAAGCATTTACATCATTTACATGGTTCGGACTGTTGTCCTCATCTTTGTTGACATATTCACGATGTTTCGGCATTAGAAATCACACCATTGTAGCCAACTCTGTGACTGAAATATACAGACATCTGGTCAGACCAGGAAAAGGTCTAGCTAATGCTGGACCATGTGAACTCAATCAGATCATCGATACAGTTCACAATGGAGACAGAAAAAGACAACAAACTCTCATTCCTGGATGTACTTATATCTCAAACAGAGCATGAGTTCAAGACATCCCTATACAGCAAGCCAACATTCACCAAAAAATACCTCAACTTCAGTTCCCATCACCCATGCAGTGTAAATAAAGGGATCGTCCCCTGTTTAGAACATCAAGCAAATGTCACGACCCAGAGATATACAAACAAGAAATAGTCAGTATCACCAGTACCCTACCACGTACCATGAGTACATGGCAGCAGCTCCGACAAACTGGGATATAAGGGTACAATAAATACTCAGAAAACAGCTTGTGCCTGCCTACTGTATACGAAGGGATTATCGGAAAACATACAGACGATGTATGGTCCATATAACAACAAGATGACCTTCAAATATTGTTCGACACTTCGCAGACACCTCTTCCAAGTAAGACCCCACCACAGAGGAGAACATGACTAAGGACTGTGTATACGTCATCCCGTGCAGCTGTGGTAAGAAATATAAAGGAGAAACAAGACGCTACCATCATGTGAGACTTCAAAAACATCGTAACGCCGTAGCACGAATGAGAATAGCAAAATCTATATTTCCACATATGAAGGGAAAAAAGGAGATTGCTGCAGCAGTCCGAACGATGGAAATAGTGTAAATAAGAAATGAAAATATTTATGGGTCAGAGAACTGGAAAAGCGTTACAGAGAAAGAAGCACACAGAGAACCGGAAGAGGGTTACATAGAAAGAGGAACATAGAAAACCGGAAGAGGGTTGCAGAGAAAGAGTCACATGGAGCACCAAAAAAAGAGTTACAGAGAAAGAGGCGCACTGAATACCGGAAGAGGGTTACAGGGAACGAGGCACACAGAAAACCGTAAGAGGTTTACAGAGAATGGGGCACACAGAGAACAGGAAAAGGGTTACAGAGAAAGAGACACACAGAGAACAGGTAGAGGGTTACACAGAAAGCGGGACACAGAGAACCGTAAGAGGGTTACAGAGAAAGAGGCACAGAGAGAACCGGAAGAGGTTAACAGAGAAAGAGGCACAGAGAGAACCAGAAGAGGGTTACAGAGAATGAGGCACACAGAGAACGGGAAAAGGGTTACAGAGAAAGTGGCAAACAGAGAACCGGAAGAGAGTTACAGAGAATGAGGCACACAGAAAACCGGAAGTGGGTTACAGAGAAAAAGGCACATAGAGAAGAGGAAGAGTGTTGCAGAGAAAGTGGCACACAGAGAACCGGAAAAGGGTAACAGAGAATGAGGCATACAGAGAACCGGAAAGAGGGTTACAGAGAATGAGGCACACAGAGAACCGGAGAGAGGGTTACAGGGAATGAGGCACACAGAGAACGGGAAGAGGGTTACAGAGAAAGAGACACACAGAGAACCAGCGGAGGGTAACAGAGAAGGAGGCACATAGAGAACCGGAAGAGGGTAACTGAGAAAGAGGCACATAGAGAAACGGAAGAGTATTACAAAGAAAGAGGCACACAGAGAACCGGAAGAGTTTTACAGAGAAAGAGACACATAGAGAACCGGAGGAGGGTAACAGAGAAAGAGACACACAGAAAATCGTAAGAGGGTTACAGAGAAAGTGGCACACAGAGAACCGGAGGAGTGTTACAGAGAAAGAGACACATAGAGAATCGGAAGAGAGTTACAGACAGAGCGGCACAGGGTGACAGAGAAAGAGGCACCAGAGAACCGGTGGAGGGTAACTTAGAAAGAGGCATACAGCAAACCGGAATAGGGTTACGGAGAAAGAGGAATACAGAGAACTGGAAGAGGGTTACGGAGAAAGAGGCGCACTGAGAACCGGGGGAGGGTAACAGAGAAAGAGGCACACAGAAAACCGGTAAAGGTTTATAGAGAAAGAGACACAGAGAACCGTAAGTGGGTTACAGACAAAGAGGCACACTGTTATGTTTTCGTAAAAAAAAAAAGAAGAAAAAAAAAGAAACTAGCTTTCATGTCCACGTGACTTTTCACACGTTCCCTTTCCTCTTTAAAAGCTGCGTTCTTCTTCCTTTTCATTCTGAATTCTTTCCTTTGTTGATTACTGACTGCTGTGAATTAAGTTCAGTAAAGCCTTAAGAAAAGGTTATTCTATCCTTGCTTTCTCTTCACTACGTAACAATTCTATTCTAGCTTTCTTCTCTGTACTACGTAACAATTTACTGAACTTAATTCCTCATGGACAAGATTAATCGTCTGGACAAGTTTGATATATCTTCTGCAGACCCTCAGGCTAGCAAGCTCTGGAGACTATGGTACCGTAATTTTAATTATTACTTATCAACTATTGCTTCTTTAAACCCGGACAAACTCGAAGTCCTTTATTTAAACATCGGTGCTACCGTTGCTGATGTTATCGACGGTTGTTCTGGATTTGAACATGCTGTTGAATTGCTGAAAAGTGTTTATGACAAGTCTCCAAGTGTTATTCATGCTAGACATTTGTTGTCTACACATCTGCAGCAGGAAAATGAGTCTGTAGACCAATACCTTCAGGCCTTGAATCGACTTGCTGCTGACTGTTGCTTCCAAGATGTTACTGCTACTACTTACAGGGATGAATCTGTCCGTGATGCATTTATACGTGGTCTCTGGTCCCCCGTAATACGTGCCAGACTGCTTGAAAATGATACGCTAACTCTCAAGGAGGCTACTCAATGTGCTAGAGCCTTAGAACAGGCTCACTTTCGTGCTGAATCATACGCTTCTCAGATTGGATCAGCCGCTGCTACTACCACTAGGACTAAAAATGTGTATACTGATTCTGCCGAGGAGGCCACTTCCACTACTATTACTAAAAATATGCTTTCTGACTTAACTGATTCTCGTACGGAGTGTGACTCTGTACAATTGTCTGCTGCCCTTGCTCGTGGCAAGTGCTACAACTGTGGAGGGAAACGTCACTTTAAGGGTAATCGTCGCTATTGTCCTGCCCGTGATAAGATATGTCGAAACTGTGGCAAACTCGGTCATTTTTCTAAAGTTTGCCGTTCTACCATGCCGGCACCTTCACGTTCTACCTCAGCTATTATAGTAGCCCGTGCTAAAGACGATGATAGGTCTCCTCCAGTTACTAAAACTTTAGAATTAAAAGGAAAGAGATTAACTGCCCTCATAGACACCGGTAGTTCTGATAACTTTATCAGTGCCCGTATTGTTAAAACAATGAAACTGTCTACTTCTAAACGGAATTCCGTAATTTCCATGGCATCATCTGCCATTTCCCTCAAACTATCTGAATATTGTACTGAGGATATTATCTTCAATGGTTACGAATATAAACAAATTGACTTTACAGTACTTCCTGATTCCTGTATGGATATTATACTCGGAGTGCCCTTCTTAAAACTACACCAGAGTATCATTATTTCTTTTGCTGGATCTCAGGATATTCTAAAAATCTGCGCTTTAACTACGATCAGTTGTGCTCCTGTTAAGTTGTTCCGAAACTTGACCCCTGACTGCAAACCTATTGCTACTAAATCCTGAAATTACCGTGCGGAGGATGCTCGGTTCATTAAAAAAGAAATTGAGGATGATATAATTGAAACAAGTTACTCTCCGTGGCGTGCTCAAATTGTTGTAACTTCGTCACCTAATAAAAAGAAACGATTGGGGGTCGATTTCTCCCAGACTATTAATCGGTTCACCTTACTTGATGGCTACCCCTTGCCTCGAATTGAAGATCTCGTAAACCAAATAGCCCAGTATCGTATCTATAGTATAATTGACTTGTCCAAAGCGTACTATCAGATTGAAATTTGCCCCGAAGATCGGCCCTATACGGCCTTACAAGCTGGAAATCGTCTGTTCCAATTTAAACGAATACCCATGGGTGTTACTAACAGGGTTTCTGCCTTTCAGCGATTTATGAATTCTTTCATTTCTGATAACAAATTATCTGGAACCTTTTCGTATATAGATGATATAACTGCGGTAAAACCCAGGAGGAGCACGACGTCAATTTGGAATGTTTCTTAAAGGCTGCCTCAACATACAACCTCGAAATAAACCGGGAAAAATCAGAGTTTTCACTTCGTTCTATTAACGTGCTTGGATATCAAATTTGTAACGGAACTATCCAACCCGATCCTGAGCGTTTGAAGCCACTTTTGCAAATGCCTCCTCCTTCCGACTCAAATTCGTTAAAAAGGTGTCTTGGTATGTTTGCTTACTATGCGAAATGGATACCTAAATATTCACACAAAATTCGTCCACTGGTCGAAAATAAACAATTCCCTATGCCTCCTATAGTTATAAATTCTTTCGAAAAACTTAAGAAAGACATTACTGAGTCATCTGTAAAAGTTATTGATGATGAATTGCCATTTACTATTGAAACCGATGCCTCAGAAAAGGCTATTGGGGGCACTCTTTTACAAGCTGAGCGACCTGTAGCATTCTTTTCTCGGTCGCTAAACCCCTCTGAAATACGACTTCATATAGTCGAAAAAGAAGCATATGCCATAGTCGAATGCGTTCGTAAATGGAGAGACCTCCTTGCTGGGAAACATTTTACTATTGTTACTGATCAACAAGCAGTATCTTTTGTTTAAACCTGCTAATCGCGGAAAAATTAAAAACGATAAAATTATACGGTGGAAAATGGAACTTCTTCCCTTTCATACGACATGAAACACCGCCCTGGAAATGAAAACACAGTTGCGGATACCTTATCCAGAGTATGTGGTGCTGCTGCTTCTTCCTTGAATGAATTTAAATCGATACACGATTCCTTAATACATCCTGGGGTACAGCGCTTTTGGCATTTTGTAAGGTCTCAGAATATGCCGTATTCGCTTGATGAAGTCCGACGTGTGACTTCTGAATGTACGACCTGTGCCAAAATAAAACCCCAATTCTTCGATTCTGCTAGTAATGTTCTGACCCGTTCTACTGCGCCATTTCAGCGTCTTTCCATAGACTACAAAGGGCCTGTCCTGGTATCTCCGACAGGTTACCGATATATATTTACTGTTGTCGACGAATATAGTCGATTTCCCTTTGCCTTTCCTTGCCGCGATTGCTCTTCGCAAACTGCTATTCAGTGCCTGACAAATATTTTCTCAATTTTCGGGCTTCCCTGGTTCATTCACTCCGATCGAGGAACTTCGTTTGTGCCGGGAGAATTTAAACAATTTCTAACACGACTTGGAATTGTATGCAGTAATACTACTGCTTATAACGCTAGAGGCAATAGTCAATGCGAACGTTACAACGGCATAATTTGGAATACCATATTATTGGCCCTGGAATCGAAACAGTTACCAATTAGTGCTTGGCAGGATGTTCTACATGATGTGTTAAATGCTATCCGCTCCCTGCTACGAATACAACCCCCACGAACGAATGCAACACCCCACGAACGAATGTCCAATTTTGAAAGGCGGCCCTCCACCGGTACTGCGTTGCCTGTTTGGCTCTGTGAGCCTGGGTAGATGTTATTAAAACGATTCGGTGGCAGAGGTAAATATGACCCTATCGTTGAGGTGGTGGAACTCCTTGAGGCCAACCCTACGCATGCCAAAATACGTCACAATGATGGCCGGGAAGATTCGGTGGCGCTGAGACGGTTGGCACGTTTTCCACGCCCGGATGGACCACAAAATGGACCTGAAAATACTCAACCCGACGTGGACCATGCAGATTCAACCCTTTTGCCTGATACAGGTCCCGTTAATATTTCTTCACCTTATACAGAAAATGAATCTGTGAATAATATCCAGAATCCTGAAAGTCAGCCTTCTCAGAGGTCTGGCTCTTCCAGTGGTGAACTACCTCCACGCCGGTCTAGCAGGATTCGTAGACCAATCCAACGACTGGATTTATAAAACTTTTTCAATTACAATCTCTTTTGCAAGTTGGAGAGAATGTTATATTTTCGTTAAAAAAAAAAGAACTGGTAGAGTTTAACAGAGAACCGGAAGTGGGTTAAAAAAGAAAGAGGCACACAGAGAACCGGAAGAGGGTAACAGAGAAAGAGGCACACAAAGAACCGGAAGTGGGTTACAGAGAAAGAGTCACATGGAGCACCGAAAGAGGGTAACTGAGAAAGAGGCACATAGAAAACCGGAAGTGGGTTACAGAGAAAGAGGCACACAAAGAACCGAAAGTGGGTAACAGAGAAAGAGTCATATGGAGCACTGAAAAGGGTTACAGAGAAAGAGGCACACAGAGAACCGGAAGGTGTTTACAGAGAAAGAGACACATAGAGAATCGGAAGAGAGTTACAGAAAGAGGCACAGTTTATGTGAATATGTAGGGAAGACAACAGTTAACATTAGATATGAACAGGATTGTAGTGACCGGGAAAAGATCTTCTTGGGAGTCGAGAAGAGGTTTGCGTGGAAGAAGCTTCTCGAGTGAAACTTACTTTTCTCAAATGTAATATAAAAACATATGTTTTTATAGTAAAAATACCAGCAATACATATTTCAAAATATATTTCCAGCAATACATTTGACGCTCAACAAAAAACGCTTATTTACAAAAATACGTCAATGAAACCTGATCTACAAACTGATTTTTTACAAAGAATACATATTCTATTCATACGAACCTATCCTAAAAAATTTGTCGGCATTAAATAACCCATTGAGGTTGATAAGCCGTAAAACAAAATAAACCCAAACCCTGATCTACAAACTGATTTCTTACAAAGAATACATATACTATTCATACGAAACTATGCTAAAAATATCTTGTCGGCAATAAATAATACGCATATATATATATATATATATATATATATATATATATATATATATATATATATATATAGGGCGAGTGGTAACAACGTTTGCTTTCTGACCATGAGACCTAAGTGCCAAAAAAAAAACATACCAACGGTTGACACAAACATTGTGAGTGAAATTGGGTAGACGGAAGTTGTACTAGCACGAAGCCACAAGTCATCGTGGCCGAGGGATTGAAGGTGCTGGCCATGTTCAAATTGTTGATCACGATAGATAACACGCTCTCTCCCAGAAACTGTAACTAAGGTCTGCTGAGCATAGTTGCAGTATAAACCACAGGTGGGTTCCGTGGGTGTTTCGCAAACACAAATGTGCCTGAGAAAGCGTCTGTAATAGGGATTGGCTAGTCGCTCTAGACGGCTATCCTCGAATACGTGTGGCCAGCTATTATATATATATATATATATATATATATATATATATATAGTTGGATAGATGTGAGTTTGTGACTCTTGGTTTCACGCTATTTGCGATCGTCAGACAAACGAGAGCTTTCCAATAAGTACCACACATCTATAATATATAAATAATATATATCAAAATTGCATATATATATATATATATATATATATATATATATATTTTACATATACGCACACACATATATATATGTATGTACATATATATATATATATATATATATATATATATATATATATATATATATATATATATATACATTGGTTTTTTTCATTGTACTTGGTCATAATGTTAAAAGATTGTAACTCAGTATCGATTTCAAATTTAATAAATTATTTATTGTATTATAAATTCCACCTTTGGCTTTTCGCTTTTTGTTTGTTTGTTAAACGCGCAAAGAAGGGAAAAAGGAAAAGAAGAAAAAAAAAGGGCAAAGAAGAATGGTCTGGAACCAAAAGTGATGGAGAAGATAATAAATTGCAAGATTTGGGAACGACGGGGAGTGGGAGGAGAAGGTAAGTGTAGGATGCCAAAAAATAAATTAAATACGAGAGTCTTTGTGAACAAGCTGAATGAGCAACTTCAAAGATACCAACAAGAAAATGGCCTGCATTTTGGTAAAGAAGAAGAAACAAAGAAACAAAAGAAGAATGAAATACGATGAAAGAAAGGAGAAAGAAAATAGCCAAATAAAAAGAATAGAAAGAAAGAACGGGAAGAAAGAAAACAACTAAATAGAAAGAAAGAAAAAAAGAAAGAAAGAAAGAAAGAAAGAAAGAAAGAAAATAGTGAAATAAAAAAAGAAGAAAGAAAGAGCCAAATAAAACCGGGAGAAGGAAAGAAAAAACAAATAAAAAGTGATAAAAGAAAAAGAAAAAAGCCAAATAAAAAGAGGAGAAAGAAAATAACCAAATAAAAAAGGAGGAAAAAAAGATAGAAAGAAAGAACCAAATAAAAACAGGAGAAAGAAAGAAAGAAAGAAAGAAAGAAAAAATAACCAAATAAAAACAGGAGAAAGAAAGAAAGAACCAAATAAAAAAGGAGAAAAAAAGAAAGAAAGAAAGAAAGAAAGCAAGAAAAATAACCAAATAAAAAGAGGAGAAAGAAAGAAAGGAAATAAAAATGAAATACGAGCGGCTGCTTCAAATATTTCAACACAACCAAGAAGCCCTTCCCGGCAAGTATTTTATGTTTACTCTTCCTTTTTTTTTTTTTTTTTTTAATCATTTCACCCCAAGCAGGGCGGTAATGCCACTAGTACTCGGAAGTGGGGTTTACAGAGTGTGAAAGTGAAAGAAGACTGAGAATGGCGACGATTGAGGAAATGCAAAAGATGAACTGATTCAAGAAGACAAACGATGACGATAGACATTGCAGTAACATTTTTAAAGATTGTAGTTATCAGGGAAGCAAGAAAACGGAAGGGTGTTCCACCGTTAGGATGTTCGAGAATGGAAACTATTTGGGTAGAAGTAGTGCTTGCATTTAACTATTTCAGTAAAAAGGCGGAACCTAGATGCCAATCAAGTAACATGGTTAAATTCACGTAGTCGGGGCAACAGGAAAAAAAGTTCGTAACAACAGTTGCCATATTTGTAGAATAAAGGGAAGCCAAGGACTTCGGTGAAAAAGTGACTAAAGTCTAGATACTTGGTCAGAATCGATTACATTACAGATCCTTCTTTGGATTTGGTCATTAACTTCGAGATGAATAGTAGACCAGTATGCAATGTACGGACGAATGACAGATTTGTAAATGTACAAGATGGAATATTACGAGAAAAAAATATCTGGCACGTCACAGTGACCCAACTTTCCTTGCAATAGATGCAGCTATTGATTCAATGTAGTCGTTCCACTTCAAGTCAGTTGAAAACGTGAGGCCGAGAAGGCGCAGTGTATTACTCTCCTGTAGTCTAGCATCAACCATGATGACAGACACAAAAGATTTTCTATGGTGGTTAAATGAGGACAATTTTGTTTTGGAAGCGTTAAAATTTACAAACCATTGCTTGCCCCAGTTAACCGCTGCTTGGGGAGTTCTTTGCAAGAGCAGCTGCATAAAGTAAATATGCCAGCTGCTCTTGAAAAGAACTCTAACAGATTTTATATTGAGACAGAAGTAAATGATAGTCCCATCTGCATAAACATGTAGTTAGGAACTGATGACGTCGGGGAGAGATCATTGATGTAGATCAGAAAAGCGTTGAACCCAGGGGTCACACACGTTCTTGAGAAAGGATTTGAAAGCGAACCCGTTTAAAACGACCTTCATTTCAAACTGTGGAGCTTGCATTGAAGGCCTGCACGGTAAACCCTGTCTAACGCCTTCGAGATATCAATAGCCACAGCTCGGGCTTCACCGTTATTATCAAAGAGCTTGATATACAAATTCAATAATGTTCATTAACACATCAGTGGTAGACCTGGCGAAACGCAATTGTTTACGCGAGATGAGGTCGTAAAAAGTAAGAGCCTCAAATACTTTGCCAAAAAGTGGGAAAGTCAGAGGATTCTCCAGAGTTCTTAAAAACTGGACCTCCCGAAAAATGGAAAACAAGAATCAGCGAGCTAATAGTTGTACAGTTTGGAGATCGTCAGACAAACGAGAGCTTTCCAATAAGTACCAGACATCTATAATATATAAATAATATATATCAAAATTGCATATATATATATATATATATATATATATATATATATATATATATATTGCCTAGTTGGAGTCTAGTTTAAAAATGATGTCTGAAACCAGTAACAAGGTTATGCGTATATCACTCACTAAAGCTACACCCTTTCTAGTGGAAAATCAGCCATGGGTACCGCAGATGAATTGAGTATGGAGTTGGAAGAGAAAATCCGAGCAAATCACTCAACCTCATCTGCTGTAGATGTCAGAACTTTAGTATCTGTCTATATTTCTGAGATGAGGTATTATGTACACTATTTACATTATTCGACTATTGTCCTCATCTTTGTTGCCATATTTATTACAACGTATTTGCCCTTCAGTATCTGTCTATATTTCTGAGATGAGGTATTATGTACATTATTTACATTATTCGGACTATTGTCCTCATTTTTTACGCCATATTTATTACAACGTTTCGGACCTTCAGTATCTGTCTATATTTCTGAGATTAGGTATTATATAAAATATTTACATTATTCGGACTATTGTCCTCATCTGTGTTGCCATATTTGTCACAACGTTTCGGCCTTTCATTGTCTGTCTATATTTCTGAGATGAGGTATTATGTACACTATTTACATTATTCGGACTATTGTCCTCATCTTTGTTGCCATATTTATTACAACGTTTCGGCCTTTCAGTATCTGTCTATATTTCTGAGATGAGGTATTATGTACAGTATTTACATTATTCGGACTATTGTCCTCAGCTTTGTCGTCATATTTATTGCAACGTTTCTGTCCTTCAGTATCTGTCTATATTTCAGAGATGACGTATTATGTACACTATTTACATTATTCAGACTATTGTCTTCATCTGTGTTGCCATATTTATCACAACGTTTCAGCCGTTGTACGCTCCGGTCTTCTTCAGTTGATTGGAATGTCGAACTGAACCCTTTATTTCGCTCACTGGGGTAGACTGTTCTAGTTCCACATGCCATGTCTAATGGATGCCAGTTATCTCCTGTTAATTCCCCTCTCCAAGTTCTCCACCGCCTAAACCAGGTATTGACCTCACACTTTCTGGATCCTGTCATTGGATCTAACTAACGCCTTTGTCCTCTGTCCCATGTGCCAATGAGCGAAATAAAAGGTTCAGTCCGACATTCCAATCACCTGAAGAAGGCCGGAGCGTACAACAGCCGAAACGTTCTGATAAATATGGCGAAAAAGATGAGGGCAATAGTTTGAATAATGTAAATAATGTTATTTTGATGGGCGGGCGGGTTTTAGTAATTATCTGTTTTGTTTAGCTTGATTTTGTTCCATTTTTAGTTTGTTTTAGGGGTTTATTCTACTCCATTTCATGATTCATGAAATTTTTATATATTTTTGTATTTAGAAATTTGAAATTTTTATATCATGGGCTGTTTTTGTAGGTTTCCTCGGCGAGTATGTGGTATTGTGGTATATGTAGGATTGAATGGTGAGGAATGAGTTCTTGCGGTAAATGGAGCAATTGCATTGGATGAATAGGTCATGATCGTGATTAACTAAGAATAGGATAGTTAGCGAAGACCAGACTCTCCCCACTTCCCCTTTTGGTCATGTGCCACAATTATTGTATATTATATACAGTAATAAATATGATTTAAATAATGTCAGATCTTCGAGTTGATTAAAGACAAGAGGGACTGGGGATTCAGCGCTCTATTGCAAAGTTGCCAATAATCTCTAGAATTTTTGAGAGGCTATATGTGGTTTCAATCTATCAGCAAACAGTAACTTCCCTTCTTTCAGGACACGGTTGCACTCATTACGATCCGAGACAAAGAGACGCTCTGGTAGAGTCGGAAGAAGTGATTCCTGCAGGCGAGAACCAATGATCGTGGTTTCACTTGGTATTTCCGCGCTGACCTTAGAGGTACATTTTTGAACAGGATGATTAAAAACTTAATTATAAGGGAGTTACGAAATGAGTTCGAATCAGCGCGTTGATAATAGAAATGCTGGTCGGAGGTTCTTTGTTGATGGGAGAGCGGAAAGAGAAGTTTACAGACACTAACACATGATCGGAGCCTCCAAGAGGGCAGAGCTGCAGAGTACAACATGAGTCAGGGTTAGAGGTAAAGAAGAGATCAAGAAAAGAGACGTACTCATCAGGATTACTGTGGAGAAACGAGCAGAGGGATGTCTTGGGTGAGAGATTGAATGATTGAGATGTTCAGGGTTTGAATGCCAGCGAGGTCAGTGACAGGCAGATGAAGCCATTTGGCACAGTGGTCACTGAAGTCGCCGAAAACAAAGATATTTTCAAACGGCTGTAGAGAGATGGCGTTATCTATGTTATCTGAAACACTATCTAGCACGCAACGGTCTAGGGTTAGGGTTAGGAAAAGGGAACGGTAGAGAAAGAAGAGATAGCTGACTGAGTTTATTAGAGAAACGAGGCACATGTAAAACTTGTCTAGAAACTTGAGAGAGACTAATCAGCGGGAGATGTTCTTAAACACAATTTCCCATGAAGATAGATAGTGTTATGCTCCGGTTCCTTGTACCACGGTGATAGTCCAAGGTAGAACCAATAAAGAAGAACTCGAAGGCGGATATGGAATAACACAGATATATTACAAACAGGAATATACACAGAGAAGTAGAAGTGTTAGTATGAACAATCAGGTTTAGTAGAGAGAACAATGTAGTCTCAACCAGTATCACTATTCCAATGTCTTGTAGTAATAGTCTGAACGCGACTCTGTTTCGGACTGCGTCTGACTCGACTCTTGACTCGATTTGAACTACTGACTCGAATTACTGACGATATTGAGTCACCCCCCTCCCCCCACTGGGGCATCATGTGACACAAGGTCGGTTATTTATTGTGGGTTCTCCGAGCTATGCCCATTGAACCCATATAAACGGCCTCAGGGCCGGTTTACCTCCCCGAACGATACTACAGCCCTCGGCGTAGCCTCGTTCGGGTTCCTCTCCGTCCGTAGGCAGAGAGTTCGCCCGAACTGTCGGTTCACAAGTGAACGACAGACTATATTTAGTCACCCCCACCACACGTGGGCGTCATGTGGCACAAGGCCAGTTTAACGTGGGCACACCGAGCCCGTAGGCTCGGCCAAAAATATACCCATTGAACCCGTATAAACGGGTTCAGGACCGGTCTTCGGCGTAGCCTCCTTCGGGTTCCTCCCGCCCGAAAGCAGAGAGTTGAACCGAACCGTCAAGAGGTGAGCGACAGACTCCTTGCCTACTCCTGAGGCGCAGTATTCATTAAGCATGGAATAGTCCATTATTATTATTATGGGTAAGATCCCATAACAGATAGGAATCGAGAAATCAGAGGAGGGGTTGAAGAATTAAGTTTAGTTTCGCAGAGAGCTAGGATGTTTGGAAAATGCTCGAAGAGAAACGGTTCCACACTGCAGAATTTGGTATAAATACCGCGAATAATAAAATTTTTTTGTCGAGCTGCTTTACCTTGGTTTCGTTGGTTGCTTATGGTCTTGGTGCGTTATTTGGGTTAGGAAAAGGCTGGGAATAGTAGTAGCTGCCGGTCGTCTAAGGCAACATGCGCGGGCTGGGAGTTTGTCGCTGACTTCAGCATGTTATGGCCAAGGGGTTACTCACCGGATATGCTTGCAAGGACACCCTTCCATACGCGGTATGGTACTGCAAGAACCCCGATATTATACGGCTGTTGATCAGAGTAACCTCTCTAGATGATACGCAAGAGTTCGGGCTCTTAACTACCTATCGGGAAGCAGCAAGCAGAAAACTGTCAACCCAGTACCCTCATTGTGAAGAGACGTAGCCACCATCCACCCATATCACCAAAAGAATTATGACAGCGCCATTGTTAATGTCTCAGAGGAAGAAAGGAACCGCAAAGTACTTCCTAAACAGGGAACAATGGATGGGCCTCTGATCATGTTCAAGAGAAGTGGAGGAGTATGAACCGGACGATAGGAAGACCGCGTCTGATATTAGGAAACAGGCCGGGTCGGTATCCTTTCAACATCTCATCGGAATAAATTTTCTTTGATGACTTTTTCACGGTGGAGTAATGGATAGCGGCTCGGATTGAGGAATCGGAGAGCCGAGTTCGAATTCCAGCCAAATTCATTACGTTCGCTTACATTTTAATACCATTGGGAAAGGTATGAATCCTCTTCTTCCAGCTAAATGGCAAGACAGACCGGGTTCTATAGCTTTTGATGGCAACTGGTCTACCGTAGAAAGAAATAGTAACCTAAAAAAACATCTGCCTCGTCAGTCATGTATCGAAAGGTACATGATCGCCTAAGCGCATATCACGCATGGGACATAACTGACTGACTGACCCTCGGGAAAGGTATGGAACCACTTCTTTTGCCTTCAACTCCAGCTATGGGTAAACAGCAGGACATACCAGGTTCTATAGCCTTGGATGGCAACTGGTCTACCGCAGAAAGAAATATCAACCAACTCGGGAAAATAATCTGCCTCGTCAGTCATGTATCGAAAGGTACATGATCGTCTAAGCGTGTTATCATGCATGACACATAACTAATTATTGTTATCATTATTATTATTATTGTTTTGTGTTTCTATTAATCAGTTTTTCTTTTCAACCTGTAGTATCTTTGCCTTATTGTTATTATTATTTTTATTAGTAGTAGTAGTAGTAGTAGTATCATTAATGTTTCTATTGTTTTCTCTTCTTTTTTGCTTATCTACTCCTCCTTCTCCTTCTTCTCATTGTCATTATTATTAGTAGTATTAGTACATTCTTTTTTTCTTTTTCTTTTCCTAATCATATCACTTCCAAGCCAGGCAATAATACCGCTGGAATGCAGGGGTGGGGGTGGTTACAGCGAGTGAAAGTGAAAGTGAAAGAGAATGAGATGAATGGCAATAGGGAGAAATGAGGAAAGGATGAAAAAAAAAAAAAGGAGTAACGTTCAAGGAGACAGATGACGATTGACGTTGCATTTAAATTTTTCGAAGTTTGTAGTTATCCGGGAAGCAAGAAATCGGAAGGGAGCTGCACGGGCGGGAAGTGCGAATAAAGAAACTGTTCGAGTAGAAATGGCAGTTGCATCTAGATAGTAAAACGGTGAGATCTAGCTGCCAATCTAGTAAATTCATGTAGACGGGCTGATCAAAGTGATTGATGTCGAGACGTTTGGCCAGGATCGAATAGATTACAGATCCTTCTTTGGATTTTCTCAAGAATCCCGAAATATACAGCAGGAGTACCATATCAGATATACCAAGAATATTCAACACACGGACGAATGTTAGATTTATAAATTTGCAACATGGACTCTGAAGTGAACAATTTTCGGGCACAAATTTCCTAGCAGTAGACAATTGATTTGATATAGTCGTTCTATTTCAAGTCAGTGGAGAACACCTCCTTCTTCATTTGTATTAGGTTGGTGCAAAATAATGTCGTAACATGTGAGAAAATGACATTATTTTTGCACTAACCTAATAGTTTCTTCATAGCCATCTTAATATTTTTTGCTCAGTGACTTCTTCTGATTCTCCTAATTCTCCTTCTACTACTACTACTACTTCATCTACTTCTAATGCTACTACTACTTATTCTTCTTCTGCTCCTTCCTCCTCTTTTGCTTCTTCTTCTGCTGCTTCTTCTACTTCAACTTCTTTATCTTCTACTACTACTACTACTACTTCTCCTACTTCTTTTTTTACTTCTGCTTTTCCGTTTTCATTTTCTTTTTCTTCTTCTTCTTCCTCTTCTGCTTCTTCTTCTATTTCTTCTTATTTATCTTTTATTTCTTCTTCTCCTTATTATTCATTTCCGTCTTCTTTTCATCTTCTTCTTCTTCTTCTTCTTCTTCTTATTATTATTATTCGCCTTCTATTACTACTACTTCTTTTTCCTCTTCAACTTCTGCTTCTTCTTCTGTTACTTCTGCTATTTCTTCTTCTTCTCCTTCTTCTAGTACTTCTTAGACTTCTTCTGCTACTCCTTCTTCTTCACCTTCTTCTGCTCTTCTACTACTACTACTACTACTAATAATAATAATAATAATAATTCTAATACTACTTCTCCTTCTTCTGCTTCTTTTCTACTCCCTCTTCTACTACTACTACTTCTACAATTTCTTCTTCTTCATCTGCTTCATCTTCTTCTACTACTTCTTCTGCTTCTACTTCCACTTCTTTTTTTTCTTCCTCTACTGCTTCTTTTTTTTGCATCTTCTTCTTCTTCTTCTACAACTTTTCTTCTTCTTCTTCTTCTTCTTCTTCTTCTAAGTTTGATATCTGACTGACAGTAATGTTACTCTCAGCTACGCATTACTTCTTCCTCCGTCAAGATTTTTTTTTTTTTTTTTTTGCTTTTAAGAAGATATTTTTTGTCTACATGTCTAGAAAGACCATAGAAACGCCAGCTGGTTATTCGTTAAAAGTAGTTTTATATCTGACGCGTAATTTTGTATCTACGCATTAATGATTGTTATTATTTACCAAGTATTGGCACAAGGCCACTGATAAGGAAGCCCCCATGAGGACTGATCTCCACAAAAGATCTACACGACCAACTTATTGGCCATTAATTTTCGAAATAATGATTGATCACTTTTATATTTTTACATATTATTGTCTTTATTTTTTCCCCGCTGGAAGGAACGCCTTTTTGATGTCTTTGTTCTCCGTTTTCTTCTATATATACAGGATGCGATAAGTAAATATTCACAGTTTTATATTTTTAATTTCGCGCATGCGCATTGTTTGTTTTTGATTTTGCTGACTGCACAGTACAGTAAGGCCAGTTGGGTACTGTCAGTGAGAGAAAAATCACTATGACTCAATTCACCCCGCTAGAAATTTGCAAACAGCATGCTGCCATTTATGGCATTCTCTCCAGAAGCTCCAATACGAACATTTAATTTAGTTTGGGTATCAATACGAGGATTCAGAAAGAGTTGGATGAGTCTGATGGTGATTACGAAGGTGTTTGGACTGATCACCAGTAATAGCGATGTTATGCCTCCATTCATCCTCCCGCATGGACTCGGACTAAACACAAAGGCCTGCATCAAGTGCCTTGAGGAGATAAGTGATGCCGTGTCAAGAGGGTGGTTGCTCGATGAATCTATGTCTGACAACATGACTCTGCACCATGCCACACAAGCAGTAGGAACGAATCATGGGTGTCAGACAATTTCTGCAACTACATCACCCCTTACATCTGGTCAACTAACTCCCCAAACTGCAACCCCATTGTTTATTATGTGTGGGGCGCAGCTGAGCGAGAAACGAGCAAAACTCTTTGTAATACCAAAGATGAACTGAAGGCAAGGATTATAGAAGCATTCATCAACTTAAACAAGGAGGTCGTCCAGAAGAGATGTAGGAGATTCCGAAGTTGTCTGGAGGGCGTGCGGGAAACCAATAACGATTTTCATGAATAAGTTTACTATTTCAATATATTTTGGTGTCATTTTGTTAAATATTTCTGTTGAAATGATTACCTATTATTAGAATTATACGCTTTGCTATTCGAAACAAAATTCTCTTGATTGGTATACTCACAATTTTCCGGCCGTTCTGCCCTACGACCTTCTTCATTTTTATGACGTTCTTTTTGAGAGACAGAATTATAATTATTATATGCTTTGCTATCAGAACCAACATGCTCACCTTGGTTGTTATTCTCACAACCTTTCGACCGATCTAGTCTCCGACCTTCTTTTATTATTTACATCGGAATTTTTTTACATGAGGAATTACCATTATATATATATATATATATTATAATAAAAAGAAAGAACAGTAAGATATATAATCCGGTGCTCTTAATTGATATTTTTATTTTTACAAAACAGTCCTGAATGTAAATTTACAGAGCATAAAATATTATAAATTACTTATTTAAAATATGGTTTCTTTGCTACACAGGAATTACCATGTTTCAAAAACCGAAGCTAAAAACTTCAAATTTAATTATATAATTAAATTAAAAGTATTACTTTTGTTTCATCTTCAAGCGAATTTTGGAATAACTTATTTTTAAATTTACTGAGTTTTAAACGCACATACAATTCATAATTTTTTGATTCCAACAATACAGAGAAATTCAATCATTTAGATAGGGGTGTTAGCGTGATCATTTTTATTAACTATTATTGTATCAATTTGGAGTTACGTTCGAAAAAGAGGTTAAGTGTAGGGAGGGTAGGGGTGTATTTTTCAAAGAATTTTGACATCCATTCAACGCATGTCGTCTGTTTTGTTTTGTTTTTTATCAACGAGAAAAAGGTTTTCGGTATTTTTTCCGTTTAATTCGTACGTGTATACATGAAGATTTTTTCTAAAAGGGGGGGAGTTTGGATTAGAATACGTTATATTGAATTACAGTTTTAAAATATTATTTTTACTCTTAATTACTAATAGTCTATATTTCTTTTTAAAACAAATAAATGTAATAGAATTACTTAAATTATTTAAAAAATATAATTACATATCAAATATAAGTATGTATATTACCAGCTCCCATTTTTTGTTTTAGCTTCGGTTTTTGAAACATTCCTGTGTAGCGAAGAAACCATATTTTAAATCAGTTAATATATATATATATGTGTGTGTGTGTTCCTTTCACCCCAAGCAAGTCGGTAATGCCGCTAGTACGTGGAATAATGAGGATTGAGAAGATGACAAAAGATGAACGGGATTCAAGAAGACAGATGATGACGATTGACGTTGCATTTAAATTTTGAAGATTGTATTTATCAGAGAAGCAAGGAAACGGAAGGGAGTTCCCCAAGAAGGAAGTGCGAGAAAAGAAACTGTTCCAGTACATGCTCATCTTGGTTGTCATATTCACAACATTCCGGCCGTTGTACGCTCCGGTCTTCTTTCATTATTTATATCGGGAAGCAAGGAGACGGAAGAGAGTTCAGGTGGAAAGTGCTAGAATAGAAACGCTTTGCTATTCGGACCAGCATGCTCATCTTGGTTGTTATATACACAACATTTCAGCCGATGTACTCTCAGGGCTTCTTTTATTATTCATATTGAATACTTTGTGATTAAGAATTATCATTATTATATTCCTTGCTATAGGGGCCAGCATTCTCATCTTGGTTGTTATACACACAAGAGTACTGATATGTTTTGTTAAAAAAGGAAGTCATATGTTTGTCTCCTGCACTGTCCGAAGTACACTATCTCGAACTAACATTTCCGCTAATATGAAGAGGAAAGTTTATATGGAATCTATTGCTAGGTCTGCTGCAAGGAAAGCTGGTTCACTGTGTCGTGCTAGACGAATTTTTCTCGCCTGAATCTATCTTGAACTTCTCTACCATTCCTCCATGCAAAGAATATTGCTGCCAACGTTATCGGTTCAGGCCTGACATCTCGAATTCAGTCACTTTTTCAACAGTTGAGTAATGGATAGCGGCTCGGATTGAAGAATCGGAGGGCGAGTTCAAATTCCAGTCGAATTCATTACATTTATTTACGTGCTAATACCTTTGGGAAAGGTATGAACCCTCTTCGCCCATCCCCCCCACCTCGGCTATAGGTAAATAGCAGGATAGACCGGGATCTATAGCAACCGGTCTAACGCAGAAAGAAATGGCAACCTATTGAGGGAAAAAATCTGCCTCGTCACTCATGTATCGGAAGATACATGATCGCCTATAACTGAGTGACCTAGACTTTATGAATAGCAGCGTAGTGGTAGATTGGGGGAAAGGTCTCGTCATCTTAGTTAAAATGGCTAGATGCAACCTGAAGTTCTATGCTAAATGTGTCCTCTCGAGCGCGCGTGCGCGCACACATGCGCGTCTCGGTTGTGAAACTTACTACCGCCTTCTTGCTTTCCAGTCCAAAAATCTAATGCAATGTCTTCCGTCTTCTCAATTCCGGTTCTTTTATGGTCCACTCCATAACCTTTTGAGCCCTGCGTCCCTGAACAACTTTATCTGTTCTGCCTGAGTTCCTGAGTCAAAATTCGCAAATAATTGGTATGTAATATTTCACAGTAGATATAAAAAATAGTTACAAAACTATAAGCATTATACTTAGCAGGGAGAGTGTACGATTGCATGCCTTCACTTTATCGCCAGAATTCTTTCTTTGTGGGCCAGTCTACCCAGCAGGTGCTGCCTCGCTTGATGCAAAAGAAGCGCTGACATGTTGTGCCGCGGACTGAAGACTTCACAGCCTTGACAGGATAGTTTTTATAGGCCACGGTTGGGTTTTTCTGCTTGAATTTATTGTATTCATAAGAGTACACATCACAGAGGTTGTGAGTGGAGGCATCTTCTAGTATCTCTGGAAGTAGAGGCTGACATTTTGCAGTGGTTCCAGAACATCAGCATTGATTGACTGCATGTGAACTGCAGCTGACCGGAATGCACCCAACACATCCACACAGATCTAGGAACTTTCTGAAGATGAGTAACTTGACTTGATGGGGGAAAGTTGCATGGAACAACACATTAGCAAAACACGACGGAAGTGTTTACCAACCGTTCAACCGGTGACCGGGCATTAAGTCATTTTTCTCTACCACCGGTAAAACGCTGATCAGAACTTAAAGGTTTAATAATGTTTTCTTTTCCTCGTAATCTCTCACACTCGGTAATTCCTTGCCTCTTAGTAGATTTATTTCCTTGTTTGGGGTGAAATGATTAAAAAAATAAAATGTATATCTGTAATCTACTACCGCGTCTGCGAGAGGGGGGGTGAACTCGGACAACCCAAAGAAAAGAATAGAGTCAACCAGAAAAATATTTCACGGTCAAAACAAATATGCACACACAAATCATACTTTGTACCCACAAATTGTCCCAAACAGAAAAACATTAGGCACACATTAAAAAGCAAGCAAATGTAAAGATGACAAATAAAAACAGGCTTTTGTAATGCCACTAAGATACCAACTGCGCAACCGGGTGGCGTCTTTTCGGTTCCTCGTAGAGATCTACTTAAGAACTGACTACTGTACATAACGGACTGATTTATGATCCTCAAGTGCCTCTTGGTACAGAAGGAGATAACTACCTAAGAAAAAAAGTTAATGTGTTTTTTCAAAAGAATGCTTGTAAATCCGATGAACTGAACACATGAATAACGAGGAAATTCTAGAGAAAATGGAAACGAAAAATAACTTATACTTCGAATCAGAAAAAGTTTCTAGGGCGCATGATGAGGAAAGAGGACATGGAAAATTTGATTCTCACAGGACATATATAAGGCAAGAGGGACAAAGGAAAGCAACACGTAACCCCTGCCTAACGAGCTTGTGTAAATTGTTGCTAGGTCAGGGATTAGGAGAGATATCAAAAACAAAAAAAAAGACAAACTTTATTAAGAGATACAAAAAACAGGAAATTGGGGAGAACCATGATCATCAAAGTCCTGAAAGGGCACAAGCGCGTAGAAGATTTTGCGATAAGTTAACGCGCCTGATACTGGTTAGCAGACAATCTGTCAAACGATCTTTGGACATCAGATTCGTTTCGATCGCTGATTACTGATAACACGATGAATATTTTTCTTACTTCATGCACCAACTGAAGCACGCTGTTTCCCCCCCCCCTCTCCATATATTCGGAATTTCTTAGTTTGCTGTCACAGGCGCTTCGGAGATGTGGGTAAAAAAGAATGGAATAGCGGTTTCTACTGTCAAAAATAAAGCAGTAGACGCCAATCAAGTTTCGTCATCTTAGAGATTTTATTGGATATCTTTTTTTTTTCGCAATTCGTTTTTGCCATCTTCCCCCTCAACGTTTTTGCCTGTTTTGTTTTTTCATCTCTTTATTTTATTGCTTTATTTATTTATTATTATTATTATTGACGCATCTTGTTTATTTTTCTCGACAACAGTTTTAAATCCCACTCCCTTCTGTTTTCATTGCCTTCTTCTTCTTCTTCTTCTTCTTCTTCTTCTTCTTCTTCTTCTTCTTCTTCTTCTTCTTCGTATTATTATTATTATTGACGCGCCTTGCTTTCCCCATTAATATTATCATTATTGACACTTCTCGTTCTTTGTCCTCTTCTGTCTTCATAGGGTTCCTCTTCTTTTCTTCTTCTTCTTCTTCTTCTTCTTATTATTATTATTATTATTATTATTATTATTATTATTGACACATCTTGTTTATTTTTCTCGACAACAGTTCTAAATCCCACTCCCTTCCGTTTTCATTGTATTCTTCTTCTTCTTCTTCTTCTTCTTCTTCTTCTTCTTATCATCACCACCATCATCATCATCATTATTATTATTATTATTATTATTATTATTATTATTATTATTATTATTATTATTGTTGTTGTTGACGCGCGTTGTTTTCCCCCTTAATATAATGATTATTGGTACTTCTTGTTTATTTGTCCTCTTCTGTCCTCATAGCATTTCTCTTCTTTTCTTCTTCTTCTTCTTTTTCTTCTTCTTCTTCTTCTTCTTATTATTATTATTATTATTGTTGTTGTTGTTGCTGCTGTTGTTGTTGTTGTTGTTTACGCGTCTTGTTTATTTTGCCGGCAAGTGTTTTAAATCCCATTCTTTCCGTTTCTATAGCGTTCTTCTTTTTCTTCTTCTTCTTCTTCTTCTTCTTCTTCTTCTTCTTAGATTCTATCTTCTTCGCATCTTTTTTTTTTCGTTTTTTCTCTTCCTTTCTATATTCCTCCTCGCCTTCTTCTTAATTTTCATTTTTTTCTTCTGTTTCTCCTTCATTTTTCTTCTTCTTCTTCTTCTTCTTCTTCTTCTTCTTCTTCTTCTGCAGATTTGTCGTTTATTCAATCTGAATAGACTTCTTCTTCTTCTTCTTCATCGTCGTCGTCGTCGTCTTCTTTTTCGGCAATGCTCTCTTCCTTCATTCTATCCTCTTCGTCGCCTCATTCTTCTATTTAATATTTTTTTCTTGCCTTCTTTCGCTATTTCACGTTTCTCCTTCTAGGTCGTCATCTTTTTTTATTTATTTTTATTTTTTTTTTTTTTTGTAGTTATTTCAATTTTTACCGTCTTTATTTTATTCTTCATTGATCATCTTCTTTCTCATTCTTTATTCCTTTCTTCTTCCCAGATTCTATCTTCTTCGCCTCTTTCTTATTCGCTTCATCATCGTCCATAAATTCTTTCTCGTCAACTTTCTAGTCTTCACGCTTCTTCTTCTTCTTCTTCTTCTTCTTCTTCTTCTTCTTCTTCGTCGTCGTCGTCGTCGTCGTCGTCGTCTCTGTCTCTTTTTTCATTCTTAATCTCTGACTCGCTTGTGTTTCTACGATTTCGCCTTCTTTTTCGATTCTACTTTCTTCTTCATCTCGTTTCTTTTCGTCTTTATTATTCTTTCTCGCCTTCTTTCTCCTTGTTATCTTCTTCTTTTCGTTTTGTATTCATCTTTCTTTCCTTTACTTTTCATATTTTTTTTTACATTTTTATAGCTTGTTCCTCCTAGTCTTCATTCATCATTTCTCTATCATTCCTTTTTCCTCCTCCTCTTCCTCCTCCTCTTTCTTCTTCTTTTTTTCTTCTTCTTCTTTTTCTTCTTCTTCTTCTTCTTCTCATCATCATCATCACCATCATCATCATTATTATTATTATTTTATTTATTTTGATTTCTGATGCGTACTCATTTCTTTCCGGGTCCCGCCCAGAAACCTAAGGTTAGAATTGGCATATTATTATTATTTTTTTTTTTATTTTCTTTGATTTCTGGCGTTTACACATTTCTTTCCGGGTCCCGCCCAGTGACCTAAGGTTAGAAATGACATATTATTATTATCTTTATTATTATTATTATTATTATTATTATTATTATTATTATTACTTTGTCTTTTTATAATTCTTCGTATTCTTGTTATTATTCTAATTCTTCTTCTTTTTCTTTTTCTTCTTCTTCCTCCTCTTCTTCTTCTTCTTCTTCCTTTTTTTCTTCTTCTTTTTCTTCTTCTTCTTATTATTATTTTTAGTTTATCGTTTATTCAATCTGAATAGATTTTTTCTTCATTCTTCACCCCTACCTTATTCTTTTTCGGCTTCTCTTTGTTTCTCAATTATATTCTCTTCTTTACCTCGTTCTTTTTCGCTTTTTCATTGTTTCTCGCCGTCTTTCTCCTTCTTCTTCTTCTTCTTCTTTACTCATCATCTTGCTTTCGTCCTCTATTTCATCGCTTACTCACTCTCCCTCGTACCATTCCTCCTTTTCTCTTTCTCTGCCTCCATTTTTTTTCTTTCAGCCTCTTTTTAGCCTTCTTATTCGAGATGCCGTCATTTTTCCCCCGTACTGGATTTAGAATTCCTTTCCGACCACCCAAATGGCGATACACTTTTACTCTTACAGAAAGGAATGTGCCATTTCGTAGTTGTTATTGACTCGTTTCTCTTAATATATTTAAATCTTGTAGATGCGCAGAATAGAACTGAAAAGTTCGTGTCCGTACCAAGACGAGCCTTGACTTAGCGAGTGGTATTTTTATAATACATTTCATTGTGAAGGTTTCCCGCTGGAAAATAAGGAATCTGGAAAATGGGCCGACAACTACACGATGCCGAAAGTCGAATCGGCGTGTTGCGTTCAAATATCGACCGAGACCGTTTTGTATTCAATTCGCATTAATGCTCTTGGGAAAGGCACGAATCCGTGTTCCTCCAGCTATATTGAAATAACGAGACAGACTACGCTCTTTAATCTTTGGTAGGTCAGTCAGTCTAGGAGAAGGACTAGCCTGAATTTAAAACCACTCTGAAGTAAGACGGCGTTCATTTTGCCATAGACACACCCAGGAATTATTTACCAACTGCTCCACTCAGCAAGATGTGGCATAAGGCTGAGTTTTAACGTGTGATATCCGATCCCGTAGGTTCGGGAAAAAATTCCTATAGACCTCGTAAAAAACGGGGTCAGTTTCCCGAAACGAGACTCTGCCCTTCGACAGAGACTTATCTGGGAGATCGCCAGTGTGTGGTGCCCTTGCAACCCTAAATATGTTACAGAATTCGATGCTAGCCGACAATTATATTTTTTCTCTTTCTGATACGATGAGTATAACACTATACCTACATATATATATATATATATATATATATATATATATATATATATATATATATATATATATATTTATTAAAGACATTTTTATGTTTAACGTTCTTTTTATAGATACTAGTATTTAAGTAAAATGCTCTGTTTATAATAAACAATATTAAATAACATTTACCGGCCTGAATGTCCGAGAAATTTTCATAGAAAATATTCGTCCTTTGACAGTCATCGAATTTACTGCTTATGTACGAGATTCATGGAAGATTGAAGATTATAAGCAATAAATTCGAACTTGTCTACCGAACGCTCCTTTGTGGCCGAGTCGGTTAAGGCACGTCAGCGTAAATGACGGTTCCGTATAGGATGCAGGTTCGAATCCTGTCAAAGGACGAATATTTTCTATGAAAATTTCTCGGACATTCAGGCCGGTAAATGTTATTTAATACTGTTTATTATAAACAGAGCATTTACTTAAATACTTGTATCTATAAAAAGAACGTTAAACATAAAAATGTCTTTAATAAATAAATTGTCGGACTTTGTCCATTTCTTAATTTATATATATATATACTTCGGAAATACGCACTTTTATTGCGCAGGAGGGTGTCGTCAGTGATGTGATTACTCAGGTCATTGGGTAGTTTCGGGCCTTGCAACATCATACCATCCTCGCTGAGTCGACCCCGTCAGAGCTGATCAGGCTCCGACGCACCCTCCTTCTGTACCACGCTATGCGACACTGATTTTTATAATTGTCTCAGCCGACTTATACTCGATACTAGCAGGATACACATAGGGAAAGTCTATAGCGCTCGGGTAAGTTGGGTTATTCAAGAAGTCGGAAGGAAGAAATTTTTGTTAATTTGTTGCTAGTTTTTAAGTTTATATATTAAAAACAATAATAATAATCTGCCCCATCCAGAATGACGGTAGGTTAACCGATTAAAATAAATGTACTTATAAAAATTTGAGTACAATAAACCACATCTGGATGCGTTTATACAAGTTTTCCGGTTTACAGTTGAAATGCCACTAAAATGTTATCCCAAGCCCCCTACCCTCAAAAAAAAAAAATTTTTCATGTATTATAATTTAATATGATTTTCGGTTTAAAATTATGTACAAGACAGTAATTCCCTAATCTCCTGAAAAAATGAGTTTTTGCGAAAACTTAGAACCACGAAAGTCAAAAAAAAAAGGAAAAAAAACATCGACGTGTGCGCATATATACATACAAACACACACACACATATACATATATAAATATATATACATATATATATTATAGGTTGGTGCAAAACTAATGACGTAATAATGTCGTTTTTTGACGTATTTTTTAACGTCAAAAAACGACATTATTACGTCATTATTTTTGAAAACGTCATTATTACGTCATTATTTTTGAAAAGGGATTTTTTAACGTCAAAAAACAACATTATTACGTCATTATTTTTGCACCAACCTAATATATAAATACACATATACATACATACACATACATACACATGCACACACACAAGTGTTGTTCTTAAAGTTAAAATTCCAATAAATTACCCTACGAAAGATAAATAACTAATATAAATAATAATGATATACCCCGCCCCAAAAGACTGAAAGTTTGACGTGTAAAAGCTAAAAGGAAAGAAGTTATACGAGCAAAAAAAAAAAATGTACGCGTAAAAAAAAAAAAAATTACATTGATATGCGTATGTACAGAATTGTCGTTTTTAAAATTGAAAATTCACCCATTACCCCCGAAAAGATAAAATGAAAAAATAAAATAAGTAAAAAGGGTTCGTAGTAATGATAAACCCCACCCCGAACGACTGGCGCTTAAATGATTAAAATAAATGAATATGTCAATTTTAGTTAAATTACATCGGTATATGAATATACAAATTTGTTGCTTATATATATATATATATATATATATATATATATATATATACACATTTTACTTTCGTTGAAGTGGCAAATTTTTGATTTATGTACAATTTGATCAATGCAAGCGCATAGTTTAGATTAAAAAACAAAAAATAATAAAACAAATTAAAGAATAGCACAAGCAAGGGAAATTCAGCAGTAGTAAAAGCTTCGAAAAGAAAAACACTCTTACAAACGCTTAGCGTGTGTTAATAAATATTTTCTGCAAGTAATAATTTAAATTTTGCTTCGGTTTTACTTTTATGATTGGTCATTCCTATAATTTATGGAGCCATGCCTTATTTCGCTTAATCGACAACCATTTGGCAGTTCGCTCAGCGGTGTCGGTAATGGTTTTAATGGCTTTTCGTTTCTTTAAACCCACCAATCCAATATCTGTTAGGGCTCTGGAGAGCGACCGTGCTGCAAAGCCTCTGGTTCCCACTTCGATTGGCATACAGCTCACCTTCCAGCCATTTATCCTGCATGCCTCTAATAATTCCTCATATTTGAATTTCTTCCTTTCATTAGCCTCTTCAATGTGCTCTTCCCAAGGAACCGTTAATTCCCACAAAATTACGATTTTTAGATTATTGGAGAAGAACACTATGTCTGGACGTAATTGAGTGTGGGCTATGTGCTCTGGGAACATCAGTCTAGACCCTAAATCGGTCTTTACGACCCAGTCTGTAGCACGTGTGAGTAGGTTTATTTTTGAGGGCTTTTTCTTCTGAGGTTTGGAACCGGCTTTTAATAACTCTATGGAGATTTGGTGGGGATTTAATACATTTACTTGTATCGCTAGTCGTAAAATTTCTGCGATTTCTTTTAATATCTCATCGTGCCGCCATTTGTACCGACCATCCGCTTGTGCTGATGGACAGCTGCTGAGGATGTGTTTTAACGTTCCTATCTGTCCGCACAATTGGCAATTAGGCGAATCTGATTTGTTCCATAATTTCAGATTAGCGGGACTGGGTAGGGTGTCGTACACGGCATTGATTAAGAATTTTAACCCCATGTTGTAATGCCAAATATCTGCCCATTTCACTTTTCGGTGGATGATGGACTCCCATTTTGTCCAGACGCCTTGCTTGCTCGTCCCTACCATTTTGGTTACCCTTGATTCTTCTTCGCTTTTCCGCACTTCTTCCTGCAGCAGAGCGTATTTTCCTTTCCCTGCTACTTTATCGTATCTAATTAAAGGAAAATACCCCAGGCCAGCACGACCTTTTGCTACAGTACCTAATATAGTTTTTGCGCGGAGCCTTTCTTCTGCCATATTTAATTCGTTCCTAGCTTTCCATTTCCTTCCTGCGTATACTTCGATGTCTGCTCCAGCCACTTTGGGGTCATCAGAGAAATTATATTGTATGGTAGATCTTACCTTGGCAACCTTATACTCCTCCACCTTGTAAATGGAAGATGCAGTGAGTTGGAGTTTCCATACATACGGATAATTCCGAAGAGCATATATATACAGGGAGAGCTCAATGCAGACTACAGAGCATTATAATGCTAATAAGATGAAGGAGACATTAATTAGACATTTCGATTATAAATTTCTTGTATTAGGTTGGTGCAAAAATAATGACGTAATAATGTCGTTTTTTGACGTTAAAAAATGACATTATTACGTCATTATTTTTGCACTAACTTAATAGGAATTTATAATCGAAATGGATAATTAAAGTATCCGTCTTCTTATTATATATATATATATATATATATAATATATATATATATATATATGTCATTCGCAGACTGTACTGTTTCGCTGTATCACAGCTCCTCAGTGCGACTAGACATCCGAATGCATCAAGCCAGGATCGAAACCCAACCGATTTGCTGTCAGTCAGAGCTTCTACCACTGAGCTATCTTCATTCGGCAGAGTGAAACACCTAAATCTAGCCTATTGTTTTTACGAATGCAAACCCATGCCAATTAGCTGGAGTGCTCTATTCATTTTACTGAAGAGCTTTGCATTAACGCATAATTAGGTGGCTGTTGTTTATAGAATTAGCTTATCACTCAACAGTGCTCAATTGAAATATATTTTCAAGAGATAAATTACAGGAATAAGCAGTCGAGTTTGACGTCGAGAAGATGGTGTTCCACACCTGGAAAATTGGAACGTAGACACCCTCATTTTTAAGAAAAATTTATGGTCACTTGGGGAAAGGAGTATATCTTGTAGAAAAGGAGATATTTTTTTTTTAAATATCCGTAGCACAGGTCAACATTTTGGCGAGATTCAATAGTGACACAATCAAGATCTTTCCCTCTATGTATGTTACTTTCTCTTTTAAAATGTCGGAAGAGGCATTATTTAGAGCGAACTTGTATTTTTGCTTATTTCTATGTATGACGAATGCATTTGATAATCTGTTATGTATAAGATATAAAATAAAATGAAAACAGTTAAATCAAAACCTTCTATTTTTTAGAATAAATGCATAAATAATTTGCATACGTAACTATCTGCAAGCGCTTTAAGGTTTAAAAGGTCGGTACATTCTGAATATGTTTTTTCAGATTGTGCACCTTAAGATGTTTCTCGAAGTTACAGTCGTTTGTAATAAAATATTCTGCAAGCTCCGTTGATGTCACATTGTTGCTTTTGGCATCTTACACCTTTGTGCAAATTAATTGAAACAAAACGAATAATTCCGTTATTACTTAATTGCTTTCGTATTTTTCCAATTAAACATGACATAGTGCACATTTTAGTACTTCGTATGTGCATTCCACGAAGTCGTTCCTTTGCAAAATGACCATAGATTCTCAATTGCATTTAAATCAGGAGAGTTTCCGAGCCACTCTATAGTAATTTGATTTACTCAGTGGTATGGCTTGCCAGTGTGTGCGTGCAGCGTTACAATTTTCGTACTCTTCCTTCCAGTAACGTCCATCGCAGACAATGGCCGTAGGACAACTAATCGACAGTTGAGACAATGGTGTCTGGACGTGATGAAAATCTGACGCAATATTTTTCAAGGTCAAACAAATTTCATCATACACCCGGAAAATACATTCATATTACTGCACACCACTGCAAATGACGTAATCTGAAGAAAAATAGAAATCGATTAAACCCAATCGGTCTGGCGGTAAGAAAGGAAACTAAAGCGATTGTTTCAATTAATTTGCACAAGTGTGTAACTGTGTTCATTGAATCTTTTATTTAATTTTCCGTTGTGTAACCCTGATCAACCAAGTCATGATTTGATGCGTTGATTACCAGTACAACCGTTTTTTGTTTGTTTGTTTTTTTCAAGAAAAGCGACGTTTCTACAATGAATTATAATTTTTTTATTTTTTTATTTTTAGACCTTTATACAATTTTATAGACTGAGCATGTGAGCAACGATGACGTCTTGGAGGGGATGAAAACAAGGAGGAAGCTTATGCTTAATATAAGGAAGAGGCAGATGAAATTTCTGGGACACGTGATGAGAAAAGAGGGCCTGGAGAATCTGATACTCACAGGACGAATAGAGGGGAAAAATAAAAAAAGAAATTACATAGATAAAGCCCTTCGTAAAGTGTGGGCTGTACTTGTCAGAACAATTTTTTGCATTTCTTTGAGGCATGGACTTCCAGGAATCCCTTCAATTAGTCTACTGGAATCGTTTCCAATTAATCCTAGGGCTCCAACTACAATAGGGATTGTTGATGTTCCCATATGCTACATTTTCGAGATTTCAATTTCAAGGTCCTTGTATTTTGACAGCTTTTTGAATATCTTCAAAGCTACATTGCAGTCTGCAGGGACTGCCATATAAATAAGGAGGCACTTTTTTGTTTGTCGTCTTTAATAACAATGTCTGGGCGGTTGGCTTTGATTCTTCTGTCAGTGTGTATTGTGTAGTGCCATAGAATTGTAACAGGTCCTATCTCCGTAACCGGGTCTGGGTGGTGTTCATACCAGTTTCTTTCAGTTTCCTTCCTGTAGAAGTTGCAGATTTTCCAGTGCAGATATTGGCCCACTCTGTCATGCCGGGTTTTATACTCAGTGGGTGCCAATATCCTGCAACCTTTCCCACCGTTTATCTTTTGCAATCGGAAACCGTCTGTTACGATCGTACGTCGTCAGACGGATAACACGTTTCGAAGAATATTTACAGTGCCATCTTCTGAAGCGATTGAATAACAGGTTGTCTTCTGATTTTCTCAATGTGAGAATCAGCCTGGACCGCTATGCATTGCCAGTCTTCCAGTATGGCAATCAATGCTGAACAATCTCCTCACAGATGAAGAGACTTGAGGCAACAGAAATGTGGTTCTACAGAAGGATGCTGAGAATACCATAGACAGAACGTACGAACGGCGACGAAGCTTTAGATAAAATAGAAACGAAAAGGGGACACTTATACTCCACATCAGAAAGAAAAAGTTAAAATTTCTGGGACCCATAAAGAGGAAAGGAGGTTTGGAAAATTTGATACCGACAAGGCAAGAGCGAAAGAGGAAAACAGTGTGTAATGTACCTGACGCGCTTGTGTAAATAGTTGGCCGAACAGGGTTTAGGGGAGATAGCAAAAGACAAAATTTACTAAGAGCTACAAAGGACAGGAAACTGTGGAGAGCCATGATCGCCCACGACCTGAGGATACATGGCATACTGTAGAAAAAAGTAATTGGAGCAATCTGAATTATTCGGCATTAGTGAAAGCAGTCTTGAATAAGAGACTGTGCATGTGAAGAAGAAAAAAAAAGAAGAAAGAAGAGGAGGAGAACGAGGAGGAGGTGAAGAAAAAGAAGATATAGACTTCAATATCAGAACAAGGAGGAGGAGCAGGAAGAGGAGAAGGAGAAGGGAAAGAAGACAAAGGAGGAAGAGAAGACGCAGGAGGAGGAGGAGGTGGAGAAAAAGAAGATAAGACTTGAACAGAAGAAGAAGAAGAAGGAGGAGGAGGAAGACGAGGAGTACAAAGACGAGGAAGAAAAAGAAGGCATATACTTCCATGTCCGTAGAAGGAGGAAGAGGAGCAGAAACAGGGATAGGAGAAGAAGGACAAAGAGGAGGAGAAGAAAAAGAAGAAGAAGGTATAGACTTCAATGTCCGAAAAAGAAAAAGGAATAAAAGAAGTAAAAGGAGGAGAAGAAAAAGGTGAAGAAAAACATAAAGTTATAAACTTCAATGTCCGAAGAAGAAGATGAAGGAGGAGGAGGCGAAAAGGAGATGAAGAAAAAGAAGAAGGTAAAGACTTCAATGTACGAGAAGAAAATGGAGGAAAACGAGGAAGAGGAAAGAAGAAGAGAAAGAAAAAGGAGGAGAAGAAAGAAGAGCTGAAGAAAGTATAGACTTCAATAGAAGAAGAACAGCAAGAACAAGGTATAGACTTCAATGTCCAAAGAAGATGAGGGAGAAAGAAGAAGATGAAAAAAAAAGAAGAACAGGAAAGAAGAAGAAGATTTGGAAGAGGAAAGAAGAAGAACAAGAACAAGGTATAGACTCCAATGTTCAAAGAAGATGGAGGAAAAGGAAGAAGAGGAAAGAAGAAGAAGAAGAGGAGAAAGAGGAAAGAAGATGAAGAAGAACAAGGTATAGACTCCAATGTCCGAAAAAGATGGAGGAGGAAGAGGAAGAAGAAGAAGACGAAAGAAGAAGAAGAGGAGGAGACATAGGAAAGAAGAGAAACGGGAACAAGGTATAGACTCCAATGTCCAAAGAACATGGAGGAGAAGGAAGAAGAGGAAAGAAGAAGAAGAAAAAGAAGAGGAAGAGAAAAGAAGATGAACAACAACAAGGTATATACTCCAATGTCCAATGAACCTGGAGGAGAAGGAAGAAGAGGAAAGAAGAAGAAGAAAAAGAAGAGGAAGAAGAGAAGAGGGAAGAAGATGAACAAGAACAAGGTATAGACTGCAATGTCCAAAGAACATGGAGGAGAAAGAAGAAGACGAAAGAAAAAGAAGGAGAAGAGGTAGAGGAAAGAAGATGAACAAGAACAAGGTATAGACTTTAATGTCCAAAAAAGATGGAGGAGAAGGAAGAAGAGGAAAGAAGAAGAAGAAAATAAGAAAATGAGGAAGAGGAAAGAAGATGAAGAATACCAAGGTATAGACTCCAAAGAAGATGGAGGACAAGGAAGAAGAGGAAAGAAGATGAAGAAGAAGAAGAAGAAGATGAGGAAGTAGAAAGAAGATGAACAAGAACAAGGTATAGACTCCAATATCCGAAGAAGATAGAGGAGAAGAAAGAAGAGAAAAGAAGAAGAAGATGAGGAAGTGGAAAGAAGATGAACAAGAACAAGGTATAGACTCCAATGTCCAAAGAACATGGAGGCGAAGGAAGAAGACGAAAGAAGAAGAAGAAGAGGAAGAGGAAGAAGAAGATGAAGAGGAAGAGGAAGAAGAAGATGAAGAGGAAAAGGAAAGAAGATGAACAAGATCAAGGTATAGACTCCAATGTCCAAAGAACATGGAGGCGAAGGAAGAAGAGGAAAGAAGAAGAAGAGGAAGAAGAAGAGGAAGAGGAAAAGAAAAGAATATGAACAACAACAAGGTATACATCCCAATGTCCAATGAACCTGGAGGAGAAGGAAGAAGAGGAAGGAAGAAGAAGAAAAAGAAGAGAAAGAAGAGAAGAGGAAAGAAGATGAACAAGAAGAAGGTATAGACTCCAATGTCCAAAGAACATGGAGGAGAAGGAAGAAGACGAAAGAAAAAGAAGGAATAGGAATAAGAAGAGGAAGAGGAAAAGGAAAAAAGATGAACAAGAACAAGGTATAGACTGCAATGTCCAAAGAACATGGAGGAGAAGGAAGAAGGGGAAAGAAGGAGAAGAGGAAGAAGAGGAAGAGGAAAGATGAACAACAACAAGGTATAGACTCCAATGTCCAATGAACATGGAGGAGAAGGAAGAAGAGGAAAGAAGAAGAAAAAGAAGAAGAAGAGGAAGAGGAAAGAAGATGAAGAAGAACAAGGTATAGACTCCAATGTCCGAAGAAGATGGAGGAGAAGGAAGGAGAGGAAAGAAGAAGTAGGAGAAGAGGTAGAGGAAAGAAGAAGAACAAGAACAAAGTATAGACTCCAAAGTCCGAAGAAAATGGATGAGAAGGAAGAAGAACAAGAACAAGAAGAACAAGAAGAAGCAGCAGAAGAAGAACAGGAACAAAATATAGACTTCAATGTCCGAAGAAGAAAATGAAAGAAGAGGAAGTAGAGAAAAAAAGATGAGGAAAGAAGGAGGATGAGAAGGAGGAAACAGAACAGGGGGTAGAAGAGCTGAGGAAAAAAAAGAATGTTTAGATTTCGAAAGAAGAAGAAAGAGGAAAAGGAAGAGAGGGAAGAAGATCTGAGGCAAACGAAGAAAGTATAGACTTCGATAGAAGAAGAAGAAGTAAGAGGCAAAGGAAGAGGGGGAAGAAGGGCTGAGGAAAACGAAGAAAGTATAGACTTCGATAGAAGAAGAAGAAGAAGAAGAAGAAGAAGAAGAAGAAGAAGAAGGAGGAGGAGGAGGAGGAGTAGAATGTATAGATTTCATTGACCGAAGAAGAAAAGGAAGGAAGAGGAGTAAAAGAAGGAGGAAGTAAAGAAAAAGAAGTTATAAACTTCACTGTCGGAAGAAGAAGGTATAGATTCAATATCCGAAGTGTAACAGAGGCAATAGTAACCTGATCAACCCCCATTCTGGAAACTCCAGCTCGGTGGTTGATGTATTTCTTAAGCCTGTCAGTTTCTTTAACGATGATATTAGCTCCCCCAGTAGCCGGATCCGTCAATAAGCAGGCATTTTTTCCTTTCTTTGTCGAAGATGCCGATGCCTGATTTGTTGGCATCAAGGGAGCGCTCTGTTTGGATACAGAAATCTCACGAGATGTTGACTTGGTCGTTCACAATTATTATTATTATTATTATTATTATTATTATTATTATTATATTGCTTGCAGTCTACATTTAGAAATTAATTTCATTCTAGAGTAAGGACACAATATCTTTCACCGGAGATTATTAAATTTCTTCAGTTGGCGTAATTATACAATTCTAATCTTAGACAATCAGCGACAAGTACGCTTTCCTAGGCATTGTGGACATTATCCCGGCGTAATAATGTTTATCTTATAAGCCTGTAACTAATTAACTGTAAACATTTAATTCGACTGCACTAGTGTGATAAATTTTGCAGAACATGACAAAATAGTAATAATAATCTTTATATATACATATATATAATTTATTCGAAAATTATGACATAAATATGTTTATGCTATAATTTTCGAATAAATTATATGCTCTACTCTGTATTGAGCACTCTTTTAAGAATAGTATTTTTGATTATAGATCCTATACTTGGTTATATATATATATATATATATATATATATATATATATATATGTGTGTGGCACCCTGCATTTTTAGAAAGACTAAAAAGAGATATTCATAGAAATATGATTTAATTTTTATTCGGTTTATTAACCAGTTGTTAGTTATTTAGAAACGAAGAATAATTGAGTTTTGAGAATAATTCTCTAACTGTATTTAGGCGATCCAAAGAGAAGAAGAAAAAAATAATAATAATAAAAAGAAAGAGAAAGAGGAATAGATAATACAAAACCCGGTCATAAGTAAAACTAAGACAAGACAGGTGTCAAAATATATCAGGTCAAATTACCTGACCGAAATCCAGGGAAATAGAAATTGTTATATTTGGTTGAAGAAATAGAGTTTGGAGATAATAAAATAAAACAAAAAGAAGAGGAAAGACAGAAACATAATACGAAACCAGGTCGTAAGCGAAAACACACACGTGCGACCAGCACCTAACAAGTGTCAAAATTATCAGGTCAAACACTTGAACTAATTCCGTGTCCGCGTAGGATGGAAGTTTGTTAAGGTTGGCTGAAACAATAAAGATTTTTTTAGAACAATGGAAACGAAATTTTAATCGGAGGAAAGGTGTCTTTTGTGTTGAGGGGGTGACCGGTGGCGACTGTATACAGATTCTGACCTGTTAAAAATTGGAACCCCACGATGATGAAGTGGAGACATTTTCAATTCAGATAATTAAGATTTTTGACTATCAGGTCTGACTAAAAACAAAGAAGGAAAAAAAAACGATTGTCTCGGCTCACAGATAGCGCCAATATTCTTTCCTGAAGTCACATCTAATTAGCGGCAGGCTGTTTTGACAGAACCCAGGTGAGAAAAAGCCAAGATTATCATTTTTCGTACGTGTGAAAAAGGCCAAATTAGATTTTGTTTTTTTTTAGAACAAGAACGATGTAAGCCACGCCCGATTGGAGACGGGAGACGTCCCACCACAGTCTCATTAGCCGAAAGCGGTCACGTGATATGCGGAAAGAGGAGGGAGAATGCTCGATCAAGAACCATTGGTCGAAAACGGTCACCTGACATACGAGAGACCGGGAGAGATGGGTATGCGTCTTCCCCCCAGAGGCACTGTGAGGAAGTAGGGGTGAAAATAATAGCGATAATGGGAAATCAGAACTAATGCGACTTTTGGGATTATCGAGAGAGCCCTGACGCCGACAGACCCACCCCGGTTTGCTGCGGCGTCAATAAAAGCAGGACCCCAATCGACAAAAAAATGAGTGCAGCCCCGGACGGCAGCGAGAAGAGATCACCTCGGACGACAGAGAGTTGCGGCTGAGTTGCGGCAAGAAATCCTTCCAGCCCAAGTCGAAAACAAGAAATCCTTCCGGCCCAAGTCAAAGACAAGAGAAGTTCTATCTAAGTCGACGAAGAAGAAGATTACTCGAAAGCCGCGGAGAAGTTGCAGCCAAGTCGAAGACAAGGCCAAAGAGTTACTGGACGGAAGAAGAAGAAGAAGTTAAAATCAAGCCCAGCCGAGAACAGAATTCGACCCAACCAGATCGAAGTGAAGAAATACAACTCAAGTCGAAGAGAAGAATCAACTGCGAATGATTGATAGAAATTAGCCCCAGTGTCAAACTAAACCACACTCCGACATACACAATTCTAGAGAGTAGACAATTCGAAATCGTTAAGTTGTATGATAGAAGCTTGGTGCCATAGTCCACAGAGCGGGTCGGGAATGAGAACAATTTTTCTTTATGTAACGGACATTAGATATAAAAGGTTGTCACCCTTTTTTTTTATCAGTAATTTTTTGTCTCGTGAGTTTTTTTTTCTTTTACTTGTGTTTTGCCACCCCCGTCGGACTCAACTTGCATACGGCCCAATCCCTGCTGGTCCCGTCTGTCTAAGATCTAAACACAGCGTGGGTAGACAGACCGGAGATCAGTACAGTTGCTTTAGCAACCAGGTATTGGAAGCGGGTTGGGAAAGGCGAGGCTGGTGATCATCTAACCAAGAGGTTGGAGCGGCACGCTTGGGACCAGGAGGAGCGACCAGGAGGAGCGACGTCACAGTTGACGCCGTAACCAAAGGATTCGACCCTGGGCCAGGTGTGTACCCGTCACATATATATATATATATTATAAAATGCACAAACATTAATATTCCATGGTTATAATTTATAAACATTGGAATTGGAATTACATTACGATTCCAATGTAATAAATTATAACTATGGAATCTTAGTGTTTTGAGCCTTGTATATTAGCCTTGTATATTATATTCTTACCCTTTCCTGGATATTGAGTTCTACCTGGATTCTATCCATATATATATATATACATATATATATATAGTTTACGCAAAACTAGGTAATCCGCATGGGTAAACCCAAGGAGGATGATATCCAGAGAGCTCAATGTAAGATTCAGAGCAGATATGTTTGAATAAAAACAGACCACTTTAAGGTTCCATGTAATAAGTTATTTCACCACGACCCCTTTAACAGGGCTCTGGATCATCAGACTTTACTTCCAAAGGTTGAAATGAAAAATGAAAAGAAAAAACGTTTGAATTTCTTTTCAATATATATTGGGGGGATTCATTTTCTTACGCTGGCGTTGAAGTACGAAGTAGCTTGTGGAGTTGTTGACAAACTGTAAGTGATAAAATTTTACGGTAGGCCGTAAATGACAAAACATTCGCGACTTGATGCCCTGGATCCAATTCACTCTTCGCCATATATATATATATATATATATATATATATATATATATATCGTTGTGAAAGTAGACGCAAAAATAAAAACAATTATACATAACTTTAAACAAAGCAGAAATAATGAACACAAATAGCCTGAAAAAAATATACATCGTGTGTACTGAAGGTAACTGTAAGAAGTAGTATAATCACAAGTCCTCTTTCAAGCTAGAAAGTCTTAGGAATTCTACTAGACTAACCAACCATGTGTGGAAAATAAAGGAAAAAAATAACAAAGATCCGATTGTAAACTGAAAAATTTTAAAAAAGACCTTTCAGCAACTATAGTAATATCTGCAACATTTGTCAACAAGAAAAGTTAGCTATAACAACATTTCTAATAAATAAAAACTTTTGAATGAGAGATCGGAAATTATGATCCGTTGCATACATACCAAAATGTTCCTCTTGAATTCATATGAACCAGGATGGAAAGAAAGTATGTACATTTCATTTAATGCCTCTCCCTCACCGATACAGTTCCAATAAGTTTACTTTTCTTCTCCTACTCCTCTTCCCTTCTATCGCACCTTGCCTCGTGCGCTTATTTATCTATTTTTAAATATTTATTATGACGTTCATTAATTTTATAAAAAAGAAATAAAGCGTTAGGAAGTCGATTGACCGAAATCGCCTGAAGATAACGAAAGGTTGAAACCAAGATGGTGGAATCGGCTGATCTCGTAATTTTTTAAACTTAAAAATTACTAGGATGAGGACTTATCCTTATTTGCATTACTATTTCCTCATTGTCGTTGTTATTACCACAACGTTTCGGACATTTTAATCCATTGCGCTACTGTGCCCTGGGACAATCATGGGTGTAGAACTTGGAGTCTTAAAACCTAATCTGATTGCTCATGTGACTATTGCTGATGCTTGTAACTCTTGCCTGCATTCGTCGTATATTCTCTTTTAGACTGTTGCTGCTGCAGAGGCCTTGCTGTCATATCTTATTTTCTTTTTCTTTTTTGTTTTCCTTAATTTCTGTATATTAAGCCAGTTCAAAGTAGCTCTTCTTTCTTTTTTCTTTCTTCTTTTCATTCTTTTGTTCTTTCCTTCCTTTTTTTCTTTCTTATTCTAGTCGTTCATTATTTATATTAAATTAGCTCAAATCATTCTCCTTTTGTCTTTCTTTATTTCATTCTTTCTTTCGTTCTTCTGTCTTCATCTTTGTTGATATTATTATTATTATGTTTCGGCTACTTTAATCTATTAAGGGTATTATCCCATGGAACAATCCTGGACATAGAACTTGGTGTATTAAATCTAATCTGCCTTCTGATGCTTGACAGTCTTGATTTCATTCACCGAGGTTTCTCTTTTTTTTTTTTTTCTACTGTTGCTGATGCGGAAGCCTTGCTGACATTTCTCTTTGTTTCTTTCATATTTATAGTCTCTTTAAACATCGATCCTGCAATTTCTAAAATAGTCGCAGCGAAAGTTCAAATTAGTCGAACTGTTTTTGGACATCAAATTTGTATATACTGGAATAGCTAAATTTAACGTTGCTCTCATAGTTTTGAAACTGTTTTTAATTTTCTAAAGCTCTTTATAAAAAAAAATAATAATAATCCACCATTCTATCTCTGACTGTGTTAATAAGAATTTCTTTCTCGTTGCATTTTCTTAAGGGTCGCATTTTCCTCTTTTGTAATGCTAAAAAGGAAAAAGGTAAATGCGCTGAGATTTTTAAGTTTATTTTTTTTTAATTTTTGTCAAAACAAAACGTACGTAATTCATCTGGTCACACATCTTTCTTTCCGTGTGCAGCCATGAGATAGCAAATGTCTCCATCTTTCTCTTTTAATCAAACCTTTTTTTTTTGGGGGGGGGGGTATTTCTTTTGTTTTTTCGTACCTTTCACTTGCTCCTATTTTTTTCGAAGCACAAATGCTAACAGGGAAATTTAGTTCTAAATTGATAGCAAATTATCATTAATCAGACCCAAATTGATGCCATTTTGTACCGGCAATTGCACATGACAGTTTCTGAAATTTAAATTCTGGCAAATTTTTACCGTTGGAGAAACTGCCTGCTTTTAAAGTGTTAAAAATAAATAAATAAATCAGTGTTTTTGTTGGTGTTCGTTATTGTTCGCTGTGTCGCTGCTGACAACCAGTTAAGATGGCAGGTTTTAAGAGTCAAAAAAATAATAAATAAAACAGACGTTATTTTTCCCTCTTTTTGTTACGCGTTTATTTTGCTATTATTATTATTATTGGTATTGCTGTTGTTTTTTCTTCGCCTTTCATTCTTTCTTCTTTTTTTTTTTTCTATTTTTTCATCTCTGTTCTTTTTTTTTCGTTTTTCAAGCAAGTTATTTTATACTTTCTATTTTTTTCTTTCTCCTAATCTTTTTATTTACTTATTTATTTTCTCTGTCATTATTTCTCACCCCATCTCTTTCTTTCAAATATTCCTTCTTTTTTCACCTTTTTTCTTTTCCCGTTTATTTCGTTCTTCTCTTCTTCCTTTCATTCTTTATATAAAATCAGTTCAAATAACTCCTTTTTTGACGTCCTAGGTGTGACGATAAACTACATCCGCATCATGTCTAAGACGATAAACTACGTCCACCAGCAGGGCCTCTGTTCAAGAGGTCTTGAGAAGCGTGAAACCACCTCTTAATTGTTGGTGTTCCCAGGTCCAACCTGACCCGGGGTGGTAGCACATTTTAGGGCCCCAGCTATGGATAAATAGCTAAATCCCGAAGTGGGGTCAAAACACTATCAAAGGGTAAAAAATAGGTTTTAATACCAGCAATACATTTTTGAAGAAAAATTATTACCAGCAATAAAAAAAATATTACCAGAAATACATTTTTGAAAAAAAAGTATATTACCAGCAATAAAAATTTTATCGGCTTTAAATAACCCATTGACGTTGATATGCCTTAAAACAAACAAACCAAGTCAAACTCCCTTTTGCTTTTTCTTTCTTTGATTGACCAGTTACCGATAATTTCGGTTAAAATTGATAAATTCTTGATTTTAAAACAACTTTTCAGGAAAGTAGGTTTTTCAAGTGCACTGTTATCGCTCTTTCTAACATTGATTGATTGTTTGATTTATTCATTTTTTACGGTTTATCAACGCTTTGCAAGTTATTTAAAGCCAGAAAATAGTTTGAGATTCTATGATGTTTTTTAGATAATAATGATATAGTGATACATTAACTAATTAATTAATAATTAACCCATAATTAATTAACTTACTAATTAACCTACAACTGGGTGAGAAGAGGGGGATTCATACCTTTACCAACAGTATTTGCTGTTGAAAGTTATGTGGTTTCTGTTATTTGGGAAAAGTTCTTTATTTTTTGATTAGAGTGAGTCGTTTTCTACGGTTTATCAACCCTTTGCATGTTATTTAAAACACTGGTTCCAGTACGACCACCGAGGTTAAGCAAGGTCGATCCTGGTCAGTACTTAGATGGGTGACCGTTTGGGAATACCAGGTTCTGTAAACTTGGATGTGCAGGTGGTGTAACGGAAAATGGCTCGGAATTGTTAATCGGAGAGCAGAGTTCGTTATATTCACTTACGCGCAAATACCTTTGAGAAAAGCATGAATCCATCTCTTTTCCCCGGCTATGGGTTAATTAGTAACACTTGTATCAGTAAACCGTTATTATCCCAAAATAAATTGTTACAATCTAAAAATATTTAGATTGAAAATGCAACACAACCAAAAATCATTGCACCAGATTGCAAATGTAATACGGCCAATAATCATTGCACGAGATTGCAAATGCAACACAACCAAAAATCACTGCACCAGATTGCAAATGCAACACAACCAAAAATCGTTGCAGTAGATTACAAATGTAACACAACCAACAATCATTGCATAAGATTGCAGATGTATATACGGTCAACAATGATTGCACCAGATTGCAAATGCAACAATACCAAAAATCATGGCACCATGTTGCAAATCCAACACAACCAACAATCATAGCACCAGAGTTCAAATGCAACATGGCAAGCAATCATGGCACCTGATTGCAAATGCAACTAGCTCAAAAATCATGCAACCAGATTGAAAATGCAACACAGCTAACAATCAGGGCACCCGATTCCCAATGCAAGATGGCCGACAATCATGGAACCAAATTGCCAATATGTCACAGCCAAATATCATGGCTGCAGATTGTAAATATATAACGGCTAACAATGATGGTACCAGATTACAAATGCAACATGGCAAAAAATTCTGACAACAAATTACAAATGCAATACGCTCAACAATCATTGCACAAGGAAGAAAGAAAGAAAGAAAAAAGAAAGAAAGAAAGAAAGAAAGAAAGAAATTCTTTCTTTCTTTCTTCTGTTCCTCCTTTATGCTGTTATTTCCTTCCTTTTTTACTTTCGAAATTTTTTTTATTCATTCTTTATCTTAATTCAGTCCAAAATAATTCTCTTTTACATCTTGCTTTCCTTCTTTCCTTTTTTCCTTCATTCTTCTTTTTCATACTTCTGTTCTTTCCTTCCATCTTTTCTCTTTATTTTTTTTTTATTATTCCTTGTTTATAATAAATCAGTCGACATTATTCTCTCTTTTCTCCTTCCTTCATTTCATTCATTCTCCTTCCTTCATTTTATTCATTCTCCTTCCCTTTACTTCATTCATTCTCCTTCCCTTTATTTCTTCTGTTCTTTCCTTCCCTCTTTTCTTTCTCATTTTTAATTATTCATTCTTTATATTAAATCATTCCAAATTATTCCCTTTTTTTCTTTCTTTGGTTTCTTCTTCCTTTCTTTCTTTTCGTCTTTTTTTTTCATCTTTCTTTCTTTCCCCTCTTATTTTTTTTTTTTTTTTTTTTTTTGTCATTCATTCTTTATATTCAATCAGTTCAACGGATTCCATTAAAGCCTCACAAATTACTTTCTCTTCTTTACTACTTCAGTATTTCCTTTCTCCTAACATTTTATAATTTTACACCGCGCTTCAGTCCAATTTCCCATTCTGTTCTCAAAGAAATATTCCGGTTTGTGTGATTATTTTTTTATTTTATTCCATTAAAATTTCTCGAGAAATATTTTCAACAGGTAGGAGCCGCCGATCTGTCATTGTACGTTGCAGGATTATAAAAAGCTGTTAATCTGCATACCTGTATATGCATTTGCTCGTGCCTGATAGTTAATCTTATTGCGTTTTCAAACTGGTGCCATGATTGTTGACGGTGTTGTATGTGTGATCTGGTGCAATGATTGTTGAGCGTATTGCATTTGTAATTTGTTGTCAGAATCTTTCGCCATGTTGCATTTGCAATCTGGTACCATCATTGTTAGCCGTTATATATTTACAATCTGCAGCCATGATATTTGGCTTTGACATATTGACAATTTGGTGTCATGTTTGTCGGCCATCTTGCATTGTGAATCGGGTGCCCTGATTGTTAGCTGTGTTGCATTTGCAATCTGGTTGCATGATTTTTGGGCTAGTTGCATTTGCAATCAGGTGCCATGATTGCTTGCCGTGTTGCATTTGAACTCTGGTGCTATGATTGTTGGTTGTGTTGGATTTGCAGCATGGTGCCATGATTTTTGGTATTGTTGCATTTGCAATCTGGTGCAATCATTGTTGACCGTATATACATCTGCAATCTTGTGCCATGATTGTTGGTTGTCTGGCATTTGCAATCTTATGCAATGATTGTTGGTTGTGTTACATTTGCAATCTGCTGCAACGATTTTTGGTTGTGTTGCATTTGCAATCTGCTGCAACGATTTTTGGTTGTGCTGCATTTGCAATCTGGTGCAATGATTATTGGCCGTATTACATTTGCAATCGGGTGCAATGATTTTTGGTTGTGTTGCATTTTCAATCTAAATATTTTTAGATTGTAACAATTTATTTTGCGATAATAACGGTTTACTAATACAAGTGTTACTAATTAACCCATAGCCGGGGGAAAGAGGTGGATTCATGCTTTTCTGAAAGGTATTTGCGCGTAAGTAAATATAACGAACTCTGCTCTCCGATTAACAATTCCGAGCCATTTTCCGTTACACCACCCGCACATCCAAGTTTACAGAACCTGGTATTCCTAAACGGTCACCCATCTAGGTACTGACCAGGATCGATCTTGCTTAACCTCAGTGGTCGTACTGGAACCAGTGTTTTAAATAACATGCAAAGGGTTGATAAACCGTAGAAAACGACTCACTCTAACTAATCAAAAAATAAAGAACTTTTCCCAAATAACAGAAACCACATAACTTTCAACAGAAAATACTGTTGGTAAAGGTATGAATACCCCTCTTCCCTCCCAGTTGTAAGTTAATTAATTATGGGTTCATTATTAATTAATTAGTTAATTGTATCACTATATCATTATTATCTAAAAAAAAACATCATAGAATCTCAAACTATTTTCTGGCTTTAAATAACTTGTAAACGGTTGATAAACCGTAAAAAATGAATAAATCAAACAATTAATCAATGCTAGAAAGAGCGATAACAGTGCACTTGAAAAACCTACTTTCCTGAAAAGTTGTTTTAAAATCAAGAATTTATCAATTTTAACCGAAATTATCGGTAACTGGTCAATCAATAATTACTGAGTGTTTCCTTATAAGGAAACAACTCTTACCATTTCAATGTAAAACAAAACCCAAATCAACGAAAAAATCGTGCGGCTGAAGGATTTCATAAGCAATAAGGAGCTGAGTAAACTTTAAAGACACTTCTAAGATTTCTTTAACATTGTGTTCTTATCCATACCTTTGCATGTTTTTTAACGTATGTTCGTCGTACACTTTTTGCTTTCTCTATAAATTCTCGACTCACGTCTGAAATGAGTCATTGTTTTTGCTTCACAAGTTTAATGGGGCTGGCATTCAACCTACACTGTTTTTATTAATACTAGATTACTGTTATTTCTGCAAAAATCTCTGACGCCCAAAACTAAAAACATCTTTAAGGACGAAAAGTAAAAACAAACAAACAAGTCAATACTTTGAATTCTATACCCTGGGGAAAATGGAGAAAAAAAATAAACTGCAATATAAATTCTAAAACCAGCTGGGATGACACTGAATCATAATAACTATCTCTCCGTTTCTGAGTACACCAATCTACCAGGGGATGGGGCTAACTAATCCCTGTTGACAGACGCCTGCTCGGAAATATTTGCGTAAAATTGCAAATTCGATATCAATTGTATAGTGGGTGTAACAGCAAAATTGTCCAAACTGTGTAACACCAAAAGTGTCCAATTGTTAAATTAATCTTTGAACCTTTGTATCTTAGAAAAGATAAAAGATATCTTACTGGATGTCTCCTGGGTTTTTATGGATTCTTCTTTAAAACACTAAGAAAGTATTTACCTCTAAATTATTATGAAATCGGGTATAAACGAAAATGAAATGTTTATCATTAATTAATCCTAGCTAAAGGTCCGAACCTCATGTAGGATTGAAATAATATATATATATATATATATATATATATATATATATATATAAACGGACCCTTTAAGATATCATGGTCATATTTTATTTCGGTAAAACCGATATCGGTTCTAACTCATCAGGCCGTATATCCAAATACAAAGTTCAAAATACAAAATTTTATATATATATATATATATATATATATATATATATATATATATTATTCCAGGATCATTTTCTGTTATGTAGTGGTTTCACAGTGGATGCTTGTATTTGTACTAAGTCATTCCTAAAATGGGTTCGACGTACAAAACGTTAGGAACTTGATATAATAGGTAATGACGCAGTAATCTAGTTGGAGTGGCTCTTACTTTAATATCCGACTAACGGTCGTCCGACATCGACTTACTGACCAACTCTCTGCCGACTCACTTGTTACTCTTACTACTCCTACTTATTATAGGTGGGAGAGTCTATTAACAATAGAATAGGTGTGTTTCGGTATCACATTTTCAATCTTAATTAAGATGATCTTCGCCCTCTCTAACCTTCTAACTTTCTGTTCTGGAGTAACAAGGTACCACACAGTTTTCACGTACGATTTCAGTTTCAATTTTTTTTTCCACTACTCTTTGAACTATCAAAGCTGAAACTCCTCTCTCACGTACCAAATTTCGTATGAATTGAGTTGGCTGTTTTCTAATTTATCTCTTAAGATCTGAGTTGATATGGTGATCCCTTTTCCTGTTGTGACCTCCTGATCCAGTTTTCTTCCCTACTGTTCCATCAAGAGAACGGTATTTAAAAATGAGGGATCTTCAATTGACTTTGAAGATGGAAGCCAGAGTATGAATGTTGGTACCATTTCTGAAGGCTTGAATGATCTTTTTCCTGTCACCATTGCTCAGTTAGGAAGACATAGAGGGGCTGACACAAAACGATTTTAAACAATTCTCCTTCTAGCTGAATAACTCAAAGGATTTTTCAGTGATTCTTACGACAAACAGTGTCAAGAGGGATAAACGCCTTATCTGAAAACCTGGAAATAGAAAATCAGTTTAATGGTTCTTTAAATATTAAGCCTTTTGTGGGATAGACAATTACGTTGTGGCACGATTTGGACAATTTTGTTGTTACACCTATGTATTTATGCAGCACTTATCTAAAAATATGTGTTATCTTGCTTTGCCGTTGTAATAGGAAAGAACTGTTAGATTAATGATCCAAAGTTCTTTAGTATTTATGCTTTATTTTCAAAAAAACAGTGCTCGATACAGTAGTAGAGCTTAAAATTATAATAATTTTAAAAAAATATGATTCCAAAACGACAGAAAAATTATTATGTTTTGAAACTGACTCAAGTCTTAAAGTTTAATTTCAGTATTAAACTTAAAACTTTAGAGCACCTTTTCATTCTCAAGCGATATTTAGAATAACTAACTGAAGAAATGTTTTTACTAATTTTTACGGAGTATAATTTTTATAATTTTCGTTATCAAGTGGTCTACTTTTATGAAAGCATGAATGTTTATATTTTGGGGAGTCGTGTAAGGTAGGGCTGGAGGATTTTTGTCTGGCTACAATGGCCTTTTTCTATCAGGCTCTGTTGTTTTTATTACTATCTGTTAAAACTCTTGCTGATTGATGTTATAGTTACAGTCGTTTTTGGTGTTTATTTATTTGTTTTATTTTCGTTGATGGTTTCATAAAGGGGTGTTTAGATATAACTGAGTTGTATTATTAATCCTATAGTTTTATATGTGTCTAAAATTAATTGAATGTGCTAATAGATTTTATATGATATTGTGTAATTATTTATATATGGTAGTGTGGATTTTTTTATATATATTTTAGGATTTAATTTCTATTGCAAATTTTTTTCTATCCATTTATAAATTATTAATTTTTTAAGGCATATATTTGGTGGTGTCTGCAAAAAACCATTATTTCATTTCTTTGATTTCATGAATTTTTGATTTATAGAAATTTGATAATATGCAGTTTTTCATGCAAGCATAAAGGGCATGGGTCATCTTAGGTTCTACAAGTTTTTGTTCTATTTATTATTTTCTATTTTACTGTTTTTTTTTAAAATGACATAAATATTTAGATAGGGATGTTTTGTTTCTGTTTCTTATATTATTGAAAGATCTTTAGTGTTGTCCATTGGCATACTACAGATTCTCTGCGGCATTTTTTATTCAAAGGGCAATTTTCAGGGTTAATACAATTACATAATTTTTCATTATTATTGTCTAATTTCATTTTAAGATCTTTATTTACTTGATTTTGGGATGGGCATTTTTTCAGGATTTTATTATTATGTTTTTTTTATAATCCTTGCTAAATATTCAGTACAGCTGTAAAATAATTTTATGGTGTTTTTATTAAAAAAAATATTTGTAGGTTTACTGTTATTAAGAAAAGGTTTTTTGATTAATGCAAATAATCTTTGTCCTAGCTAATTATGAACCACTTGGTTGAACGGGGTGGGGTGTGTTGTTCATAATGACGGTCGTCTTTGAGTAAATCATCCAGAGGTTAGCAGTGAATATTTCGGAGACAGTAGGAAAGCGTTGTTCAGGTTAGCAGTGGATATTTTGGTAAAAGTAGCAGAGCGTAGTTCGTCCTTCTGTTATCTCTTCACCTGACAAGCTGAACTGGATATTCGGGTAGAGTAAACAAAATGTCCGCCTTTATACACGATGGATTGAATGTTCTACGTATTCTGATTGGTTAACCTTTTATTTGTGGACTATAAAGTGAGTCAAGTCATTTGGATTGGCTCACTAGTTACATATTATACACAAAAAACTGCAACAGAGTGTACCAAATTTTTTTTTTCTTATTCTGTTTTTCTTCTGGCTTGTACTATTATTTTTATATAATTGATGTTAGAGTGTTTTGTAGCCACTATATAGCTTGGTTGTAAAAATTACTATTTTTATAGAATATTTCTCCAATTGATGAAGGTCTGTGCTTAATTATAGGGGGAGGATGATTTTACCTGTAGTGTACATGCAAAGGATTACTATTAGGTTTTCTGTAAGGTATATGTCATTCATTAAGTCTAATATTATGCCGAGGAAGTTTACTCTTTTCAATAGTATGTTAACCGTAATTTTTTAAATTTAGGTTTCTGAATTCTCTATACATTATTTTTCTAATTTTATCTATTTTAAAGTTAGTAGACCACCTCACTAAGATAAGGCTATCATCACTGTATAACCCGATGTCTTTAATATCTATTTCACGGTGCGCAGTTAGGTTATATAATATAAATAGACCGACAAGGTCAGAAGGCCTCGCAAAGTCTAATGATCCCATTGTGATATCAAAATGGTTTAGCAAATTTTTAATCCATTGGTCATCATTATGAATGAGGACAGATTTTTTTTTTTTTTTTTTTTGCGCTGAGAATTGTTTTTTTCTTCGTCTGTTAGGTCTGAATATATAGTTTCAAACTCCAGGAGGGTCGTGAAGAGATGTCTTGATAATAACTGGTAGTAATCCTCAATATCAAACTGCATTAGGGTGCAATTTGGCTTGTCGTTAATGCTGGTAAACTATTTGGTGACCTCTTTGGTATTAATCCAGAGTGTTAATCACAGGTAATCCTTAATTTGCTTGGTAATCCCTTCTAAAATTTTTTCTTTATTTTTCCGATTTCGGGTAGGGTTGGGTGTCTTATTCTTGTAGTAGGGTTTTCCTGGAAATCCGGTTTGTGGACCTTAATAGTGTTGTAGCATTTCTTTTCAGTAAGTTTGCTTACTCTTTAACTTATTTTTAATTTATCCGTGATGTTTTTATTAGTCATGTTTATATTCTCTACCATATTAACATTATTATTATTAGCTTTTTTTATAATTCCTTGTTAAATTCTTTTTAATTAGGTTCTTATAGTCCTCTGTTAATTTGTAGAAATTTCCAGTTTTGGCAGTCTTCATCAGAACTTTATGTTTTGGTGATGTCTTTTACTACATTGGTCCATATGTTTTTGGAAGTAGATTTTCTTTTTTTTTTTCCTTTTTTTTCTTTTTTTTTTTTTAAAAAGATTTTGTTTATTTTACTGAATAAATCCATTTCGAATTCAAACAACCTTCTGTTAAATGTTTTTTTTTTTTTTTTTTTCTGCTTTTTTTTTGGGGGGGTGCTTTTTAAATCATAAGGTTCTTTTGTTTAGTTATTCTTTCGAAGGAAGAAATACGCTTTAAGTCTATTTTTATTTTACTTTTAATTCTATTACTTAACCGGTGCATACCTATTTTTTCTATTATAATTTTCATTAACTATTTTTAAGCAAAAAAGAGTTACTCGCCTTGATTTTAAACGTCTGTTTACCAACATCTGTAGACGTCATTTTTAAAGTGAAATTAGATTTTCTAATTTTTAATTTTCAATTCTCCGTAAAAATTCGAACCTAATTTTAAATTCAAATGTAGATTATAGTACTATTAAATATTTGACAATACTAATAACATTGATCAATAAAGAAAATCTGAAATGGTGTCAAGACACCAAACATCTTCTTTAGCTTACTTAAGGGCGCTAAATCTGAAAATGTCTTTTTCTTGCTTAGCGGCCATTTTTGTTGTATAGAAATGCTTCATTTTTAGAAAAAACATTTCTTCATTTGTTTTCTGTATATATGATATTGACCGATGGCATTATTTCTCAAAATAAAATCTTAGAAACCTTTCAATTCGTATTTAAACCAACAAATAGTGGCCTGCTTATTGGGAAATACTATTTTGCAATAACAATCAGACCCTAAGTCTTTAAAAACACGATTGAATATACCAAGACCAACATGTATTTTCATCAAATCATTTAATAAACTAACAACAGAAATAAAACCTTCGTGAACATAAGAACTATGGTAAAAATTTTGTCTTTCTTTCTTGATTGTTTGTCATGTCCAATGTTATGTAAGTCCCTTTCGATATTCCAGCAGTATCATGTACAATGGAATAGGTGCATTCAATTGGGATGTCTTTAGTTGGAGTTTCTTTCCAACTGTGAAAACAAAATGCTCTCAATCTGTTTGGTGATAGGATAAAGTGATGAGATAAATTTATGAATGTCAAACAGAAAAGATTTTAGGGTTTCATTTTTTTTATGCCACCTTAATTATCAGGTTAACTAAAGTGTATTACTGATAAAGCTTATCTGATAATTTGAATTTTGGAGATAGATTGGAAAATTCGGTACTTCGATTTGAAAATATTTGACTCCAAGAAAATAAAAATAGCTTATTTCAGGTGGCTGACATAAATTGCTCGGCCTAACAGAAAACTGATAGGTTTCTACGACCTTTATTTATATTGCGATAAGCCAAGATTGTAAATTGACCTTTTTTTCCAAAAATGAGAAATTTCAGGACAGCAAAAATGGTAGCTAACCATGAAAAACTAAGGTCATTTTCGGAATCAGCAACATCAAATTAGCTATAAAAACATGTTTTGTTTCTTGGCACCAAAAATCGTGTTGACCAGTGTAATTTATCGAAATATATATCAAAATATTTGACGGCCATTTTTTTCTTTGGCCGCTTTTTACAGGAAATTTAAAATAAATTAAGGCTTTGGTATGACGACAATGAAAACAAAAAGGACGCTTATAATTGACATCAAGAAGGGAATGTTGAGGTTTCTAGGGCAAGTAATGAGGAAAGGTGGCTTGGAAAATTTGATACTCAAGGGATTGATTGAAGGCGGGAGGGACAGAGGAAAACAATGCATAACTTAGTGAGGTTGAGTAAAATGATGGCAGAATGAAGTTTAGAAAAATAACTAAAAGACAGAATTTATTAAGAGCTAAGAACAGTAAATTGTGGACAGCCATGATTTTCTACTTTCTGAATAGACACGGCACGTAAAGAAGAAGAGTTAATATGACATTGCACTGTCTCCTGTGTGTCTTTATAGCAGCCACTCTTAGCTGCTTATTTTAGTCATTCATATATATATATATATATATATATATATATATATATATATATATATATATATATATATATATATATATGCATGTTTCATTGAATATGACAGACAAAGTGCTTTGATTTAGTTTTTTGAACAATTTTTCGACGGATAAATTATATAAAAACTGTCCAGTCGTCCTTCCTTTCCAGGCGCTTTCGGTTATACATTTACCTATATTCAAGGTTCAAATATATCAACCGTTAATAAGAAATAGATTATTGTATATGTATATTTATATAATGTTTCATTTTCAAAGCACGGTCAAGATATTGTGTCCAGTTTCATAGTTGATATGATTCAGTGTTGTTCTTATTGTTCTTATTAATAAGGGTTCCATTATTTTTAGCCTTTTTTACATATAGATGATGCTATTACATTCGTGTTATCAACATGTTACGAATAGAGCCGACTTTATTGAGCTATGCACACAAAGATGTAGTGTGAGTCTTCGTGTCAAACATGTTGTAGTATGACCTATATAATTGTTTACGAATTTTGACTGATTAAGAATACGATTCCTTTATGGAGATTTAAATTCGCAAATAACATTTTTCTATTTAATTTTGTTCTAAGAGGTGAATTATTATTTTTAACGATAAGCTTGGTGGTTTTAAATTTTTATAATAAATAATTAGTCCAATTATTTTTTTTACTATTACTTACGGGTGTTGTGCATTTTTATAATGTTCTTAATTCTAGTTTCATCTTAATTCTAGTTTCACCAACTAAAGACTCTTGGCAGCTTAATTTCTCTAGTGAATGCCCTCTTAGATATAAAATAGGTGTTATTAAAAGTTTCCTCAAGAGAGCGTACGAGAATTCATCCTCTCGCACGCTTTTCTTCAAACAATTAAATAACGTAAAACAAACGCTTATTAATAACGGATTTCCTAATCAATTGTTACATTTCCATATTTGGCCTTTTTTGTTTAAGGTTGCTAATAGCAACGACGAGAATAGAAACATAAAAAATAACATTAATATTTTTTATAAAAATCGGATAAAAGAAAATCACAAACAAGATCACTGGGTGGGGATTCGATGTGGGCCTCTGTTTATATTCGTATTTAAGTAACAAAGTAGATATTTATTTGAGTGTCTGCATTTCTACATTATTTCGTTTTTCTTCTTTAATAGTTTACTTTGGCTTGTAATGTAACTATTGTTAATTTCTCTTCTAGGCATACTTTGCAGATTCTGCTGTTCCTATTATATGGGGATGTTCTTTTTATAATTTCCCGAAATTTTTTCGAAACAAAACAACTGTCCACTTAATAATAAATGTCTAACCAACAATATAATACACAAAGCTACCGTAACAAATAACACCAACACAGACGAAACAATCCACATTGGAATCACAGAAACAACCTTCAAAGAAAGATTCAACAACCAAACCACGAAACATCTTTTAAAACAGAAAAATACAAAAAAAGCACAACACTCTCAAAATACATATGGAATCAACAAAAAATAACATCATCTCGAAAATCAAATGGGAGATTAAGAAAAACGAAAATAATGGGGAAAACAGACACTCAAATAAATATCTACTTTTTAACCTTAATACAAATATAAACATATACCGAATCCCACCTAAATAAAACCCGATAAAAAATATACGCATGCACAATTAGAAACAATTACACCGACTCACATAAACACCAATGCAATAAAGTAATATAATAAAAAGAACCAATAAAGCAATTAAGTAAAATACGGTCAAAAAGAGGTCACCACAATACAAAGCAAACATTAAGAAAACCCATACCACTTAATAACAACTACACTTTAAAAATAACACCTCATAACTTAGTTATCTCGCCTGACGCTTTACATCAAAGTTATATCGCACGGTACATAAGCTCAGCGTTTTTCACTTCAATAGTAAAACATTAACTTTCAGTTGAATACAATTTTGTCTTAGAAAAACAATATCCTGATGATGACATTGTGGAAATGTCGAAAGTTCTCGGAACAAATGAATATGTATCAGCACGGTAATTTTCTCTCTTCCTTTAATAATGATACCAAGAAGCTTGTCCGTTAATATGAAAAGATCCACTTGAAAATAAATATACAAAACTTGTCTAAATTATTTAATGAAACATGTCTCCAGATATATATATATATATATATATATATATATACAGTGTAACCCGGATATAAGAGACCCGTATATAAGAGAAACCCGGATATAAGAGAGATTTTATCTGGTCCCAAATTAGAACCGTACATAGCAAAATAGGCCAAACCCGGATATAAGATAAACCCGGATATAAGATAAACCCGGATATAAGAGACTTCTTGTCCGGTCCCGACAACTCTCTTATATCCGGGTTACACCGTGTGTGTATATATATATATATATATATATAGTTGTATATTTAGGCAAAAATCCTTCCTTTATGCATGTTTCATTAAAAAACGACTGACAAGGTACTACGGTTAAGCATTATATTTAATTTTTCTTGTGTTCTAACAAGAACATTCTTTTCTGGACAAAAGGTTTTGAAAAATCGGATCATCCTTGATAATAGCTAAAGGGATAGCCGAAGGCGCTCTAAAATATAAAACATTTGAACAGTTCTTACACACCCTTTGAAATGAATGAAACATGCATATATATATATATAAATAACTACAACAATCAACCCCAAAAGTGAACAAATAGCTTTAATTAAACAAAACTATTAAGTAAGTGATATAAACAAATTTTTACTACGTTAAAAAAACACCAATTAAAAAAATAAATAAATAAATAAAATAAGAAACAAAAAATAAAAATATTAGGTTGGTGCAAAAATAATGACGTAATAATGTCGTTTTTAAAAAAAAATACGTCAAAAAACGACATTATTACGTCATTATTTTTGCACCAACCTAATAAAAACGAGCAATATAATTGAACCCAAATAAATAAACAAATGACTTCCGGTAAAATAACCGCCATAATAGACTACCCACAATGCACCACTGACCCGTATATATATAAATAGCCGAGAAAAATAACAGCACACGTGGCCTGACGATTGCAGATAGCATGAAAGACTGTCGCCTCTAAGTGTTGACTTCTATGCTCACTTTTATATTTACACACGCCCTATCTCTGATATTGAGCACTTTATCCCATAAATATAGCACACCTTAAGACTATATTTCTTTATATATATATATATATATATATATATATATATATATATATATATATATATGTTAAAATATGTTGGGTTGGATAATATGGACAGTTTCTGTCTATCCAATTTTCTATTAACTTTTTTTAAATTTCAGAATTGTTTTATAAAATCAATAAATTTAAGAAAGTTCTTTTTTTTAAATACTTTAGAATATTGCTACATTTGTTTTGTTTACAAGGATTATGTTCTTGGTGTGTTTATGCAATTGTTTTTGGTTGAAAGTTCTGGCAAAATGGTCGGTTTCCTCGACCACCCTTTAAAGTACCTGACTCTTCCTGCTATCCTCTACCTTTACGAGACACATGTCAGGCCGAAAATAAAGAACTGCTACCAAATATGGGCATGAGATGCCTAGTCTTCACTTTCGAGTCTCGAGAGCGTCTAACAGCGTCTCCATGGCCTTGAGTATTTTCCATCCTTCAACTCTTTTCCAAAGACGAAACGTCGTAAGACTCTCAGTGCTCTGTCGCTATTTCCATGGGAAGTGTTCAAACGAAACTACATTCCTTAGTTTCACCACATCTAACCTTCACTTTTAAGACCTGCCATCACATGCACATTACGGCAAAACACTTGAGGTCTGGGTAGGCTTTAAAATCACGGGGCCTCCTTGTGGGGACATCTGCTCATCACGATTTGTGAATGTTCTGGGTCCGTTAGAAGAAGGTTTTGGTGCGGGGGGGGGGGGTAAGTCAGGCGGAGGCAGTTGAAATTTTCAGGGCACATAATGAGGAAAGAAGGCTTGGAAAATTTGATTATTACAGGACTGACTAAAGCCAAGACGGACAGAAAGAAACAATGCATGACAGACTTAACGAGCTTAATTAAATGAATGGTAAAACAGGGCTTAAGCGAGATAACCAAAAGATAATATTTTTTGAGAACTACAAAGGACGGAAATAGTGGAGGGCCATAATCGCCTAAATTCTAAAGGGACACCGCACATTGAAAGAAGGAATTGGAGGAAATTAAATTATGCAATATTAGTGAAAAAAGTCTTAAATACAGGACTTTGTGGGAGTGCTGAAGATACTTGTTGTCACATGATCAGCGATGTTTTAGAATCGACGAAGATTTTCTATTTAATTCTCATTAATTTCTTTTCTAAATAAATGATGCGCTTGAATTTTTGCATTTTCTTTTTCCCTTTCTTTTTAGGTTTCCCTTTTCTTGTCCTCTTTTCCCCTTTTCTTTTATGTCTTTTCTTTTCCCCTTTCTTTTCTCGTTTCCCTTTTCGCTTTTCCCTTTCTTTTCCTTCGCTTTTCTTTACCCCTTTTCTTTTCACTTTTCGCTTTTCTCTTTCTTTTCCTTTCTTATTTCTTTTCCCTTTCTTTCCTCTTTTCGTTTTTCTCTTTCTTTTCCTTTCTTTTTCTTTTCCCTTTTCGCATTTCCCTTTCTTTTCCTTGTCTTGTTTTCCCCTTATCTTTCCTCTTTTCCCTTTTCGTTTTTCTCTTTCTTTTCTTTTCTTTTTCTTTTCCCTTTTCGCATTTCCCTTTGTTTTCCTTATCGTTTGTTTTCCCTTATCTTTCCTCTTTTCCCTTTTCATTTTTCTCTTTCTTTTCCTTCCTTATCTCTTTTACCTTTTCTTTCCTCTTTTCGCTTTTCTCTTTCTTTTCCTTTTCTTTTCTCTTTTCGTTTTTCCCTTTCTTTTTCCTGTCTTTTGTTTTCTCATATCATTCCTCGTTTCCTCTTTTCGCTTTTGCCTTTCTTTTCTTTCTCCTTTCTTTCCGCCTTTCTTTTCTGTTTTACCTTTTCGCTATTCCCTTTATTTCCTTCGTTTTTCTTTTCTCATTTCTTTCCTCTTTTCGCTTTTGCCTTTCTTTTCCTTCTCTTTTCTTTTCCACCTTTTTTCCTCTTTTCCCTTTTCACTTTTCTCTTTCTTTTCTTTTCCTTCTCTTTTCATTTCTCCTTTCCTTTCACTTTACCCTTTTCGCTTTTCCATTTCTTTTACTTTCCTTTTCGCTTCCTCTTTCCTTTGTCTTTTCCCTTTTTGTGATTCCCTTTCTTTCCCTTCTGTTTTCTTTCCCCTTTCTTTCCTCTTTTTTCCTTTTCGCTTTCTTTTTCTTCTCTTTCCCCTCCTCTCACGTTTCTTTTTCTTTTTTCACTTTTCCCTTTCTTTTTATTTTCCCCCTTCCGTTTCTCTTCCCCCTTTTCCTTTTGATTTTCTTTCTCTTTTCTTTTCGCCTTTCTTTTCTCTTTTCTTTTCCCTTTCTTTTCCTTCTCTTTTCTTTTCCCTTTCTTTTCTCTCTCCCTTTTCACTTTTCCTTTTATATTCCTTCTCTTTTCTTTCTCTTCTCTTTTCTCTTTTCATTTTTCGTATTTCCCTTTCTTTTTCTTTTTTCTTCTCCCTTTTCATTTTCCCTTTCTTTTCCTTTTCTTTTCTTTCTCCTTTTTTTTTTCTCTTTTCCCTTTTCGCGATTCCCTTTCTTTTTCTTCTTTTTCTTCTTTTTCTTTTCGCCTTTCTTTTCTCTTTTCCCTTTCGCTTTTCTCTTTCATTTCTTTCATTTTTCCTTCCCCTTCTCCTTTCTCTTTTCCCCTTATTTTCCTCTCTTTTCTTTTCACCTTTCTTTTCCCTTTTCCTTCTTCGATTTCCCCTTTTCGCTTTTCTCTTTTCCCTTTCTTTTCCTTCTCTTTTCTTTTCTCTTTTCCTTTTCGCTTTCCCCTCTCTCTCTCTCTCTCTCTCTCCTTTCTTACCCTTTTCATTTCCCCTTTCTTTTCTCTTTTCCCCCTTTCGCTTTTCCCTTTCTTTTCTTACTCTTTTCTTCCTTTCCAACCTTTCTCAACCCTCTCCTCACTCTGCCGTCCATCTTTTTTTCTCTTCTCCCTTTATGTCCTATTTCTAACGAAGAAATCAAAAAGCCGCTCTCACCATCGAAGTTCGACGCGTAACAACTTCGCATGTGTTCCCTCTAGCGACAGCCGTGTTAACTTCGACTTTTTATTTCTTTTTCTTTCTTTTTTTCCGCATCGGTTTCAATACACTATAATATTTTAGTCCACGGAAGATATTAAAGATGGCAGCCAATATGGCGATGGCCATAGAGAAAGAGGAAAATAAATTAAAACGCAAGACTAACGAATAACAAACTAATAGGTTGTGACAAATCCAAAACATTTATTTTCTTTACCACGAATTTATGGATAATAAATTCACAAAACTGCTGCTGTGAAAACAACTTCTTTCAACAGAGGCAGACCCAGGGATCAGGCATGGTTTCCTCTCCATCACATCACAACCACTAAATCAGGACAATCCGGGAATGGTTTTGATATTTCTTCGGTAAAAGGGAAAAAGGGCAAAATTAATCCAGACCCAGGCTCTGTCCCAGTTTTCACGCTCTCTCTCTATTTCTCTCTCTCTCTCTCACACACACACACACACACATACACATACTCACACCCACATACACACACACACACACACACACACATATATATATATATATATATATATGAAGAAATATAGTCTTAAGGTGTGCTATATTTATGGAATAAAGTGCTCAATATCAGAGATAGAGCGTGTGTAAATATAAAAGTGAACATAGAAGTCAACACTTAGAGGCGACAGTCTGTTCCATGCTATATGCAATCGTCAGGCCACGCGTCGGCAACTATTACAGTTTTCCTATTTTCTTTTACATATATATATATATATATATATATATATATTACAATGAATCATTCATACAAAATGTAGATTAGTAAAGTTAATGACATAAAATGGCGAAATCATTTCGCAAACAAAATTTTAACGTTGTATTAACCTACCAATCACTCGATGAATATAATGATCCTTGTTTTTAATAACTATAATCTGTATAATGTTTATATCATTAACTTTACTAATCTCCTATTTGTATGAATGATTCATTGTAATATAAATTGACCTGCACCACATATTTGATTTAAAAGAACTGATCTGACGTGCAAATTTTCGGGATAATAACTGAGACATTACTCTATTTATTGAACTATTTAGTTCATGCCACATTGACTGATAAACTCCTACAACAACAAAAAAATTCTCAAATTTCCATATTAGTAAAAAACGCACTCTCTTAAATGTTCAAAAAATTCAACCTTAGCTTTGCGACTGCGCGCTCCAAAAGTTTGTATCCATTAACAAAAACACATTTAAAAAAAAACAAAAACATATTTTGATTCGCATTTAATTTTTTTTCGTCTCGGATTCTACCTGGATTTTGCTAAAAACAAAATAATTTCCATGCCTGAGGATGACTGAATGTACAGTTGAAAGTACTTGCATATTAAAAAAAAGACCTTATACAGCTTATAATTATTAAAAGCAAGGACCATAACATTCATCGAGTGATTTGTAGGTTAATGCACCTTAAATTAAACTGCACCACATATTTGATATATATATATATATATGGAAAGACTGCATTTCTTTTAAACATCACAGACAAGAAAAATTTTATTAATTTTTTTATTTAGTTTTTCCAGCGTTCTTACATTTTTTTCATTTGGTGGGTGTAAGGGAGAATAAAAATGTTCATATCGTCCATTGTCCCAAGTGCTTTCGGACACTTCTTTAGCCAGTTTCAAGAGTTTTATGTGTGTGTGTATATAATTTCTTTTCGTGTTTAAACAGTGTGAGATGTATTATTTGTGAATTCTAGTAGGAGCGTTAATTCCGAGCCGTTGTGTTTTGGGTATGGCTTGGACAGGAGTGGTACAAGGAAGTAACTATTCTCCACGCGGCTATCATCAGCCTCTAAGTGTCTGTCTCGAAGCATTGTTTTAAATTTATTTTCAATGTCAATCCTCTTCCTTGTCAATAGCATCAACTTTGCAAAGAACTATATAGAAATAACGGATGATGAAACTAATATCATATTAACGACGAGAAAGTCATGCTAACACTGAATAACTCTACCTGAACTAAGCGCCACAATGACAAATTTGATGTCCCCATGGGAGTGTTTGACTCAGCCCAAGTTACAGATCTGGCATGTTTTTACATTTTAGATTTAGCAGAATTTTAAAACCGGAACTAATAGGACTGTATAGGGATGACGGACTCATCCTCATCCTTAATAGTAATGGTCCACTAACAGCGAAATTACAAAAGAAATTATCAGGGCTTTCAAATTCCTAGGGTTTATGATCGAGATTTCCTCTAACCTTAAAATAGTTGACTACCTAGATATTACCCTTAACCTTAATGATGAAACCTTTAAACCTTACCATAAAGAGAACGAAACCCCCAACTATATTAATAGCAGTTCTAACCACTCCAATGCAATCCTAAGACAAATACCCACTACCGTTTGCACCAGGATTAGTAAACTATCGTCCAATGAAAAAATCTCTGAGAAGAATACAGAATTATACGAAAAGGCCCTCCAAAAAAGTCGTTTCAAAAGTAAACTGTCTTACGCAACTACTATTAAAACCGATACAAGGAAAGTGGAATATAGGTGTAAAAATAGGAAAAGAAAAATCACTTGGTTCAACCACCACCCGTATGCAAACTGTCAAGTATCAACATCGGACAGTACTTCCTAAATTTAATTACTAAACACTTTTTAAAAACCCCTCTGAAGCAGATATTCAACAGGAAATCAATCAAAATTATCTGCTCCTACACTGATAATATGTACCAATTTATTATTTCCCATAACAATTACGTTTTAAGTCAATTCTATGGGAAAGAAACTAAATCTAATATAGAAACCCGCTGTAATTGTATAATTAAGGAAAACTGCCCAGTAGATGGCAAGTGCAGAGTCACTAGGCTCATTACCTCTAAAGAAAATATGACAAACCATAGTATTTACATCGGCATTTCTGCAGGATTTTAACAGAGAATCTCTACACATAGACATTCATTCACCAATCCAAAATTAAAACATCAAAAAACCTTTTCGGAAAAATTTTAGGAATTGAAGAGAAAGGATCTGAATCCTCAAATAAATTGGAAAATTCTAGGTTTCGCGAACACCCCCCCCAAATAGTTTTAGGGATAGGTGCAAACTATACATTCAGGGTGTTACTCATATTATGGCAATGAGAATTATCGGACTTTGATCGAAGTGAATGACAGATGATGTGACACAAAGGAATCATTTGTTTACTACACACACGAGGTTAACTCTGCTGTAAATCATTTTATCTGAGTATGAAAAGTCTGGCGCTTTATGACCAGCAAAAAAAATCCCTAAAAGTAAGATCTTCAAATCGGTCAGCGGTTTTGCCTTCGGTGTAGTGATATAAATAAATGAAAGTTTTCTGGATCAAGTGTTACTTGGCCGTAAGTTAGGAAGTTCCGGTCGCATATATAAGCAGAGTCACAGTTAGAATGGGAGTAGTTTTTAATGGAATGAATTTGCTATAAGGAAAATCATTAAACACCATATTTCTGCTGTAACCCCTTTAAAACATATAAACTTCATAAATTGTTATAAAAAATGGGAGCCCGCAAAACTCGACACCAACCAAAATAACCCCACCAAATCTAAACTAGCCGTGACAAATAAAATATGCCAGTTCAAATGCTCCGTTCAAGACTGTGTTACTTGTCAAAAACCTATATTGGACACACAACTACCTCCTTAAGTAGATGTCCTACATGCCACCTTCCAAAGCAGAGTGCGATTATTAAACATTTATTAACACATATTTTCTAAGAACCTTTAAGAAAAATTATAGTTGACCACACACAGATTCTTTTCAAATCACATAGCCGTACACAACTCATAATTAAGGAAGCATTGCTGATTAAATACCATTCTCCCGCTATCAGACTCCACACAGCTAAACTACTATGTAGAAGCCAAGACGCAGAAATTAACCATTCATAAACAACATCCTTAATAGTAGCCATAGAACTAAACGAAAGCGCTTGGAATAATAATAACTATGGGCAATTACTTTGTTCTTTAACCCCTAAAAGACGGGAAAATGCTGGAATGCTGGAAAAACTCAATAATACATTAATTATATCTTCTTTGTCGGCCGTTTTCAACAAAAGATGTTTGAAATAAAGGTTGCTACCCAAATACAGATATATCTAAATAGAATGAACAGACTGAGATAGATAGATAGATAGATAGATAGATAGATATGAACAGACTTAGATCTAAATACAATGAGATAGATGGGAACAGACTTAGATCTAAATAGAATGAGATAGATTTGGGACTTAAATTGACATGCGGTGATATATTGTGACCTTAGACGCCAGGGTCCCCTTTCCTTTTCAAGGAAGAACATAGGAGAGACAAGCAAACAAACTGAGATAGATAGATAGATAGATAGATAGATAGATAGATAGATAGATAGATAGATAGATAGATACTATATTCTAATACTCTGTTTACTTGTCCCTCACAACCAGTGGAAGGATTTGACGCAAGGTCGGTTTCACATGGAATTCCCAAAAGTGCTTAAGTATGAGCAAAGAACAAACATTAGCCAGTCATCACGACCACGGATGCGCCAGCGTCGGTAACCACCGGTACCTGACTTCCCTCATGGCCCATTATCATCATTATCATTCATCTGACCCTCGCTTTTTTCAATCGTCCGAGAGGGACCACAGAGCCGAAGACTTTGATCATTCTTCATGATCCTTTCAGTTGGTTTCAGATAGCCTAACGGCGCCCTTCTCCCCTCCAGGCACTTGAACGACAGCCGAAGAGCACGGGAAATGGTGTCTGCCCGTGCAGTATGTCTTTGAATTCAGGGTTGTCTTTCTCTTAGACCGGTAGCCACTCTTCCTCGTCATCCTCTCAGTGGGCTTTCAGGTAGCTTGGTGGCGCACATCTCCTCTCCAGGCTCTTGGCCGACAGCCGAAGTGCACGGGAAAGAGTATCTGCCCGTGCAGTATGTCTTTGAATTCAGAGTTGCATTTCTCTTAGACCGGTAGCCACTCTTCCTCGTCATCCTTACAGTGGGATTCCAGAAGCATTACTGATTAAATACCATTGGCGGCGCCCATCTCCACTCTTGACCGACAGCCGACAACCACGGAATAGGACCTCATGTTTTGGATTCAGAGTTTTCATTCTCCTAGACCTGTATCCATCCAAGACTATAGGTCCCAGTCTGTTCTGCTATTTTCCCATGATAAAAAGGGGTAAGCGATAGATTCATGCCTTTCCTACGTAAGTGAATGTAATGGACCCGACTGGAATTCTAACTCGGTTCTTGGATTCCTCGATCCAAGCCACTGTCCAGTACCCCATCAGGCCTCCATGAGGAGAATGCGCTTTATAGATAGATCTGTCTCACTTACTGTCATGGGTCCTTACCTATAACTACAGAATGAACTCTTCCCAACACTATGTATACTACGCCTCTCAAGAGAGAGGGTCGAATCGAGTTTCTCGGTTTGACGGTCGAACTCTCTGCCTCTGAGTAGAGAGGAACCCGGACGAGGCTCCGCCGAAGGTCAGAGTCTCGTTCGGGGAGGTTGACCAACCCGATCACGTTTATACGTGTTCTACGGGCATTTTTTGGCCGAGCCTACGGGCTCGGGAAACCCACGTTAAACTCGGCCTTGTGCCACATGCAACCCTCGTGAGGGGGTGGCTAGATACCGAATCGAGTCGAGCCGATAGTAGTTCAGTCCAAACCAGACTGACAGTCATACTAACACCTTCCACATCTTGTATTATTATTTCATGTAATATACCTTCGTTATTTCTACTCTTGTGTTCGTGTTGTTCTTCCTTGGTCCTAACCTGGATCATAACACTTATAGATAAGAATAAATACTGCGCTTTGTTCCCATTTCGAAGGCCGTGTAAAAGGGCTTTGATCCCGGGTAGAAAATCTTAACTTTCGTGCATAGGGACGTGTAACATCTTTGTCAACATTTGGCCCCATTAGTAGGGACAATAGATCTGTATGAGCAACTAACCGTTTCTCTCCAAGTGTTTGTGTAAAAAAAAAACAAAAAAAAGACGGAGAAGTACTCAAATGGGGATGGTGCATAATTGGCAAACGTTTCGGAGTAACTTTTAAAATTACTGGATTTTAAAAACAGCAAAAATCATAATTCACGTTTCCAATGATACAGAGAGATTCACTTCAACCAGACGAGGGGTGTTTTCGTGTTCATTATGTTGTACTGTTCTTTCTTTATATATATATATATATATATATATATATATATATATATATATATATATATATATATGAAACCCTTTAAGATACACCTAATATTTAAAATAAGAATTTATAGAGGCTTGTTTCGTTTGTTTTTTCATTTCGCACCAGACGACCTCTGTTTTCCGTTTGGCGCGCTTTTCAGGCGTTTTTTGCCCTCTCTTTTTACTATTCGAGATGAACATTTGAAAAATCGAGAAAAAAAAATAACAAAATTAATGAAATATTAAAAAAAAAAGAAAAAGAAAAAAAAGTAAACGAAAAAAAAAGAACTCCACAAATAATTAGGTATCTAAAAATTCTCTGTAATTTCAGGTTTTGAATTAGTGGGCGTGACACCGATTATGGCCGTAATCGACCAATGAATCTTGTCACTTCATGAGACTGGGGCGCGAATTACCGAGAGAGCAGTCGTGAAATTACGACACTGCGTTAAATTTGATGTTTGATGCGTATCCGGCAGTAAATTGTAAGGATAATCTTCATAGCAATTAAAATGACGTTCGTACAGAATACGATGCCGAAAGTCACATTAAAGACCAATAAAATAAAGAAATAATAATGCTTGTTTACGGAGTGCAGGATTAAAACTCGACAGCGAACGTTTTATCCTTTCTGCACAGGACCAATGCTTACTAACTACAAATTACCAAGCACACATACTGAAAAAGAAAACATATTACACGTACTACTGCGGCAAAGGACCTAAGAAAGAAAACAAATGCAGTGTACCAAATGAAGGAACGATGTCAAGATAAGCTTCTTCATGGTCAATACTGCGTCCGTACCAAACAAGCCGATGTGGTTACGTGGTGTAAGGTTAAAAGCTGAAACCAAAAGGTTTTATTCTTGCTACACAGGACTAATGCTTGCTAACTAGAAATTATCAATTGCGTTAAATCGTGCTAACCCGAAATGCAGATTCAGTAATAAATATCCAGAAACAATTGACTGTATGCATGGGGTTAGTGTCCACTGAATATAAAATTTGGCATGATAGAGTAGGCTATTATCTGCACTGGAAAATATGCCACTTTTACGAAAAGGTAACTGTAAGTAACTGGTATGAACATCACCCAGACCAGGTAACGGAGATAGGACCTGTAAAAATTGTATGGTACTTTACAATACACAGAGACAGTACAATCAAAGCTAATCGCCCAGATATCGTGATCAAAGACCATGTCAGTTCCTGCATGCTGTAAAGTGTCTTTGAGGATCTTCAAAGATCTTTTAAAATACAAGTGGGATAATCAAAAATATAGCACATGAGGACATCATTAATTCCAGTTGTAGTTGAGGTCTTTTTTTGATCTTACGTCATTGGCTAGAAACCGGAAGAAAATGTATAGACAACAGAAATCAGAGATAATAATAATAATAATAATAATAATAATAATAATAATAATAATAATAATAAACAACACATGTCATAGCTTTCATGGCTTCAGGTTGAAAGTGCGAACATGTACATGATTCGTCACTGGGAATTAAGATGGACAGGTTCAAATGTTTTCGACTAGCCAAAAAAAGGCATTGAGCGAGTAATGTCTCTTCTTGCCAAAGATCGTCCTTCTTCAAACTTTGTGAACTGACGCCAAAGAATCAAATACAAAGAACAATGCCAAATAACAAAACCATATCACTTGAGGACTTCCAACAACAGCAAGCGCTAAAATGGATAGCACATGTAACACGAAGAAAAAATAATGACATAATCAAGATGTTGATATTCCACACTACTTCAAACAAAAGGTTAGGAAGGAAACCTCCATCAATATTGGAAAGAGCGATAACATCTACTTGACTTGAGAAACCCGTTTTTCTAAGAAAAATATGTGTTTTAACAGATATCATACTTATTATAAAACCCAGGTTGTGTGTGTGTCTGTACGTTTATATATTGGATCGGATTTCCTACATTTTTTAACCGATTTCAACAAAACTTCACAGGACTACGTAAAATTACCTTGCGGTGGTTCTGACAGCGCCAAAAATTGCAAAAACACAATAGTTTTTGCACGAAATCAATTTGAAAAAACGATTAAGAGGCATCTCTGTCGCGAGAATAAAAGGGGGACAACACATATCGAGTTATACTTATTATAAAACCCAGGTTGTGTGTGTGTGTGTGTGTGTGTGTGTGTGCGTGTGTGTGTGTTCGTTTATATATGGGATCCGATTTCCTACATTTTTCAACCGATTTCAACAAAACTTCACTTTTTTTGGCAGGTAGTGTTTCTTATTGTTTTGCACACTTTTTTCTATATTTTTACATTCAGAATGCTTTAAAAATTCCATTTACAAGTTTATAATAAAATTCTATATTAATCGGTAGACTCATAACGATTGAAAACAATGTTTTTGTTTGAGTTTGGGTTTGACCAATTGGTAACAAAAAAAAAACTAATTAAGACATGCGTGCCCGTCAACCTTAAACAATAATCTTTGTCAATTTTATTTTTCAGTCTTTATGATGGTCGATACTTGATCTATCTCTTACTGTTACATCCTCGGGCAACGCTGGGCTCTACTGCTACTATTTTATAAATTCAAACCGAAAGCGGTACTGGCTGTTCGGTCAATGAATACCAAATATTTCCTTATAGGGAAACGGCAAATATTACCATACCATAAGACCTATGGGCGCGTGTTTTTAGAACGATCGCATACCCACCATAAGACCCGTGATGTTTTCGGCGTGGAGTGCGTGCGACACCTTTCGAATGTGCCTGAAAGCTATACACCGATTTAACCCTAGCGTTGGTTAAAATGGAACAGTTGAGCGTTCGCAACCCAGGGTTTGATCGTTCGCGACCGAGGGTTTGAGCGTTCGCGACCGAGGCTTTTGAGCGTTCGCAATCCAAGGTTTGAGCGTTCGCGACCGAGGGTTTGAGAGTTCGCGACCGAGGGTTTTGAGCGTTCGCAATCCAAGGTTTGAGCGTTCGCGACCGAGGGTTTTGAGCGTTCGCAATCCAGGGTTTGAGCGTTCGCGACCGAGGGTTTGAGCGTTCGCGACCGAGGCTTTTGAGCGTTCGCAATCCAGGGTTTGAGCGTTCGCGACCGAGAGTTTGAGCGTTCGCGACCGAGGCTTTTGAGCGTTCGCAATCCAGGGTTTGAGCGTTCGCAATCCAGGATTTGAGCGTTCGCGACCGAGGGTCTGCGAGTAGTGGCCTTGTTCGAAAATTCTGATCACGCTAGATGATGCACATTCTCCTAAAAACCATGACTAAGGCCCAGTATATTTGCAGTATAAACCACAGGAGAGTTAAGTGAGTTTTGAGTAAGCAAACATTTGCTAGAGCAGGCGTCTGCCATAGGGATGGATGTGCTCGAAAACTAGACGCCGGGCATTGTTCTTACAACTGCAGATACGTATATATGGTTGTTTTTCTCCTTTAGATATCATATCCCTTCAAAGACATAGGTGATCAATTCTCTCCACAGATTCCTTTTTTTTTAATACTAGCCCAGAAGCCTACCTTTGCGCAGACTTTAGGCTAGTTCCTGCGGAGAACTTTTGGGTCTTTAGCCTTTTACATTCAGCGTCCTATGTACGTAAAATTTATAAGAATTTAGAAATAATACATTTATTTTATCTTTATTCGACAACTTCGGCATAATCTTTCTTCGTATACGCAACCGTATCTCCGTAGTTTGTTTACGTTTATTTTACGCGCCATTTTAGTTTTCTTTTAAAATCACCATTCTTTATGACCCCTTCACATATAGTGTTATATCTCGTGCAAGATATAATAAACAAAGTAACCCGAGTGTAGGTTTTCAATAATAGATTTATAATCGGATGTATGTGTGACGAGTACAGAGACAGAGTCGAGAGTATCCTAACCTCAATAGGTGTTACAAACGAAGTTTCCCCTGACTGTCCGCTGTGGTCGTACTTAATCGGCAACCAGTCCGTCCATTATCGTGAATGGGGAAGTTGGGTTATATCATCACAATTTCGCGCCTAATTACAGTAGAAACTTCAGCTTGTTTATGTTTCGCCGAGATCGAAAAACGGACGGACAAACGTACACTGCGCTTTATTTGTTTATATAGATATGTGAACTGCCAGGAATTCTTGGGAAATATAGTGGAGTGGTCTCCTGTTGCGTACTTCGTGGTTTTGAATTCAATTTTACTTAAAGATATACTTTGTGCCCACTCAGCTGGAAACCCAGTGAAACTTATGTCGCACACCTAAACGTATGTATCTTAACATGTATTTTTATTAATATATATATATATATATATATATATATATATATATATATATATATATATTGCTCGACTCTTCCGTCGAATCCGAAGTATGAGGGTCAAGCTGATTAGTTCCCAGGAAACCGACAGCCCGGCAACAGCACATGAGATTTGATTATAATGGTGAAGATTTCGTGCACGGCCATCCACACTTTGTGAAGGGCCGAATACAGAGAATACACTACGTGTCACAAGGTCCCCAAACGACCTTCCACAGGTTTTGAATTCTGAGTTGTCCTTCTCCTTGACCAGTTGCCATCCAAGGCTACAGAATCCAGTCTGTCCTGCTATTTACCCATAGCTAGAGGGAGAAGAGGATTCATAACTTTCCCAAGGGTATTAGCACGTAAGTGAATGTAATGGATTCGCCTGGAATTCAAACTCGGCTCTCCGATTCCTCAATCCAAGCTGATATCCATATTTTGTTTGATTATATATATATATGTGTGTGTGTGTGTGTGTGTGTGTGTGTGTGTGTGTTTTGTTTGATTTGATTATATATATGTATATATTTTGTTTGTTTGATTATATATATATATATATATATATATATATATATATATATAATCAAACAAATCCTTTAACCACATATGGGGAATAGGCTATTTTGGCAGACGACGAATGTGGTCATCTGTCTTTTTAACCTGGTGTGGAATCAATTAAAGTTCATGTCTATAAGATTAGAGGAAGAAATGTGTTGCAATTAACTGTGAGAAACAGAGATTGGAAGCTAAAGAAGTTAAACGAGTTAAGATTTAAGTTGAAACTTTAGCTGCCAATCTCAATTCCACACAATTAACTGCTACATTTCCCTTCCCTAACCTTACAAAAATGAACTTCATTTCATTGCACACAGGGGTTGAAAAGACAGACGACCACTTTTGTCGACTGCCGAAATAGCCAATCCTTCATATGAGGTAAAAGGATTTTTCTGATTATTAATTATATTGCCGTCTATAAATTAAATAGAGCTCTTTTTGTGGAACAGTTCTAATATTTTTATATCACTAGAATCCACTTGGATTATATACCAAGGGATTTTTTACCTTACCATATATATATATTATGAAATAGACAAAGTCCGACAATTATTATTTAAGTCATTTTTATGTTCATACGTTCTTTTTATAGATATAAATATTTAAGTAAATGCTCTGTTTATAATAAACAGTATTAACGACATTTACCGGCCTGAATGTCCGAGAAATTTTCATAGAAAATATCCGTCCTACGACAGGAATCGAACCTGTATCCTATACGGAGCCGTCATTTAGTCTGACGTGCTTTTACCGATTGGGCCACAGATGAGTGTCCGGTAGGCGCGGTCGATTTTACTTATTTAATTTTACTTATTTAAACAATTCTCCATGACGTATGGACATAAAAAATGTCTTAAATAATAATTGTCGGACTTTGTCCATTTCATAATATATGACGTCATTTGTTTACATTTGCATACGCAATGAGCAGATATGAATGTATGAGAGAAAATCAAGTCAAGTCATCCGAGGTTTTTCAAGCGAGTAATACTGTTAATATATATATATATATATATATATATATATATATAACACTCAGAGGCGACAGGCTGTTTCATTCTAGGCGCATTCGGACGATTTCGCCAAGCATGAAACAGCCTGTCGCCTCTGAGTTTTGACTTCAATCTTCACTTTTATATTTATATTTACATACGCTCTATCTTTGATATTGAGCGCTTATCCCGTAAATATAGGACTCCTAAAACTATATTTCTTATATATATATATATAGTTTTAAGGTGTTCTATATTTATGGGATAAAGTGCTCAGTATCAGAGATAGAGCGTATGGCTCTATCTCTGATATTGAGCACTTTATCACATACACAAATGTGACCGGCGATGTTTATCTGCAAATGCTTCGGAACCATCTAATTGATAAGCTCAATGCAAATGAGCAAAAGCGCTTCAATTTTCAACAGGACGAAGTACCACCTCGCTGAAGCTTTACTGTGCTAACTTAACTCAATAAGTCTTTTCTAAGGGGATGCGTCAAGTGTGATGCTGATGAAGATAATGCCCTGTTTCAATGACCGCTACGTTCATCTAACCTGGTGATTTTTTTCCTCTGGGACTATGTGAAAAGAATGGTTTATGGGACCTCTCTTCTTACTAAAAGCCTAGAGAAACCCCCATAGAGATTTACTGCCGCACTGAAGACTGATACCCAAGACAGACTCCAGCTTGTTTGGCAGGAAGTTGACTACCGTTCTAACGCCTATCGTGTCCCAGGCCGTGCACATATTGTAAACTTATGTAATATATCTTTAAATTTCACATTCAGATTTTGATGAATAAATCTTATTTCGCTTAGCAATAAGTTTATTTAGTTTCATTTGCGTAGACCAGGGGTTCTTAAACTTTTTTTCATTCATCGCCCCATTTTTCATGACGAGATTTTTTTTTTTTTTTATCCCAGGTATTAATCAACTAATCTGAAAACACGTCCATTGTCATTGCTCTAGTCGCAATGGCGCCGCGCGCTCGTTTTATTGCCACAGCGCATGCGTGTCGCATCGCGTTAAACATTGGGCGTTTGTGAAATAACATAGAAACTGAAATTCAAGTGCGTGAATTTAACACTAGTGACTTGTGTGTAGGGCTGTTCGCACCCCTTTCAAACCACCAACTAGTTTTCGCACCCACTTCCAGAATTGATGAAAAACAATATTGATCTCATGTTTAAATAACAAAAATCATTGACTATAACTTCAGTTTACAGCAATTGTTTTTAGTCCTTTAGAACTTAACCTAGCAACAATTAACGCATACTTTCATATAATTCAAATTCCTTTCTGAAAATATTAATGCGATGTATAAATATTTACACCATCCCCGACACATAAATAATTATATGTAATCACAATCACAATTCAACAATATCTAAATATTACATTTGAGCGAATACATTTTTAACAATATTTGAGAAGCAGTTCCACTCTTTATCAAAACAAGCTTCATACAGCAGTGTTTTCAACTTTACCGCAGTTTTACGAGCAATTTCCGCCCGTTTTTACCTAAGTATTCATTTACGCTCTTATGACGTTTAATCGTCAAGTTCCGCGCTTCTTAAACTTTTTTTCATTCATGACATCATTTTTCATCACGAGATTTTTCGCTATCCCAGGTATTAACCAACTACTCTGAAAATACGTCCGTTGTCATCGCACTAGTCGCAAATGGCGCCGCACGAGCGTTTTATTACCACTGCGCATGCGTGTCACATCGCGTAACTATTGGGCGTTTTTTAAATAACATAGAAACTGAAATTCAAGTGTGTGAATTTAATTTTCGCGACTCCAGCTTTACGCTTCACGAGCCCAAATGGGGTAGCGACCCATAGTTTAAGAAGCGTTGGCCTAGACTATGCAGTTCCTCTGATATCAACTTAAATCATAACTTAAATCAGAAGTCGAGAATCCCAGGGCCACATCCGGTCCACGAAGGATTTTTGTCCGGCCCGCCAGCTTAATACCTGGACAGAAATAATTTGTGGAGCAAGTTGCAGAAAAAATATCATTTGGAGTTAATTGACTTACAATGCGACGAATGTTTTAAATCAAAATTTAATTCCGAATCCATTGGTGACTCCTACAAGAAATATGTGGAAAATATAAAAGCCTATTAAATAATGCGAAAATGATGGTATCGTTATGTGGAAGTACAAATGCTTGTGAACAATGTTTTTTTTTAAATGAAATCTACTAAACGTCATTTAAGAACAAGCTTGGGTGATGACCACTTTGATGATGTTTTGGGCCTGTCATCGACAAATATTTCACCTGATGTGAAGAAGTTATCAAACAATAAGCAGAAACAAATGTCTCATTAAATAATTTACCATTTCTAACTGTATTTCGTTTGTCGTAAGGAATTTGTATTTTTTGTTGATTGTGTTAATTGTTATCCTGTTGTAAAATAAGAAACTTTGTTTAAATAATATAGCATTAGCTTTGTTGTTTTTTCTTTAAACTTCCAAATCAAGACAGCCTTCTGGACAAAGCAGTCTGAGGTCAAGACAATTTGTTATAATACATTTGATATCATGGCCCTCCCCCAAGACAATGCATAGCTTTCTGGTCCACTCTCTCCAAAAGGTTGCCGGTCTCTTGTCTTAAATGATATCAATTGTTTTAGAAACACCGTGTATATAGAATCAATATTGTTTTTCCTTCATTCATGTATATCAATTAAGACCAATGATGTATTTTCCTCTTGACAAAATAAACACATTTAATTCTTTTGTTCTTATGACCCCCCGCTCTTATTTTTTGACAACATCATCCCCGATTAATTCTTTTGACAGCATGATCGCTTTTATTCTTATTGACGACATGACTCCACTCTTATTTCATTTGAGAACATAACCCACTTTCTTTCATTTAACATAATCCCCTTTAACACTTTCGACACCATAATCCCCTTTAATACTTTGACAATATAACCCCTTTTAGTTCTATCGACTAAATAACCCCCACCATTAATTATTTCGACAACATGATCCTTTTATTTTTTATTGATACCATGATCCCCTTTTAATTACTTTGACAACGTGATCCCCTTTAATATTTTGACAGCATGATCCCCTTTTATTCTTTGACAACATGATCCCCTTTAATTGTTTTGACAACATGATCCCCATTTAATTCTTTGACAACATGATCCCCTTTATTTATTTTACAATATGATCCCCTTTAATTCTTTTGAAAACATAATCCGCTTTAATTCTTTTGCCAACATGATCCCCTTAAATTCTTTAAAAACATGATCCCCATTTAATTCTTTGACAACATGATCCCCTTTATTTATTTTACATGATCCCCTTTAATTCTTTTGAAAACATAATCCGCTTTAATTCTTTTGCCAACATGATCCCCTTAAATTCTTTAAAAACATGATCCCCATTTAATTCTTTGACAACATGATCCCCTTTATTTATTTTTCAATATGATCCCCTTTAATTCTTTTGAAAACATGATCCCCTTAAATTCTTTAAAAACATGATCCCCATTTAATTCTTCAACAACATAACCCCCTTAATTTTTATTCGCAACATAATCCCCTTTAATTCTTTCAACAACATGATCCTCTTTATTTATAATTAGAAACAAAATCCCTATTATTTCTATTGATTACATAATCCCCCCCTTGTATTCTTTTCACAAATGATCCTCTTTTTAGGATTGGATTTCAGTTTCTCCAGTAAGTCTACTTCAATTTTGAACTTCTAACGTCTCCGCCTAAACTCTGAAATTATATTTATTGTTCATTTTTCTTCGGCAATAGGCGTACATATATTCGTCCATCGTTCTATTCACACTCCCCTCCACGGACTTTTGAACAGGAGTAAAGTTTTATCCCTTCTTTCTTATTTAGGTTTGAGTTTCCGGTTCTTTCTTGTTGTGGAGTAGCGGAACACCCCCAGAAGATGGCCTAGTCTAAAACTATTTAAACAGGACCCTCTCTTGCTAAGATGGAAGCTATCTCTACCTCTTCCTCTCTTGTCGAACGCTCTGCCAGACAAGGGCTATGTTGAAGAGCAGAGCCTTGTTTGAGTAGGTAAACAAACTCAATCCCGTGTATATGGGGTATACAGGCAATATTTGCCCGATCCTATGGCCTTGTAACACCCCACGTTAAAAACTGGCCTTGTGCCACATCTTGCCTTGTGGGGAGGTTGGCAAATGGAGAGGAGTTAATGAATAACTGTTTATTATATTATTCTGTATTCTCAACTGTGTATCATATTATTCTCCGGAATAAACTACTTCCTATTTTCTGCATGTGTCCCAACTTTTCCTATTTACAACACAATACAAATTAAAAGAAACAATATATTAATATAGTTGAATTAAATATATATATATATATATATATATATATATATATATATATATATATATATATATATATATATATATTTGTTAAATATTCCTTTCCAAATTATAAATGTGTCCTATATACTGGGAAATAGTGTAACCATCCATTTAACAAATAAATGTGTGAAAAGGTTTTGTTGTGTTAACGCTTTAATTTTACTTATTTTGTCCGGGTTTACACGCTCAGAAAACCACACATTAAAAAGCGGCATTGTGCCACATCCTGCCTTGTTAGGAGGCCTCGGGTAAAAACAGAGTATTTAACGATTAGCGTTAACTCTGCTTGTTGACACCCTGCCTTCAGGCGGAGAGGAACCAAGACTAGGCTATGCCGAAGGGCAGAGTATCGTCTGGGGAGGCATACAAACTCGATCCCGTGCTACGGGCAACTTTTGCCGGAGCCTAGGGGTTCGAAACGCCTCACGTTAAAAACCGGCCTTGTACCACATCCTGCCTTGTGGGGAGGCATCGGGTAAATACAGAGCAGTTAACGATTAGATTTCGTTAAAATTTTGCTAGTCAACGTCTCTGCCTTCTTGCAGATAGTAACCGAGACGAGGCTATACCGAAAGGCTGAGTCTCGTCTGGGTAGGCAGACAGCTTCCCGACCCCGTGTAGACGGCCTCCATAGAGAAATTTTTGCCCGAGCGTACGCGCTCGGAATAACTCTACGTTAAAAACCAGCCTCGTGCCACATCCCGTCTTGTGAGGAGGACTCGGGTAAACTACTTCTTAGTTTCTGCATGTGTGTCAACCTTTCCCATTGACGACATTATACTGTAAAGACTTTTCATTCTCTTGAACTCTCAGTTGCACCTTGCGTCTTAATGGTGTCTTTAAAAAATGCCCAATGAGCTGTTACAGCTACATCATAGGTGAGATCAGCTGCAAGGCTCTGATCATTTTGGGTTTAATGGGACGCACGTCCATAAAAAAGGATAACGACTGCAGGTGGGAATAAATAGCGACCTGTCTTGGTGATCTGATACCGTGTTCTACCTTCTGTTTGTGCCAGATGTTCGACCCGTAAATTTGGTGACACTCCTCCAAAAGCTATCGTCCCACACTCAGGGATTCTACTTTGGCACTTTGGGCCGACTAATGAGGACACATAAACCTTGCATTCTCGTCTTCTGAAAGAGACTCTCCATCCCCTATCTGGAGTGGGTGTTTACATATCTCCAGTAATACGACCCTTTCTCGCGTATACAATTTAGGTGAAGCTGGACCAGTCACGCGAATCCGCACACGGCGACTGGAAAGTCATCTCCACTCAATGTTTCCGCTGCAACCTTTAACGGTCGAGTGTGAACAGGGTTGTGATACACACTACAGTTCGAACCTACTGTCTGGAGAAAAAATGGTTTCTGTCAAGTAACCCTTCGTACACGCCGAAATAAAACGACATACAGGATGACGTTCCCTGCCAGCCTAATTTAATTTTGGCAACTCGACGAGCGCATATGATAACGGTGAGCCAACCAAATCTTGCCAGCATTCTGATTGGACGATTAATGTCTGTCAACAAGACACCCATTAATACGATTGGTGGAATTAGAGACATTGAAATATGTGTCACAAAAAATACATACACTTAGCTTGAAATAGCGCTGACTTGTTAAAAATTGTCAAAATAAAGATATGGAATAATTCTTGTCAAGCGAACAGAATTTCAATCAACTCTCATCAAATAGGATCGTTGATAAATTTTAAGATAACATAAGTAAAAAAATACCGAATGAAACATGGTAAAACAGTTCAACATTAGAATTTATCTGTCGCCTCACAGGAAAAAAAAACGTACCACAGAACGTTGAATCTGCCGCTTACCCTTTAGGACGTTTGAGCTTTAATTAATTTCTAGACAACAACCGTCTTTGTGAACGTATAAGACCATTTTATATTCCTTAAGATTACTCGCCGTAACCTAAGTTGGCCAAATGTTTTGTTAGACCGAACATAACCTGATTAAAAATTTGTGGAGAATTCCCAAAGACGAATGTGTACGCTGATGAACTTTGAAATTCTGTTTTGGATGTTGTGTAGCCTATTTCCTATGAAGACATTCAGAATCTAGAATAGAACCGTCAGGTCGAGTTGGCGGATAAACAAGAAACATTCAACGACTTTAGATCTTGTAAAAGAACTAAAAATCCGTTCAATATGCTGGACGACGGAGACACAGGTTGAAGACTTTCTCTTGATTACTTGTGTCACATACGAGGGGAGACTTTCTTAAAAAAAAAAAAAAAAAAAAAAAACATCTGTCTTTGTCGGGTCATTGAATTTTTAAACGTTGTAGTAAAAGTGAAATGTTGAAAAGCAATAAAACGTCTGGTTCAAAATCACGTGTCAAAACATGTTAGTCTGATGACCAGGCGCCATTTTATAAACGTCCATACGGAATATCGAATGAAATGCTCCTTTTTTTACCCCGGAACAATGTCTGAGTGGCTACTGACATAAATCTTTTAATCAGGGTGAGACGTCACCAAGAAGTATGATGTTTGTGTGGGAGGTAATTTTAGGAGGTGAATTGAAAAAGGCAAACCTCTTCAATGAGATCTTGCTTACACAAGGCAATGAGATGGGTTTCAAATACTTTAATACTTAATTTATTTCTATGTATAACTAGTGAATTAGTTGTTATTTATGAGGTCTCTTTTGAGCTCATAGATTTGGTTTTTTTTTTATTTCTGCTTGTTTATCCAATTAGAACAAAAAGAACTCATAAATAACAACTTAACAAATGCACTAGTCATACATAGAAATAAATTCAACTACAATTTTGATTTTATAAATGCTATACTCATAAAAAGAGAAAATAATTCACTCAGAAGAAAAATCCTCGAGAGTGCTGCCATTGAATGTTATGCAAATATTAATCTGCGCCCAGGTTTTTCCTATAACACCTTTCACAACAGAATCATTACGCTCCCAAGCCAACGTACCCAACAAATATATCAAGAAATCAAATGAAAATGGTTGAATCAATCAACACAGCAATAAAAACAATATTTCTACAAGTGAAAATATTCTCTTCAAACATAAAGTACTTGACGTAATTTTTCAGTTGACATGTTTCAATAAATTTAAACAATAAATTTAAACAAAATATCTATAAGCAACAAACAAAATGTCGTTAGCAACTAGAAGTATTTAGAAACGCGATTGTATATTCATTATGTCAACTGAAAAAGTACTTGACGTAATTTTTCAGTTAACTATATGAATATTCAATAGCGTTTCTAAATTCTTTTAGTTTCTAACGAAGCTTTGTTTGTTGTTTATAGATACTTTGTTTCAATAAATTCATTTCGGTTTTTGCCTTGAAAAAGTCCACGTTAGACGAAAGGCGTCGGCTAAAACTACAGTTTTCCTATTGTCTTTTTTCCTTTAAGATGGACTCTCCCGTCATTTTCGAGGTATGAGTGTCTTTCAGTTCCTTTTTTATGTTTATGTTTCGTATGAGACAACAAACCTGTGAAGGATTTGTAAACAAGTCCACACGAGGGAGATGCTGAAGGGTTGACCGTCATAGAGTCTGATGTATTAGCCCGAGATTTAGTGTTGGTTCTTAGTTCTCTCAGATGAATGAGACGATTCTTTTCAAAGTTAGCTATACCTCGGTGGCAGGCATTTCCCCAGTTTGATCAGTTTTCAACAGCAAGTTCGAACTCCTCTATAGGGATATTTGCACGATTTAAATGGTTTAAGTTTGTCCTTGAAGCGTAACCAAGGACGGCCTACATTACGCTTACCACGAAAAAGTGGGCTATACATGAGGATTTTCAGCATCTGATCATCACTCATTCTTATGACATGACCAGCCCATCTGAACTGTGCTTGCATTAGAAAGGACTCGATACCACCAATGTCACATCTGATGAAAAGATCAGGGTTAGAGATTTTGTCCTGCCGAGTATTGAACGAAGACAGCATTTATGAAAAGCATCAAGTTGAATGGCGTGTGTCCTGTATGGCGTCCACGATTCTGACTCATAAAGAAGTGTGGTGAGAATGACTGATCGATAGACACTGATATTCGTTTTCAGTGAAATCCCACAAACAACCCATAGACGATGCTTAAGCTTACAAAGGCATTGGTTCCCTTTGATATTCGGTTAAATATCTCGACATCCAAAGATGTACTTGAATTGACTTTGCTTCCTCGGTACAAGAATGATTTCACAAATTTCAGGTTGTTGCTACCAACAGTAATGGGAACGGTTGGAAAGTATGTGCAGGTTGTTTTTGCTTTACACCTTTGACCTGCTTATGTGTAGGCCTTCGTTGATGGACAACTTCAGTTTTCTTTATACTTATAGTTAATCCGAATGCGTTGCAAGCGATGGAAAAACGATTGAGCTTCTTCGATTGAGGTGGTCACGATTACAGCGTCATCAGCAAACAAAAACTCACGAATAATGCTTTCTCGAATCAGCGATTTGGCTTTAAAAAGTTGATGGTTAAAGAGGCCGACACTTGTGCGGAATTCAAATTTCTTTTATACACACACACATACACACGTGTGTGTGTGTGTGTGTGTGTGTGTGTGTGTGTGTGTGTGTGTGTGTGACGGGGTGCGTGTGTGTGTGCAAATATATAGAAAAATAGGAAATAACCGTTAGATTAATACTCCGAAGTTCTTTAGTATTTTTGTTTTTATTTTTAAAAAACAGTGCTCAATACACAAGTAGAGCCTATATTATAATTATATATATATATATATATATATATATATATATATATATATATATATATATATATATATATATATATAAATAACTCCACAGATTTGAACATACATGACGAAAACAATGCGCCAAAACTTAAAAACATAACAACTTAATAAAAAGTGCCATCATCAAAATATTTGTCATTATGAGGAGAAAAGAGTATTTATTTTTAGACCGTTCGAAATTTTGATTAAAAATCCTGTTTCTTTGCGCCAGCAGGGGACCAAAAGTTATTACAGCAAATGTTAGCGTCTTTTTTTTTTTAGGTGAAAAACACTTTGGTTTGGAAATTCTTGCAAAATTCAAATAATTGTCGGATTTGAATGAAACTTTCAGAACTTATTCACATATGAATGAAATTATTTTAGAAATATTTCTATTTTGGAAAATCTTGGTAAAAACATTAAAAAAAAAAAAATCTGTTACCATCGGCATTTATTTAATTTTCTGAAATCTGCAGATGTCCACTTTTATACAGCTTGATGTTTGTATTACTTAAACGCAGAACACATTGGCGAATTTAAATCAAATTCTTTTTGCAAATCAGTACCTCCAGTTACCGAAGATCTGCTTGAGAAATAATAAATGAAATTAATCTAAGACATTATTTAATTAGAAAAGCTTTTAATTGCTTTTGTGAATAAGATATATTATAAACACTATCACCTTAAGATTTTTTTTTTCGATGAATAATGAATTTTTACAAGAAATGTTTTCATTTTTTAAAAAGGAATTGGAACAATTTATAAAGTTTTAAATCTTTTATATTTCTGTATTAATTATGTGACATTCTTATTAAGTAAAAACTATATTTTAGTCAGTTATGTGATATGCGCTTTATTGATCATGTATCTTTCGATACATAACTGACAAGATAGATCTTTTCCCGCAGTAGGCTGCCATTTCTTTCTGCGGTAGACCGGTTGCCATCCAAGGCCATAGAACTCGGTCTGTCCCGCTAATTACCCATAGCTGGGGGGAGAAGAAGATTCATACGTTTCCTAAGGGTATTAGCACATAAATGAATGTAAGGGTTCGATTGGAATTCAAACTTGGCTCTCCAATTCCTCAATCCGAGCCGTGCCTCCTTAAATAATAATAATAATAATGATAATAATAAATACTTAAAAAAGAAAGCAAAAGCAAATGCAACCGACCAGATACAGAAACAATGGCAAAATAAACAGCTTCATGGCCAATACTTTGCCCGCACCAAACAAGCAGACGTAGACAAAACCCGTACCCATCAGTGGCTATGTAGTGCAGGGTTGAAAGCTCAAACTGAAGGTTTTATCCTTGCTGCACAGGAACAATGCTTGCTAACTAGGAATTATCAAGCACATATACTAAAATATTGTGTCAGCCCAAAATGCAGATTCTGTGATAAATATCCAGAAACAATCGATCATCTTGTATCAGATTGATATAATGGAATTTGCATACACCTGTGTTCCCCCTCACTGGAATATGATTGGCTGGTGTCCGTCATAAATGCCGATGGACGTGTAGGAGAGTCAGAGCCTTAGTCTGAGAGTTAAGTCTATAACGACGCCCATTGGACTACGCCATTGATCAACACTTCTTACCGGCGACTACGACGCGTACCAGTCGATTACTGCTACCGTATTCTATTTGGTTATAGTAGCTACTTCGTTCAAATATATCCCTTTCCGGGACATATCACAGGTTACACGATATTGGCACCCACTGAGTATAAAACCCAGCATGACAGAGTGGGCCAATATCTGCACTGGAAAATTTGCAACTTCTACGGGAAGGAAACTGAAAGAAAATGGTATGAACACCACCCAGACCCGGTTACGGAGATAGGACCTGTTACAATTCTATGGGAATACACAATACACACTGACAGAATAATCAAGGCCAACCGCCCAGACATTGTTATTAAAGACGACAAACAAAAAAAAAGTGGCTCCTTATTAATATGTCAGTCCCTGCAGACTGTAATGTATCTTTGAAGATATTCAAAAAACTGTCAAAATACAAGGACCTTAAGATCGAAATCTCAAAAATGTGGCACATGGGAACATCAACAATCCCTGTTGTAGTTGGAGCCCCAGGACTGGTTAGAAAAGATCCCAGTAGGAAGGGATTCCTGGAAGTCCATGCCTCAAAGAAATGCAAAAAATTGTTCTGACAAGTACAGTCCACACTTTACGAAGGGCTTTATCTATGTAATGTTTTTTTTTTTTTTTTTTGTTTTGTTTTGTTTTTTTTTGTCAGTGGAAAGTGCCATGATGCTATTTCTAACCTTAGGTCCCTGGGCGGGACCCGGAAAGAAATGTGTAAATGCCAGAAATCAAAGGAAATAATAATAATAATAATAATAATAATAATAATAATAATAATAATAATAATAATAAAACTATATTTACTGATCATAAATGGAAAAGCTCGCTACAATTCAGCGACTGCCAATATTTCGAAAAGAATTTTTTATTTTCGTGGGTAGGTGCATAAATTTGCTGATTTTTATAAATACGGACGTCCATACACGACAGTATCGGAAAATAAAAATGATAACTATAGTAAACTATTTACATTTTTCGGACTATTGTCCTCATCTTTGTCGCCATATTTATTACAACGTTTCGGCCGTTATATGCTCCGGTCTTTTCAGATGGTTGGAATGTTGAACTGAACCTTTTATTTGGCTCACTGGCTGACAGATGGCTAAAAATGGCGCTAAAATCAGCGATTTTAAAAAGTTCTGCCAGTCAATTTAAAGCAGTTTTGAAATACAGCAATGTATTTGCATATGGTAAATATTTAAATTAATCTGTTGGCTTGACATTGAAACTAAAATAAAAGTTTCAAGGAAGATTATTCATTTTAAAAAATTCATTTTAAACTTTAGGCACGATGTTTCTTTGTTAGAATCTATCTATCTATCTATCTATCTATCTATCTATCTCTCTCTCTCTCTCTCTCTCTCTCTATATATATATATATATATATATATATATATATATATATATATATATATATATATACTCTTGAAGTGTACTACATTTATGAGATAAAGTGCTCAATATCAGAGATTTCCCCCCAAGCAAACCAAGGGGTTACAGAAGATTTGGAGCAAGATCAGATAGGAGTGATAGAGGAAAGAATGAGGAGGCGGCAGCGCGTCTGTGAGAGAGCAACTGTAGACGAGATGCCAGAACAGTGTCAATTATATTGCATATCCGCCTCTGGAGCTTATCAAGAACCCCGAGGCAAACAGAAGGGGCTCCAGACCATATATGGCAGCAATACTCCATGAAGGGCGAATTGTTGATTTATAGATCTGGAGGATCGATTCCCGGGAGAAAATTTTCCTGGCGCGGCACAGGGAGCCAACTTTCCTTGCGGTGGATGAAGCAATTGACAGAATGTATTTGTTCCATCTCAAGTCAGCAGTCAACGTGAGACCGAGCAGCTGCAGAGAGGTGCTCTTGAGAAGTTGAGCGTCAGACATTCTAATGGAGGGCAGGAAAGGATCTCTGTGGTGATTAATAGAGAGCAGTTTTGTTTTTGAAGCGTTAAAGTTGACCAGCCAATTCCTGCCCCAGTTCACAACCGATTGGAGGTCCTTTTCGAGACGCACGACCAGGTTGGTTTTGTCAGCGACACTAGATTTGTTTTTGAGGTAGGAAAAGAAAGAAGCCAGGTCTAGTATTTCCCCTTTTCTAGCGAGATTAATGCTCGACAAGCGTACATATAAATTTTAGATTAAAAAAGAATTCTTTTCATTTTTCATTTAGAATACTCAAATTTTAGGAATACGTTTTCACAGCGTCGCCCACGTGACGACAACGCTACCATTTTTAAACGGAACGCTGATCATATAAAACTTTCATTTATCTGTGTGGATAAGTCTTGTTCTTATGTCCATCGTCTTTGTCATGTTGAATTGATAATATTAATTATATTTTATGAATATGTCCTGAAGATGGTTTATTAGACCGAAACGTCCGACGTTGACATTATATTAACATTAAAACAGCATAATTGCATATAAGGATTTTTGTTTGTTGTTTTCCGTATATTTTTCTTCATACTGTCGGATCTATATCCATATATTTGCTTACATATATATATATATATATATATATATATATATATATATATATATATATATATATATATAGTTAGATTGATAGATAGATAGAATATTCCATCTATACTAACCTTGTATTCGGATGTAGGTTGGCAATAAAGTCACTATACAGTTTCTTATAATATTAGGTTGGTGCAAAAATAATGACGTAATAATGCTGTTTTTTGACGTTAAAAAATACGTCAAAAAACGACATTATTGCGTCATTATTTTAGCGCCAACCTAATAAAAGGAAATGCATTGAAGCGGGTGGCTTGTAGTTCGAATAATATCGGTAACTAATTTACTAATTTTTACCATAGAATTTTACCGTCCTGGGTAAGACAATACACTCCATCCACGTCCTGGGTAAGACTATAAACTACGTCCAACAGTAAGGCCTCTGATCAGGTTTTGAGAAGCGTGGAACGACCGCTTAATTTCTGGGGTTTCCAGGTCCACCCTGACTCGTGGTGGTAGCACGGTTCCCAGCCATGGGTAAATAGTTAACTACCAAACTGGGGTCAAAACACGATTAAATTGTAAAAATAGATTTTAATACCAGAAATACTTTGTAAAAAATTATTACTAGCAATACATTATTACCAGCAATACATTTTTAAAAAAAAATATTACCAGCAATAAAAATCTTGTCGGCATTAAAAAACCCATTGAGGTTGAGATGCCGGAAAACGAAACAAACCAAACCATAGGATTTTATTGTTATTAACCAGAATTAGCCAGAACAATTTTAATAATAAATTTCTGGACAGTTGATTAATTGCTTTGTCGTAATTGTTATTGGAAATAACTGTATAGTGACTTTATGACCACCATCTCACTCTCTCTCTCTCTCTCTCTCTCTATATATATATATATATATATATATATATATATATATATATATATTCTTTCTTTGAGTGTTCAACATCACTCTTAAATATATATATATATATATATATATATAAATGTAATGAAAAACAAATCACTTTAATGTACCATTACGATAATTTATTTCACCTAAATCCTTTTTATATATATATATATATATTCTTTCTTTGAGTGTTCTTTCTTTGAGTGTTCAACATCACTCTTAAATATATATATATATATATATATATATATATATATATATATATATATATATATATATATATATATATATATATAAATGTAATGAAAAACAAATCACTTTAATGTACCATTACGATAATTTATTTCACCTAAATCCTTTTTTATATATATATATTCTTTCTTTGGGTGTTCAACATAACTCTTAAATATATATATATATATATATATATATATATATATATATATATATATATATATATATATATATATATATATATATTCTTTCTTTGGGTGTTCAACATCACTCTTATATATATATATATATATATATATATATATATATATATATATATATATATATATATATATATGTATCGTTTATTATATTATACTAATATATATAAATATTTATTTATCTAATATATATATAAATATTTATTTATTTATATCTTTCTTCCTATGTTTTCACATTTCTATTTACCTTCTCTCTCTTTCTCCCCCTCTCTCTCTCTCTCATTATCTCTCTCTTTCTCCAATTATTCTTTTCAACTCATAGCATTTCACGTTTTTTATATACGTCTTGTGTAATTTCGTCTTCTTTCTTGCTTTTTCTTTTCGTCTCTTTCTTTTTCATCTCTGTCTTTTCAATACTTCTCTTTCTCTCTTGCTTCTCTTGTTTTTTCCCTTCTTTATCTTTTTATTTACCTCTCTCTTTATTTCATCCACTCTCTCTATCTGAATGGTCTTATTCCTTTTCAACTTTCTTTTTTCTTTCTTTTTTCTTCGAGTTTCCCCCCCACCACTGTCTATTCTATTACTCCCATTCCCTCCCCACTGTACATATCCTTTTCTTTTTCTTCACAAATTTTTCTTTTTTTTTTCTTTCTCTCTTTCTTTCTTTATTTCTATATTTATTTATTTGTTCTTGAATTTCTGAATTTCTTTCTGCATTTTTCTCTTATCATGTATTTCTTTTACTACTGTTTCTCTCTTTTTCTTTCTTTCTTTCTTTCTTTCTTTCTGTCTGTCTGTCTGTCTGTCTATTTTAAGGTATTTATTCCTTTTCGTCTTTCTCTTTCCAACTGATCCTTTCTTTCTCCAACTGTTTTCGCTTTTACTCTTTATTTATTTGAGCGTCCATTTTTTTTCTTTTTATGTCTTCATAAATTATTTTGTCTATATTTCTTCCTTTCTTTCTATTTGTCTCTCTCTTTCTTTCACTCATTTTGATTTTTGTTTTTCTTTCTTTGTTTTTCTTTCTTTCTGTTTCTTCCAGTCATTTCCATTTTTGATTTTTTTGATTTCTCTTTCTTTCTAACTTTTTCTTCCTATTTCTTTATCTTTTTCTTTCTTTCTATTTGTCTCTCTCTCTTTTTCAACTGTGTCTCACTCTTTCTTCCATTTTCTTTCATTTTCTTTCTTTCTATCTGTTTCTTTCTCTATTTCTCTCTATCTATCTATCTATCTATCTATCTATCTATCTATCTATGTCTGTCTCTTTCTCCCACTCAGTTTCATTTTTTATTTTTCTTTCTTTCTTTCTTTATTCTATTTCTTTATCTTTTTTCTTTCTTTCTATTTGTCTCTCTCTCTCTCTCTTTTTCTACTGTCTCGCTCTTTCTTCCACTCATTTTCCTTTTAAATTTTTCTTTCTGTTTCTTTCTTTCTGTCTTTGTACTTGTCTCTCTCTCTTTATTTACACCGTATATCTATTTTCTTCCCCTCATTTTCATTTTTACTTTCTTTCTCTTTCTTTCTTTCTATCTCACTCTCTCTCTCCCCCTCTCTCTCTCTCTCTCTCTTTATCTACATCGTCTTTCTCTTTCTTCTATCGATTTTCATTTTTAATTGTTCTTTCTTTCTATTTCTTTCTCTCTCTTTGTTTCATTCTAATTATTTGACTCTCTCTACCTCTCATTTTCATTTTTAACTTTCTTTCTGTTTATTTATATCTATTTCTTTCTCTTTCTTTCTTTCTATTTGTCTCTCACTCTCTCTTTGTCCCTATCTTTCTTCCATTCATTTTCTTGTTTATTTTTTCTTTCATTTTCTTTCTTTCTATCTGTTTTTCTCTCTCTCTTTCTCTAACTCTTTCTCTCCTCTCTCTCTCTCTCTCTCTCTCTCCTATGTATGTCTCTTTCTCCCGCTCAGTTTCATTTTTCATTTTTCTTTCTTTCTTTTGTTTCTTTCATTCTTTCTTTTTTCTTCACTTTCTTTTTTTCGTACTTTCTTTTATTTTTCTCTTTCGGTTTATTTTTCTTTAATTCTTTCTTTCATTCATTCATTCATTCTTTCTTTCTTTCTTTCATTCATTCTTTCTTTCTTTCTTTCTTTCTTTCTTTCATTCATTCTTTCTTTCTTTCTTTCTTTCATTCATTCTTTCTTTCTTTCTTTCTCAATCAATATTTTGCTTCACTTTATTTTCCTCAGATGTGTTGTCTGGTTATTTTACTTTCGTTCGTTTTTCATTTTTACTTTCGTTCATTCTTCCTTTCTTCTTTCCTTCCATCCTTTTTTCCTTTTTTTCTTTCTCTCATTCTTTCTTTGTTTTTATCCATTCTTTTTCTGCTTAGTTATGTTTTCTTTCTTTCATTTTTTGTTTTTTTCCTCCTCTCGTCTTTTTCATCTTTCTTTCTTTCTTTCTTTCTTTCTTTCTTTCCTTTATAACTCCTACTCTGTTTTCTAATTCCCAGCCTGTATTGGTTGTCCATTTCTTTCTTTCTTTCTTTCCTTCTTTCTTTCTTTCTTTCTTTCTTTCTTTACTTAGGTACATTTTCTTTCTTTCATTTTTCGTTTTTTCTTCCTTTCATATTTTCCTTCTTTCTTTTTTTGCTTGGTTAGATTTTCACTCTTTCATTTTTTGTTTTTCTCCCTCTTCTTTCTTTCTTTCTTTCTTTCTTTCTTTCTTTCTTTCATGCATTCATTCATTCATTTTTTCTTTCTTTCTTGCTTGCTTGCTTTCTTTCTTTCTTTCTTTATCTACTGCGTCTATCACTTTCTCCCACTCATTTTCATTCTTCTTTTTCATTCCATCTTTCTTTGTTTTTTCTTTCTTTCTTTCTTTCTTTCTTTCTTTCTTTCTTTCTGTCTCTGTCTTTATCAAGTGTGTCTATTGCTTTCTTCCTCCCATTTTATCTTTCTTCTTTTTATCTCTTTCTTTCTATTTCTTTCTTTCTCTTTCTTTCTTCATTTTTCTCTCTCTTTTTGTCTATGTCTTTCATTCTCTGCCACTCATTTTCACTTTTTTCTTTTTCTTTCTCTTTCTTTCTTTTTTCTCTCTTTCTTTCTTTCTTTCTTTCTTTTTCTCTCTCTCTTTCTTTCTTTCTTTCTCTTTATCTAATTCGTCTATCTCTTTCTCTCTCTCTCTCTCTCTCTCTCTCTTTCTTTCACTCCTTTTTTGTTTTTGACTTTCTTTTTTTTTCTTTGACTGGTCAGTTTTCCCCTTCTCTAATTCTTCCTCTCACAGTATGTCTTTTCATCTTTCTCTTTTCCCACTGATCTTCTCTCTCTCTCTCTCCCCTTCTCTCTCTCTCTCTCTCTCTCACACACACACACACTTTCTACTCTTCCTTTTTCCCCTTCTGCTTTTTCTTTCCTCTCTCTTTTTCTTTCCTTTCCCCTTTTCTCTTTTCCATTTTCTCCCCCCCCCCTTTTTTTTTCGTTCTAGCTGACAAGTTTTAGTGTCCGCTTTTCTATCCATCGCGCCAGTTCGAACGGAACAGGAATAAACATTAATGTCACGTTGGTCGAAACAAATTCTTTGTCTGTGACAAATGAAATCAAGTCAAATTTATTTCTCTTGTTCCGCCGACCTATCCCTCGACCGCCTCACCGTCGGGCACGGGTCACGTGACTCGATTCTTCTCCCATCATCGAAACTATCAATCAAGTCACAGTGAGCGAGTGAAAAAGAAAAGCGTTTCGGATTTACAACAAAACAAAGAATGTTCAAGCGGGTACCCGACCCCCTTTACACACATACCAAAATATCAGGAATATAATGTCGGGTTTTGTTTTTAGACAGAATTAAAAAGGGAAAAAAAGTCGAATGTAACAAAAAATCAGTTTTATTGTGTTAAGGATATAGCATTTATTACCCATAACAAAAAGCACGCTATGAAATGAATCATTTTATTTTTATTTTTTTATATTTTATATACACAGTTTGGTTTAGCATTTCTTTCAAATCTTAGCAATCTTTTGCTAAGGCCTAACTATTATTATTCAATGTTCACATTATTCTATTATTATTATTATTATTATTATTATTATTATTATTATGTAAAGATATCGGTTAATACTTAATCACAGTGGAAATCGATCCCCCACTTTACGTCCAATCTTATATTATCTTCCTTAAGACTTTATCATTGCTCACACTCTCGGTTCATGATATCCTTAGCATCCTTCTGTAGAACCACATCTATGTTGCCTTTGAGGTAATCGTCCTAACAGTACATAGTCGTGTAACACGCGATCTCGTGCATCGTGCGACCCCCAAATCGTCACTCATAAAAAAGGATTTTATCATGTATCTCGTGTATCATGCGAGTTCCTTTTTTGAGAGACCAAATTACAAAAGACAAACCTCTTTTACTCTATCTCTTTATCCCATCTTCTAGTTAAAGTTATAAAAGTAAAAGAGAGGGATATCCAGTATAATAATAACATTACTTATAGTAATAATAATTGTAGTAGAAGTAAATATAATAATAGTTGGCGTAATAAATTTTAGTAATTATTACTACTATTACTCTTACTAAATATTACTGAATAGTAGTAGTTATTATAATAGTGCCAATAATAACAATAAAAAGTGTAGTAGTAATAATAATAGTGGTGGTAATATTAATAATAATAATAAGAAGAAGAAGAAGAAGAAGAATAACTACTGCTACTATTATTATTACTATAATAATAATAATAGTAATAGCAATAATAATAGCAGTAGCAAAATAATAGTAATAGTAGTATTAGTAATAGTTAATAATAATATTAATTAATAATAATAATAATAATAGAAATAATAATAATATTAGTAGCATTAGTAGTTCTAATAATAATAGTAATAATAATAGTAATATTATTATTAGTACTTGTAATGATAATAATAATACTAATAATAATAGTAGCAATAATAATAATAATTATTGCAACAATAAAAGTAAATGTAGTATTATTAGAAGTAATAATACTAGTAATAGTAGTATTAGTAATAATAATTGTAATAATGATAATAATAGTTGTAATAATAATAATTATAGTAACAATAAAAGTAATAGTAGTATTATTAGATGTAATAATGATGGTAAAAGTAATAATAATAATAATAGTAATCGTAGTAATAATAATAATAAAATAGTAAGAAGAATGAACAGAACAAATCTTAATAATAATAATAATAATAATAATAATAATAATAATAATAATAATAATAAAGATAAATACAAAAGAATGAAAGAAGGTGTGGACCAAGAGAAAGAACATCAATGGCTGAGGGGCACCGGCTTGGAACCTGAGATGGAAAGCCTAATTATAGCATTTCAGGACCAAAGCCTTGCAGCCAGATCCTATCACTCTCATATAATCAAGGATGGAACTATCCCGAAATGTAGGATCTGCAGAAAATATGATGAAACTGTCGACCATATTATCTCAGGATCTCCGGAACTAGTCAAAAATGAATATACCCACAAACATAAGGTAGCGACATATGCGCATTGGAAGATATGCAAGAAGCACAAAATCGAAACCACTGAGAGATGGTATGGGTACCAAACACAGTTACCCAAAATAACGATGTAACTATGTTCTGGGACATGCCAATTCAAACTGACAGGGAAATAAAAGCCAACAGACCTGATATTATCATAAAAGACAGGAAATTCAGGAAGTGTATGTTTATTGACATTGCAGTACCATCTGAGAGAAACGCGTCAATAAAAATGATCGAGAAATTGTCCAAATACAAAGACCTGGAGATCAAGATTAACAGGATTTGGAGAATGAAGACTGAGGTTATACCAACAGTAATCGGAGCATCGTAAGAAAAGGAATGGACAATTTTACTAACAATGTCCCAGGTAACATCAACTTAAAAATTGCCCAGAAGATCGCCCTAATAGGAACATCTCATATACTAAGGAAAGTGCTATCAATTAAATGACAATTGTCCTATAGGGCCTAAGGATCATAATTTGGACCCGACTCTACCGGATAAAAAGCAGGAAACATAACATACACAAATAATAATAATAATAATAATAATAATACCCTGTTCCAGAGATAGGATCGCGTGGCACGGATTGACTTTCAACTCTGTCGCGTTATAACGTTCTCGTTCACATGCGTTGTTTTTAACAGTGCTTGGAAGGAAAGTGTGTAGAGTGTGGTCGTCTCACCACACCACAAATGTTTTGTCAGTCAAAACGGCTTATTCCACCGTTTTTAACCAAAGACAATATTCACCAGTTCCGACAACCACCATATTCTCCAGATCTCATCCTTTGCGACATTTTCCTCTTCAAAAATCAAATCTCACTTGAAAGGATCAAGATTTCAAGACTTCAAGGAAATCCAAGAAAAAGCGATGCGGCAGCTTTTCGCTATCCATTCTAAAAGGAGTTCCTGAATGCTTCCATCAACGGAAGCGTCGCCGGATAATGTATGCGGCTTCAGAAGGGGGACTACTTCGAAGGAGATTAAGTGCTGGATTAATATGTGTTGTAGATTACCTTATTTATAGCACCAATCCCATAGTTTGGACCCGGCTCTACAGGATACAAAGCAGGAAACATAACATACAGAAATAATGATGATGATAATAGTAATAATAATAATAATAATAATAATAATAATAATAATATGGCGGGGTAACAAATAGATTTTGCGTATGTACACATGAAACAATCTTTGGGGTAAAAAATTTACAATACTTTGGAAATACTATTTACATTACTCGGACTATTGTCCTCATCTTTGATGCCATATTTATTACAACGTTTCGGCCGTTGTACGCTCCGGCCTTCTTCAGGTGGTTGAAATGTCGAACTAAACCCTTTAATTCGCTCACTGTGGTAGACTGTTTTAGTTCTACGTGCAATGTCTAATGGATGTCAGTTATCAGTTATTCCCCACTCCAAGTTCTCCACTGCCTTAACCAGGTATTGAACCCACACTCTTTGGGTCCTGTCACTGGATCTAACTAACGCTTTTATCCACTGTGACATATGTCCTTGAGGAGATTAAAAACATGGCACGTGAAACTAGAACAGTCTCCCCCAGTGAGCGAAATAAAGGGTTCAGTTCGACATCCCAAGAACCTGAAGAAGGCCGGAGCGTACAATGGCCAAAACGTTCTAATAAATATGGCGACAAAGATGAGGATAATAGTCCGAATAATTTAAATAATGTGATAATTCTTCTGCAGGCTCTTAAATTTAACGACAATTTGATGTACGTAGGTCCTTACTTTCCGTAGAAACAATTATTTTTATTTCATGCGTCACTTTCGCTGGATTTCGTCATTAATTTCGATTATTCTCAAATATTTTTCCAAGTTATAACAACTGTTATCGTCCCAAAAAATAATGTACAAAAATTACTGAAACAATCGCAGTAATGAAAAATTGGGAATTAAAAATTTCAGATTTGCGTATCCAGATCAAGCCCGGAATGTATTTAATTTGCTCACGGTGTCGGCCTGATTCCAAAATGATATAATATGTTGGGTTTCGGCCTCTAAAAATAAAGTTGAAAAATTGGGACATACTGACACACTGGCATTCACATTTATTATATGGAAAGAAGAAGATAAGATATTGAAAGCTAGAGAGTTGTGTCCCTTTAATTGAAAAAGTGTGATACAATGACACACTAACATTTGCATTTATTGTATAGAAGAAGATGAGTAAACTGAAAGTTAGAGAGTTGTGTCCCTTTAATTGAAAATGTGTGACACAGTGACACACTGACATTCGCATTTATTATATAGCCAGCCTCTGTTTTTTGCAGACACCATCTATTTACATTTCCCTATTCGTTTGCACAGTTCCTAGTCTATCAATTTTTCTACTCGTACATATCTACTTTAGTATTTAATTATAATTATTTCTGATGTCTTTAATCCACCCTGTGGTCCCGCAACTCGCATGGTCCGGAACTGTTTTTAATCAGCCGCCGTTAATTCGTTGAGCAACCACAAGTGTAGTGTTGTTTACATCTTTCCGTCGCAGCCGGCAGCAGTAGAGTGTTTTGGTAATACGGCCTTGCTCTGTAGATGCAGTATTGCTGTTCTAGCTGTAAAGATCTGAACTAATGAATGTAGCCCATCTGAAGATTTTTCATAGAAATAGCCATAGATAAACGATTGGTTTGGGACATTCCGTCTGTGGGGAAACGGAATGTAGAGTGGAAAATAATTAATCGCACAGAAGGGTGCGTCAACATTTTTAAATCTGTTTGCGCAGGTAAGTGAAGATTGTATAATTCCAGCCCAAATATGGCAGCAATAAACCACCTTTAGTCTGATCTGACCATTGTAAAGATAGACGAAGGCAGGAGGAGTCAGATAGTTTCTAGATTGGCGTAAAGAACCGATAAGCGATGGAATGCCTATATCAGATCCACTCGAGTTTTGGGGTGGGCATGAATCCCAGTCGAAGGTTCAAGGCAGGGAGATTCATTGAAAGCGCAATCGATCATTAAGACTGGAAAAATTTTTAGAGTTCTTTTTGGTGACGATGAAACGTTACTAGCTTGGTTTTGGATGTGTTGAATGTTAGAAGCCTGTCATTGCTACTTGGTTCTAATCGTCTATACCAGGGGTCGGCAACTCCTGGCTCCTAGGCTATGTTCGGCCCGAGATGATTTTTTTTTTGTCCGGCCCGCCAGCAAGAAATATGTTTTCCCAAGTGGCAAATAGAAAAGCCTGTTGAATAATGCGAAAATGATGGTATCATTATTTGTAAGTATATATACTTGGGAACAACGTTTAAGAACAAGCTTGGGTGATGACCCCTTTGATGATGTTTTGATCCTATCGTCGACAAATATTTCACCTGATGTGGAGAAGTTATCAAACAATAAGCAGAAACAAAAGTCTCATTAAATAATTTACCATTTCTAACTTTATTTCGTTTGCAGTAAAGAATTTGTATTTTTTTTTTATTGTGTTAATTGTTATCCTGTTGTAAAATAAGGAACTTTGTTTAAATAATATATCATTTGTTTTTTCTTTAAACTTCCAGATCAAGGCAGCCTTCTGGATAAAGCAGTCTGAGATTGAGAGAGTTTGTTATAATGCATTTGATATCATGACCCTCCTCCAAGACAATGCATAGTTTTCTGGCCCACTTTCTCCAAAAGTTTGCCGACCCCTTGTCTTAAATGATATCAATTTTTTTTAGAAACACCCTGTATATAGAATCAAGATTGTTTTTCCTTCATTCATGTATATCAATTAAGACCAAAGATGTATTTTCCTCTTGACAAAATAACCACATTTAATTCTTTTGTTCTTATGACACCCCCCTTATTTTTTGACAACATCATCCCCGATTAATTCTTTTGACAACATGATCGCCTTTATTCTTATTGACAACATGACCCCCCCTTTATTTCTTTTGACAACATAACCCACTTTCTCTTATTTACATGGGAACAACGTTTAAGAATAAGCTTGGGTGATGACCATCTGGATAATGTTTTGTCCTCGTCATCGACAAATATTTCACCTGATGTGGAGAAGTTATCCAACGATAAGCAGAAACGAGTGTCTCATTAAATAATTTGCCATTTCTAACTTAATTTCGTTTGTCATAAGGAATTTGCATTTTTTGTTGATTGATATTACCAACAATACATTTTTGGGAAAAAAAGTATTACCAGAAATAAAAAATATTGTCGCCATTAAATAACCCAGTGAGGTTGATATGTCATAAAACAAACGAAGCCAAACCAGCAATACTTATTTGGAAAAATTATTACCAGCAGTACATTTTTGAAAAAGAAAAATATTACCAGCAATTCATTTTTTGAAAAGAAATATTACCAGCTATAAAAATCTTGTCGGCATTAAAAAAACCATTGAGGTTGATATGCCATAAAACAAATCAAACCAATCAAAACTGTAGACGAAGAATATATAAGCAAGAGTGAATTGGATATTAACTATTCATTGCCAAGTTTCAAACAAAAACAACAATCAAGATGAGGACAGTCGAAAAGATTCATTAAACACTGAAAATTCATGTCAAGTAGGAGCATCATTTAAGAAGAGCATAACCAGAAAATGTCATAAAGTGTTAAAAACGAATTTCGTAATCTCCGTCTAGAACAGGCTTTTAAACTAGTAAAGAATAAAGAAAAAAAAGACACTTTCAAGATGCAAACCAACCACTCCATAGTCAAGATAATGAAAAGTTCGAAAGACTTATCTTCCGACCGACTTCAAGTTACGCAGATAAACCGCTCGTCAGGGATATATAATGCTACTGGATTTAATAGTAGACATCGTACATATACATTGCACAAGGGACGCTACTTGAGCAATTCGATGTGGTGTAATGGTTAGAAAGCTTGTTGCACTCAATCAGTTACGACTGAATAGTGACTTCGATCCTCACTAGGTGCCCCATATTTTCGTCCTTGTGCCACGGCTAAGCTACATTAAGAAAACCATTTTGGGTCCTTCGACGTGATGTGTAGAGCCACTGGGTGCTCTATACTCTCGGCCATGTGCCAGATCTACGCTTAGAAACTTCGAACGAATGTAATGGCTAGTAAGCCTGTTTCAATTACAGCTGAGTAGTGAGTTCGATCCTCACTGGATGCCCCATACTTTCGGCCTTGTGCCACATCTAAACTATGCTGAGAAAAAACTCATAAAGAATGCTTTTTCTTCTTTATGTACCGTGTCCCTTAGGACCGTAGGCGATCATGGCTGCCCACAATTCCCTGTCCTTTGTAGCTCTTAATAAATGTTGGCTATTCTCCTAAACTCTGTTCTGGCATCCATTTGCTCAAGCTCAATAATAAGGTTATGCATTGTTTTCCCCTACTCCACTTGCCTTCAATCTGTCCTGTGAGTATCAGATTTTCCAAGCCCTCTTTTCTTACTAAATCTATGTTATCTTTTCGTTCCCATTTTTTCGAAACCACGTCGTTTCTCGCCTGTGTGGTTTATGGCATCTTCAGCATCCTTCTGCGGAATGACATTTCTGTCACACCGAGTTTTTTTTTAATTTGAGGAGTTAACTGTCATATAGGACGACTGATATTACGTAACAATTCAGCACTCATTTCTTTGCTTCTGTTGCTTCAAGTCTCTTCTTCATCTCCAAGGAGATTGTCCAGCATTCACTGCCATAAAGGAGGACTGATATTACGTAACAGTTCAGTACTCTTTTCTTTGTTTCTGTTGCTTCAAGTCTCTTCTTCATCTCCAAGGAGATTGTCCAGCATTCACTGCCATAAAGGAGGACTGATATTACGTAATAGTTCAGTACTCTTTTCTTTGTTTCTGTTGCTTCAAGTCTCTTCTTCATCTCCAAGGAGATTGTCCAGCATTCACTGCCATAAAGGAGGACTGATATTACGTAACAGTTCAGTACTCTTTTCTTTGTTTCTGTTGCTTCAAGTCTCTTCTTCATCTCCAAGGAGATTGTCCAGCATTCACTGCCATAAAGGAGGACTGATATTACGTAACAGTTCAGTACTCTTTTCTTTGTTTCTGTTGCTTCAAGTCTCTTCTTCATCTCCAAGGAGATTGTCCAGCATTCACTGCCATAAAGGAGGACTGATATTACGTAATAGTTCAGAATTCTTTTCTTTGTTTCTGTTGCTTCAAGTCTTTTCTTCATCTCCGAGGAGACTGTCCAGCATTCACTGCCCTATAGGAGGACTGATATCAAGTAACATTTCTGCACACTTTTCTTTGTTTCTGTTGCTTCAAGTCTCTTCCTCATCTGTGAAGAGATTGTCTAGCATTTATTGCCATAGAGGAGGACTGATATTGCGTAACATTTCAGTACCCTTTTCTTTGTTTCTCTTGTTTCAAGTCTCTTCTCCATCAGTGAGGAGATTGTCCAGCATTCACTGCCATATAGAAGGACTGATATTACGTAACATTTCAGTACTCTTTTCTTTGTTTCTCTTACTTCAAGTCTCTTTTTCAACTGTTCAGTTCTCTTTTCTTCGTTAATAACGAAGGGTTTTTTTGTTGTTTTTTTTTTTTCTTAATACTCTCTTTATCTTCTGGAAGGCATCTTTCAATGTCCCAATGCGCCTTCGGATTTCCTTGCCACACTTAAAACGCTTCCCAGATATTTAAAATTCTTGTACAGTGGTGGAATTAAAGAATATAAAATGATCTTTACGACAGTACCAGTAATTCTTCCAGAGCTGTTTTAAAAAGAAAGAAAAAAACATTATTATTTCAGATTAATCCTTGTAGGCGGCGTAACTGTTAAGTTTTTTTTTTATTATTATTTATATTTAATCTATTTGGTTTTTAGAAGAAACAGAAAAACACTTTTGCAGACGTTAATTAGATACATTCTCCATCTCCAAGAAGTAGAGTGAATCAAACCGAACGAATCGGCTGGAAAAACAAACAACCAAATAAGAAATGATTTCATACTGATTATTTTGTTTCGGCGAACAGAATTGGAAAGTTTTCTTTTCTAAAAAGTTTCGAATATCTTCAGATATTAATGGGGATAATATTAAAAATAAGAAGATCAAAAATTCGTTTGAATGTGCTTTTCTTTTTCTCTTTTTTTCCTTTTCAAAAGATTGCGTTTATTACAGATTAAAGATCAAATCCAGACATCTTAAATACATGAAAAGGAAATTAATCTTCGATCTGTTAATTGGGGGCCATTACCTGATTTTAAAAATCTACGTGAAACGTTTAAGAGACTCCAATATGTGTGCAGGTGCGTATGAATTCTCATATATATATATATATATATATATATATATATATATATATATATATATATATATATATATATATAATATCAAAATTGTAAAACATGTAACAGTAAAAATGTCCAAATCCTTTAACAGAATAATTGTCCATCACGCAAAATATTTAATATCTAAAAAAAAAACACTTAACTAATTGACTTTGTTTTTCCCGGGTTTTCAGATAAAACGTTTAGCCATCTGGACACCATTTATCGTATGAATCAATGAAAAGCGTTTTGAGTTATTCAGCTAGAAAGAAATCGTTTTGCGTCACCTTTACCATATCGTTTTAACTGAGCAATGGTGAGAGGAAAAGGATCATTCAAGCCTTCAGTAATGGTACCAACATTCACATACTGGCTTCCATCTTCAAAGTCCGTCCAAGAGTCATCTAGAAAACGACTCAAAAAAGTGGGAACAGTAGAGAGAAAAACTGAATCAAGAGCTCACAACAAGAGAGATCATCATTTCAACCTAGAGCTGAAGAGATCAATTAGAAAAGATCCAACTCAATTCATAAGACGTTTAGTACGTGAGAGGGGAGTTTCAGCTATGACAGTCTAAAGAGAATTTTTTTAAAATTGAAATTAAAATCGTACGTGAAACTTGTGAGGTACCTTGTTACTCCAGAACAGAAATTTAGAAAGTTAGAGAGGGCGAAGATCATTTTGACTGAAAATGGAAAATGATCCTGGAATATATATATATATATATATATATATATATATATATATATGATCTTAATTTTGATTCTCGCTGAGCTTCCGATCCTTAGCTATGATTAATTAATGATGAATATGTCATTTTCGTTTATGATCGATTTCATCACGGCTCTTCTGTTTAGCTTGGAGAGTAATTAGACGTTCTTATTGCTCAAAGAGAGGCACTGTGGAGTAATAGATAGCGGCGCCAATTGAGGAATTGGAGAGCCTAGTTCAAATTCCAGTCTGATCTATTAAATTTACTTACGTGCTAATAACCTTGGGAAAAGTATTAATCCTCCTCTTCTCCCACCAGCTATGGGTAAATAGCAGGACAGACTGAGTCCTATAACCTTCGGTGGCAACCGGAGAAAGAAAAGCTCAGAATTCAAAACCGGCCTGGAGAGGGTTATGCTCCATTAAGCTATCTTGCCCAAAAAACACCACTGGCGGCAGTACACACTGCGCCCCTACGACCCTACGGGTCGCCGACTAAAAAAGATTGCACAAAGCAGAATCAAGTAATGTCATAAAAAAATCGTAGAATTTCAATACGATATTTTTAATCATACAACGGTTCAAAGCTTAATTTAAACAAATGGACAATTTTACACGACTTGGATAATTTTGCTGTTACACCCGATATATATATATATATATATATATATATATATATATACTAGCAGTAGAGCCCGGCGTTGCCCAGGGATGTAACAGTAAGAGATAGATCAAGTATCGACCATCATAAAGACTGAAAAATAAAATTGACAAAGATTATTGTTTAAGGTTGACGGACAGGCATGTCTTAATTAGTTTTATTTTTTTGTTTTTTTGTTTTTCTTTACGAATTGGTCAAACCCAAACTCAAACAAAAACATTGTTTTCAATCGTTATGAGTCTACCGATTGAATAGAATTTTATTATAAACAATTGTCTTAGAAATGGAATTTTTAAAGCATTCTGAATGTAAAAATAAAGAAAAAAGTGTGCAAGACAATAAGAAACACTACCTGCCAAAAAAAAGTGAAGTTTTGTTGAAATCGGTTGAAAAATGTAGGAAATCCGATCCCATATATAAACGAACACACACACACACACAAACAACCAAGCAACCTGGATTTTATAATAAGTATAACTCGATATTAATAAGTATAACTCGATATGACTTGTTCCCCTTTTATTAATGCCTCTTAATCGTGTTTTCAAATAGATTTCGTGCAAAAACACTTGTGTTTTTCCAATTTTTGGCGCTGTCAGAACCACCGCAAGGTAATTTTACGTAGACTACATCCCCGTCCTGGGTATGACGGTAGACTATATCCCCGTCCTGAGTATGACGGTAGACTATATCCCCGTACTGAGTATGACGGTAGACTACATCCCCCTCCTGAGTATGACGATAGAATATATCCCCCTCCTGGGTATGACGATAGACTACATCCCCGTCTTGGGTATGACGATAGACTATATCCCCGTCCTGGGTATGAGGATAGACTACATCCCCGTCCTGAATATGACGATAGACTACATCCCAGTCCTGGGTATGACGATATACTATATCCCCGTCCTGTGTATGACGATAAATTATATCCCCGTCCTGGTTATGACGATAGACTACATACCCGTCCTGTGTATGACGGTAGACTACATCCCCGTCCTTGGTATGACGATAGACTATATCCCCGTCCTGGGTATGACGATAGACTACATACCCGTCCTGAGTATGACGGTAGACTACATCTCCGTGCTGAGTATGACGATAGACTACATCCCCGTCATGGGTATGACGATAGACTACTTCCCCGTCTTGTGTATGACGATAGACTACATGCCCGTACTGAGTATGACGATAGACTACATCCCCGGCTTGGGTATGACGATAGACTACATCTCCGTTCTGAGTATGACGATAGACTACATCCCCCTCCTGAGTATGACGGTAGACTACAACCCCGTCCTGGGTATGACGATAGACTATATCCCCGAACTTTGTATGAAGATAAATTATATCCCCGTCCTGGGTATGACGATAGATTACATCACCGTCTTGGGTATGACGATAGACTACATCCCCGTCCTGAGTACGACGGTAGACTACATCCCCGTCCTGGGTATGACGATAGACTACATCCCCGTCCTGGGTATGACGATAGACTACATCCCCGTCATGGGTATGACGATAGACTACTTCCCCGTCTTGTGTATGACGATAGACTACATGCCCGTCCTGAGTATGACGATAGACTACATCCCCGGCTTGGGTATGACGATAGATTACATCACCGTCTTGGATATGACGATACACTACATCTCCGTTCTGAGTATGACGATAGACTACATCCCCCTCCTGAGTATGACGGTAGACTACAACCCCGTCCTGGGTATGACGATAGACTATATCCCTGTCCTTTGTATGAAGATAAATTATATCCCCTTCCTGGGTATGTCGATAGACTACATTCCCGTCCTGAGTATGACGGTAGACTACATCCCCGTCCTGGGTATGACGATAGACTACATCCCCGTCCTGGGTATGACGATAGACTATATCCCCGTCCTTTGTATGAAGATAAATTATATCCCCGTCCTGGGTATGAAGATAGACTACATCCCCGTCCTGAGTATGACGGTAGACTACATCCCCGTCGTGGGTATGACGATAGACTACATCCCCGTCCTGAATATTACGGTAGACTACATCCCCGTCGTGGGTATGACGATAGACTACATCCCCGTCCTGAGTATGACGGTAGACTACATCCACGTCCTGGGTATGACGATTGACTACATACCCGTCCTGGGTATGACGATAGACTATATCCCCGTCCTTTGTATGAAGATAAATTATATCCCCGTCCTGGGTATGTCGATAGACTACATCCCCGTCCTGCGTATGACGGTAGACTACATCCCCGTCCATGGGTATGACGATAGACTACATCCTCGTCCTGGGTATGACGATACACTATATCCCCGTCCTTTGTATGAAGATAAATTATATCCCCGTCCTGGGTATGTCGATAGACTACATCCCCGTCCTGAGTATGACGATAGACTACATCCCCGTCCTGAGTATGACGGTAGACTACATCCCCGTCGTGGATATGACGATAGACTACATCCCCGTCCTGGGTATGACGATAGACTATATCCCCGTCCTTTGTATGAAGATAAATTATATCCCCGTCCTGGGTATGTCGATAGACTACATCCCCGTCCTGAGTATGACGGTAGACTACATCCCCGTCCTGGGTATGACGATAGACTACATCCCCGTCCTGGGTATGACGATAGACTATATCCCCGTCCTTTGTATGAAGATAAATTATATCCCCGTCCTGGGTATGTCGATAGACTACATCCCCGTCCTGAGTATGACGGTAGACTACATCCCCGTCCTGGGTATGACGATTGACTACATACCCGTCCTGGGTATGACGATAGACTATATCCCCGTCCTTTGTATGAAGATAAATTATATCCCCGTCCTGGGTATGTCGATAGACTACATCCCCGTCCTGCGTATGACGGTAGACTACATCCCCGTCCATGGGTATGACGATAGACTACATCCTCGTCCTGGGTATGACGATAGACTATATCCCCGTCCTTTGTATGAAGATAAATTATATCCCCGTCCTGGGTATGTCGATAGACTACATCCCCGTCCTGAGTATGACGATAGACTACATCCCTGTCCTGAGTATGACGGTAGACTACATCCCCGTCGTGGGTATGACGATAGACTACATCCCCGTCCTGAGTATGACGGTAGACTACATCCCCGTCCTGGGTATGACGATAGACTACATCCCCGTCCTGGGTATGACGATAGACTATATCCCCGTCCTTTGTATGAAGATAAATTATATCCCCGTCCTGGGTATGTCGATAGACTACATCCCCGTCCTGAGTATGACGGTAGACTACATCCCCGTCGTGGGTATGACGATAGACTACATCCCCGTCCTGAATATGACGGTAGACTACATCCCCGTCGTGGGTATGACGATAGACTACATCCCCGTCCTGAGTATGACGGTAGACTACATCCCCGTCCTGGGTATGACGATTGACTACATACCCGTCCTGGGTATGACGATAGACTATATCCCCGTCCTTTGTATGAAGATAAATTATATCCCCGTCCTGGGTATGTCGATAGACTACATCCCCGTCCTGAGTATGACGGTAGACTACATCCCCGTCCTGGTTATGACGATAGACTATATCCCCGTCCTTTGTATGAAGATAAATTATATCCCCGTCCTGGGTATGTCGATAGACTATATCCCCGTCCTGGGTATGACGATAGACTACATCCCTGTCCTGAATATGACGGTAGACTACATCCCCGTTCTGGGTATGACGATAGACTACATCCCCGTCCTGTGTATGACGATAAATTATATCCCCGTCCTGGGTATGACGATAAGCTGCATCCGCGTCCTGTGTATGACGTTAAACTATGCCCAACAGCAAGGCCTCTGATCAGGTCGTTTTGAGAAATGTAGGATGGTAGTACATGTTAGTGTTCCAGCTATGGGTAAATTGTTAACCCCCAAACTGACGTCAAGACACAATGAATGTGTAAAAATATGTTTTAATACCAGCGATGAATTTTTGGAAAAAAATTATTACCAGCAATAAAAATCTTGAGATTAATACGCCGTAAAGAAAACAGACTAAACCTAACGTTTTTGGGTCCCAGCTATGGATGAATAAGTTATAGATTTTTGGAAAAAATATTAGCAATAAAAATCTTTTCGGCCTTAAATAACCCATTGAGGTTGATATGCCATAAAACAAGGCAAAGCAAACTAAAGAATGTGAACTTGCTGGCATCTCTGCAATGGCCCTGAAACCTAATATTCCTGGACTGGCACCTGTTGCTACTTGCTTTTTTTTTTTTTTTTTTTTCTACTGTATGTTAGAAATCTTCGTCTGATCTATCCACTAACCTTCTACCTATTTTTGACAAAGTACTAAATGTTCTAAACAACTCTGAATTGATTAAGCATCTCACCTCGCAGGTCCTTCTTTCAGATAAGCAATATGGCTTTTGCTTCTCTAGGTCAAAAGCTGGAGTATTAACGGCTACTTTTGAAAGCGTTAGATAAGAATGGTGAATCTTGGACCATTGCTTTGGATATCTCGAAGAGGTTTGACAGGATTTGGTATGCTAGTCACAATTTCAAAGGTCATTGTATTTCTGGACGAAGTTTTGGAATGATACAATCATTCTTTTCTTATCAATTCTTATTTTCTGTGGAATTGTTACTTAATTTCCTCTATGGTACCTGGACTTTATGAATTTAAAGGCAGTACTAGATTGGCAGTAAGGTCTCATCATTTTACAAGTGAAATTGCTAGCTGTAGCCGTAAGTTTTATGCTAACAGTTTTTCCGGATCTTGTTTTTCAATCAACATTGATCTACAAAATTATAAATGCAATGCCAATCGTTATCTTCAGGCCTCTTAATTTCGTTTTATTGTTCTCTCATTAACCTCTTGCGTCTTTGTGGCTTTACTGCCTTGCTTGTGGAGAAATTATATATATATATATAATTATTTATTTAAAAATATGATTCCAACACGGCATAATCATATTTTTCAATAAATAATAAAAAAATACTTTGGACTATTTACCTAACCAGTTCTTTCCTATTTTATATATATATATAAGTCTGTTAGGACTTCATCTGATCAAATTTGTTTTGTTGATTCGACTACACATGCGCAAGAACGAGGGATTCTGGGAATTTAATTTATTTTTGTTTTATTATCGCCGATTTAGAGCCTTTTTCTTTTTTCTTCCCATCACTTTTGTTAGTAGCTATCGCACACTGTCATAATAGAAGTTCTGCCAGGAACGGTGAAATGTTGTAAGATCCAGGGCGGAAATTTACTGTAGACGACCTTGCGATCAAGGAACTCTCTAGACATTTACGTCGCAGTGAATTATTTTTCCCTTTGATCAGAGTGGCATTTTTTACGTCAAAATTGGGGACAGTCTTGTTACAGTGGGCAACCAACGCATTTGATGTATTGTTTTATATATATATACATACATACATATATATATATATATATATATATATATATATATATATATATATACATATATATATATATGCGTGCGTGTATGTGTATGTGTGCGCGCACGCGCCCGTGTTAGTGTGTGTGATGGCTACCCAGGTTGATTATAATTAAATCTTCCCACGAACATCAGATCGACAGCGAGAGTGTCGGCAATGTTAAGTTACAACCATATACTAAGCATTATACTAAGATATACAAGCAATACATTTCATAGTAGAATTACCAACAATAAATTTTATAGCAAAATGACCAATACTACATTTTATTGTAGAATTAACAACAATACATTTTATAGCAAGAATGACCAACAATACGTTTTATAGAAGAATTACCAACAATATATTTCATAGCAAAATGACCAACAATACATTTTATAGTAGAATTACCAACAATACATTTCGTAGCAAATTGGCCAACAAAACATTTTATCTGTGCTTGAAGTCAAAACAAATGCGTTCAAAATGTATTTAGTTGAAGCCATATAATATGTTCAAATTATTTAGATTTCAGCATTTAAATAACCCATAGAGATGTTGATATGCCACTGAACAGAATCAACCAACCTCTATCAATTTTGTATTTAATCTCCTTCGAAGTAGTCCCCTTTTCTGAAGTTCACACACTTTATCCGATGTCGTTTCTATCGATGGAAGCATTCCTTATCATTTTTGATCAGATCTCGTATCTTATTTGAACTTCTCACTTAATGTTTCTTTTCTTTTTCTTTCCTCTTCTGTTATTTTTTGTCGTTCTTTCTTTGTCTCTTCCCTTTTCAATCTTTTCCTCTCATTTTATTATTCCTTTTCGCTTTCTTTTTCTATTTGACGTTGTCCGCGGTATTTTGAGTTTTTAAATTCGAGCTAAATTTCAAGTTTGAATTATTCATCATTTTGACTACAATTAATCTTAATGTTTAACGCCTATCGTGTTTTGGTCTATTACTTTTCTTTCCTTTCTGCCTTTTTTTTTCTTTTACCATTTCTGCTACGATTCCCGGACTGTCCTCCCACCACACCAACTACCTGTTACTGCCTCTCTCTCCTAATGTCAATTAAACATGACATGGTCGAATAAGTTCCATGAGCCGCGGAGCGACTCCAAATATAAGTTCTCAGTGCCCATTCCGTTATAACTTAAATGGAGACCGACCCCGAACTATTTGTCTTGTAAAGATCTTTCTAGGTATACTTCTGCCATTTTTCATTCTTTGTTGAATTTCTAATGGATATTTAGACTTTAACTAACTTAAAACTTAGTATCTTTTTTTTTATAGGAGTAGATAGGCTTTCCCATCTCCCGGTTCATACTCCTCCCCCTTCTCTTGAACAGGAGTAGAGACTCATCCCTTGTTTCCTGTTTAGGAAGGGGTTCACGGTTCCTTTCGTTCTCTCGGGCCTTAATAACGATGCTGTCATGATTTTTTGTGATATGTGTGCATGGTGGCTACGTCTCTTCATTCTTGTGGTCAGTCTCGATACAATGGGCATTTGATGCATTATTTTGTAAAATGTTCCTTTTGTGTTCATATAATCTTTCCTTGAGGTTTTTCTTATGTGTTTTTTGTGACAATTATTACTGGTGAAAGAGTAAACTCCTTCAGGTTTTAGCTTATTGTTTTCTTTAGTATTGACTAATTGTTTTATTGTTTTGGATGTAGTAGTAACGATTTTTATTAGATTCTTTTCTATTGGAGATGTGGTAGAATTACTAGGAATGATAATATATTTTTTGATTCATTGTGTTTTGCAGGAGTGGACTTTTTTGTTTTAGAATATTTTATGGACCTTTTGTTTCGAATTGAATATAAAATAATTATTTTAATGGAGAATTTTAAAAATGTTTTCAATGTATTTCTCGTCTTCGTGTAAATAATGTGGGCTGCCTCTTCTTAGTGCTCTTAGGTAGAATCCGATGATTATGCGGATTTTATTTTGCTGTTCTGATCGGAATAGAAATTTATTAAATCGTGTATGCTGGTTGATTTCCGGTGGACACCGAATATTAAACTGTTGCTAAAGGGGTGTAGCTTGATATCTAGGAAGGGTAAGAAATTGTGTCCTGCCGTCTCGTACGTAAATTCTAAAATTTCCAGAATCCCCGTGCCTTGCGCATCCGTAGTCCTACCAACATAACAAATTTAGTCCGATGAATTTCTGAATGACGAAACGCGTCACAAGTAATTTTTCCACTTTACCATATAGTTTCCTCAATACTGTTCTTAATATATAAAAATATATATCGTTTCCTCATATATATATATATATATATATATATAATGCCTGACCATTGTGTCTAGCATGAAACAGCCAGTAGCCTCAATGTCACTTCCACACCCTATAACCCCTTGTGTCTTAGTGGCTTTATTGCCTTGCTTATGGAACTACCTTCCGTCTCCATGCTTTTCAGTCAACTTTAACCTGCCAAAATTTAAATGCAATGTCAATTGCTATCTACTGTTCTTCTGATTTCTTTTTCCTCTTCCCGCTCATTATTAATGTTTCTGTTCCTAATTCTTCCACACCCTGTAACCCCTTTTGTCTTAGTGGCTTTATTGCCTTGCTTGTGGAACTCCCTTCTGTCTTCATGCTTTCCAGCCAACTTTAACCTGCAAAAATTTAAATGCAATGTCAATCGCTATCTGCTTTACTCCTGATCACTCTTTGCTCTTCCCGCTCATTATTAATGTTCCTGTTCCTTATTCTTCCACACCCAGTAACCCCTTGTGTCTTAGTGGCTTTATTGCCTTGATTGTGGAACTCCCTTCCGGCTCCATGCTTTTCAGCCAACTTTAATCTGCAATAATGTAAATACAATGTCAATCGCTATCTACTGTCCTTCTGATTTTTTTTCCTCTTCCCGATCATTATTAATGTTTCTATACCTAATTCTTCAACAACTTGTATCATCTTGTATCTTAGTGGCTTTATTGCCTTGCTTGTGGAACTACCTTCCGGTTCCTTCTTTCTAGCCAACTTTAATCTGCCAAAATTTAAATGCAATGTACTGTCCTCCTGATTACTCTTTCTTCTTCCCGCTCATTATTAATGTTTTCTGTTCTTAATTCTTCCACACTCTGGAACCCGTTATGCCTCAGTGGCTCTAACGTCTTCTATGGGGTCATACAAAATAAAAAAAATGCTTTATATAAGAAAAAATCAATTTCATATTACAAATATTACTCGTGTCAACACAATAAATTTAAACAAATAGTAAAAGAAAGCATAATAATGACTGAAAACTTTCAACTAATAAAAATTCTAGATATTATTATTACTAATAAAACATTTCCCCTGCACCATGTCCCTTCTGGGTGTGGACGTTCACCTTTCTCATTTTTCAATCCTCTTTTCATGTAATATCGCCATCTCTTTTCTCCTACCCTCTTTTCCTTTTGTATTTCTCTGTTCGCTTTATTCTTTTACTCGTCACTTCAGTCTCTCTCTCTCTCTCTCTCTCTCTCTCTATATATATATATATATATATATATATATATATATATTATAAATTAATTTTTAAAATATTGTTTTTTCGCTACACAGTTCTAACCATGTTTCAAAAATAGATAGATAGATAGATAGATAGATAGATAGATAGATAGATAGATAGATAGATAGATAGATATTATAATCTTTTACCTTTGTGCATTTCTTTCTCTTGCTTTTGTTGCAACCATTATCACTTTTCTCTTCCCAGGGGTGGTAGCATCTGTTAGGGTCCCAGCTATGGTAAAATAGGGAACCCTCAAACTGGGCTTAAAACATTACAAAAATATTTTTATAGTAAAGATACCAGCAATATATTTTCATAGAAAAAAATAGCAGCTATAAATTTTTAAAATAAAAACATTACCAAATTCCCACGAAAATTAAATTAAAAAAATTAAGTTTCGATATTAAATGAAAATGAGTTGATATGCCGTTAACGAAACCAAACCGAACTATAATTTAACGTTTTTCATACAATATCCAAAATTGACTCTTTGTATTCCTGACATCTTGATAAAATTGTAACAAAATTACATTGGCAATGAATAAGTGACTACGTCTTTTGACTGTAGCCATAGATAAAGATAGGGAAGGCGTTGTTAAATATTTCCTCTGTTGTATATCTGAGGTATGTGCGCCAAATACGGCGTTCTAAATAATATGATGAAAGCCTCTTCTTGCGAAAACATGGCAGCTAGAATTGTAAAATTATCTGGTCGGCGGGAAAAAATAGGACTGTAAAAAAGCTGTTTATTAACAAATGTCGGCTGCTTACCACTTTATTTTTTTTTTTACGCCATAAAACAGACCTATCAAACTTGGCAGGTATTTTCGTCGTCGTCGTCGTCTTCTTCTTCTTCTTTTTCTTTTTCTTCTTCTTCTTCTCATCCCCACCTCTTATTTTTTATTCTCCTCATCCCCTCCCTTCTTTTTCACATCCCTTCTTCTTATTATCTATCCCCCGCCTCCCTGTCTCACTTCTTTATTTTTTCTTCCCATCCACTCCTCTTATAATCTATTCTTCTCATCCTCCTACCTCTTCTTCTTCTTCTTTTTCTTCTTCTTCTCGTCCCCTCCTCTCATTCTTTATTCTCCTCATCCTTGTCCTCATCCTCTTTGTTTTTCTTTTTCTTTTCATCCCTCCTCTTATTATTTATCCCACTCATCTTCGTCTTTCTTCTTCTTCTTCTTCTTCTTCTTCTTCTTCTTCTTCTTCTTCTTCTTCTTCTTCTTCTCACCCACTCCACTTTTTACCTATGCTCCTCACCCTCGTTCTCATCCTGCTCCTTTTTCTTCTTTTTCTTCTTCTCCTCCCCTTCTTTCATTCTTTATCCTCCACATCCTTGACATCCTACTCCTTATTTTTATTTTCCTTCTCATCGCCTCCTTGTTATTCTCTATCGTCGTTGTCGTCTTTTTTCTCCATTTTTTCTTCTTAATCTTCTTCTCATCTCCTCCTCTTATTCTTTATCCTCCTCATCTTTTTCCTTCTTTTTCTTCTTCTACTACTACTACTACTACTACTACTACTACTACTACTTCTTCTTCTTCTTCTTCGTTTTCTTCTTATGATTATTATTATTATTATTATTATTATTATTATTATTATTATTGAGTGAGAGAGCTGCATGCTAATAAATTGACGCTGGAGTACAAATCCATGAGGCCCAATACATCCACCATGGCACAGAATCTGTTAATTGTATAGCCAGCACATGCATCACAGCCAAATATGCGCGATATAGTGACACGTATAAAGTTCCGTTCAGCATTTTTACTAATTCTTTGTACGTTGCTTCAACTTGCCACATTTACACATCTTCTATTAATTAAAAACTCTTTACCGTCGTGTACTTAGAAATTTGCCGCCACTGTTCGAGTGGACGAACCTCGTTATCGTTTTCTGCTCCGTCTATTTTTCTCGGAGCGCAATTCCCGGTGCTTTATTTAGCCTCAAGGAGGGACAAGAGACTTCTGTCGAGTGGTGTTTTCAAACGATTCAAAGCATCTTGAAACCTTCAAGTGTCTCAATCACTATTTTCTCACCGAATGATTCGGATGACTGACCGGATTCTGGGAAATTCGTTTCTTCACGGAAGACAACTTCAGACCGGAAGTCAAGTGTCACCATCGATGCCATTACCGTTTTCTCTTAGCTGACCATGGTTCCGATGACGTCAGCAGCAGTGCAGACATAGATTTGCACAGACGTTTATGTGTTTATGCTTTTAAAGTATAGGGGCTCATTGCATATGGTGGGGTCATTGAGAAGGAAAAATCTGGTCCTATTTGTCTTGGAAGCCATTTTATCCAAGCAGGATGAAATGGCGAAGGGACAAAAATGTCAAACAAAGTGTTGAATGGACTAAGTATCGAACAAAATTGCATTTTCTGCAAGGAAAGTTAGGTCACCTTGTCTTGCCAGAAAATCTTTTTCGTCACGTAAAAAAAAGGACCCGCTCGAACAGGGCAGTCATCGTTGGCGTCTGCGGCGGCGGCTCCCTCGGTCCCCAGACACACTCATTTTATAGACCATGACGAATCAGCTGATTGGTTAAGTGGGAGAGTTTAACATATGCGTAGGCGCACTCCGCCAATTCTCACTTCCTCCAATTGCTCTGCGACACCATACGCATGCAATGCGTGGTGTTTTTCGGCATGATGTCGCGTATCTTGCTTACGACAATCACAAGTTAGGTCACTGTGTCTTGCAAGAAAATCTTTTTCGTCAGAGTCCATTTTCCACATTTAAAAATCTACCATTCGTCCGTGCATTGAATACTGTTGCCATATATGGTCTGGTGTTTTTGCTATTCATCTTGAGGTGCTTGACGGAATCCAAAGATGGATCTGTAATGTAATTGATCCTCACCTGGCATCTCGGCTTCAGTCACTTTCTCCCCGACACGACGTGGCTTCCCTCTGTCTTTTCTACAAATATTTTCATAAAATCTGTCCTTACGAGATTTATTCCCTGGTGCCCCGACTACATGAATTTAAGTATGCTACTAGATTGGCATCTAGGTCCCTTCTTTTTACTTTTTAAATAGATAAATGCAACCACCACATCTACTCCTACAGTTTCTTGCACACCCTGTGGATATCCCTTTCGTTTCCTTGCTTCCCTAATAACTACAATCTTCAAACATTTAAATGCAACATCAATCACCATCTTCTATCTTTTTGAATCCCCGTTCATCTTTTGGCATTTCTTTAATCCTCAGGCTTTTCCCACCCGTGGATCTCTCTTCTGTTTACTTGCTTACCTGATAACTACAATCTCCAAAAATTTAAATGCAACGTCAGTCGACATTTTCTATCTTTTTCAAGCCCGTTCATCTTTTTTCCTTTCCGCAATCCTCCCTATACTCGGTCTTTTCCCGCACTTCCCGCCTGTGGAAATTCTTTCCGTTTATTTGCTTACCAGATAACTACAAATTTCAAACATTTAAATGCAACGTCAATCGCCATTTTCTGTTTTTTTGAAACCCGTTCTTCTTTTGTCCTTTCCTCAATCCTCCCCATACTCAGTCTTTTCTCGCACTTTCACAACCCCTGTAACCCCCTGAGTACTAGTGGCATATCCGACTTGCTTGGGATGAATTGATTAAAAATGTGTCGAACGGGAAAAAACGAGTCGAAATAACTAAATGACGCAAGGCCAAAAATGTGTCTAGAATAGAATACCTTTTCTTTAACATGCAAGTATCGTGCTGATAAATAATTATTTCTAAATTTTGAACTAATAAAAACCTCTGATGAAAAAATCTTTGTACATAATTGCTATTTTTTACAGTAATGAGTAAAAATATATTTATGAGGACATTACAATTGTGATAAAAAAAAAAATGTTATTTATAAGGGAATTACAATTTTGGTAAAAAAAATTAAATTTATTATTTATGAGGAAATTAGAAAATTTATTATTTATGATGAAATTAGAAAATTTATTATTTATGAGGAAATTAGAAAATTTATTATTTATGATGAAATTAGAAAATTTATTATTTATGAGGAAATTAGAAAATTTATTATTTATGAGGAAAATTTATTATTTATGAGGAAATTAGAAAATTTATTATTTATGAGGAAATTAGAAAATTTATTATTTATGAGGAAAATTTATTATTTATGATGAAATTAGAAAATTTATTATTTATGAGGAAATTAGAAAATTTATTATTTATGATGAAATTAGAAAATTTATTATTTATGAGGAAATTAGAAAGTTTATTATTTATGAGGAAATTAGAAAATTTATTATTTATGAGGAAAATTTATTATTTATGATGAAATTAGAAAATTTATTATTTATGATGAAATTAGAAAATTTATTATTTATGAGGAAATTAGAAAATTTATTATTTATGAGAAAAATTTATTATTTATGATGAAATTAGAAAATTTATTATTTATGAAGAAATTAGAAAATTTATTATTTATGAGGAAATTAGAAAATTTATTATTTATGAGGAAAATTTATTATTTATGATGAAATTAGAAAATTTATTATTTATAAGGAAATTAGAATATTTATTATTTATGATGAAATTAGAAAATTTATTATTTATGAGGAAATTAGAAAATTTATTATTTATGAGGAAATTAGAAAATTTATTATTTATGAGGAAATTAGAAAATTTATCATTTATGAGGAAATTAGAAAATTTATTATTTATGAGGAAATTAGAAAATTTATCATTTATGAGGAAATTAGAAAATTTATCATTTATGAGGAAATTACAATTGTGGTTAAAAAAAATAAAATTTATTATTTATAAAAAAATACTAATTGATAAAAAATGAAAAAAAAATAAAATTTATTATTTATCGGGTAATTACAATTATCCATTCGACATTTAGAAATTACAATTTCCATTCGTCATTTAGAAATCGCAACTGTCCATTCGTCATTTAGTCAGTTTGATACTTTTTTCGACATTTTGTCCATTCATCGTTTTGTTTTTCTACACTTTGTCTTTTGACACTTTCTCCTTCGTGTTTATTTAATTGAAGAAAAGACAGAGAGAAGTCACGTCGGTAAGAAAGTGAATGAAGTTGAGATGCCAGGTGAGAATTGATTATCTTACAGATCCTTCTTTGGATTTTGTCAAGAACCACGAGATAAATAGCAGGAGCACCTGACTAGATATGGCAACAGTGTTCAAGGCACGGGCGATTGGTAGATTTGTAAATGTGCAAGATGGACTCTGACAAGGAAAATTTTTTTCTGGCCCGACGCAGTGGCCCAAATTTCCTTGCAGTAGATTCAGATTTGTTCGTCTTTTGTCTTACTGATACCAAGTCTTTTGTTGTTCATTGAAATCAAAACCTCATATTCCATTATTGGCGGTAAGACGTAAAACACTTTTATTCCCCCCTCCTACTTTTTTCTTTTTACTTTCTAGCTAAATCCCCGTCTTGCGAAAATTTCTCTCAATAATAATAATTTTAAAAACAGTTCAATAGACGATGTTATTTTATTTATAGTAACTAGATTTTTGGCGTTTGTCTTACTCGATTTCCGTTGTTCGATTGTGTGTGTCTGGAGATGACGCTTTTAAGGCGGCCGGACGAGCTTCTCGATCAAAGTGTAGTATCTGTCGTCGTGAGAATAAAATGCATTTGTCACTCGGACATTATCAGCGTAACTTAAAATATTATCGAGAGGTGTCCAGTCTTGGGAAAAAGTTGCCTACGACAGTACCTCCCCCTCATCGCTCATTGGCTCCCCACATTAAACTGACTTTGTGTCACATATCATTGTTATTGCTGAGTGGCTGAGAAAGCAGCAAGCTAATCGAGTGACGCTGGAGTACAGATATCTTCTTTTATGCGCCGTGTTCCTTCAGGACGTAGGCGACCAAGGCTCTCCACTACCTCCTCGCCCTTGTAGCTCTCAATATGTTTTGTCATTATGTTATTTCTTCCAGTCCCTGTTCTGCCATACACTTGCTGAAACCCGTTAAATATGTCACGCCTTGCTTTCCTTTCTCTCTTTTTTCGTCTATCCGCCCTGTGAGTATCAAATTTTCCAAGCCCTTCTTTCTCATTACGTGTCCCAGAAATTTTGACTGCCTCTTCCTAACGTTAAGTATGTTTCCTCTTTGTTTGCATCTTCTCCAAAACCTCATCGTTGCTCACATGTTCGGTTCATGACATCCTTAGCATCCTTCTGTAGAACCATACTTCTGTTGCCTCGAGCCTCCTCTTCACATTTGAGGAGACCGTCCAATATTCACTGCCGTAGAGGAGGACAGATATTACGTAGCAGTTCAGTACTCTTTTCTTTGTTACTAAAGAAACCTTCCTGTCTCGTAATACTCTGTCCAGCTTTTGGAATGTGTCTTTGGCCATCCCAATTCGTCTTGGGATCTCAGCGTCGCACTTTCCGTCCTCTGTCAGAATACTTCCTAGATATCTGAACTTCCGCACCTGCTTGATTTTAGTGTCCCCCGACCTGCAAATAGTATTCTGGGCCCATCCTTTTACTGATGATCATGCATTCTGTCTTCTTGGAGTTTATGCTTAGTCCCTTCTTCTCCTTCTCCTTCGCTACCTTATGTAAGCGGTTTTGCAGTTTCCTTTCTGCGTCTGTTATTAGCACTGTGTCATCTGTGTATCTTCTGATGTTAAGATATACTCAACCTAATCTACCCATCCTGACATCTAGTTTGATAAACTTATACCGGGTATATTATTATTATTATTATTATTATTATTATTATTATTATTATTATTATTATTATTATTTCCTTTGATTTCTGGCGTGTACACATTTCTTTCTGGATCCCGCCCAGAGACCTAAGGTTAGAAATGGCATCATGACACTTTCCACTGACAAAAAAAAAATATTTTACATAGATAAAGCCCTTCGTAAAATGTGGGCTGTACTTGTGAGAACAATATTTTGTATTTCTTTGAGACATGGACTTCCAGGAATCCCTTCAATTAGTCTACTGGAATCTTTTCCAATCAATCCTAGGGCTCCAACTACAACAGGGATTGTTGATGTTCCCATGTGCCACATTTTTGAGATTTCGATTTCAAGGTCCTTGTATTTTGACAGCTTTTTGAAGATCTTCAAAGATACATTGCAATCTGCAGGGACTGCCATATCAATAAGGAGGCAACGTTTTTGTTTGTGGTCTTTAATAACAATGTCTGGGCGGTTGGCTTTGATTGTTCTGTCTGTGTGTATTGTATAGTCCCATAGAATTGTAACAGGTCCTATCTCCGTAACCGGGTCTGGGTGGTGTTCATACCAGTTTCTTTCTGTTTTCTTCCCGTAGAAGTTTCAAATTTTTCAGTGCAGATATTGGCCCACTCTGTCATGCCGGGTTTTATACTCAGTGGGTGCCAATATCGTGCAACCTGATACAAGATGATCAATTGTTTCTGGATATTTATCACAGAATTTGCATTTGGGGCTAACACAATATTTTAGTATATGTCCTTGATATTAGGTTGGTGCAAAAATAATGACGTAATAATGTCGTTTTTTGACGTTAAAAAATACGTCAATAAACGACATTATTACGTCATTATTTTTGCACCAACCTAATAATTCCTAGCTAACAAGCATTGGTCGTGTGCAGCAAGGATAAAACCTTGAGTTTCAGCTTTCAACCCTGCGCTACGTAGCCACTGATGGGTACGGGTTTGTCTACGTTATTATTATTATTATTATTGTGTTTGATATCATCTTGCCATTTTAAGTGACTACTCACCTACTCCCCTCCGGGGTCTATGTGTAAAAAGGGTCACTTTGGGAGAGTTATCTATGGAATGTTTCATTGAGATGGACAGGGTTTAGCGGATGATATGTGCAGTTTAGCACAAAGTAATCTTTCGCATCTGTGAGATTCTGATGTGTCCAGGAACTGTACTCACATGATTTTCGGTACCCTTCTTTATCATACCCAATCCCCCTATCTGAACAGCGATAATCGTAGTTTTTATGTTTCCACATGTTTTTACTTCGATCCTATAATTTGACACTTAGTGAAGTTCATTTTTTAGAAAGATCGCAATCCCGTGGGCAAGTCAATTAGTTGACAGGTTCCCTTTTTAAAATCTTTTACTCACTACATCTGGTCTATTTTCCTCTCTGTGAAGATTGGGAAATTCCAAAGTATAGTCACCATCACTATTTGTGATCATCATTCGGGTGGTGTTTGTACCCTGTATCCGGGACTTCAACCGTCCTGGGTAAGACGATAAACTACGTCCAACAGCAAGGCCTCTGATCAGGAGGCTTTGAGGAGCGGGAAACCACCTCTTAATTGCTGATGTTCTCCTAACCCGGAGTGGTAACACCTCTTAGGGTCCCAGCTATGGGCAAATAATTAACCCCTAACTGGGGTCAAAGCAGTATGAAAGTGTAAAAATAGGTTTTAATATCAGAAATACTGTTTTGTAAAAAGTTATTACCAGCAATACATTTTTTTAAAAAATATTACCAGCAATAGATATTTAAAGAGAAAAAAATTTTTCAGCAATACATTTTTGAAAAAAAATATTACCAGCAATAGATTTTTGAAGAGAAAATATATTTCCAGCAATACATTTTTGAAAAAAAATATTAACATCAATAAAAAAAATTGTTGGCATTAAATAACCCAATGAGGTTGATATACCGTAAAACAAAACAAAACAAATCAAACCGGGACTTCAATATCAAATTACAAACAGATATGACAATGAATTTATTGTTGTAACCTGTTATGTCTAATATATTCTTTCTCAGCAATGACTGGGTACTCTGATAATATGTGATCAACAATTCCATATTATTATTATTATTATTATTATTATTATTATTATTATTATTATTATTATTATTATCATAAATATTGTTTGCGTGTTATATTTCCTGCTTTATATCCTGCAGAGCTGGATCCAAACAATAGTCCTTAGACCCTATAGGAGAATTGTCATTTAATTGATAGCACTTTTCTTAGTATATGCGATCTTCTGGGCCACTTGTATGCTGATGTTATCTGGGACACTGTTAGTAAAATTGTCCTTTCCTTTTTCTCACGGGGCCCAGTGCTCCGATTACTATTGGTACAGTTTCAGGCTTCATTCCCTGTTAATCCTGTTAATCTTGATCTCCAGGTCCTTGTATTTGGACAATTTCTCGATCATTTTCATAAAGCTGTTTCTCTCAGATGGTACGGTTATGTCAATAAGCATACAATTCCTGAATTTGTAATCTTTTATGATAACATCAGGTCTGTTAGCTTTTATTTCCCTTTCAGTTTGAATTGGCATGTCCCTGAGGATAGTTATATCGTTATTTTGAGTATTTGTCTCTGACTGAATATGGATTTTAAGTATATACTTTCTTAACTTTTCAAATCATTATTATTTTTATTATTATTTTTATTTGTGCATGTTATGTTTCCTGCTTTGTATCCTGTAAAGCTGGGTCCAAACTATGCTCCTTGTGACATATAAGAGAATTGTCATTTAATTGATAGCACTTTTCTTAGTATATGCAATGTTTCTATTAGGGCTATCCTCTGGGAAACTTGTATGTTGATGTTACTTGGGACACTGTTAGTAAAATTTTCCATTCCTTTTCTTACGTGGCCCAGAGCTCAGATTAATATATTTGCAATTTGCTTATCAACAACTTCTGCATAACTCCAACCAACGCCTTTATCCACTTTGCATTTTCATTTTTTTTTTTTTTTTTTGGTTGTTATATTTTTGTCTTTTTTTTTGTTTTGTTTTGTTTTGTTTTTTTTTTGTTTTTTTTTGTCTTATTCGCAATTAGCAAATCAGTGGCTTTCGTTTGAATAACAAGTCTCGATTCACTTCATTTGCACAGTTTCCAGTTCATGACTGTTGCCAACCTGTCATGTCTTCCTAATTATTTACATAATTTGGACTATTGTCCTCATTTTTTTCGCCATATTTATTATAACGTTTCGGCCGTTGTACGCTTCAGCCTTCTTCAGGTGGTTGGAATGTCGAACTTAATCCTTTATTTCGCTCGCTGGGGTTCCAGTTCTAGGTCCACGTGCCATGTTTAATGGATGTCAGTTGTCAGTTATCTTCTGTTAATTTTCTCTGAACTTGAACATACCCAGAAATTCATACCCAGATGTCCTCAAGGACACATGGCACAATGGATAAAGGCATTGGTTAGACCCAGTGACAGGACCCAAAGAGTGTGAGTTCAATACCCGGTTAAGGCAGTGGAGAACTTTCAGAGGGAAGTTAACAGGAGGTAACTGATAACTGACATCCATTAAACATGGCACGTGGAACTAGAACATTCTACCCCAGTGAGTGAAATAAAGGGTTCAGTTAGACATTCCAACTACCTGAAGAAGTCCGGAGTGTAAAACGGCCGAAAAGTTGTAATAAATATAGCGACAAAGATGAGGACAATAGTCCAAATAATGTAAATAGTGTACATAATACCTCATCTCAGAAATATAGACAGATATCTTTCTAAGTAGGTTGAATATAGTTTAAATCTCTTTCCTCCTGAAGGCGGCATCTCTTTTTTTTAAGCAAATCACCCCAAGGAAGGCGGGAGTGCCACTAGCACGAAAGGGGTGACAGAGAGTGAGAGCAAGAGTAAAGAGGCGTGATAGAAGAAAGGATGAAGAGAAGGGCGGGGATCAAGATCAAGGCATCAGAAGATGTCGATGGACATTACATTTGAAGATTTGAAGTTTATAGCTATCGGGGAAGCAAGTGATAGGAAGAGAGTTCCAGTTATGGGAAGTGTGGGATAAGAAGCTGTTGGAGTAGAAGAAACGGCTACATTTAGTCGTTTCGACAGTGAAAGTGTGGGACCGAGATGCGACCCTAGTAACACCCTTAAATCAAATGACCTCTGAGTAACTATGTCCATAATTTTTCATCCGTAATATTCCATATTCGTACAACGTTTTCGTTCCTTCACTTGCCTTCTTTTCCAGATTTATTCACGCCTCCCTTATTTCAGATTACATTATTTCGGACATTTTTATAATATTCTAGATAGATAGATAGATAGATAGATAGATAGATAGATAGATAGATAGATATGAATATACTGAGATAGATAGATAGATAGATAGATAGATAGATAGATAGATAGATAGATAGATAGATATGAATATACTGAGGTAGATAGATAGATAGATAGATAGATAGATAGATAGATAGATAGATAGATGGGTTGGTTATGTGATTTTCCGAGAAACCTTAGAAAGAAAAAGAAACAAACAAGCAAACAAATAACACTAGTCTAGTCTAAGTTCATCAAGATAGAGACTAGACATACTAGATAGATCTCAATAGATTGAGACAGATATGAACAATCTAAAAAAATACAATTAAAATTTATGTTATGTAGTTATTATAAATATCACAATCGCATGAATATATTAACTGCTTAATACGGTAGAAATAATAAGATTGGTCTGTCATCTCTTTCCTGGACTCGAACACGGTAGACATATCTCGCGAAGGATTAGTTTGTTCTCATTCGTTGCCGTGACCAAAAAAAATAAAATCCGCCTGGGAAAAAAGAGATACGTTTATAATTATCAATTAAAAAAAAAGAGGGGGGATATATTAATTTTACTAAAGATTATTTTTAGAATATCTTTTAGTGATTTCGGGCGAAATTAATTTTTGAAAGTAAACCCTGTAATTCCAACCATTATTTCTGGCCTGAAGAACTCTTGAATTGCAGAGGTGCCAATTTGGGAATAACGGCCATATTTCTTTAACAATTATTTTGGTTGGTTGGTTGGTTCTTCTTTTCGTTTACCAATTCCTTTTTTGTTGTTGTTGTCTATTTTCTTCTTTTTTTATTGATGTAACAAGGCCATTCAAGTGCAGTTCTTTGTATTCGTGTGTGCGTATGCGTGTGATAGCACGTGTATTCACATTTCTCCCTGACTGCAAATGTATGTCACAATGATTAAATAAATGTGTGAGGGCTCCTGTCTCTTTCCGTGTGTAAATGTGCATGTGTCCGAGTGTGTGTCTGCGTACATAATTCCATCAACCTGAGTGCGTTTCTGCGTCTCATACTCTAGCCGAGTATGTGTGTGTGTGTGTCAGTGCGTGCGTTTTGTGTGTGCTTGTGGGTATCTTGTTTTATTTGTGTGTGTGATTGCCACTCTGTCTTCGCATCTGTGCTCATATTTCGATGAATATAAATGCATGTCTTTGTGTGCATGAGTGAGTCAGTGTGTGTGTGTGTGTGCATGAGTGAGTCAGTGTGTGTGTGTGTGTGTGTGTGAGTGTGTGTGAGTCAGTGTGTGTGTGTGTGCATGAGTGAGTCAGTGTGTGTGTGTGTGTGTGTATGAGTGAGTCAGTGTGTGTGTGTGTGTCCTCATGTTTCCATGAATATAAATGTATGCGATTCTGAATGTGTGTGTTCTTGTTTGTTTCCGCGGGCGCGTCTATTTGTGTGTGTATGTGCATTCTCATTTCTGTAAATCTGTTTGTGATATTGTATGTGTGTCTGTTATCACATATCTATACATACCGAATTGTGTGTGTGTGTGTGTGTGTGTGTGTCCATGCCTATCCATGTAAGAAACGTGCATCTCCCGTTCGGACCTTTTGGAGTCAATATCTGCTAGTTTATATTAACGTACCAAAAACGTGAACAAATATCCTTTTTAAAGCAATTAATGGATTTATTTTTTATTTACTATATTTCAGCCAATATAAAGCCCAAGAGTCGCTCAAGATAGAAGATTGCAAATTGAGATTGCTGTCGGGGAGAGGGTAGGAGGATGTAAGAAATGTATGCTGTGAGTACATGTAGGATAGTTGGACTCTCGACTTGAAGATGTCAAGATTGGACTCTCGAGTGACTGTTCTACATAGTCACAGTTCTTAGAAAGATGCTGCCTGAGTGGAACTTTTTTCTTTTTTTTTTAATCGGTATCAACCCAAGCAAAGCAGTAAAGACACAAAAGGGGTTCCAGGGTGTGGAAGAATTAGGAACAGAAACATTAATAATGAACGGGAAGAGGAAAAAGTAATCATGAGGACAGTAGATAGCGATTGGTATTACATTTAAATTTTTGCAGGTTAAAATTGGCTGGAAAACTTGAATTTGGAAGGGAGTTCCACAAGCAAGAAGTGCAAGAAAAGAAACTGTTAGCATAGAACTTACGGTGACATCTAGCCAGCTCAACTATCAATTATGAGACCTCAACACCAGTCTAGTACTAGAAGTATTTCTAAACAAGGCACAGAGAGGCAACCTTGCGGCGATGCGTAAGTGACCTAAGCCGAGCCGCCTGATCAGGACCAATAATATTACTGCCACATATGGTCTGGTGCCCTTGCTATTTACCTAGAGCTCCTTGATGAGATCCAAAGAAGAATCAGCAATATTATTGGTCCTGATCTGATGGCTTGGCTTCAGTCACTTACCCATCTCCGTAATGCCTTTTCTATACTTTCATGGTAATTCTTCGGAAGAGATATTCGCTATGTTTTATTCCCCCCCCCAAAAAAAAAGACAATGAATTGTACATATGGAGACTAGTTAGAATTTTCATAGAGACAAGAGGTATTATGGTGACTGTAGTAAGAAATGTAAGTAAGAATGCGTTATTTTGGTGTTAGGAATATTTTTCTTTTTTCTTTCTTTCTTTCTTTCTTCTGTTCTTCTTCTCTCTTTATTCTTTCTTTTTTTTTCTTCTTTCTTCCTTTCTGTTTTTCTTTCGTTCGTTTTTTCTTTAGGTATTATGGCGGATGAAGTAAGAAAGATAAGTAAGAATGTGTTGTTTTTGGAGTTAGAAAGATTGCGGTATGTTTGGGACAGTGTTTGTGGCTATTTAATTTTAATATTAAGACCTAAGAAGAGCTCTTAGCTGATGGTATCGAGATTTCATGAATTTTAATACAGTACCAGAATGGCAAATCAACCCAATTCTCTTCGTTTTGGGTGGTTGCAGTATGATCGATTCTAGCTGTGAAGCTCAGAGCTGGGGTGATTAAGAAATATCGCTCGTTTAAATATTTGCCATAGCAACAGAGATAGAGGCGAGAAACATCTCTTCTGTGGAATAAGGACTACAGGATGGAGAACAATTCATCACCCACAAGGCCGTGTGATCTCGTTTGAAATTTGTCAAGGCTGGACAGTAAAGACCGAGCAATCCCAAACCATATATGGTAGCTATTCTATATTCATTGTTTTCTAACCAAATATGTTTTTTATCTATATGTTAGCGTTATTTAATTTCGTAAAATACATCTTTTGGATGCTTTGGTACATACGATCAGTGATGTTTCTAGCCGTGGTTCATTAGGGGTTTCAGGCCTTTCAACATCATAATCCCTCTCCACATTGACCTAGCCAATACTGATCAGGCATCAACTTGTGTACCTTCTCTTAGCTACAATACTTATATATATATATATATATATATATATATATAGATAGATAGATAGATAGATAGATAGATAGAGAGAGAGAGAGAGAGAGAGATTCGTAAAATACATTTATTGGATGCTTTGGTATACATCATCAGTGATGTTTCTAGCTGAGGTTCATTAAGGGCTTTTGGATCTTTCAACATCATACCCCCTCTCCAAGGTGACCCAGCCGATACTGATCTGGTATAGTGTTGCTAGACCATTTCCCATACGCTGTCCTTAAGAACATGCGATATCTTGCTAACCCTATACATTCCCCGAGGAAGATATAATACCACAGCTTGATCATGCTATATTTTACTCTTCGGGTCTCTGTAGCAAATAGATTTTTACAGAGTGGGGATTCTCGTTCAACATCATGGCGTTCTTTACAACAGGTCTACTCATGGAGCATCTAAAGGCTCAAACTGGAGTCCTATTTCAAAAGCGCCTACCGTATATTTTCGCGCATAAGGCGACGTTTAGATAAAACGAGGTCAGAAAATATAGCAAATTTTCATGAATTTATCCTATACATATGTCGTATAAGACGACTGCTTATTGATTATAAAAAGATGATGTAATTGGAAATGTTGCTACTTACTGTATCATTAGAAAGTGAAAATAAACAAAATAACAAAACCGATTCTGTATCACGTTTTTCCTACACAGGGAAACGAATATTTTCTTCACGTTTCATCACCTGATCCCTTGCGGATACTGATTCTTCTTCTTTATCTAAAGAGTTATAAACAGCCTGGTGTACTCGTGACCATTTACTTATACTTCATCAAAAAGTATAAGTATAAAAAATAGCAAAATGATAATGAATTTTTAATAAGAAATGAATACTATCTTATCCTAAATGCTATTATTACCATGATGAGTATTGAATTTTAGTGAAAAACTAGCAGCATGGCCCGGCGTTGCCCATGCTTGATTCAAAAATCGTACGACTCATACAGCAATCACTATCACTTGACTTAAAATATTTTTGCCCTTACTTGCCTTTAAAGGAGTGACCTTTGCCGTGCTAATGTTGCTACATGCCTTACTTCTTGCCTATCTCACATTGCGAATTTTTTCTAAGCGCTATACTAAACATTAAATCTGTTACGAAAAAAGAACTAAACAAAATGAACACAAAACGATCAGCTTTAAAAAAGGACTCGTAACTGGAAAAACCGAATGAAAAAAGAATGTTAACAACAAATCCTTTTTCACACCCAACCCAGTTCTGTGGAATCAGAATCAACGTTGAGTTTAAGCAAGCAAATGAGCCAATTGGAGTAATGTGCCATGCAGATTTAAATTTTTCCCACTTGTGATGAATGCAGCTATCGATTTTTTGCATGCTCGTTAACATTCGTGTCAGTCAGCTGTTGACTCTCACGCTGGCCAATAGAATCTTCCTGCCTATTCGTGGCAGCCAGCTATAGGCTCTCATTCTGGCCAGTAGAAACTGGCCGCAAACTACATGAAAACTGCCGTGGCAGCAAGATAATATCGATTATTTCCACTATCGATGGGAGTTGAGAAATGCAAAGTCGGTCTTGGCCTTCCCGCTAACTTGGAGCAAGTGCATGTAAATTTTGGTGCAAATCCGTCGAAAATTGCGGCCGTGCATTCGTTACACACACACACATACATCCTGCCTTTTATAGATAGAGATAAAGATGTGAAAAGATAAAGGTTCCTGTAAACGTAATCATAACTCGATGTTTACATTTTCTCAGCTGAGCTTGCACAGATACAAGTTGATTTCATTGATATGGAATTATTCTTCAAATAGGAGGCAATTTATAATGAAGTTATGCCAGTAATATATAAGTTAGAGATAATTTTATTACTTCTATTATCAGCTTATTTGATAATGTGAATCTTTTCATGTTCGTTATTGGCTATTATACCAAGGCCGAGGCTAGCCTGCCGACAAACATCACTCAGAATTTAAAGTTTCTTTTTTAGAATTGTAGTATAAGATGACCCCTAATTTTTAAAGTTGATTTGGCGGAATTTAACGTTCGTCTTATACGCGGAAATATACGGTAGATACACTGGGATAGACGCAATTTAGGTTCGGTTTGGTTCGCTGTTGTAGACAGCTTAAAAAATTCAAAGAAACTGCCGCTTATTTAGTTGAAATATGAGATTTTTCTTTTCTTTTTTTTTCAGACTTAACATTTTATATTTATTGCAAAAACATGCGAAATTCATTTTTAAAAAATATAAATCTTAAAGTAGTCCATCGAGAATCGATGATGACCTAACCTAGCACTGCAGTGCGCCCTGCGCAGGTTGGTATGGTTGCAATGGTTTGCGATGAGCCATGGCAATGCTCTCTTTCCTACTCCTACAATCTCAGGGTACACAAGTGTGTGACGTCTTTTTTATCCGAAAAGCTTAATGAAAAAGTTTTAGACTCTCAGATGGATTCCGTGAGCTGATCACCGATTGCCATAAGCCTTAAAAACAGCGACCAGATTTGGGCCCTAACGACCGCTTTACCTTTCGATTGGCGTTATTGATAAGTTCCACTAGAAAAGTTACTTCCCACAAAGCGTTGCCGTGGAGGAATTAACATATTCGAGTCTAGTGTTAACCGTTATCTTTTCTATATATCCTTCTGAACTGCTCCTCTTTGAGTTTAAAGTAAATTTTGCGAGCGGACATTGTATCAACAACAGGATGCTTTCCCGATCACTGCAATCTTAACCTGTTCAAGTCTAATGTTAACCGTTATCTTTCCCACATCTCCTTATAAACTGCACATTTTACGGCTCACAAAACCAACTACTTCAGTTACAATCTATCTTGAGGGGCTCTTGGGTCTTGTATAGGGTGAATATTAGTAAAAAAAAAAATTCTAAAAATTAAAATATTTTGAAGTAGGTCTCCATTTCTGACCCTTACTTGCACCATGAATAAGCCTGTAATATAGAACGCTACGAGCCAATTTTGAATTCAGTGTTTTCCTTCTCCCAGAATATTTACCAAACCAATGTATCGTGTCTAGAGTTTTCAAACATCTTCAAAAAAAAGATGTCTGCGAAAGCGAACGGAGAGCACTCGATTAAACTCGAACTCGGTATAGCATTTTCCGCGCGAACAACCACTACGCTTTGCGCATATGCAATCTGAGATATGATACTTGTTACGTATTCACTTGGAGGGACCCTTGGAAAAGGTTTCTTCACGCCGCAGCTTTTGGACACCTATTGATATTTCGGGCCACTTGACTAAAGGCAACGTTAGCAGATGAATCGTGAACACTGGAGCCAGCGTGTTGATATCATTTTATTCGGTTTAATCACAGATGTTTCTCGCTTTTGTTCGTCCACCTTATTCTTATAAGAGTCACGCTCTTAAATGGCTGCTCGAGACTGGGACTTTCTTATGGATGCCATACATGGCGCCAAACCATCAAGTGCATAAAACCGCTTTCTCAGGTCAATGATTGAAAATGGCTTGAATGAAGCCTGCAATTCTTATCGAGGGCCATCCATCTTTGTAACTAATGGAATGGCGCTACAGAAACACACACAAAAAAGAACTATACCAAATAAGGGACAGGATGACTTTCAACAACAAAAATGGATAGCTTAAGTAATTCGAAGAATGGCTTAATCAAATGTTGACGCTACAGAATCACCTAAAAAAGAATTATAGCAAATAAGTGACAAGATGTCTTTCAACAACAAAAATGGATAGCTTATATAAATCGAAGAAGAAAACACGGATGTAATTAAATGCTGTCGTTCCACGCGACTTCAAACAAATGACTAAAAAGGAGCCGGTAACAGTAACATTATTTTTTTCTTTTTATGTGCCGTGTCCCTTCAGGACGTAGGCGATCATGGCTCTCCACTTCCCCCTATCCCTTGTAGCTCTCAATAAGTTTTGTCTTTCTGCCACCTCCTTCGGACAACGTTCTGTCATCCACTTGCTTAAGCTCGCCAGGTCGGTCATCCTTTGCTTTCCTTTGTCCCTCTTTCTCTCTATCCGCCTTGTGAGTATCAGATTTTCCAGGCCCTCCTTTCTCTTGACGTGTCTCAGAAATTTCAGCTGCCGCTTCCTGATGTTATGTATAAGCTTCCACCTTGTATGCATCCTCTCTAAAACCTCCTCGTTGCTTACACGCTCGGTCCAAGATATCCTCAGCATCCTTCTGCAGAACCATATCTCCGTTGCCTCGAGTTTTTTTTTCATGAAAAGTTGCTCTGTAAAAATGAATTTATAAATTGGCTGCTCGGTCAATGAATACTTAACATTTCCTTATAATGATAATGTTAATTTGTTTTTAAACATTTTCACCCCAAGTGACTTTGATTCCTAGGTGGGGGGGTACATAGTGAAGGTAAGAAAAATAACTGTGTATAGGGGGAATAAAGAAAGGATAAAAGATGAACGGGGTTCAAGACGTCGGAAGAATACGATTGACGTTGCATTTAAATTTTTGAAGATTGTCGTTATCTGGGAATCAAGTAAACGGAAGGGAGTTCCACAGGCGGGAAGTGCGATAAAAGAACTTGCTGGAGTAGAAGTGGTGGTTGCATTCAACTATTTCAACGGTAAAAGGGTGGGACCTAGATGCCAATCTAGTAGCACGCTTACATTCATGTAACCAGGGAAAAAAGCTCGATAGAACAGTTACCATGGAAATACTTGTAGAAAAGACAGAAGGAAGCCATATCACGTCTGTGAGAAACTGGCTGGAGTCGAGATTACATTACAGATTCTTTTTTGAATTTTGTCGAGATGAACGGCAGGGGCACCAGACCAGATATGGCAACTGTACTCAATACACTGACGAATGGTAGACTTATAGCTATGTAAGATGGACTCTGACGAGAAAAATCTTTTGGCACGACACAGTCGGAAAACTTTCCTTGCAATAGATGCAGCTATTGATTCGATGTAGTTGTTCCACTTCAAGTCAATCGAAGGTGTGAAACCAATAAGACGCAGTGAAACACTTTCCTGGAGTCTAACATCAACAATGCTAATGGCTGGCAGTGAATTATCTCTGTGAAAACCAAATGGTAGCAGTTTAGTTTTGGAGGGATTTAAATTTACAAGCCATTTTCTACGCCAGTTAGCCACTGACTGAAGGTCCTTTTCAAGGGTAGCGGCGAGATTGAGTTTGTCAGCGATGCCGGGTTTTACTATTTTAGCCGCTTTCTTAATGTTGAACATCAACATCTCGATGATTTTCTCTTAGAGATATATGTGCTAACCTTTTTAATTCTTGCAGCAGTTGGAAGTCCTCGGATGACGTGTTTTATTTTTACTTTTTTTTTTCTCGGTACTGTTCTTTGTCATTATGTAGGGCTAGTCGACAAATTTCGAATAAGAAAGACCCTCGCTATGAGCTGTTTATTGGTCCAGTGATTATCAACTGCCGGGCCGCGGCACAATAGTGTGCCGCTCGATCCCCTTAAGTGAGCCGCAAAATATTGTCACGCCATACATATAGATGCGTGCGTGGAGGTATTAATGGTACGGCGTTAGTATTTGAATTAAACAAAAACCCTTCCAGAAAAAAAATAAAATAAAATAAATAAATCTCCATAGACACTTAACCAGACGAGACAATGTCATCTTCCGCCTTGAATTTAGACACCCAAACCTTACCCTGACTCAACCTCTTTGAATGTAACTGAGATATTGATACAAATTATTAACCCTTACGACCCTTTTTTTCTTTTTTAAATAATTGCTCTAGCCGTTACCATAGTAATTTTAATAATGAATATACTTATAAAATACGTAAATTTCAAGAATTAGTTATTCAAAAAAAATTTCGCTTGAAGATGGAACGGAGCTTGGTACTTTAATTCAATTTAATTTAAATAATTATATTGATGTTTTCGGCTCTTGTTTTGAAACATGAGAACTCTTATGTAGCGATGGAATCGTATTTTTAAATAAATAATTATATATATATATATATATATATATATATATATATATATATATATATATATATATATATATATATATATATATATATATATATATATATATATATATATATATATTCTGTTTATAATAGAGAGTATTAACAATATTTACCGGCCTGAATGTCGAGATATTTCATAGAAATTCAGGCCGGTCAATGTAGTTAATTCTGTTTATTATAAACAGAACATTTATTTACATTATAATTAGGTAATTCATCGAGTCTAGAAGAAACCTCAAGAGAATGCAGAAAGCACTGGACGGCCGTTTCGTCCTATATTTGGGACTCAGCAGTGCGCATCCACTACCGAGAATTGAAACCCTGACAGTTACGTTATCAGGCAAACCTCAGACCCACTGTGTGGGAGTGTGTCCGAAATGGAACCGAGACAAATCTAAAACATCCTAGGCAAGATAGCAAGAAAGAGAGGTTTGGATCTTTTCCTTTTATATCATTTTACACAACGTCACCTATCAAGCATTTGAGGAAGTTTCCGGGCATACAAAGTGGAGATATTTCACAGCCTTTGCATTTAAATCAAATTTTATTTCGTTGTATAGGAGACATTGTAACGTTTGATACGCCACATAGTTCGATCAAGTAAAATGTCACTTCGTCTAGTGATTTGGTCTTCTCGGAAAAGAAACGAGTCACGTCTTGTGACTTGTACATCCTCTGTTATATTTATAAATTCTATCACTCATAAACACACACACACACATATATATATATATATATATATATATATATATATATATAATTCATCGAGTCTAGAAGAAACCTCAACAGAATGTAGAAAGCACTGGACGGCCGTTTCGTCCTATATTTGTGTTGTGGTAGGATCCACCTAATTTGCATAGTGGAGTACCGACCATATAAATGTCGACTCAGTCAACACACATTCCAGGATCGGTCTTCCCAGGAATATACAAAAGACTATATGTAAATATTGTGTACACTTTCTTGTTTCAATACATTTTGTTCTAAGTACATTTTGTGTTGCATTATTATTCCATGCATTAGGCAAGTTTCAACAATGGATCTCATCCTCGTCGCCATAGTCGCAGTCGGGCAGAGTCTCTGGTTGAATCCCTTCCTCCTTCCCGGTACCAACCATATTTATATGGTCAGTACTCCACTATGCAAATTAGGTGGATCCTACCACAACAATTTAGAACTCATCAACAGTGCGCATCCATTAAGGAGAATTGAAACCCGGGCAGTTACGTTATCAGTCAAACGTCATACCAACTGTTCCAACGGGCCTCGGTGACGCAGAGATGGCGATTCAGACTCGGTAGTGGATGCGCACTGCTGATGAGTCCCAAATATAGGACGAAATGGCCCTCTAGTGCTTTCTGAATTCTGCTGAGGTATCTTCTAGACTCGATAAATTATCTAATTATAATTATCTCAAATTTTCCTAATTTCTATCATTTACTTAAATATTTGTACTTATGAATATAACATATAAAGAGGAAATATATTAAAATAATTGTCGGACTCATAATATATACTCGGAACAACTTAATGAAAAGTTAGCCTTTATTAAGTTTTCTTGGGTATGCAGTCCAGTTGATAAAGCGAATATTTTTCAAAATAAACAGCGCTTCTACTCAAATACAATTATCCAATAAAAGTTACGTTTGAAGAAATAAAAATTCATCGGATTAAAGAATAAAATTCATTATCTTTTTACATACACGCGCGTATATATATATATATATAAGTAAACATAGAAGTCAACACTTAGAGGCGACAGTCTGTTTCATGCTACACGCAATCGTCAGGCCACGAGTGCTGTTATTTTTCTCAATTATTTATATATACGGGTCAGCGGTGCATTGTGGGTAGTCTATTTTGGCGGTTATTTTACCGGAAGTTGTTTATTTGTTTATTTATTTATTTGGGTTAAATTATTTTGCTTGTTTTTATTTTTAGTTTTTAGTTTTTTTTATTTCTTATCTTATATATTTATTTTTATTAATCGGTGTTTTTATTAACGTAGTAAAAATTTGTTTATATCGCTTATTTAATAGTTTTGTTTGTTTAAAGCTCTTTATTCAATTTTGGGGTTGATTGTTGTAGTTTATTCTAACTATTATTTGTCGGGAACTATTTTTAATTTGTTTATTATTTCATGTATTTATTTGGATTAATTATCTTTATTTGTTCTTACCCCATAAATATAGCACATCTTAAGACTATATTTCTTCATATATATATATATATATATATATATATATATATATATATATATATATATATATATATGGGGGGGGTTAGGCAGCAAATACTCTTTTAGGCATGTCTGATTAAATAAATTACAAACATTATGTCTGCTTATTTTTAACATAATCCGTTCATATTCACGGATATTTTTCTATGTATTACAATCAAATGATGCAAGAAATGCACTTGTAAGAAAAAAAAAACTGTGTGTAGCTATTCATTACTGATTTTTTTTTTCTTTTTGCATTTAAATGCAACGCTTGTCAGTCATGCTTTTATTATCCACTATATAATTTTTCTTAAATATATATACAGGGTGTCCATAGAGTTCGTGTATACTTTAAAAAAATTATAACTTTATTTGTATTTGCGATAGAAATGATATGTAAAAAATGTTATAAAGTTTAATGTACCTAGTTTTAAGTATAGCTAAAATAACTAATATGATTTCAGGCATTACTGTAAATCAGTTGGTAAATGTTTTCCGTGAACTGCAAAATCGTATTACCCTTTCTATTGCTAATGATGGACGACATGTGGAAATTTAAATAAAATTTCAATAAAACCTTAAAAAATATAGATTTATTTCTTTCTAATCATTTTTACAAATTATTTCTATCGCAAATACAAATGGAGTTATAAATTTTTTAAAGTGCACGCGAACTTTATGGACACCTTGTATATAGTCTGTTCTCATTGAGTTTATATATGTTGTTCGTCAAACTCGTTGCGAACAGTTCCCTCCCACAAAAAAACTTAGCTACGCATGTGTGCAGTGCGTTTGTTTTTATTGCTGCTTTGAGACGTTATGATTGTTATATAATTCAGTTGTATCGGACGCCAGGGCTAAATGCGAATTTCACGACTTAATGACGATGCCGAGAAACGGTCCATTCTTTCTGTGGTGGTAAGATGATGTATTCATTTGAAATCTCGGAATTTTCGTTGAGTTAGCTGTTGTCTTGGCAAAATTTAAGAACGGACTAGATTTGGGATTTATTTATTTTTTTTTTTTTAACATTGTACCTGTAATACTTGTAACTTGTCCTATTTGAAGATTTTATAAATGACCCCGATGGTAGATCGTTATATCATTCGAAAAAAGGAAGAACAACGAACAGGGGGACATTAAGAGATACATCAGGAAATTCAACTTCTATGAATTCTATTAAAAGGTATAATCTTAACAAGCAAACGGCAACTTCTTTTGGGACACCTAACAAGAGGAAAGTAAAGATGTAAATATTAAATATTATTTATTTTACCTTTGTGTCGGAATTTTCCATTAAATTTGTTTTTCTAAAAGCAATCATTTTATATTCATACAAATTGATACAATTGCAATATGTGTCGATCATAAGAAACAAACATAAAAACTGTCGACGCTGAATAAATTAATCTAGTGAACAGAGTTTGTCTTCGATAATATGTAAAAAGGCCTCTCTATTCAAAAAGTGTGGTTGGTCCTGCACAAAGCCTTCACCCCTATAATGTGCCTGGCTATCGGTTCTTAGCCGCTTGATCCTCATACTTCAAATACAACGGGAGAACCCACGATATTCATATATATATATATATATATATATATATATATATATATTTCAATAAAGATGCAATTAATTTACAAATTCATGAATCATTCATACAAAAAACAAATACAGAGGTTAATGATTTAATTGGCGAGAATCCATCGTTGCAAACAATTTGTACAAAAACGCACAACCTTAAAATTTAAATTCAAACTCAGCGTTGCGACTGCACGTTCCAAAACAATAACACATTTCTCATAGCATTTTTTCGGATTACATCTCTATTTTCGTTGTCCTCTTATTACTGAGAGTAAAAACAAGAACAAAATCTATTTCCATACCTGAGGATGTCTGTAGGAACAGACGAAAGCTTGTAAAAATAAAAAAGACCTTATGCAACTGAAATTTATAAACGAGGATCATATCATTCATGTACAGGTTCGGGGTTTATGTATCTTATTTGAATTGTTTGCGACGATGGATTCTCGCAAATTAATCATTAACCTCTGTATTTGTTTTTTGTATGAATGATTCATGAATATATATATATATATATATATATATATATATATATATATATATATATATATATATTTTCGTTCACACACACATACATATATATACATATAAGTGGTACAAGTTTTCTTGTGACACTTTTCGTTCACACACACACGTATGTGTGTGTGTGTGTGTGAATGAAAAGTGTCCCTAAAAAACTTTTACCACTTATATATATATATATATATATATATATATATATATATATATATATATATATATGTGTGTGTGTGTGTGTGTGTGTGTGTGTGTTAAAGAAAAAAGAAAACCCAAACATTATTGGTTATAGCGTTGATATTTTAATATATATCATACTTTATTTTCTCTATTTTGACCGTTGTTTTTATTTATTTATATAAATTTATTTTTTTGTTTTGTGATTATCCAAATTCTTTTTATATATATGTCAGGTCATCTCATGAGTTCTGTCCGAATTTTAACTTTTTGTTAAAATGAACGAAATTTAAAGAGTATTTTATAATGTCTAATGGAGCTGAACATTATTTTTATTTTTAGATGCATTTAAACTGATCAAATTTTATTTCAGAGAACAATAAAATTAAATTTTGTTTGATTAAAACCCTGCTAACATGGAAGTACCCAAGAATCATTAGAGGCACATAATGCTTTACGAGTTCAAGAAAGGAAACTCAGCAGCTGAAGCGACTAGAAATATTCACTCAGTTTCTGGAGAGGAATGTGTGAATGAAAGAACTTGCAGAAGATGGTGTGCAAAATTCAGAGTTGGAGATTTCACTCTTGAAGATGAAGATCGAACCGGACGTCCGGTTGAGTTTGATGAAAAGCTTCTTGAAGTAGCCCTTGAAGAAAATCCAGCTTTATCAGTTGAGGAATTGGCAGTGGTTCTCAGTTCAAACCATACAACTGTTCATCGCCATCTTCAACAACTTGGAAAAGTTTCTAAACTTGGAAAATTGGCGCCTCATGAATTGTCTGAAAACAACCTCAAATCCTGAGTTGACATCTGCTCTTCTCTCCATTCTCGCCACCTTGTTTCACCTTTTTTGGATAAACTTGTGACTGGCGACGGAAAAAGGATCTTTTATCGAAATGTTAAGCGTCGTAGACAGTGGCTTGGTAAAGGGGAAGGACCCCAGCCACAGCCGAGAAGGGAACTTCATGGGCAAAAGGTTTTTCTTTCAGTCTGGTGGGATCGCCAAGGAATAATCCACTTTGAATTCTTACCACCTAATGCAACAATTAATGCTCAAATATACTGTCAGCGATTAGAGCGTTTGAACCAAGCTTTGAGGAAAAAAAGACCTGCTCTAGTGAATCGAAAAGAGGTGATGTTTCATCAGGACAATGCGCGACCCCACACAGCAAGAATCATGTCACAAAAGATCGAAGAACTTGGTTGGGAGAAAATTCCTCATCCACCTTATTCTCCCGATCTTGCTCCTTCAGACTACCATTTGTTTCGTAGCTTACAGAATCATTTGGAAGAAACAGCTTTTGTAACACAGGAAGAGGTTAAAACTGACATTTGTGAGTTCTTCGAATCAAAGCCAAAAGAATTATACAGTAATGGAATTAGTAAGCTTGTTAATAGATGGAAGGAAGTCATAGATAATCAGGGAAAATACATTGTTGATTGAATCTATAATTAAATGTAACATTTGGTCACTTGTTTTCTTTATTCAAAATTCGGACAGAACTTATGGGATGACCTGATATATATATATATATATATATATATATATATATATATATATATATATTTATACTCTTGAAAATATATAACAACTATGCCAAGTTTAAGATATTTACGAATATTAGTGGTATATATATATATATATATATATATATATATATATATATATATATATATAAACAGGGTGATCCAAAAGTAGATGGACTGTATGTAGAATATGTTTATGTATCGGTTATATTACTACAACTGAGTATCTTGATGAAACATTTCCTGAGAAATGGATTGGCCGAAGAGGTCCAATTGATTGGCCGAAGAGGTCCAATTGATTGGCCGAAGAGGTTCAATTGATTGGCCGAAGTGGTTCAATTGATTGGCCGAATTGGCCGGCACGTTCACCAGACTTGACCCCAATGGATTTCTTCTTTTGGGGGGAGTACTCAAGGACAATATAGTCGAAAACCAAGAAGTGTCGGTGATTTGAAAAATTACATAAGAGATGCATTTCAAGAAATTAATACCCAAAAAGACTTGTGCAATAAAGTTTGTCGAAGCGTTAAAGGTAGACTTCAAAGCTGTGTAAATTGCGATGGAAATCAGTTTGAGAACCTGCGTTGATAAAATTTAAGGGCTTTTGTATTATTGTTCACAATAAAATTTAATTGCCAATGTAATAACTGTGCTAGTAAATATAATTTTATGTATATGTAATCTCAAAATAAATGTAATTATTTACTGTCCACCTACTTTTGTACCACCCTGTAGAAATATATATATATATATATATATATATATATATATATATATATATATATATATATATACCATTCTTTGACTATTAATAATAGTAATAATATTAGCTAAATTCCTTTAAAATGAAACACTTCCGAAATCACATTGATAAAATTAAATTTTAACTGTGAAATCTATATATATTTTGAAATATAGATAAAGATTGTAAAATGTATATATAGTTTATGTACGAGGATAAATGAATTTTTGTGTAAATTATCTCAAGTGTTTCTATGGGTTTTTTTTTTTTTTTTGACTTATTAATGATCGTATGTATGTAGGGATTCACATGAATACATTTGTGAGACATATATGAATAAATGAAAATTAATATTACCCTCAAATTCTATTAAATAATGAAATCTAATCTTTAATTTAGTTTACCAATATAATAAATAAATTACATTCATAAATTAATTTTAAATATTAAAATAGATGTTATTGTTATTTTTTTTTTATATATTGTGGAAATACAATTAGTCGGGTGAATAAACTATTAAAATTTTAAATATTTCTTTATGTCCTAGATAAATATGTTTATTACAATAATAGTTATATTTAGTCCTGAAACTATTTACTTAAAGATTTAAGTTAATAACAAAATTTTTTTTCAGACATCCAATTTTCTATCAAACATTGTAAACTATCTTTTACATAATTTTGTTAAAACAAAATTATAACAACTCCATCTCTCTTTCCCCCTCCCCCCTATCTCTCTCTTTACCATAAGACTCACTTGTATATATTTTCTACAATTCATTTCCGTTTTATTAACCATCTAAAGAGGTCAAGTTTCTGTCACTCCTCCTACTCCAATATAAAACATACTTAAGAGAGATATAAAATTAACCCCTCCCTATACTTTATATTGTCTGTTTAACTACCACTCTCAACCCCCTCTATTAAATTACAAAAATTACACTACCCACCAATTTCTAATCCCATTTTTTTTTCTCAATTCGTTGTTGGAAATTTTACCTGATGATCCTGAAACCTTAAAAAAGGATTTAGGTGAAATAAATTATCGTAATGGTACCTTAAAGTGGTTTGTTTTTCATTACATACTTATATATATATATATATATATATATATATATATATATATATATATATATATATATATATATATTGCGTATATTTTGGCATCATGTTTTCATTGAATAATTTAGACAATTTTTGTTTTACTTATTTTCAACTGGATCCTTTCATATTCACGGACAAACATTTTGGTGCCATTATTAGAGGGAGAGATAAAATTACCGCGTTTAACTATCAGATTAATACAACAATTTTGTCTGAAAATGATGCACACTATAATATTTGTCTTGAAATAAACAACACCCTGATGATGACATTGTGCTATGTCGAAAGTACTCGGAATAAAATAATATGTATCAACACAGTGATTTTCTCTCTTCCTTTAATAATGACACCAAAAAGCTTGTCCGTGAATATGAAAATAAGTAGTGAAAACTTGTCGAAATTATTTAATGAAACATGTTGCAATATATATATATATATATATGGGGCTGCTTCCTAATATAGGAATATATACATATATATATATATATATATATATATATATATATATATATATATATATATAGATATATATATATATATACATATATATATATATATATATATAGATAGATATAGATATATATATATATATATAGAGAGAGAGAGAAAGAGAGAGAGATATGAAGAATATATATATATATATAGATATATTTATTAAAGACATTTTTATGTTTAACGTTATAGATACAAGTATTTAAGTAAATGCTTTGTTTATAATAAACAGTATTAAATAACATTTACCGGCCTGAATGTCCGAGAAATTTTCATAGAAAATATTCGTTCTTTGACAGGATATGATTTTTTTCTATGAAAATTTCTCGGACATTCAGGCCGGTAAATGTTATTTAATACTGTTTATTATAAACAGAGCATTTACTTAAATACTTGTATCTATAACGTTAAACATAAAATGTCTTTAATAAATAAATTGTCGGACTTTGTCCATTTCGTAATATATATATAGATATGAATATTTATATCCATTTATATTTGCTTACATATATAGATATATATATATGCGTATAAATCATAAAAATATCCGTATATTTGATATAATATATATATAATTATACAACATATTCGTATATTTTCTACAAGATATTTATATACATATAAAGTATAAAACGCACACACACAAACATATATATATATATATATATATATATATATATATATATATAAGTAGGCAGTAAGTATTTATTCAAATAAGATATATGAACAAAACAATATACAACAATATATGATCGTTTATTATATATATATATATATATATATATATATATATATATTGACTGAGTGTTTAGTTAATTTATTCGCTCTTTGTTTTAAGGGTGTAGTCTCCATTAGCAGATTAGGGGTTATTGATGAGTGTAAACGGACGTCGGACAAAGAAGGCAGGGCCGTTAGCAAATGGTGAGTCATCAAGTGCATATTGTTCACGGCGGGCAAATCGTTTGGTCTTACGTTGATGTTTGATCTGTTTTTGTTATTATTCAAAATGAAAATTGACTTCGCTCGGAGGACACAATGAAGTACGGTAATTTCAATGAATTAACGAAGCGCACGGTATGTGGTGTGCCGGGTCGGGCTACGCGATGGCCATGATGGCGGCGACTTCGATGAGTGTGGGGGAGGCGGCAGTTAGCGAAAGGATTGTGGCGCGGAATGAAAGTAATCGAAGCGACTTTTACAGGCTATAAACCAACGGATATCAAATGTGAGAGACGGAGAAGGAAAAGAAAGAAGCGGTCTTTACAGAGACTTGATAAAATTAATAATAATAATAATAATAATAATAATAATAATAATAATAATAATACAAAAGCGTTTTAATGAAGAAAAAAAGAAAGGAAGGAATGTAGAAAGGAACGAACTAGCAAAGATAGAGAGGGAAGAATAAAGGCAGGGAAAAGAAGCAGAAAAATTGATCGAAGGAATGAAAGATATTGAAAGAATAATGAACGATAAAAAAGAAAGAAAGAAAACAGAAAAAATAGAGAGTAGGGGACAAAGAGAAGAAAGATAGCTGTAACTGGACGAGCAAAATAAACAATGTGTAACAGAAGATTTAATAATAATAGTGTTATATAACTTATAGGGTATGTCCCAATCCTCATAAATACGTTGGACACTATTGTAAGTGGGGGTAATATGCTGCCTAGGTATCCAGAAATAATTAACCATCTTGTATCAGGTTGCCGTGTATGTGCAACCACGGACAACAAAACTTGGTATGATAGAGTGGGCCACTGTCTGCACAGGAAAATATGCAACTTTTCCGAGAAAGAAACTGCAAGAAAAATGGTATTAACATCACCAAGAATCGGTTACAGAGGTAAAACCTGTAATTTTTTATGGGACTTTACAATACACACAGACAGAACAATCAAAGCTAATTGTTCAGATATCGTGAACAAAGACCACAAAAAAAGAATGTGCTTTTTTATTGACATAGCAGTCCTTGCAGATTTTAATGTATCTTTGAAAATCTTGATAAAAAATATCAAAATCCAAACATCTTGAATTGAAAATCTCAAAAATGTGGTAGACAGGGACATCAATAGTTCTAGTTGGTGCCTTCAGATTAATTGGAAAAGGTTCCGATAGACTCATTGAAAGGATCCATGGTAGAAATATTAAAAATTGTACTCTCAAGTGTAGCATTAGGAAGAGCTTTATTTATGCATAATGTGTGTGATCTTAATTTTTTTGTTCTTTTCTTTTACAAAAACGGTCAGTGGAAAATTTTATGAAGCTATTTCTGATGTTAGGTCTCTGACTGGGACCCGGACGGAAATGTGTATACAACAGAAACTGAAGTAAATAATTAATAAGAATTAATAATAATAATAATAAGTTAAAAGTTAGTATATCTACCCCACTGAATACCATTCACTATTATGAACTATTCTACCTTCGATATATTACTAAATCCACACTCTAACCAATCTCATTGGTTGGGCGTGTTCTTGGATCTTCTTCGAGACTCGTCCTAAAGCTGGTAACCTGAACATAATTACCCCTTGGCGGTCAAGGTTAAAATGCATCTCTACCAATTTCAATGAATACGAATAATATTTCATACCGGATCGGCCGTCACCCGGGACAGCAAGGGCCGCGTCCCTCAGAGAGGAACCAGTCTGAGGACGAAAAATCTGTCACTGGAACAAACTCTTCCACACACGAAGAGACACTAGGTCACCAAACCCGGATTATTGCCAACCCTGGACAAAGTGACTCAATACCAAAACGACTAATAAAAAGTAAACGAACGAAATGGAGCCGCGAAGAGTATCGACAAGTCATGACATCCTTCTTCACTGCACTCGAAAACCCAGCAAAGAACACCACCAATCAAACATACCAAATATGGAGAAGTATGGTGGGAAATGATATAAGACCTAACCTCAATCCAAACATGCTTGCCGATGTCCGTAGGGACATCATGCGAAACAACAGACTCTCAAAGTCAGAAATAGATAAGATAAAATTAGATATAAGACAAAACACTATGACCCATCACTCAAACTCTATTGAGACGAATGTAGAAATAAGGAATGCGACAGAGGATGAGGTGGAGGCTGAATCGAATGAAATACGAAATAATCTCCCAGGAAATGAAATTCAAGACTCTACCTTAAACACAACCTGCAGTTCTCCAGAAAATGTACCTGGAGTCATCTTCAGTGACAATAAGTTAGAATTCCTTGAAAACCACGAAGCTGAAATCACCGAAGCGAAAAATGACGTCATCCAAGTACTCAGCAGAGTAACTTTCATACAATTGTCAGACAGAGACCAGCTCCCCAAAATCCATATGACGAATTCCAACAAGCACTTCGTGAAAATATACAATGCTGCCCTGGAAACACTGTTAACAGATAAAACACCGGGAAACATCACAGAAGTTAAGAACGTCATATACGCAACAGCTTGAGCAGCGACCCAGAAGCTTGGGGTCAAGACAATAAATAAAATTAACAGACACAGAGAACCAGCTTGAAAAACCAAACTGATACGAGAAATAAAACAAATCAGATGTGAGCTTTCTATATTAGATGAGCTCACCAGGAACCCTAATATTTCGACACGTAAATGCAAAAAGATCAAGCGGAAATATAACATTAAATCCCTAATTGATATTCCATCAATCAAGGAAATGCTGAAGCAGAAACTTTAGCTAAAGGCACAGAGAACAAGACGATACGAAAAACGCTGTAGGTTCTATCGCCAAGATAAAATATCCCGAACGGATCTTAAGAAATTTTACAGAGAAATTGGAAAAACACCTATACGTGTCGAAAGGCCACCATCGATTGATAATGTACAGACATTTTGGGAAAATATTTGGAGCAGCCCAAAGGAATATGACCCAAATGCAGAATGGATCCGACGTGAAGAAGAACGAATGCTGGATACACTTCTGCAAGAATGGGAAAATATATCCACAGATGATGTTAGGCAAGCACTAACAAAATCCCCAAAATGGAAATCCCCAGGAAATGACAAGTTGCCCAATTTCTGGCTGTATCATCTCTCATCTACCCATGGCATACTTGCAAAAACATTATCAACGCTTGTAAATAATCCCAATAAAATCCCGGAATGGATTACTGAAGGTATTACATACCTCATACCAAAAACAACTGAGACAGACGACCCTAAAAATTATAGACCGATAACATGTCTCTCCACAACGTATAAGTTGATCACGTCGGTACTGACGAACCGTACTTATTACTTTTTCGAAACAAACAGCATTCTCCCGCTGGAACAGAAGAGATGCAGTAGAGGTTCATATGGCTGCAAAGATCAACTTCTGATAAAATGATCCTGGAAAATTGCAGGAGACGACGTAGAAATCTTAGCGCAGCGTGGATTGATTATCGTAAAGCCTTTGATAGTGTTCCACATTCTTGGATCCTTAAGACTTTGGAAATGCACAAAGTCTCCCCTGTGGTATTAAATTTCCTTAAGCACAGCATGGGAATGTGGAACACCAAGCTATACCTTAGTCACACCGGGGGCACTGCCATATCCAACCGTCTGAATATCCGACGTGGAATCTTTCAAGGAGACTCTCTGTCACCCCTTCTGTTTTGTTTATCCTTAATCCCTCTTACACATGAACTGAAAAACAGTAGCTATGGTTACAAAATAAATAAGAAAATATTCAATCACCAACTCTACATGGATGATCTCAAACTCTTTGCCAAAGACGACAATGAGTTGAAAGGCCTCCTCAATATTGTAAAATACTTCAGTGACGACGTAGGTATGGACTTCGGATTAGATAAATGTATAAAAGTAACTCAAGAAAGGTAGAATTACAGAAACACCCTTAATAGATGTAGATTTTGTCACAAAGATTAGGGAACTGGAGCATGATGAAGCTTATAAGTACCTAGGAATTAGCGAAGGAGATGGCATAAAACACTCCCAAATGAAGGAAGAGGTAAAAAAAAAAAAAGAGTACTACAGGCGTGTACGTCTGGTACTAAATACCGAGCTAAACTAAAAAAACAGAATATCAGCCATAAACACATTTGCTGTCTCTGTGGTGCAATACAGCTTTAATTCCTTAACTGGACCATAGCTGAAATTAAGCGAATGGACGCCAAAACGAGAAAGCTTCTCACTTGCTACCGCATGCATCATCCCAAAGCTGATGTTGATCGTCTGTATGTGCTCAGATCCGAAGGAGGCAGAGGATTAGTTCAACTAAAACTGTCCTACAAAACTACAACAATTGGCCTCCAAAGATATTTGGAAACTCCAGAATGGATAATGGTATGCGTCAAGGAACATGAAAGTAGTAAGCGTCTTCACTCCGTAATAAAAGAAGCCAACAAATTCAAAATGGAGTTTCAAATTCGCGTAGAGATGCAGGTACAGCACAATACACCGGCTGAAACTGCAAAATACTTAAAAAAAAGACAGCAAAGACGAATGCAACCGACCAGATACAGAAGCGATAGCAAGATAAACCGCTTCATGCCAATACTCTGCCCGTACCAAAGAAGCTGACGTAGACAAAACCCGTACCCATCAGTGGCTACGTAGTGCGGGGTTGAAAGCTGAATCTGAAGGTTTTATCCTTGCTGCACAGGACCAATGCTAGCTAATAAGGAATTATCAAGCACATATTGTGTCAGCCCAAAATGCAGATTCTGATAAATATCCAGAAACGATTGATCATCTTGTATCAGGTTGCACGATATTGGCGCCCACTGAATATAAAACCCGACATGACAGAGTGGGCCAATATCTGCACTGGAAAATCTGCAACTTCTACGGGAAGGAAACTGAAAGAAACTGGTATGAACACCACCCAGACCCGGTTACGGAGATAGGACCTGTTACAATTCTATGGGACTACACAATCCACACTGACAGAACAATCAAAGCCAACCGCCCAGACATTGTTATTAAAGACGACAAACAAAAAAGTGCCTCCTTATTGATATGGCAGTCCCTGCAGACTGCAATGTATCTTTGAAGATATTCAAAAAGCTGTCAAAATACAAGGACCTTGAAATAGAAATCTCGAAAATGTGGCATATGGGAACATCAACAATCCCTGTTGTAGTTGGAGCCCTAGGACTGGTTGGAAAAAATTGCAGTAGACTAATTGAAGGGATTCCTGGAAGTCCATGCCTCAAGGAGATACAAAAAAATTTTCTGACAAGTACAGCCCACAATTTACGAAGAGCTTTATCTATGTAATTTTTTTTTTTTTTTTTTGTAATTGGAAAGTGTCATACTGCCGTTTTTAACCTTAGGTCCCTGGGTGGGACCCGGAAAGAAATGTGTAAACGCCAGAAATCAAAGAAAATAAAAATAATAATAATAATAATAATAATAATAAAGACGATGAAAGAAGAATGGAACGAACACAGGAAGGAACTTAAAGGTAGGGGGTGAAGAATAACGACAGGATGTGAAAGAAAAGAAGTAAAGAACGAAAAAATAGAAAGAAGTTAAAGGAAGGACTGAAAATGGTTGATGGAATGAAAGATATTGAAAGAAAAATGAAGGAGAAAAAAGAAGAAAGAGTAAAAGAATAGGATAAAGAGAGTAGGAGACAAAGTGCGAAAAAGAGGGGAGTACAAGGAAAAGCATAAATAATAGTGGGGGAAAAATAAAAAGGGAGAAGACGAAAGATTTAAAAAAAAAGAAAATATATAGAGATCAGAAACATGTCTTCAAAAAGCTAAGCAAAGTATTAAGAAACAGGAAAATCATGTTAGAAGCAAAGAAAAGAGTACTTAACAGTTTTATAATATCAGTCCTTCTACAATGCAGTAAATGCTGGACAATCTCATCAAAGATACAGTATAGCCTTGAGGAAACAGAAATGTTGTCCTACAGAAGGATGCTGAGAATAACATGTAAGCAACAACGAATTTTTAGGGGAAATGAAAACAAGAAGTCATTTGTGCTTTTGTAATCATTTCGTCCCAAGGAAGGCGATAATGTCACTAAGACGTAAGGGGGTTAATGGAAGTGAAAAGGGCGAGAAGACTTTAGCGAGGAGAAAAGGACAATAAAAGAACAGGTTTCAGAAAGACAGAGAGATTGAGATTAACGCTGTATTTAATTTTTTGAACATTTTAAATGACAGGGAAGCAAGATAACGGAAGAGAGATGGACAGGCGAGAACAAAATCTATTAGAATAGAACATACGGTTATATCTGGCTATTTCAACAGTAAAATGGTGGGACCTAGCTGCCAATCTAGTACCACGCTTCTATTCATGCGATCAAGGGACCAAGGAGAAAAGCTCATCAGAGCAATATTTATGAAGATATTTATGAAAAAGACCGGGAATCAGAAAAATAGAAAACTGAAATTTCTATGACGCATAACGAGAAAAGAGGACTTGTAAAATTTAACACTCACAGGACATGTGAAAGCAAGAGGATCAGAGGACAACAGCGAATAATCTAATGCCTGTGTAAATGGCTGGCAGAACAGGTGAGATAACAAAAAGACAAATATTATTAAGAGCTACAAAGGTCAGGATATTGTGGAGAGTCATAATCGCCCACATCCTGGAGGAAGATGGCAGAAGAAGAAGGGACAACAGAAGAAAAGCAAGGGTATTATATATGGATCAGTGGACAGGGAGAGGTTAATTGAAATGCACTTTTTTAACCAACCGCATATGTGCTTAAGAGGAATTTTTAGTATGTATGCAAGGACTCATGACTTCGGACTTCTGATTCAAAAATTTTTTTGAATCCGGAAATATATATATATATATATATATATATATATATATATATATATAGTGTGTGTGTGTGTGTGTGTGTGTGCGTGCGTGCGTGTGTGTGTGTGTATTTAGGCAGCAATTTTTCATTCATACATGTTTCATTCAATTTGTTTAGGATGACAAAAATGGTCTTATCAGCTTTTTTTTACGATGATGTCAGGTGGTTGCGTAGTTCTTGTGCGGCAATTTTCAGCTGTTTAGAAAGTATTTTTGAAGAGTTTCTGCTTTCATCATGCCGATCCTTCAATGCCTCGGCCTTAAATAAGTTTTTAAATTCTGGTGTAGTTTCTATTAGTTGTTCATCCTGGAGTCTCTTCTAGTGTCTTATATGCACGTGTTTATCGTTGCTTGGAAATCATCCATGTAAACAATAACAGACTATCATCACTGTCTTGTCTGTATATTGCTTAATATATTGTACAGTAATTGACATCTTTGAAAATGGCTTATGTAAGCCGAAAGCTTAGATTGGATTAAAAATATGGATCAATATTGTGATTTTCTTTCTTCGTTTAATGATAATGTTATTAAGCTTATCAGACGTTATGAAAAGAATTTACATAAAATAAATAGACAACACTTATATGTCTATATTATTTAATGAAACATATATATATATATATATATATATATATATATATATATATATATATATATATATATATATATATACTCGACTCTCACGTCTTCGACGTATGAGGGCCAAGCAGATCAGTTTCTAGGAACCGACAGCCCAGACACCAGCATATGTGATTTGATTATAGTGGTGAAGGCTTTGTCCAGAACCAGCCACACGTTTTGAAGGGCCGAATACAGAGACCTGGTGCACTATGTGCCACAAGGTCCACAAATGACTTCCCGCAGGTTTTGAATTTTTTGTGATAAATATAAGATGAGAATGATTGTCCGAGCAATGTAAACTGTACATAATACCTCATCTCAGAAATATAGACAAATGCTTTTTTCTTAAGCCAACATACATGACTATAATTTTTAATTAAAACACGACGGTTTACTCAAGAATTTAACAAGATTTCGTTTATTAGGTAATAAATGACATCCCTTAGCGTCTTCCATAGTTTACCTTATACAATAAGCTTTAAGAATATTTTTATAACCTTCTGAAATTCAAAATTTGAAAACTTAACGATATTTTTCGTCCACACTACTTCTTGCGAAATAAAATTTACACATAAACCTTGATAAAGAAACGAAATACTTTCATATAGAAAATCTTTCCTTTTGTCTTTTCTCATATATATATATATATATATATATATATATATATATATATATATATATATATATATATATATATATATATAAAATGAAGAATTGGTTGAAAATGCTTGGGATAGTAATAACTAAGGTACAATTTATAGAGTTTCTTAGTCTTAAAAGGAAAACTGTAAGGACACTAGAAATTTATTTTTAAAAATGATAAATGGTTCCTCGTCAGTCACGTTCAATTAAACATGTATAAATGAGGAATTGCTACCCAAATTATGTCTGTATATCATTTATTTATGCAACAACTTATGCCGAACGTAGCCACTTCTGTACAAGAGTATGTAAGACCCTAGCAGAACTAGAAAGCCATATCTGCTTTGTCCTTATTTGAGGATGGGGTATAGCTTGAAATCGAGTCATAGCTATCATGTCTACGTATATGTATATGCCAGACTGGCGTAAATATAGACGTATAGATATATCTGAAGAATTTGTTTTTTTTGCGTTGTCATTGTAATAGACAAAAACAAGATCGCTTTTTTTTCTTCTTCAATCAGAAGGACGGGAAAAAAGCCTTTGAAAATGGGAAATCGAAAAAGAAAGAAAAAAACCTTTCACGATTATTTTCCTTGAAAATTATGATTTCGCTTTCTTGGGTCACATATTTTCATATTGGTTTCCGCTTTGATTTTATTTACCTGATGTGAGTCGAGAAACTTATGCATTTGATAACCATTCATACCTTTCATATGCACGAAAGCATTTGTGGTAATACTCAGAAAGCGTTTTATAAACCTTACGAATTGATGTATCGATGGTAATTTTAAAAAATATATGTATTGCTGATAATGAATATAAACTCAAAACCAAGATATTAAATGGCCAGAAAATTCACTGGTTCCGAAAAAAGGTCGTCTATATAAGTGCTTAATGCAGCAGCTTTAGGAAAAAGAGACATGCAGAACAAACTGATTACATAAAGGGAGCTAAAATAATCTATACTATCAGACGATCCCGTGGACTTGATAAATGACAGTGATAATTTCAAGGAGGGCATAAACCCAAAGATATGTCAATGTAAGAAACAGGAGCAATATAATAATGTGTAAGGCACGATCCTTAAAAATCCATTCGGTTATAATTTATTTAATGAATATCCTCAAAACCTCCCGATCAGAGGCCTTGATGCCGGATGTAGTTTATCGTCTTACACAAGACGGCAGAAAATGATGAAGAAGTTTGATAAGACCCGAATGAACATGCCTATCAAACTGTTAATAAAATAAAATCAGGAGAAGACATTCTTGGTTTTAAGACGACAATAAACAATAGGAACAAACAATAGAACTTATGAGGATGAAAAAGAAAAGATGCATAAAAAGAAAATCTGATTGCTCCGATCCTCACGCAATGATACAAAAAACAGCAAAAATTTCTTAAATCAACGGAATCGATTATCGATTATAATGGCTTTTGAAGGATGAAATATCAAAATGGAAAAGTTTTACATTGACTATGTCCCGAAAAGGCATATATTTGTTCGAAGTAGCAAGGTGGTTTTGGACTACTGTAACCGGGTAAGACAATCTAGCATGTAGCCGTAATGGACTGGTCCTCGTCGTAGAGGTAGGCAATAGGCGTAGGCAATAGGCGTCGTCTTGTACCTCCACATCAGTCTGTATTTATGGCTGACACCAGCCAGTCATATTACTGTGAGGAGGAACCCAGGTGTATATATACATTAATTACATCACATTTACACTGGTCAGCAAAAATTTTGAAATGGTGTCAAGTCACCAAACATCATTTTTAGCTAATTTGAGGGTGCTAAATATGAAAATTACCATACTTTTCTTGGTTAGTTACCGTTTTAACTGCACAGAAATACCTCATTTTTAGAAAAAAAAAGTATTTTTTCATTTGTTTTCTGTATATATAATATTGACAGATGGCATTATTTCTCAAAATAAAATCGTAGAAACCTCTCAATTCGTATTTAAAAAAACAAAAAACAAACAAATATTGGTCAGCTTATTGAGAAATACTATTTTTTCATTAACAACCAGACCCTAAGTCTTTAAAAATAACACGATTGAATATACAAAGAACAACAAGTAACTTCATCAAATCATTTAATAAACTAACAACAGAAATAAAACCTTCGTGAACATATTCTTATGTTCACGAAGGTAAAAATTTTCTCTTCCTTGATTGTCTGTCATGTCCAATGTTATTTAAGTCCCTTTTGATACTCCAGCAGTATCATGTACAATGTAATAGGTGCATTCAATTGGAATGTCTTTAGTTGGAATTTCTTTCCAACTGTGAAAACAAAATGCTCTCAATGTGATTGGTTTCCTTCCATAGTGATGAGATAAATTAATGAATATCAAACAGAAGATTTTAGGGTTTAATTATCAGGTTTACTAAAGTGTATAACTGATAACGTTTATCAATTAATTCGGTACTTCTTTTTTAAATTTTTGACTCAAAAAGACTTTTTTTCTTATAAGAATAGTTTATTTCAGGTGGCTGACATAAATTGCTCGGCCTATCTGAAAACAGATGGGCATTTAAATTTTTGAATATTCTAAGAGCTAGGGAAACAGAAAGCTGATGGTCAGTTCCACAGTCGAGAAGTACGAGCAAAGAAAATGTTTGTTTAACGGCATATCAACATATTATGGATCATTTAATACCGAAATTTTATTGTTCTGTGAGCTTTGGCAATGTATTTTTCTCTTTATATTTTGACCCCAATTTGGCATAGTTGAGATCACAACAGGTGCTATCAATCCGGTTAGAGTGGACAGAACAGCAAGAGATTGTTCCACGCTCCTCAAAACATTTCGATCAGACCCCAGCTTGTGAGTTCACTATTCGCCCATATCTGGGACCCTAACAGGTGCTACAACCTCCGATCAGGGTGGACCTGATAACAACAGCAAGAGGTGGTTCCACGCTCCTCAGAAAATCTCCATCAGAGGCATTGCTGCCGGATGTAGTTTATCGTCAAACCCAGGACAAAAATAAACTGTTAAAATAGAAGAGTTGTTGTTGTCTGTTTTTCTTTAGCTTCATATCAACACCTGTATGGGTTATTTAATGCCGAAATCTAAATATATTGTGCGCATTTTTTATTTTTTATATTATAATAGTTTTAGTGAAAAAAGTTTTACTAATTAACCCATAGATGGGGAACACGACATGAGTCATACCTTTTTAAATGGTATTTACGCGTAAATAAATACAGGTTGCCCCCAAAAATAGACATTTTAAAAGTAATTATCTTGAAGACTACTAAGTCTAGCTCAGTGAAATTAAACAGTTTAGGTGTTGAACATCATAACTTTATTATGGGACCGATTTTATAAGTGTTCAATATGTGCACCGCCTGTGATACGGCAGACGTCAAGTCGGTAGTTAAGCTCTTCCCAAACACGTTGTAGCATGTCTCCGGTAACATTATCCAGTGCGGAAGTGATTCTCTACTTGAGTTCGTCAATCCTATCATCAATAGGCAGACATAGGCTAATCCCTTCACATATCCCATAAAAAGAAATCACACGGAGACATGTCCGGTGACCGCGGCGGCCATTTCATCAGAAAACTGTCTTCATCACCACCACACCCGATCCATCTCCCTGGCAGATTCTCATTGAGATAACAAAAATAAAACATTAAATATAAAATTTTGATCTGTTTCTATTCATTCTGTGAAAATTTGAGCTTATTTCAACAAGAACTGCCAAAATTATTGGCCTGCGAAATGATGTCAAATTTTGGGGGACACCCTGTATAACGAACCCAACAGGAATTGGAACTCACCTCTCCAATTAACAATTTCAAGCCGTATCCATTACACCACCGCGCATCCAAGGTCACAGCACCTGGTATTTCCAAGCGGTCACCCATCTAGGTACTGACAAGGCTCGGCGTTGCTTAACTTCAGTGATCGTACGGGACGGTTGCATCTAGCTAGTTCAACAGTAAATCGGTAAGACCTCGTTACCAATTTATTAACAGTCTTAAAGCAGAAGCTCATCAGAAGATTTGTCATGGAAATATTTGTCGAAAAGACAGAGGGAAGCCACGTCAGTTGAGATAGCTGGATCAGGAATTGATTTACATTAGAGACCCTTCTTTGGATTTTGTCAAGAATCCCGAGATAACGCAGCAGGAACACCAGACCAACTATGGCAACGGTGTTCAATCTTGAGACGAAAGAATTTCGAGAATCAATTTATTCCTGAAAGAGGGAATTGAAACAGCGATAAGACCTTTGCCAACGCCAGTTCTACAACGAGAATGTCCACGCAGTATCAAGTTTCATTGGTCAACCAATGAAACACGTGACACTTATTAGAGATAGCGAGGCAACAAAAGTTATTCAAGATCTGGACACCAACCGAGCAGCAGGCCCTGATGGAGTACCATCTTGGTTAGTGAAATATGCCCCACATGAAGTGGCACGCATTACAAGAGACATTCTTAACGATGTTCTTGAAAAACATCAACATCTCGACCTTGGTATGGTAGTCGCTTTACAGAAACCAAGGAAAGAGAAAAGACTTATGAATAACTTAAGACGTATTAACCTGTTGTTAATTAAGACAAACAATATTATCTAACATTATCCTTCATATAATTAAACCTAATTATGGTAGGTATCCATTAATTGGGGTGTTCGCAAATCAATTAAATTACTTTTTAAATTTGTTGTTTTAGAAAATGTTAATAAAAATGTTTTATTTTACATCTGTTACACCTGCTAACGTAATTTTATGAAATTTCGAGAAATTAAAATGTCTGCATTTTGAGATGAGCTCGGATATTTTGTTTAATAATTTATTTTGGTCGGGGAAAGTAAAGATACCTATTTTTTCCTCCAAGCAAAGTTTGAAAATAAATTTTTACTACGTAACCTAAAAAATGAAAAACGGAAAAAATAAAATAAAAACAAATAAATATACTAATAAACAAAATAACAATAAAAAAAAATAGAAATAAAACATAAATAAATACTATGTTACTTAAAAATCGAAAACCGAAAAGAGAAAATATACAAGTAAAATAAATTGACCTAAATTCATCCAAGTAAATAAATAAACAAACCAATCCCAAATAAAGATAATCAATTAAAAACTGTTCCCGCCAACATAATACTTAGAATGAACTACAACAATCAACCCCCAAATTGAACAAATAGCTTTAATTAAATTCTAAAACCAAAACAAAACTGTTAAATAAGTGATATAAACATTTTTTTTACTACGTTAATAAATAAATAAATAAATAAAATAAGAAACAAAAAAATAAAAAACAAAAAATAAAAACAAGCATTATAAATTGACCCAAATAAATAAACAAACGACTTCCGGTAAATAACCGCCATAATAGAATACCCACAATGCACCACTAACCCGTATATATATAAATAGCCGAGAAAAATAACAGCATATTTGCCCTGACGATTGCATATAGCATGAAACAGACTGTCACCTCTAAGTGTTGACTTCTATGTTCACTTTTATATTTATATTTATATATATATATATATATATATATATATATATATATATATATATGTATATATATATATATATATATATATATATATATATATATATATATATATATATTCTACTGCCCTATTCTTTTAATAAGTTATCTCGAATATTCAGCTAGATGAAAATGAATATATATATATATATATATATATATATATATATATATATATATAATGTTCATCCAATACAAGGTCCAAGAGACATTCGAGGTAGAATGTTACAGAGTAAGTGCTAAGCGTTTATGCCGTTACGTTAGGAAGATAAAAGTTGACTTGATCAAATTAAGATTGCAGTAGGTACCTCGAAAAATGTTCTTAAAAAACAGCCTACCATGATTGAGTCTGCGGTTACTTCTAAAGTTTTCTCCTCTTTCTTTCCAAGTAACCTCTTGCGTCTTAGTGTCATTATCACCTTGCTTGGGGTGAATTGATTTAAAAAAAATAACCGGTCCCTTGATAATTTACGCTCATAAGACACTACATAGTAACGTTCTGTGTAAGCCCTAGGGCCTTGTATAGGGTGAATGTTAGTATAAAATAACACCTTGCGTCTAAACAACTCGTGTTTTTAAATTTTATTCACTTATTCAATTATCGGAAAAATTTTTCCAAAATCAATTATCGGAAAAATTTTCCAAAATTCAATTATCGGAAAAATTTTTCCAAAATTCAATTATCGGAAAAATTTTTCAAAATCAATTTTTTATTAATATGTAAAGCACATGACTAAACGTATAGTCTTTTGTAGTGAAAATACTACTACGATCGCTTTCGGCGAATTTTGTCGTGATTTTTGCGACGAAGTTTTTGTGCGATAAAGGTTTTTATAACTTGTGCCAAAAGTAACGACCTACGCACATCAAATTGTTTTTAAATTGAGTGGCGGCAGAATAATTATCGTTGAAAATTTGAAAGGCAGGTTAATTCCTAAATTTTCGCTTCAGGATGAAACAGGGCTTGATACTTTAATTCAGTTTAATTTCAATAATTATATTGAGGTTTTCGGCTCTTGTTTTTGAAACATGAAAACTCTTATGTAGCGAAGGAATCATATTTTTTTAAATAATATATATATATTTTATAACAGTCCATATAAATAGCATAGGATAGAAATTCAATGTTATCTCATTCGAATAGATATTTCAGCCCACAACACTTACTTATAAGCCTTGACATCTCAGAGGTGTAAAGAAATAAAATAGGAGCTTAAAATTTAAACATATATATATATATATATATATATATAATATGTCTATAAAATGTATATAATATATATATATATATATATATATATATATATATATATATATATATATGTGTGTGTGCATATATATATTTAAAATTTAAAATGTGTATTTATATATAAAATTTAAACATATATATATATATATATATATATATATATATATATATATATATGCAGGTACACACCACATGATGTAACATTATCTGTGCAAACGCCTGATATTTTTCTCTGTAATGGCTTATATCCAAATAATATCTCTAGTCGTGCATATATTACACGCACGCATGCGCACTGGATACCAAAACAATGTCGCCTCCTAGAGTTTGCTTGGAACGGTCTTCACGGTATTATTTGACTTTAATGATACGTTCCCTCTGAGCGACGTACAGGCGAACAGACAGACGAGACAAGAGGATGGCAGATACATTGGTGCGGCAGAGTAGAAGATAATTCAATGTTAATTCAATCGTTGGTGTAACAGAGCGTGCGTTGCGTCTGAACTGAAGTCGATTTAGAAAGTTTGTTCAGTTGTAAACTCAGTAGGAATAATTGTTTTTCAGAGATGTTCCCGTCGTATGCTCTGATAGATAGATAGATAGATAGATAGATAGATAGATAGATAGATAGATAGATAGATATGAATAGAACTACATAGATTAAATTCAACATTATCTCTCTTTTAATTTTGCACTTTTCCAATTTTCGAATGAATTTTTGCAAATCTCAATGTAAAATTGTCAATAAACTGTCGGAAGTCCGTGCCTTTGTTTTGTTTATGTCCAGCGTGTCGATCAAATTATTAATGTTGTCAGTTTCGCTGAAAAAATATTATTCGATATAATTTGGAATTTAAAAAAAAAATTCAATATCCGGTCTCATAACATCAGCAAACGAATATATTTAGTATTTTATCGGATTATGAATATTTCACACAGATTTTAAATATTTTACAATGATGTTCCCCCTGTACAAGGCTGAAGAGACACTCAAGCTAGAGGATTATAGAGTGTGAAGCACCTTATCCAGCAAGGTGATAATGCCTCCAAAACTCAAGTTGACACCGGAAACCCAATCCTAAACAGGAAACAAAGGGTAAACATCTACCCCTTTTCAAAAAAAAACCCAGGTAAGAGTGTGAAGCGAAAGGCAGGTGAACATATCTACTCCAATTGAAGAAAAGAAAACTTGTAAATAAGCGACTTCTCGGTCTCACGTTGACTGCTGACCTGAGATAAATACATTGAGTCAATTGCTTCGTCCACCGCAAGGAAAGTTGGCTCCCTGTGCCGCGCCAGGAAGTTTTTCTCTCCGGAGTCGATCCTCCAGATCTACAAATCAACAATTCGCCCTTGCATGGAGTATTGCTGCCATATATGGTCTGGTGCCACTTCTGTTTGCCTCGAGGTTCATGATAGGCTCCAGAGGTGGATATGCAATGTAGTCGGCCCTGTTCTGGCATCTCGTCTACAGTCACTTTCTCACAGACGCGCTGTCGCCTCCTGTCTGTTCTACAAATACTTTCATGGAAATTGCTCCGAGGAGCTGCATTCGCTGGTTCCCAGACGTCATGAGTTCAAGCGCCATACGAGGCTGGCATCCCGCTCTCACCCTTTCAATGTTGAAACTCCTAAATGTAGCCGTTTCTTCTACTCCAATAGCTTCATGTCTCGCACCTCTCGCCCGTGGAACTCCCTTCCCTATTCCTATTTCCCTGTGAGCTATAATCTCCAGTTATTCAAGTGTAATGTCAATCGACATCTCCAGTTGCCTTGATCTATCCACTACCCTCATCCTTTCTTCTATCACTCCTATCTGATCTTGCTCTACATTTTCTGTAACCCCTTGCGTCCTAGTGGCTTCCCGCCTTGCTTGGGGTGAAATGCTTAAAAAAAAAAATAATAATCAATAAACGTTCAAATTTTTAAGTCGAAACGTTACAAGTACAGAGTCGAAATAGAATTTAGAAGGAACCGGAAATCCAATCCTAAGCCGGAAACAAAGGAAATCCTGGTTGTTTCTCTTGGTCGACAGTAGTTTCGTGAATTTTGAAATGTTCTTTACAATATAGACTGTATTGTGATATTTCCGTTCTACTAATATAGAGATTTTCCAAGCGTAGTTTAGATGTGGCACAAGGTTTAAATTATGGGGCATCCAGTGAGGATCGAACTGACTACTCAGTCGTAATTGTTCTAGTGGCTTGCTAACCATTACACCACGCCGATCTGCCCCCATTCTACGAATATATGTCTCATGCTAATAGCCGCCTTTTAATTGATTGTAGCGCATGATCTATGTGTGCACAATACGTTCCCACCCGATCTAAGAGAAAACGTGAGCGATATTGCTAGCCAGCGACTGTTCGCATTATTAATATCAAAAAAAAATATCAGCGTCAAGATGAAGTTCCTTGGCCTGGAAAAAAAAAACTTTCTTTCGGAAGACTCAGTGTAGATCACAGGAAACCAGCATCATCGTCGGAGATCTAAATGCCTACGTCGAAAAAGAACGAAAAGTCGTAATAGTTGGCAAATCGTGATTAAGAACGATCACGGCGAAATGATGGGTCGAATGGCGAACGTAAAAAGACCACCTGATTTCAGGCGTTTCTACGTCGCTTGCGAATCTAGAGAGAAGCCGGCGAGGAAACACAAAACCCGGTCGATTATGTAAAAATTGAGAAAAGGTTCGGAAACGCAGTTTTACACCACAAAACGTATCCAAGTGCCGACTGCGGGAGCGACCACCTTCCAGTCGTATACTACCCCAGAGTAAAATTGACTCTTGAATGACCTAAGTTGCACGGAGCTGTATGTAGGCAGAGTTTAAAGAACATATAACTTTAGCGATAGGGCAAATTAAAGGTGGAACATGTTGAGAGAAGCACTAGTGATATTAGCGAATGAGCTCATCCTGAGGAAAACGAGGCAACAGAAGAAAAAGTGTATGACAAATGAAATTCACAAGATGATGAAAAAGTGACAGCAAACAAAGCCAGGGAGTGGACAAGAGTACCAAACGCTAAACGCAGACATTAGAAACAAATGTAGGCAAGATTGAAAGGAATGGCTCCCTTAAAAAGATGTGAATCATTGATAAAACGATTGTGCAGAAAAGAATTGAGGACAAAAGGAGGGCTCATTATAAGGTTGCATGAAAAACAAAAGAAACACTGACAACATAAAAAGATGAAAAGATACTCAGAAATGTTGTGAATACGTCAATGAACTGTTTTAAGATGAAACAGCGAAAATATAGAAGTACCGAGAAAGAAAGAATCAGGACGAAAGAAAGAAAGAAAGAAAGAAAGAAAGAAAGAAAGAAAGAACTGGGAAGAAAGAAAGAAAGAAAGAAAGAAAGAAAGAAAGACTGGCTGACTGACTGACTGACTGAGATATAAAACAGTTTCTCTTCACGTAACAGCGGCGGGGATCGAACATCATCAGGAAGATTTACAAAACACGTTTGCTCACCACTAATATGGCGCCGGATACCAGAAAGATAAATATATCACGTTACAGATATTTACTCAGTTTTTATTCTAGCAAACGGCTACATTTCTATCAATCTTCTAGAAAAGATCAAACCTACTACTTCTATCATTTTTTACGACCGGCTCGAGAGTTTCACTATATTAAATGGCGTGATTTAAAACAAAAAAAAAATGCTTCGATTTTTTCGGTGTTATTATGATGTTTTAAATATATTTTCTGCTGTTATTGTCAATTTTCTCCGCCTTTTTTTGCGGGGTGGGGGGAACTTCTTCTCTTCATTTCAATTGCTCCTCTGTATATATCCCTTGATAAAATGCAGCCTCAGGAGAGATTATCGTTCGTCCTGAGGAGTCGGAAGTCTTTTCAATTAACCTCGTAATCACGGCAAAGCAACGAATGAGAAATGCGCGTGATTTCGAAAGGAAAGGAAGCAAACGAGATTAACGCGTGATTTGTAGTTTGCCACCCACGTAAAACATTTGGTATGAGGCTTACATTCATTTTCAGTAATGTACGCCATCATTCGTTTTTTGTATGTTTGTATGCTTTTTCTTTTCTCAAGATGGAAGATAAGCGGTAAATAAATTTAATCGATAAAAAAGAACTTTTCTAAAAAAATAAAAAGGGGAAAATAAAAGTGTGGGTATAATGAAACGGCAAAGTAATTTCTCTCAAAGGTTATAGATGGGCTGATAGCAAAACTCAAAAGTCGACAGATAAAATAAATGGGGGGGGGACGTACGCTAAAAAAAGAAAAAAAAAAGAAATGTACATCAATGCGCATATGCATGCATGTGCGTATGTACATACGAATAAATAATTAATATACCCTAATCTAGTCTGGCACGAGGCTATATGATCAAGGAACTCTATTTTGAATGCTTATTTAGAAGGCAACGAATAAAATCATATTTGTAAGAGTATAGCAACAATTTATATATATATATATATATATATATATATATATATATATAATGAGACCTTGCGGTCGAAACGACAGTTGCAGGCAGGCTGTAATTTTAGCCCTTTCTTATATATATATATATATATATATATATATATATATATATATATATATATGTACAGTGTAACCCGGATATAAGAGAGTTGTCGGGACCGGAGAAGAAGTCTCTTATATCCGGTTTTCTCTTATACCCGGGTTTGGTCTATTTTGTTTAGGTAAGTATGGCTCTAATTTGGGACCAGAGAATATCTCTCTTATATCCGGATTTCTCTTATATCCGGGTCTCTTATATCCGGCTTACACTGTATATATAAATAAAAAGAAAGAACAGTAAGATATATAATCTGGTGTTATTTTTATTTTTACAAAATAGTGCTCAATGTAAATTTACAGAGCATTAATATTTTATAGCGAAAAAAAACATATTTTAAATCATTTAATTCATAATATATATATATATATATATATATATATATATATATATATATCATGAGATCTTGCGGTCGAAACCCGATTTGTGAGTTAGGCTGGTATTTTATCCCTTTCTTACATACATACACACACACACACACACACACATATATATATATATATATATATATATATATATATATATATATATATATATATGTATATATATATACAGTGCTGTTCGATAAAAGTAACTCCCCTGATTTTTTTTACTAAAAAAATTTTTTTGTTTATTGTTTTTGAGGTTAAAATAATTTTTAATCTTACTAATATAAAAGTTTATTCACCCTAAGGTATTCTATTGATAATTATAAATTTGGATATAAATGAGATTCAGGAAAAAACTAGTGGCTCAGATATCGCATTCTAATGATTAAACTGGTAAATTTAAAGAATATTGAAAACTATTTTACAACACACTCAGAACAATCTTCTAGAGAATTCTAGAACAGCTTAAATTAAATCTAGAGTATTCCAGAATATTTCAGAAAGCCTCATAAAGTATAAAAAAAAAGCTTGAAATAGCCACTCAAGTCACTAACCATATGAAAGTGTACAAACACGCAACACTTAAGGCATCTCTTATTGCCCTCTCAAAAGCAGGTAAGTCTACGAGAGAAATTGCAGAAATTGCTATAACCTCGCAATCAACTGTCTCTAGAGTGCTTAGGGCACATAATGATGCCACTCCTCTCCAAGGAAGGAAACAAGGAGACGAAAGAAAAAGATTGATGATAGAACTGGCATGGTAATCAAGAGAGAAGTTGCGAAGAATAGGACTATAACTAGCCAAGAAATTGCAACCAGTCTAAGCGAAGAGCAAGGTGTTAGTCTTGCCTCTTCAACAGTCCGTCGGTGGCTGTTAGAACAAGGCTACAAATCATGTACACGAAGGTTTAAGCCGCTAATAAGCAAAGCCATCAAAGCCAAGAGACTTGAATGGGCTCACTATTACAAAAATTTCACCGTAGAAAACTGGAAGAATGTTCTCTCCTCCGATGAAACCAAAGTTGAGCTAAATTCAAAGCATAAGGTGAATCATTTTTATCGAACAGCACTATATATATATATATATATATATATATATATATATATATATATATATATATATATATGACCTTGCAGTCGAAACCTGGGTTGCGAGGTAGGCTGGCATTTTAGCCCTTTCTTGCAATAATCTTAGATGACACTTAAGATCCGCAAGTCATTTGCAAAAGGCCGCATATGAAGCAAGAGTGAAAATTGTGGGATGAGGTTACTGCTACATTGGTTAATCTTTTAGATGTTGCTCTCGCTTCTTGAAGACGATTCTAGCTAGCATACTTGACCAGTCCACCGCAACTGAGACTATGAGGACCTTTTAAACAGCTCTACATTGGATCTCCAGTCTTGAAGGCTCACTACACAGATGGCACGCAGACATATATATGATTGAGTAGTGAGATCGATTCTCACTAGGCCCTCCTTGCTCTCGGGCTTGTGCCACATCTAGAAAATCACGATGCACACCACGACGTAATGTATTAATTAGTGAGGTTTTCTCGCTAGATCAGTTACGACTGAGTAGTGAATTCAATTCTCACTGAGTGCTCACTGTCCTCGGCCTCGTGCCACATCTAGAAAATCACTATGGCCACCTCGACGTAATGTATTGATTAGCGAGGTTGCCTCGCTAGATCAGTTACGTCTGAGTATTGAGTTCGATTCTCATTGAGTGCTCCCTGCCCTCGGCCTTGTGCCACATCTAGAAAATCACTATGGCCACCTCAAAGTAATGTATTGATTAGCGAGGATGTCTCGCTAGATCAGTTACGTCTGTGTAGTGAGTTCGATTCTCATTGAGTGCTTCCTGCTCTCGGCCTTGTGCCACATCTAGAAAATCACTATGGATACCTCGACGTAATGTAGAGATGAGACTGAGTAGTGAATCCGTTCCTCACTGGGTGTCCCATATATCGGCTACGCTTAGTAAATTGCTACTCACCCATTCTCAGATGAATGGTAATAAATTACTTCGCATCATGTGAAGCATGTAGCAGTTAACGGTGACCAGCCTGGCGCTATAGACAAAGAACCGTACCAGATAACGGAAACTACATACCTTCAGGACTTTCAACTTTAGCAACCGTACTGGACTTTCAACAGCACATCAGCACTGCAAAGAGTGATAACATATACTGGAATTCTCCTTCATGTGCCATGTGCCGTCAGGGCGTAGGCGATCATGGCTCTTCACATCTTCCTGTCCATTGTAGCTCTTCATAATTGTTATATTTCTGTTATTTGTACTGAACCCTGTCGCGATCCTTTTATTTAAACTCGTTACTCAGGTTATGCGTTTTTTTCCTCTATTCGACTTGCCTTCGGTCTCTCATGTGAGTATCATATTTTCCAAGCCCTCTTTCCATATTATATTCCCGACAAATTACAACTGTCTATTCCTGTTAACTATAAGTTTCCTTTTTGTTTCCATTTTCTCTAAAACTTCATCGTTGTTCACATGTTCGCTCAGTCTAGTTTTCTTCTTTATGTACGGTGCCCCCTCAAGACGGAGGCGATCATGACTCTCCACCATTTCCTGCCCTTTACAGCGCTGAATAAATGTTGTCTTTTTTGCTATCTCTCCTGTCCAGCCGTCAATTTGAAGAAGCTCGTTAGGGAGTGGTTGTGCGCCGCTTTATTCTGTTCCTCTTGTCTTCAATATGCCCTGCGCGTGTCAAATTTTCTAAGCACTCTTTCCTCATTATGTGCCCTAGAATGTGCTGACTATGAATGTGCTTTTTGCTTCCATTTACTTCGTCGTTGCCGACATGTTCAGCTGAGTTATATTCTCAGCATCCTCCTGTATAACCACATTTCACTTGCCTCAAGACTTTGATTCTTCTGTGGGGAGATTTTCCAGCATATATTACCAGACAGAGACTGATATTACATAACAGTCCATTTTATTAAAAAATCAGTATCACCCCAAGCAAGGCAGTAAAGCCACTAAGACACAAGAGGTTACAGTGTGTGGAAGAATTAGGAACAGAAACATTAATAATGAGCGGGAAGAGGAAAGAGTAATCAGGAGGACAATAGATAGCAATTGAGGTTGCATCTAAATTTTTGCAGATTAAAGTTGGCTGGAAAGTATGGCGACAGAAGGGAGTTCCACAAGCAAGGCATTAAAGCCACTAAGACACAAAGGGTTACAGGGTGTGGACGAATTAGGGACAGAAACATTAATATTGAGCGGGAAGAGGAAAGAGTAATCAGGAGGACAGTCGATAGCGATTGACATTGCATTTAAATTTTTGAAGATTAAAGTCGGATAAAGGGAAGATAAAGACACCATTTTTTTAAGAGCTACAATGGACATGAAATTGTGGAAAGCCATGATTGACAACGTCCTGAATGAACACGGCACATAGAAAAAGATGAGCAACTGGAATACAGCATCGTAATCATGTTCTTTGGTGTTCTTTCATTTAGTTGTTGTGGAGGGGATTTTTAAACGAGAAATGGGTAAGATGTATTTAGAAATAAAATATAATGATAGAGATATCGGTCGACATAAAAAAAAAAAAAACTTCTCTTTAAACCACAAAAAAAATCCCTTTTATGTATCAAATGGGCAATTCTTCCTGGCTCCACCTCTATTCAATGAAATTTTCCATTGTTCAAACGGCATTTCCCATTCATTATTTCGACCATGATTTACCGCCAGAGTGGCCAGTATCCGCAGTTCGGAAAAAAACAATTTGATTGGTTGAGCTTCCTTTGTCAATTCTAAAGGCCAACTCGAATTTAATGATCCGAGTGTGGTTTTGATCGACTGATAAATAAGATCTTCTTTATTGCCAAACACAAAGCTTGAATGAAGCACAATATTGGTGGCTTTGGAAATTCGTTGTCCCTTTGCGGAGGAAAGTGTCTTTGTTTAGGTCGCCGAAGACCCGTACAGAATACGAAGGGCGAACGACAAAGTAAGGATAGATAGATAGATAGATAGATACTAGTATATATATATATAGAGAGAGAGAGATGAAGATACCGAGACACATAGAGAGAAAGAGAGAAAAAGAGAAAGAGACGAAGAGACATAGATAGATAGATAGAGAGAGAGAGAGATTAAGATACCGAGACACATAGAGAGAAAAAGAGAAAGAGACGAAGAGGCATAGATAGATAGATAGATAGATAGATAGATAGATAGATAGATAGATAGATAGATAGATAGATACCGAGACACATAGAAAGAAAGAGACGAAGAGGCATAGATAGATAGATAGATAGATAGATAGATAGATAGATAGATAGATAGATAGGGAGAGAGAGAGAGAGAGAGATGAAGATACCCAGACAGATAGAGACAAAAAGAGAAAGAAAGAGATGAAGAGGCATAGATAGATAGATAGATAGATAGATAGATAGATACTAGTATATATATATAGAGAGAGAGGGATGAAGATACCGAGACAGATAGAGAGAAAGAAAGAAAAAGAGAAAGAAAGATACAGAAAGACGAAGAGATGATTGAATAGCAAAGATTTTCTGGAAAATAATGGAGTTGGCTATAAACATGAGTTTAGAAAATATATAAACAAAAAACAAATTGAATATTTAATTTTGAAGAATTGCAAACAAAGGAAAACATAAATATATACCAAACATTAATGACACGAGAGAATTAATCATCAATTGTACTTTCATTTTATGTTATAATTTTTCGAATATTTTCGCTAAACTTTTTTCTAAATTAGCCAAAGATTTACAGATAATTTTTTACCACAATTTATATGCATAATCTTCAATTTGTTCCAGATGACTTGGTTTACATTCAAAAGCTAAGTGCAAGTTGTCGAATTCAGATTGATATAGAACAGGGATTGCTGTGATATTTTCACTAAAGGAATCAGTTACTTTACTCACCAATAGATAGATAGATAGTGAGATAGATATGCAAAGGGAGTCCAGCTTACAAAACTGACATTTTAAATGGTTGGCTTAATCATTTTTCTCACGACTGCAGATAGATAGTTATGAACAAACTGAGATAGAGACATAAACAGACTGAGACCAATAGAGAGATATGAACAGACTCACATAAATAGATAGAAGCAGATTTAGATAGATAGAAACAGACTAAGTGTTGTAGAGTAGTTTTCACAGTGGAGGCTTGTATTTGAATAAGTCGTCCTAAATTAGGTTCGACGTACAAAACGTTAGGAACATAGAAATAAGAGTTAACGACGCAGCAAATCTAGTTGTGATGGTTGGTACTTCAATGTCCGATATCGACTGACTCGCTCAACACCACTGAGCCGAACTGGCGACCGCTACTACTACTACTACTTATTTCTCTTTCTCACTATTTCCCTCTCTCTATATATTTTATATCTCTCTCTCTCTCTCCCTCTTCTTCTTCTTCTTCCTCGTAGACTCTTCTCTCTCACCTTGCTTATTGACTAAAAGGCAACTTTCTTCGTTCGTACAAACCAACACTTGCAGAACCGAGACTTGGACGATCGACGACTTATATTGGCACCGATCTCTAAACCTGTTTGGAAGCTGTATAACTCTCCTTATCCAATAGCCGTGCTAGGATTGAGACATCGAAACAAGCGGGGTTCGAACTGAGCGGTTGCACGTCGACAGAAAGTGACACTAGACTAACAGGGTGTGACGGGTGCACACCTGGCCCAGGGTCGAATCCTTTGGTTACGGCGCCAACTGTGACGTCGCTCCTCCTGGTCGCTCCTCCTGGTTCCAAGCGTGCCGCTCCAACCTCTTGGTTAGATGATCACCAGCCTCGCCTTTCCCAACCCGCTTCCAATACCTGGTTGCTAAAGCAACTGTACTGATCTCCGGTCTGTCTACCCACGCTGTGTTTAGATCTTAGACAGACGGGACCAGCAGGGATTGGGCCGTATGCAAGTTGAGTCCGACGGGGGTGGCAAAACACAAGTAAAAGAAAAAAAAAAACTCACGAGACTAAAAATTACTGATAAAAAAAAAGGGTGACAACCTTTTATATCTAATGTCCGTTACATAAGGAGAAATTGTTCTCATTCCCGACCCGCTCTGTGGACTATGGCACCAAGCTTCTATCATACAACTTAACGATTTCGAATTGTCTACTCTCCAGAATTGTGTATGTCGGAGTGTGGTTTAGTTCGACACTGGGGCTAATTTCTATCAATCATTCGCAGTTGATTCTTCTCTTCGACTTGGGTTGTATTTCTTCACTTCGATCTGGTTGGGTCGAATTCTGTTCTCGGCTGGGCTTGATTTTAACTTCTTCTTCTTCTTCCGTCCAGTAACTCTTCGGCCTTGTCTTCGACTTGGCTGCAACTTCTCCGCGGCTTTCGAGTAATCTTCTTCTTCGTCGACTTAGATAGAACTTCTCTTGTCTTTGACTTGGGCTGGAAGGATTTCTTGTTTTCGACTTGGGCTGGAAGGATTTCTTGTTTTCGACTTGGGCTGGAAGGATTTCTTGTTTTCGACTTGGGCTGGAAGGATTTCTTGTTTTCGACTTGGGCTGGAAGGATTTCTCGTTTTCGACTTGGGCTGGAAGGATTTCTTGTTTTCGACTTGGGCTGGAAGGACCCCCCGCCGCAACCCAGCCGCAACTCTCCGCCGTCCGAGGCGATCTCCTCTCGCTGCCGTCCGGGGCTGAACTCATCTTTCTGTCGATTGGGGTCCTGCTTTTATTGACGCCGCAGCAAACCGGGGTGGGTCTGTCGGCGTCAGGGCTCTCTCGATAATCCCAAAAGTCGCATTAGTTCTGATTTCCCATTATCGCTATTATTTTCACCCCTACTTCCTCACAGTGCCTCTGGGGGGAAGACGCATACCCATCTCTCCCGGTCTCTCGTATGTCAGGTGACCGTTTTCGACCAATGGTTCTTGATCGAGCATTCTCCCTCCTCTTTCCGCATATCACGTGACCGCTTTCGGCCAATGAGACTGTGGTGGGACGCCTCCCGTCTCCAATCGGGCGTGGCTTACATCGTTCTTGTTCTAAAAAAACAAAATCTAATTTGGCCTTTTTCACACGTACGAAAAATGATAATCTTGGCTTTTTCTCACCTGGGTTCTGTCAAAACAGCCTGCCGCTAATTAGATGTGACTTCAGGAAAGAATATTGGCGCTATCTGTGAGCCGAGACAATCGTTTTCTTTCCTTCTTTGTTTTTGGTCAGACCTGATAGTCAAAAATCTTAATTATCTGAATTGAAAATGTCTTCACTTCATCATCGTGGGGTTCCAATTTTTAACAGGTCAGAATCTGTATACAGTTCCACCGGTCACCACCTCAACACAAAAAACACCTTTCCTCCGATTAAAATTTCGTTTTCATTGTTCAAAAAAAATCTTTATTGTTTCAGCCAACCTTAACAAAACTTCCATCCTACGCGGACACGGAATTAGTTCAAGTGCTTGACCTGATAATTTTGACACTTGTTAGGTGCTGGTCGTACGTGTGTGTTTTCGCTTACGACCTGGTCTCGTATTATGTTTCTGTCTTTCCTCTTCCCTTTGTTTTATTTCATTATCTCCAAACACTATTTCTTCAACCAAATATAACAATTTCTATTTCCCTGGATTTCGGTCAGGTAATTTGACCTGATATGTTTTGACACCTGTCTTGTCTTAGTTTTACTTATGACCGGGTTTTGTATCATCTATTCCTCTTTCTCTTTCTTTTTATTATTTTTTTTTTCTTCTTCTTCTCTTTGGATCGCCTAAATACAGTTAGAGAATTATTCTCAAAACTCAATTATTCTTCGTTTCTAAATAACTAACAACTGGTTAATAAACCGAATAAAAATTAAATCATATTTCTATGAATATCTCTTTTTAGTCTTTCTAAAAAATGCAGGGTGCCACAATCCTCCCCTAACCGATTTGTCATTTACCCGTAAATGACACCTAAACCCAATTACATCATTTAACATGCACCATGCATTTGTCTCATGCAATTCTATTCTACTTTCTTACATGCAAGGGTAATGTTCTTTTCACCTTCTTTTGTTCTACATGCAATGTAATGTTCCTTTCATCTTTTTTTTTTTTTTTACATGCAATGTAATGTTCTTTTTCATCTTCTTTTGTTCTACATGCAATGTAATGTTCTTTTTCATCTTCTTTTGTTCTACATGCAATGTAATGTTCTTTTCATCTTCTTTTGTTCTACATGCAAGGGTAATGTTCTTTTTCATCTTCTTTTGTTCTACATGCAAGGGTAATGTTCTTTTTCATCTTTTTTTGTTCTACATGCAAAAGTAATATGTGCGTGTGTCTGTGGGTGCAGATGTGTTTACTATGGTTTGTTCTTCTTGGTCAATGTTTTCCTCTCCGCTGTGGGAGGTTTTTCCGCCGCACGTGGTGGTCTCACGCCAGACTCCTCCGTTGGTCTTTCAGCAATTTCTTCGCCCGTCCTGTCTGAGCGAGGAACACTGCTCGGCATCTCCCTCTCGAGTTGCTGCACGCTCACTAGATTGTCGTTCGCTAATCTCCTCTTGCTCTTAACCTTCCATATTAATACACCCCCGATGGCTATAACTAGGAATGTACCCATTACTATTGACCAACTTATCGCGATCTGCTCATCGTCTTCCCAGGCCACACCTTCGTTTCCCAACGCACTTAACTTGTCTCTCAATTGATCCACATCGATCTTTTCTATTGGCTTCATTAATACTGGCATCTTATTTAAGGTAACATTAGAGAATCTCTTCACTATCGGCTCCCATAATTCTGTACAATTGACTAAGCCTCTACCAATCATCTCTATGATTGAATCTTTCTCTTCATATCTTTCTTCTTCCTGGTAATAGGGGGGTAAGGAAATGGATATTCCAACCGCCGAACATCCCATGGGTAGCGTCACCAGGGATAACGGTGGTCTTATTCTTAATGTCCTTGTGGACTCTCCCCCACATATCCTAGACAAGCTGATATGTCTCTGTGTGGCTACTGCCCACACCCCGTCTGAAACACTGATAGCTTGTGGTAATGCCGTGTTTGTTAATACCTCCACTTGGCAGATTCTTTTGATTCCTTCCCTTTTCCCATCAAACAATTCTAGTATGCACATTCTGCGATTACCAGTTTTATAGATAGGGCTTAACGAGGTACAAGTCCCTAGAGCATCATCTCTACACCTTCCAGCTTCTTCAGCTGATAGCAACATGAATTTCGTTCTCCCCGAATTTAAAGCTATGTAGTCTGCTTCCACCTTGTACCTTGCTATCATTCCTAAACCTTGATCTCTTCTGGGGTAGGGGATGGGTAAGTTTATAACCTGGTATATCTCGAATACACTCTCGCTATCTAACAACGGAACAGATATCACAACCAATAGTCGCCTATTTTCTAACAAGGTCACACATCCTAGTGCATTATAATATTTCCACAATTCTTTGGTGGGGTCCACCGGCAGCCTTAAATGGTGGGGTAACTCGGCCTGTATTCCGAGTAGCGCTTCCCTTAGGTGACCCGGGTTTACTATGCTTGGGAAGAGGTGTCCTAATGACAGCATGTCTAATTGCGCCCTCACGTGTTCCAGCAAGGTCGTCAACGACTGACTCGTTTGTCGTACCTTATTCGTAATTGTCATCAGCTGGAAATATTTTTGCATGAATCCGCTCATTTCCTGTAATTCAATCATTACAGTTTCTGTATTATTAATTACCTCTTGTCTCAACCTCGCCAGGTTGTCTATTAACCAATTGATTCTGGCTCTATTTTTGGACACCTCTAACCTTGTCACATTTAATATTGTCACACTCTCCCTTGCCACCTGGGCAAGCGTCCTCTGGTTTACCTCCACTTCTCCCAGTTTCCTTCTTATGAATTTAACGTCATCTTCAGTCACTGTTCCAAACAGGACACTCAATGCCTTTCCCACAATCGGGACTACGGATCTCCTTTCCCGCGTCTGCAGTAACTCTATTCCCTGCAGGTAGTTTTGCATGTCTTTCCATTGAGCCTCTATCATAGTGGCTTCTGATTCTAGGGAGTGCAATAAACTGAGATACCCTTTTTGCTTGGGATAATCTTGTCCTACTTTCAACCGGGCTGCATCCAGTTGCGTTAGCTCGTTTCCTAACTTATTTAGTAGCGACTCATACGGGTTCAAATCTATCACGAATGTGACCAACCACTTAGACCTGGTTATTATTACTTCGCTCGTTTTTTTAAAAATGGTGTTTCGGCTGCGCTTCCCAGCTTCCGCCATCGTCACCATCAGCGTGGCTACCACCATCATCGTCATAACCAACCCTTTCATCTTGATCATTCCTGAAAGGTAACGAAATTCTTTTGTTGTTATTCTTCACAACTACTTCGTGTCGCTCAACTCATCACTCAATTATTTTATAACTTCTTACTAAGTTCAGCTCTTCTCTCCTCTAACTAACCTCTAGCGGACAGAATGGTCTGGTCAGGTGTGCGTGGCGCCCACTCTAAAGGTTGTACTTCATGACACCACTGGTGATCAATCAGCAATGCCAATGATCTTCTCCCGTCCCTTGTGAGGTGCAGCCCGCGACTCCATCCCCTCCACTCACATCTACCATAGTCAGCCAATAGGATTTTGGATGAGCCAGTGTCGTTATCTGTCGACACTAAATGCTTGTATTCTGCACAGCCCTTTTGTTCTACTGAGATTTGGGGTTCTTCTCCCTCCCTGATCTCATCTTCTGAGGTGATTCCTGTTCAACCTCTAACATTCTTTCTGTGTCTAACTTTCGTCCAGAAGGTTTTTTTTTTGTCCTCTTCTTCATCTCCTGATTCTTCTTTCTGTTTAGAGTCTTCGCCTTGAATGTCCTCAATACCTTTCGACTCTATGTCTAAATTTCTCCTGTTCCTTATCCTTTCCTTGAGCTGGGAAAGGGGTATTCGATCCTCCTCCTCCCACTCGCTGGATCCTTCGTCCTGTTCAGGGTGCCTCTTTTTAGAGCCTTCGACTGCTTGATTGGACCTCCTCGTCTTTTTCTTCCTTTTCTTCGGACATGGGGGTGTGATGGCGATCTCACGGGGTCTTCTCTGTACCGATTCAGTCGACGACTGAACATCGCCAATCCCCGCTGAGGGTTCCAACTCTGTCACTCGGACTGCTTCGTTTATCTGGCCAAGTCGACCTATCTCCGCATCCTCCTTGGAGTCTTCTTCCGTTTCCATTTCTTCCGGTTCAACCAGAGTTACTTTCCTTTTCCTTGTCTTCTTAGGCCTCGGCTCGCTCATTTCCAGGTTAGCTATTTCAGCCTTCTTCAGATCATTGGCATGAACCCTCCTCGCTCGTCCTGCCACTTGATCCCATATTACATATGATACTGGGCCCGTCTGCTCTACTATCCGGTAGTACGGTTCCCATCTTTGGTCCAGCTTTCCCTCTCTCTGGTGGATTTTATAGTAGACAGGGTCTCCAACCTTCAATTCTACTACCTTTCTTTCAGCATTCACCCTCTCATTTCTTTTCTTCTGGGCCCTCTTTATTCTTCTTCTGGCCTGTACAAATATCTTATGTTGCTGTTCCAGCAATAGTTGATGATGATCTTCTCCCATATACCTTCTTCGGGGCTTCAGTAGGTTATCCACAGGCAGGACCACGTCTCTGCCAAACAACAAAAAGTAAGGAGAAAATCTGGAGGTTTCGTTTATCGTAAACCTCACGGCCGCCAGAGCCTGCGTCAAATACAAGTCCCAATTTCCAGTGTTTTCTCTGACCAGCTTGGCCAATACATCTCCCAAGGTTTTATGAAACCTTTCCACTTTAGCATTTCCCTGGGGGTGATATGGGGATGTTTTTATGTGCTCTACATTCAAACCTGTCAAAACTTCTCTCATGATGCTGTTCACATTCTCCGTGCCATTGTCTGTTACCAATTGCACAGGGGCACCATACCTAGGGAAGATTTCACTTATTATCAACCCGGCCACAGTTCTGGCCTTCTTGTCTGGTACTGCAAATGCTTCAGGCCAATTTGTTAGCCAATCGACAAAACTCACTATATAGTTGTTTCCTTGTGCAGTTTCTCCATATGGTCCTGATACATCCATACTCACCTTCTCGAAGGGAAAGTTTGGTACGTCTGTCTCCTCCAAGGGTGCCATCCCCTGCCTTCTGCTCTGCGACTGGCACACTACACAACTCCGAATATAGTTAGTGACCTCTCCGTACAGTTTGGGCCAATAGTACTTTCTTCCTATGAGATCACATGTCCTATCAATTCCCATGTGACCCAACCTCTCGTGGCACTGCTCCAATATCTCTGGTCTTAAACTTTTGGGCACATACAACTTGGGCTTGACTTCTTCATCCCTGCCTGAGAGAAAATACAGCCTTTCCTCTATTATGGCATACTTGGTGGTCTCTCCTGCCTTCACCTTCTCTCTCAGAGCAGCTATTTCACTGTCTGCTTGCTCCTTCTCAATTCCTTCTGTCCAGTAGGGTTTCAATTTCACAGGGGGGTGGTCTCCGGTGTCGATTTTCATTTCGACTGTGTGGGTCTGACCTAGCTCCTTGTCTGACTGGGCCACCACATCTCGATTGTTCCTTAACAGACCCCCCACTCTGGTTCTAAATTGATCCGGTGCTAATATATCCTCATCTAAGATTCCCTCTGTTTGCTCTACTAGCTTCCTTCGTTCCTCCTCGAATCTCACCCGACTCGTAGGGGAAGTGCTCTCCCTATCTTCTCCCCTCTCCTAACCTTTATAGTCTTTTGGGCCTGGTTCACCATCATTATGGGCACCAACTCGGCTGCCTCCACTACCGTTTCGCACAGGGTTACCTCGTTATCTTCTAGGCCCTTTCCTTCTACAGGGACCAACTGCAGGGGTCCTCTCCATACCCTTTTTCCTGACATTAACCTACCCTTTCCCGACACTGCGGTTCTAGGAGGTAACTTTACATCTTCCTCCACCACTATGGTTATCTCTTCCTCTGGTGGGCATCCCAATGGCGTTCTCTCGCCGTTCACCACCAACACAGTAGGATTAAACTCAATCTGGGCCCTCTGGCTCCGGAGCCAATCTTCTCCCAAGATTGCCTCCGTACACAGGTCGGGGGTTACGTAAAAATTTTGGGTGCTTTTTACTTTCCCAATCCTCACCGGGAGCCTCACCATCCCTTTTATCTTCAGGGGGGCTCCATCTGCTTGCGTGATCTCTATGTCCGCTTCCCGTAACCTTCTCTTCCGTTTCACCCGCCTGTATGTTTCCTCTCTCATCAATGACACAGATGCTCCTGTGTCCACCAGAGCCCTCATCTCCCTACCCCCTATCTCTGCTCTACAGGATAGTTCTTTCTCTTGCGTTAGCGAAGAGAACACTTGAGCTTTCTTCTTCCTGGGTCTCCACCCTTGGGTCAACCCAGCCATGGGTGCCGGTAGTAATAAATCACCTTCATTTTTCTCATGAGGTGGAGTTCTGCGCCCCCTGCACCTGGGCGACCCCGGCCGGACCTCTCCCGGTCTCCCGCGTTCGTTTCTAAGGATACAGTTTCTCTTCAGGTGTCCTGGCCTCCTGCAAAACCAGCACCTTCTTGTTGGACAGCTTGCCGCAAAGTGGCCCGCCCGACCACATGTCCAACATTTTGCTCTTTTCCTTTTCAACTGGGTTGGCCTTGTGTCTATTCCCGGGGGAACCCGTCCTCTATTCAAGCGGTTCGCCCGTCCACTGGTCCAAGTTTTTATTTCTCTTCTTTTTAACTGGGCCACCCTCCCTCTTAATTCCGGGGTGGCCCGCTGGCTTTTCCCTGGGCCGGTCTCTTGGGCTCAGCCTTCTTTGTTAATATCGGTGGGGCACCCTTCCTCAGCCCGCACCACTTGGCCAGGTGTCCTTTCTTACCACACCTGGTGCATCTGTCCTGATCGAAGTCTGGGGGTAACCCCCACTTCGTCGGACATTCCGCCGCCCTGTGGTCCTCGTGCCCACAGGTCCAGCAGACCAGCCCGTATCGACCCGGCGTGGGCTTATAAAAGCCATGCCTGGTCGACCATGCTTTTCTATTGGGGTCCTCCTCCCATGATTCTGCCCGATTCACCTCATCCTTAACCCTCTGATTCCACGCGGGGGGTCTTCCGCCTACCCCCCTCTTTCCAGCCTCCTGACTTGGCATCTGCTTCTTCCCACACCTCTTCACTTTATCCCACACGCCCTGGCTCTCCCTGGCCAGCTCCACCGCTGCCGACAGTCTGAGCGGTCCTTCCTTCAGTACGTCGTGACGAACACGCTCGTCGCTCAGCGCCTCTATATACAGGTCCGCCAGTTGGGCCTGCATAACTGCATTATCGCTGACCACTTCGGGGAATGCCAACGATGATAGCTTCCCCGCTCGGGTCCCTAATTCTCCCGGGGTTTCATCCCGTAGCTGTGTCAGTTTTAAAAGGGCCCTCATGGCCTCTATGGCCGTACCTTCGTCGGCGAACTCTTTGGTTAGCAGTCTTTTTATCTCTTCCCAAGACAAGCAGGGTTGATTTTCCAAGAGCCCCCTCACGAACTCAGACGCTTTTCCCTTTGTGGCATCGTATGCCAAATACAGGGTTTCTTGGTCCGAAAGCCCGTAGATGATTCGGCTCTTCTCAAGGATTGCCAGCCAGTTTTTAAACTCCTTCCCGCTGCCATCAAATACTGGGACCCTCAGTCCACCTAACAGCTTCCTTAAATCCACTGACAACCCCCGCCTTACTTCCTCTTCACCCCCCACTGCTCTATCCGAATCATAGTCCGACATGTCTACAGAGAAAGACAATCTATGCAGCAACAATCGAGGTTGGGAAATAAAATAAGGTGTCCTACCTTGCAGACGATTCTGTTCTTGTTCCTTTCGGTCCCGGTCGTTTTGAGTTCTATTTGAATTTTCAGCAACGGCGGTCGATCGATGTGACGTGACGCGGCTGTCTCAGGGTTGATCCTGGTCACTGGCACCAATTGTGACGGGTACACACCTGGCCCAGGGTCGAATCCTTTGGTTACGGCGCCAACTGTGACGTCGCTCCTCCTGGTCGCTCCTCCTGGTTCCAAGCGTGCCGCTCCAACCTCTTGGTTAGATGATCACCAGCCTCGCCTTTCCCAACCCGCTTCCAATACCTGGTTGCTAAAGCAACTGTACTGATCTCCGGTCTGTCTACCCACGCTGTGTTTAGATCTTAGACAGACGGGACCAGCAGGGATTGGGCCGTATGCAAGTTGAGTCCGACGGGGGTGGCAAAACACAAGTAAAAGAAAAAAAAAACTCACGAGACTAAAAATTACTGATAAAAAAAAAGGGTGACAACCTTTTATATCTAATGTCCGTTACATAAGGAGAAATTGTTCTCATTCCCGACCCGCTCTGTGGACTATGGCACCAAGCTTCTATCTTAACGATTTCGAATTGTCTACTCTCCAGAATTGTGTATGTCGGAGTGTGGTTTAGTTCGACACTGGGGCTAATTTCTATCAATCATTCGCAGTTGATTCTTCTCTTCGACTTGGGTTGTATTTCTTCACTTCGATCTGGTTGGGTCGAATTCTGTTCTCGGCTGGGCTTGATTTTAACTTCTTCTTCTTCTTCCGTCCAGTAACTCTTCGGCCTTGTCTTCGACTTGGCTGCAACTTCTCCGCGGCTTTCGAGTAATCTTCTTCTTCGTCGACTTAGATAGAACTTCTCTTGTCTTTGACTTGGGCTGGAAGGATTTCTTGTTTTCGACTTGAGCTGGAAGGATTTCTTGTTTTCGACTTGGGCTGGAAGGATTTCTTGTTTTCGACTTGGGCTGGAAGGATTTCTCGTTTTCGACTTGGGCTGGAAGGATTTCTTGTTTTCGACTTGGGCTGGAATGACCCCCCGCCGCAACCCAGCCGCAACTCTCCGCCGTCCGAGGCGATCTCCTCTCGCTGCCGTCCGGGGCTGAACTCATCTTTCTGTCGATTGGGGTCCTGCTTTTATTGACGCCGCAGCAAACCGGGGTGGGTCTGTCGGCGTCAGGGCTCTCTCGATAATCCCAAAAGTCGCATTAGTTCTGATTTCCCATTATCGCTATTATTTTCACCCCTACTTCCTCACAGTGCCTCTGGGGGGGAAGACGCATACCCATCTCTCCCGGTCTCTCGTATGTCAGGTGACCGTTTTCGACCAATGGTTCTTGATCGAGCATTCTCCCTCCTCTTTCCGCATATCACGTGACCGCTTTCGGCCAATGAGACTGTGGTGGGACGCCTCCCGTCTCCAATCGGGCGTGGCTTACATCGTTCTTGTTCTAAAAAAAACAAAATCTAATTTGGCCTTTTTCACACGTACGAAAAATGATAATCTTGGCTTTTTCTCACCTGGGTTCTGTCAAAACAGCCTGCCGCTAATTAGATGTGACTTCAGGAAAGAATATTGGCGCTATCTGTGAGCCGAGACAATCGTTTTCTTTCCTTCTTTGTTTTTGGTCAGACCTGATAGTCAAAAATCTTAATTATCTGAATTGAAAATGTCTTCACTTCATCATCGTGGGGTTCCAATTTTTAACAGGTCAGAATCTGTATACAGTTCCACCGGTCACCACCTCAACACAAAAAACACCTTTCCTCCGATTAAAATTTCGTTTTCATTGTTCAAAAAAAATCTTTATTGTTTCAGCCAACCTTAACAAAACTTCCATCCTACGCGGACACGGAATTAGTTCAAGTGCTTGACCTGATAATTTTGACACTTGTTAGGTGCTGGTCGTACGTGTGTGTTTTCGCTTACGACCTGGTCTCGTATTATGTTTCTGTCTTTCCTCTTCCCTTTGTTTTATTTCATTATCTCCAAACACTATTTCTTCAACCAAATATAACAATTTCTATTTCCCTGGATTTCGGTCAGGTAATTTGACCTGATATATTTTGACACCTGTCTTGTCTTAGTTTTACTTATGACCGGGTTTTGTATCATCTATTCCTCTTTCTCTTTCTTTTTATTATTTTTTTTTTCTTCTTCTTCTCTTTGGATCGCCTAAATACAGTTAGAGAATTATTCTCAAAACTCAATTATTCTTCGTTTCTAAATAACTAACAACTGGTTAATAAACCGAATAAAAATTAAATCATATTTCTATGAATATCTCTTTTTAGTCTTTCGAAAAAATGCAGGGTGCCACAGGGCCTAGGTAGGGAAAGGTTTATATGCTCATCCGAACAATAGCCATTGAATAAATTTATAGTAAAGTTTGTCTATCAGAAAGAGAACTTTGAAATTTCTAGGACGTATAATGGGAAATGAAGGCTTGGGAAATTTAACACTCACAGGAACATCGAAATTTCTTGTTTGATCTTTAACTTTGACGGAAATGTAGGTGTTTATTTGTTATTTTGAAATATTTAAAAAAAAAATCTTCTTTATTCGTTCCATTCGAGTGTTACAAACTTGAGTCCACCCGTTAAAATCATACGTTTTGAATCTTTAAACCAACTCACCTAGATATATACCTACCTATTCCAATCTTTATATCTCTTTCCTTTTTTTATGATTTTCGGTTCCAAAGAGAGCTTTACTTTATTTCCAAGAAGTTTACCACGTTTTATTGATTGAAAGAAAAAAGAGAACTTTCTTTGTCAGTAAGAATCACCAAACTTGAAGAACCGAGACTCGACGATCGACGATTTATACTGGCATCAATCCCTAAAACAGTATGGAATCTGTATAACTCTCCTTATCCAATAGCCGTGCGATGATTGATACATCGGAACAAGCCGGGTTCGAACCGAGCAGTTGCATGTAGACAGAAAGTGAGATCTTGACCTTCCTAACATATCACGAGAAACTCTTACCACTTTCTCTGTAAACTTCTACCTCGAATGCCTCTTTGGGACTTGTATTCAGTGAACATTATATATATACGTATGAAGAAATATAGTCTTAAGTTATGCTATATTTATGAGATAAAGTGCTCAATATCAGAGATAGACCGTATGTAAATATAAAAGTGGACATTGACGTCAACACTCAGAGGCAACAGGCTGTTTCATGCTGTACGCAATTGTCAGCTGATCGTATATATATATATATATATATATATATATATATATATATATATATATATATTCACTTTCATCTACCGGCCTGAATATTCGATATATCTTATTAAAAATAGGGCAAAATGAGAGTTATACCCCTTGATTTTTTTATACTTTTGAATCCAAGTTTAAATTCAAATAATTTAAATTTTATATTTTTATTAATTTATTTACTTTTTTATTTCTTAGCCTTTTGAACTTATGAATTTAAATGATATAAATTATTATTAATTAATTCTAATAATTTAGGCAGCAATAATTAAATAAACAAATTTTAACAAAAAAAATTTGAATCATCCACAGGAGGACACGAATTAACGGCCAGATTTTATTTTGTTCCATGAAGACTGCAGCAGCAGTATTAAACTCCGAGTCGTGCTATCGGCGTTGGCTATTATGTATATTCACTAAGATATATATATATATATATATATATATATATATATATATATATATATATATATATATATATTCACTAATATATACTTATAGCTCTGTCTCATAACATTGAGTACTGTTAGCACCTATGGAAATATATATTTATGCGTACCTACATTTTCGTGCGCGTATGTATATTTTTTATCCTGCAAATACATATATATATATATATATATATATATATATAAGTAATGAAAAATCTTTGTAATCCGTATAGATAATCCCAAGGAGGGTGAAATCCGGAGAGCTCAATGTTAAATCAGAGCGATTAATTTAATTTAATGAAAACAGAAAACTTTCATGGTCCATGGTTATAATTTATTTCCCCAGAGAATTTCTTTTTCCCTGGATCATTAGACCTCACTTCCAAGGGTGAAAAAATGAATTTAAATTTATATATAATTTTTACACTTTTGAGGGGTAGTATTAAGTTGATGTGAGGTGATAATGGAGAGTGGTGAGAGATGGTATGACAGACATGGTCGAAATTAGAGAGGGAAGGGAGAGATAGGAATTCTTTTAAATTTTTTTTTTATTATAGTACTTAATAGTGAGGAAGTGTTGTAAGGATCAGTCATTGACCTATTTAATAGATCAACTCACCGGAAACGATATATAGAGAGAAAAAGATAGAAGTAAATGTAAGAAATAAGAGAGGGAAGGAATGAGAGGGGGATATCAATTTTTGAGTGGGAAATTAAGAGAATTAACTTATGTTGGCATATAGCGGCTAATCTAGAAAATACACAGATTTATATATTTTTTAATTTTTTTTTATATTTTTCGGTTAACGTTTGATAGTAATTTAAGTGTCTAAATTCTCCACAAAATAAACTAGGAATTTAATATAAACTGAATATTATATCAATAAACTAAAATAAAAAATAAAAAATTACTAATATTAATATTTTTAATATTGTAAATAACGGTTAAGGAGTAATATTTCTTAATTAGAATCTAAGTCTTCAGATCTAATTTGAAACTATTTCAAGATGAAATAAGATTTGACGGTAATAACAAAAAATTTATATAACGCTTTATATATATTTATATAACACTTTATATGTATGCACAAACATACACGCATATATATACATATATATGCATGCATACATACGTCATACATATATTCATACACACCACATACATATTTATATAAATATATATCTACATATACCCGTATATATATACAAATACATATACAGCCACATACACATGTTTCGATACACGACACATATATATACATACATAACCTTACATATATACACAGACATATATATATACATACACACACGCATCCATATATATATACACATATACACAAATATACATGCAAATATATACACATATACACATGTATGCACATATACACACACATATACATACATATACGTACTCGCCTACACACGCACATACATGCATACGCCCATGCGCATGCATACAAGCATCCTCACATCTAAATACAAGCCAAATGCTAACTAGTTACAAAAAGAGAATTCTACCTGTAATTGCACTGTAAGAACTGAATGTCCAGTAGGAGTTTCATGACAGAAAACATGGTATATGGAGCCACACTGTCCCCCAAGGAAAGTGTAAAACAAAAAAGATCTATATAGAAATATCTGCTGGGAATTGAAAACAGCGCTTCTACAACCATCGCCATTCCTTCAGAAATGAATCCCAAAGACACCAAACAGCCCTACTGAAATACTATTGGGACCTGGTGCAAAACGACTTCACCCCACAGGTAAAATGAAGAGTCATCTCTAGAGCTCGAACTTCAAAAAACTTCAGAGACAGATGTGACCTCTGCATTAAAGAGACGCTTTTGAACTCTATCAAGACTGGAAAGTGGGGTCTCCTTCCTAAATATAGCAACAATACTCCATTTTCGGCCTGATCCAGCTCTTATAAAGGTAGAGGATAGCACGAGAGGCCATGTACTTACTGGAGCGATGCAGGGAGCAAATCATTTTACCTGCATCTTTAGCGATGGGTCGTATATAATAGTTTCACTTGAGACCGGGTGTCAGTCTGAGGCCAATATTCTCTCAAGGCACGGTGCCTCCTCGAGTGCGCATTCGTTCATCGTGACTGGCGGTAGTTCGGGGTCTAATCGGCGATGATGGAATTAATTTTATATGCTCATCCACAAAATATTTAATATCTAAATAAACAACTAAACTAATTGAGTTCTTTTTTTCCAGATTTTCAGATAAGTCCTTTAGCCATCTTGGCACTATTTGTCTTAAGAATCACCGAAACAACCCTTTGGGTTATTCAGCTAGAAAGAGAACAGGTTCAAATAGTTTTGTGTCAGCCCCACTGTCTTCTCAACTGAGCAGTGGTGAGAGGAAAAAGATCATTCAAGCCTTCAGTAATGGTACCAACATTCATATTCTGGCTTCCATCTTCAAAGTCTATTCAAGAACCATCAGGACAACGGTGAATAAGGTTAAAAAAATGAGGGATCAGTAGAGAAGAAAAACTGGATCAGGAAGTCACAACAGGAAGAGGGATCATCATTTCAACTTAGACCTAAAGCGATCAACTCAATTCATAAGACGTTCGGTACGTGAGAGAGTAGTTTCACATCCAAAGAACAGTGAAAAAAAAGGGAAAACGAAATCGTACGTGAAAGTCATGAGGCACCTTGTTGCCCCAGGACAAAAAATTCGAATAGGGCGAAGATCCTCTTGAATAAATTGAAAAATGATCCTGGAATCATATATATATATATATATATATATGTGTGTGTGTGTGTGTGTGTGTGTGTGTGCAAATATATAGAAAAATAGGAAAGAACACGTTAGCTAAATAATCCGAAGTTCTTTAGTATTTTTGTTTTTATTTTTTAAAAAACAGTGCTCAATACAAAAGTAGAGCCTAAATTATAATATTATATATATAGTCATCCACAGACAGACTGTTTCGCTGTATCACAGCTCATCAGTGTGGCTAGACATCCGGTTTCCTCTAGCTAGGATGGACACCCGACTAAATTGGCGTCTGTCGAAATTCTACCCCTAAGCCGTTGGCGCACAGCAGGAATGACGGTGAATTTAAGTGTATTTATATTTAGATAAATACACAGAGACTGAGAGAACTCGATTCGATTTACCGAAGAGTCTTGGATTATTAGCCGTAAAAGTCACTGTTTACAAAGCCACACTTCCTCCCCAGAGAGCTCAACTGATCCTTAGCTATGATTAATGATGAACATGTCATTTTCGTTACACTCTTATTGCTCAAAGTAGAGTCCAAGAGTGTTAGATAATTTTGCTGTTACACCCGGTATAAGTACTAGTAATACGCGTGGAAGCTTCACTGTTTAACCCATTCAATTTTCTTGAGTCGTAATTCTTAAGTTCTGGTTTCTACAAGCTACTTACGAGTTCTGTGAATGCCCTCGAAAATTCACCTATTACACCGTTACATCTTTGGCCTTCAAAACTTTAACAAAACATTACAATAGCAATCATATTTGACAATAGCAATCATATTTGACAATAGCAATCATAAGTTTGAATGTAGGTCATTATTTAACGAAGTAAACAGGTTCCGAAAGAAAAGATTTCAAATTGATAAGTGTTTCCATTTCATTCAAGCAGACATTAAACAGACGAGAACGTTATCGCTCTCTCCATCTTCTGCCTTCTACTAGCTTTCTACGGAAAACAGTAGCGTCTTTGTTATGTTCTTTCTGTCTTTCCTCGTGACTAAAACAGTCCATTATTTATGAGATACTGACAGGGCGTTTCTTTCATTCTTTCTTTCATTTTCTCCTGAAACCAAGTAGCGTTTCTAATATGTCCTTTCCGTCTTTCCATGCAATCAAAGCGGAATAATCTATTATTTATGCAGTATTACCAGGGTGTGTCTTTTTTTCCTCCTTTTCTACCTTCCTTGTTTTATTCTTTTATTTTCTCCTGAAATCAAATAGCGTCTTTGATATGTCCTTTCCGTCTTTCCCCGCGATTAAAACAGTCTTTTATTTATGAGGTATTGACAAGGCGTTTTTTCTTTCTTTCTTTCCTTTTCTTCTGAAACCAAGTAGCGTCTCTGTTATGTCTTTTCTGTCTTTTCACACGATCAAAACGGAATAATCCACTATTTATGCAGTTTTGGATGACTGTGTCTTTCTTTTTTTTTTCTTCTTTCTTTCTTTTTTTCTTTCTTTCTTTCTTTCATTCATTTTCCCCTGAAACCAAGTAACGCCTCCAAGATGTCTTTTCCATCTTTCCCGCGATACAAAAATCCATTATTTATGAAATATTGCTAGGGCCTTTCTTTCTCATTTTTTTTTTAATTCACTCTTCCTTTCTTTCCTTCTTTCTTTCTTTTATTTTCTCTTGAACCTATGTGGCGTCTCTGAGGTGTCTTTTCCGTCTTTCTTCCCGGTCAAAACAGTCTATTATTTATGAGGCATTAGAAGGAGTTTTATTTCCTTCTTTCGTTCCGTCTTTCTTTTTCGATTGAAACCAAACAGCGTCTCTGATATGTCTTTTCTGTCTTTCCTCGCGATCAAAGTCTATTGCTTATGGGGTATTGACAATGCCTTTCTTTCTTTCTTTTTATTTATTTATTTTTCTCCAGACACCAAGTGTTATATCTTTTTCATCCTTTCCACGCCATCAAAACAGTCCATTATTTCCTCATTTCCTTCATTTTTTTTTTTTTTTTTTTTAAGCGTTTCACCCCAAGCAAGGCGGGAAGCCACTTGGACGCAAGGGGTTACAGAAGATTTGGAGCAAGATCAGATAGGAGTGGTAGAGGAAAGGATGAGGAGAAGGATAGTGAATAGATCAAGGCAACTGGAGATGTCGACTGACATTACATTTGAATAGTTGGAGATTATAGTTCTCAGGGAAACTGATATAGGGAAGGGAGTTCCACAGGCGAGAAGTGCGAGACATGAAGCTATTGGAGACGGATACATTTAATAGTTTCGACAGTGAAAGGGTGAGAGCGGGATGCCAACCTCGTAGGGCGCTTGAATTCATGAAGTCTGGGAACCAGCGAATGCAGCTCCTCGGAGCAATTACCATGAAAATATTTGTAAAAAAGACAGAGAGAGGCGACGGCACGTCTGTGAGAGAGCGACTGCAGACGAGATGCCAGAACAGGTCTAATTATATTCACCTCTGGAGCCTATCAAGAACCCGAGGCAAACAGAAGGGGCTCCAGACCATATATGGCTGCAATACACCATGCAAGGGCGAATTGTTGATTTGTAGATCAACAATCCGCCCTTTTTCAGCTGAAACCAATTAGCGTCTCTGATATGTCTTTTCCATCGTTTCTAAGCGATCAAAATGGAGTAGCCCATTACTTACTAGGTATTGGCAGGGTGTAGATATACGAGCTAATAAAGCAACTAACGCAGGAACAATTTATTATAAGATGTTTCAAACTAAAATATTCGGAGATGGTCTCCTCAGTTGCTTCAAATCTTGAAAAAATATTTTTGTTTAATTTCCTTTTCTCTTTGACCTTAACTAGCGAGAGAGAGAGGAATGAATATTATTAAATAATGAATTCTAAAGACACTCGCTTTTTCTTTTCTGTTCTTGTACAAAACTATTCTTCAAGCCTTACTGAAACTTAACAATTACTCTTATTGAAAACACAAGTACCTTCACTAAAAGCGTGTGCTCCTTTCTTTCAAAGAGATAAGTAGCTTTATTCAAACATAATTGCTTCTATTCAAATCCTAATTACTTTCATTCGAGTTTATAAATGAAAATACAATGAGAAAAATGAATTTACTTGAAATTGAAAAAAAAAAAATATTGGTTCGTAAAAGCTCAGAAAATCGTTTTGTCCGATATATTTACTTTTCCCCTCACCAACGCAACTGGGAAGAATTTAGCTCCTGTGTAATCTTTTTCTATGTGTCGTGTCCTGTCAGGAAGTGCTCGATCGTGACTCTCCACAACTTCCTGTTCTTTGTAGCTCTCTGCATAGTTTGTCTTCTCGCGATCTTTCGTACTCCTTGTTCCGCAAACCATTACAGAAGGTCATTAGGTAGATATATTTACCGGGCCTCCCCACCAAGGCTGGATGTGACACACGGTCATTTTAACACGAGTGCCATACACATACGTATGTATATGGGACAAGGACAAAAAATGTTTTGTTTTTATGGGGGGGTTGGGGGGTGGCCCAGCCCACGCGATCACTGTATTACACCGACCCCACCCCTCTTACTGCAATGATGAAGGCGCTAGGGTTAGAGGGTTGGAATCACCGGTGCTGAGTAACTTCTGCATTCTAAAATGAGGAGAAACATATCTCCGCTTACTGCACAAGAGCAATAAACACGCCTCAGTAAGGCCTAGTGTTGGATATCGGTTAAGGAAGACCTTTGGGCTGACTTCCGCTGCATCAGAGAGTGAGTGAAAATCGGACTTGGTGATAGCATAAACAGAAAACGGCTAAAATAAACAGGAAGCACAGGTATCATTGAATAAATAAAAGGCGCAAAGGTGTCCTGAACGGAATAAAATGCATTCTTGTGTGGGGGCATGACGGAAGAGGCGTGACCACACAAAGTTGCGTGGGCACATGCCCGGAAGAGGCATGGCCACAAGAAGTTGTATAGACGACATACCGGAAGTAAGCATGACCACGTGAAGTTGCGTGGTTGTGCAAATGTTATAAAAACGGTCCAACTCTTGGCCTGGGAGAGAGGCTGTCTAGAGTTTCACCGAAGATTTTGTCTCTGTCAGTTCCTGTGTGCACAATCCCAACCTCTGTGATTCTCCCTCACTCTACCCACTTGCCGCTACTCGAACAATAAAGCTATTTATATATTTTATATATTACGAAATGGTCAGAGTTCGACAATTTTTTAAGACATTTTTATGTTTATACATTCTTTTTTATAGATACAAATATTTAAGTAAATGCTCTGTTTATAATAAACAGTATTAACAAAATTTACCAGCCTGAATGTCCGAGAAATTGTCATAGAAAATATGCATCCTATGACAGGAATCGAACCTGCATCCGTCATATAGCCTGACGGGCTTTTAGCGATTGAGCCACAGAAGAGCGTTTCGGTTAGCAAGATCGATTTTACTGTTTTTAAACTTCAATCTTCCATGAATCTCTCACGTACATTCATATCTGCTCATGGCGTATCAAATGTAAACATATGACGTAACACATTATGAAATGAACAAAGTCCGACAATTATTTTAAGACATTTTTTATGTTTATACGTTCTTTTTTATAGATACCAATATTTAAGTAAATGCTTTGTTTATAATAAATTTAATTATAAATATAATAATGTTTATTATAAACAGAGCATTTTATCTATAAACAAGAATCTATAAACATAAAAATACCTTAAAATATTTTTATATATAAACTGCTCGGTCTTACATTGACTGCTGACCAGAGATGGAACAAATACATTGAGTCAATAGCTTCGTCCACCGCAAGGAAAGTTAGCGCCCTGTGCCGCGCCAGAAAATTTTTTTCCCCGGAATCGATCCTTCAAATCAACAAATCAACCATTCGCCCTTGCATGGAGTATTGCTGCCACATATGGCCTGGAGACCCTTCTGTTTGCCTCAGGGTTCTTGATAAGATCCAGAGGCGGATATGCAATATAATTGGCCCTGATCTGGCATCTCGTCTACAGTCGCTCTCTCACAGACGTGCCGTCGACTCTCTCAGTCTTTTTTTTACAAATACTTTCATGGTAATTGCTCCGATGAGCTACTTTCTCTGGTTCCCAGACTCCATGAATTCAAGCGCCCTACGAGGCTGGCATCCCGCTCACACCCTTTCACTGTTGAAACTGTTAAATATAGCCGTCTCTTCTACTCCAATAGCTTCATATCTCGCACCTCTCGCCTGTGGAACTCCCTTCCCTTTTCTTGTTTCCCCTGATAGCTATCATCTCCAACTATTCTAATGTAATGTCAATCGACATCTCCAGTTACATTGATCTATCCACTATCCTTATCCCCATCCCCATCCCCATCCTCTATCATTCCTATCTGTTCTCGCTCCAAATCCTCTGTAATCCCTTGCGTGCTTCCCGCCTTGCTTGGGGTGAAATGCTTAAAAAAAAAGTGTTCGTCGCCTTATTTGAGTCCAACAGCAATATACAATGTATCCCGGATATAAGAGAGTTGTCAAGTCCGGATAATAAGTCTCTTATATCCGGGTTTCTCTTATATCAGGGTTTGGTCTATTTTGTTTACATTAACACAGGCTCTAATTTGAGACCAGAGAAAATATCTCTTACGTCCGGGTTTCTCTTATATCCGGGTCTCTTATATCCGGGTTACACTGTACAACACTAGGGATTCGCTTTTTTTTTCTTTCTTTTTTTTTCTCTCTTGTCTTCAGTGTTGTGCCCTATCATTGTCAAGTGTCCACAAACCTACCAATGGCTGATCGAAGGTCGGGCTACAAAGAAATATAGTCAATTTTTTACTAATCTATTAGGTTGGTGCCAAAATAATGTCGTTTTCTCACATATGTGAGAAAACGACATTATTTTTGCACCAACCTAATAAAACTAAGTACATCTGTGAAGCTTTTCCAAATTCTTCCTCCTGCTCCTCCCCGTTTCTTCCTTTTTCCCTCTCTCATTTTTCCACTTCCATTTTTTTTTCTCTTCCCACTTCTCTTTTACGTTTAGTTTATTGTCTTTTTTTTTCGGTTCGTCCTTCTTCATCGCCTCTCTTTTCCCACTCATGCTCTTTCAGTCACATCACTCTTTTTATTCTTTATCTATCCCTTCTTTTTCATTCTTTTTTCTTCCCCTTCCGCCAATCATTTTTTCCTATTAGTTCACACCCATCACCACCACCACACCATTTCTTTTAATTATTTTTTTATTCCGTTCCTATTCCTCCTTATACTTTTTCCTTTTTTTATCATTTTTCTTCCTCTCCTCTCATCAGCACCTCATTTTCTTCTTCTTCGCCTTCTATGAAGCTTTTTTTTCTTTCTTTTTATACGTTAAACGATCTTCCCCCGCCATTTTGTTTTCTTGAATGAGTTCTTTCTTGTCTTTTTTTATTCCGTCCACCATATTTATTTTCAACTCTATCACTCTCTCCTCCTTTCTTCTTCTTTCTTTCTTTCTTTCTTTTCTTGAGTTTAATTCTTTTTATCCTTCCTTATCACTTCATATCTTTCCGCTTTTTTTTTCGTTTCCTCTGTTTTATTTTTCCTCTTTGCTTTTTCTTCTCTTTTTCACTTCTCTTTTTCACGTCTGTAACTTTCTAGTGCTTTTCTTTTTTCTTTTCTTTTGTTTTTTTTCTTTCCTTTTTTTCTTTTCGTTTTTCTTCTCTTTTTTTCCTGCTCGTTTCATTCTTTCTTCCTGCACGTTTTATTTTTGCTCCTCTTCCTTTCTTTCTCTCTATCTCTCTCTCTTTTCACTTTCTTCTTTCTTTCTTTCTTGTAAATATTTATTTTTATTACTCTTTCATATTGCCTCCTTTTTCATCTTCTATTGTTTGATTTTCCTTCCTTTTTTCACTTCATCGTTTCTTTTTCATTTCTCTTTCTTCCTATATTATTATTATTATCATTATTATTGTTGTTTCATTATTATTATTATTATTATTATTATTATTATTATTATTTTCACCTTCAACAAATATGGCCTTATCAGCTTATTACTTAATGTACAGAAGCTCAACAACATTATCTTACGCAGCGAAAATCTTAACGAAGCAGTATTTTAATTTGCTAATCTATTGGCATTGTTTTATTTTTTTTCTCTTCTCTAGAATTTTTCTCAGGGTTATCTCCAGTGTCATAGAATCTTAATTATACCACGAAAGTTTAAAAATGAAATAAATCGACAGAAATGACCAGATTAATGGTTCAGAAAAATCTTTCTTGAGGGTTTATGCTACATAAGAATTTCGTTAAAAAATATCAAATCAAAAATCAAAGGAAATAAATGGCCGTTTGTTCGAAATAAGATCTTATACAGGGTCTACTGCTAAGAAAGTTACTTCACTGTGTCATGATAGACAGTTTTTCACGACAGAATCTATCTTACATATTTATATAGTTATTCGTCCAGGATTTGATTATTGCTGATTCCCTTGCTATATATTAAGAGATTCTTAACAAAAATCCATTGAATCAGCTACTTTATTGGTTCTGACATGGCATCTCGGCTTCAGTTACTTTCCCACCTCCGTAAAGTTGCTTCCACGTGCTTTTAAAAAAAAATACCTTCATGTTAATTGTTCGGAAGAGCTCTTTCCTATGGTACTATATTTGTAAATACACACTGGGGATTAGATTTTAAATTTTTGTTATATTCCCCACCCTCTACAGACAAGAATAGTACATATGGGGACTAAAAAGGACTTCATAGAGACATCGTGGTATTATGGTGAATGTTCTAAGAATGTTAAGTAAGAATGCGTTGTTTTGCTTATAAGGAATATTATGGTATGTTTGAGTCAAAGATTGTGGGTAGCTAAGTCTAATGTGAAGACAGAAGAAGACCATCTTTTTCCCCCATTCCCCATTCTGGCCTTGTGCCACATTTTTGTACATAATGCAGAATAAATATCGCTCTACGCTATGAGACCTAGACTTTATCAATTTAAAAGCGCAGTACTAAATTAGCAACAAGGTCTCATCAATTTACAGTTGAAATGGATAGATGCAACCGCAAGTTCTATGCTAACAGTTTCTTTTCTCGCACTTTTCGCTTGTGAAACTCTCTTCTGGCTCTATGTTTTCCAAACCAACTTTGAACTTCAACATTTTAAATGCAATGTTAATCTTTATCTAGTGTCTTCCAGAATACTCTTCTACTGTTCTCCCTCCTTCATAAGGTTTCTGTTTTCTAATTCTTTCACACTCAGTAACACTTTGCGTCTTAGTGGCTTTACTGCCTTGTGTGGGGTGATTTCGATTAAAAAATAAATAACTAAATAAAAAATGACTCAAAACAAACCTTCAAAAGAAATCTATATTCTCAATGCAGACCTTTCAACAATCTATAACTGATTGAGATTATCCAGCTGAGAAAAATCTATAATCTTGATGTATATATTTCAGCAATAATATTAAGCTACACCGTTCTGCAAATTAATTGAAACAGCCGCTTTAGTTTCTTTTTTTCACCATAAGGTCAGTTTTACACCCACTGAAGTGACATAGTGTAATCGATTTCTATTTTTTTCCTCAGGTTAGGTCATTTGCAGTGGTGTGCAGTAATATGAATCTATTTTCGTGGTGTATGATGAAATTTGTTTTGCCTTAAAAAATATTTCGTCATCCATGATTGAATCAGATTTTTATTACGTCCAGATACTATTGTCTCGACTGTCGATTAGTTGTCCTACGGTCATTCTCTGCGATGGAAAGAGTCCGAAAATTGTAACACTGAACGAACATACTGGCAAGCCTCACCAGAGAGTAAATCAAAATACGATAGACTGATCCGGAAACTCTCCTGATTTTAATCCAATCGAGTATCTGTGGTCAATCTGCAAGAAACGACTTCGTGGAATAGACATACGAAATACTAACATGTTCACTGAGTTATGTTTCATTGGAAAAATACCAAAAAAGTAAATAACGGAATTATTCGTTTTGTTTCAATTAATTTGCATGACGATGTATAACATCGAAAAATATATAATCTCCAAATACGAGGGTGGGCTGAAAAGTTCATAGGCTGACCATGAAGGAGTGATGCTAGAGCTGTGAAATCTTGTATTGATTAATTTCAACTCTTCTTATTAATAACTGCATTGTTTCTTTCTGTGTAAAATGACATCTGGCTGTTCAAAGACTTCATATGTAACTAGTAGGCTTCAATATTCATTCTCACTTAAGGCATTTATATGTATTTATTTATATCTGTGTATGTATACATGTGTAAGGGAATACATTTTGCATTGTTTAAGAGACAAAATAACTAAGAATAAAAAAGATTTAAAAAAAAACAAAAAACAAAAATAGGCAAGGAAAAATAAATTTCTATCATTTAAGGGTGATATAGTTATCTAATTCAACCCTCTCCCCCCATACATACATATGGGGAGGGTGCTGAAATGTTCTTGGTCTGACCCATTTCCCAAGCATCAGAATTTTGTTTGGAAAGGCTTCTTGGCAGGGCCAAAACCTTTTCAGCACTGCCCACATGTATATTGTTAGATATTTTAAGGCTGTATTCTTAAGTCATAAAAATAAAGAGTTATTTTGTATGGTTATAAAAATAAATTTAAGAAATAATTTTTTTTACATTCTATATGAGGGTGGGCTGAAAATTTCATAGGCTGACTATGAAGGAGTGATGCTAGAGCTGTGAAATTTTGTATGCATTAATTTCAACTCTTCTTATTAATAACTGCATTGTTTCTTTCTGTGTAAAATGACATGACTGTTCAAAGAAGACTTCATAGGTAACTAGTAGCAACTTCTCTTGAAAATGGACAAAATTTGACATTGTGGTGCTATCAAGTACCTGCAAAAAAAGCGTTTTGCCCCCAAGGACATTCATGCTGGACATGGTTGCTACATTAGGAGATGACACTCCAGCTTTTTCAACAGTGCAAAAGTGAGCAGCTGAATTTAGGAAGAGAAAGGAGAGTCTTGAAGATGATCCAAGGTCTGGATGTCCTGTAAACTGTCACCACCAAGGAAAACATTGATCGTGTTCCCTATATGTTGATGAATGACGGGTAGCTGAGTATGAGCGTTGTTTGTTTCTGATTTTGTCGACTGCACAGTGCAGTAGGGTCAGTTGGGCACCGTCTGGGGAAAAAAAAGAGCAACGTGGCGCAATTCACTCCGCCAGAAATCTGGAAACGACATAATATACTGCTTGTCATTCACATCATCGGAAGCTTCAATATTAACATTTTCAGGTTGTTTGGGTGTCAATCTGAGGACACTGCAGAGGATTCAGAGGATTAGACGAGTCTAATGGTGATTACAAAGGTACGTCACTTCGAAAAACTCACTCTGATCGTTCTAAGAAAAGAACTCCTGAATTTGTTTGTAAAGGTCTGAGACTCAAAACAGAGGCCGACATCAAGTGCCCCGAGGAGTTAGTGCTGACCTGGATCAAACGGGTGTCTACTAGAAGAGCCTATGTCTGGCAACAGGACTCCATGTCATACAAGCAGGAGAACCCAGTTATGGCTGTCAGACAATTTCTGTGACCACACCACTCCTTACAATTGGCCAGCTAACACCCTTCCCCAGATTATGTGTGGGGCGCAGTTGAGTAAGAGACCAACAAATCTCCTTGTAACACCAAAGATGAACTGAAGCTAAGGATTATGGCAGCATTCAATAAATTAAACAAGGAGACCGTCCAGAAGAGTTGTAGGATATTCCGAAACCGTCTGGAGGCCGTAGTTAAAGCCAATGGCAATTTTATTGAATAAATTTACTCTTTCGTATTTCAAGATATTTTTCTGAATATATCTGTTTAAATGAGAGATCAGTGTTGTTTTCATTTTTGCGTCATTTAGACAACAATTTATCCATCGCTCGCTGTATATGTTTGTAATTTTGTGTATGTGTGTATTTATCCATATGTGTTCGTCGATGGGTAGGTTGCTCTAAAAGTAATACCTCTTATGTTTGCCATTAACGTTAAAGGCGAATGATGATACTGTACGAGTACTGCAGATTTAAACAATCAACCAATAACCATTTAATTTTTCCGTTCCTTTCCTAGACGTTTATACTAATTAATACTACTACTACTATTGCTAATACTATTAATAATAATATTAACTAGTTTTAACCAGTGAAAATTTCATAGTTTTTCTATTTTAAATTTCATTTAAATCTTAATTTGTCAGATAATCAAATAAACGTATGCCGAGTTCTACGAGAATAAAATATCCGTAGAAATTTCCGCATTGCATCGTTAAACATTTAGTTTTGTTTGGTTTGTTTAACGGCATATCAACCTCAATGGAGGAAAGCCGAGAAGATTTTTATTGCTAGTATTTTTCTTTCAAAAATATACTGTTGGTATTTTTTTCAAAATGTATGGTGGTATTAAAACCTATTTTTACACTTTCATAGTGTTTTGACACCAGTTTGGGAGTTAACTATTTGCCCATAGCTGGGACCATAACAGGTGCTACCAATCTGGGTCAGTAAGGACCTGGAAACATCAGAAATTAAGAGGTGGTTCTATGCCCCTGATCAGAAGGCTTGCTGTTGGATGTTGTTTATCGCCATACCCTGGACGCGGATGTAGTTTATTATCTTACCCGGGACGCAGATGTAGTATATCGTCATACCCAGGACGCGGATGTAGTTTATCGTCTTACCCAGGACGCGGATGCAGATTTTCGTCTTACCTAGGACGCGGATGTAGTTTATCGTCTTACTTAGGACGCGGTTGTAGTTTATCGTCTTACCCGGGACGCGGATGTTGTTTATCGTCTTATCCGGGACGCGAGTGTAGTTTATCGTCTTAACTAGGACGCAGATGTTGTTTATTGCCTTACCCGGGACGCGGATGTAGTATATCGTTATACCCAGGACGCGGATGTAGTTTATCGTCTTACCCAGGATGCGGATGTAGTCTATCGTCTTACCCGGGACGCGGATGTAGTTTATCGTCTTATCCGGGACGCGGATGTTGTTTATTCTTCTTACTCTGGACGCGGATGTAGTTTATCGTCTTATCCGGGATGCGGATATAGTTTATCGTTTTACCCAGGACGCGGATGTAGTTTATCGTCTTACCCAGGACGGGTTAAATATTTGAGCTTAATATCTTTAACAAAATATTGCAATAACAATCCTAATTTTATTATTTTTCTTATTATAAGTAGTAAGGATAAATGAAAAGAAATTAAAATTGACAATTTTTTACATTTCACCGAAACAGCCGTTAATCAATATTATCTTCTCTTCTTGCTTTCTTTCATTTTCTCGTCAAGTAGTGTATTTGATATTTCTTTTGTCTTCCCACGTGATCAAAACGGAAGAGTTAATTATTGATAAGATATTAGCAGGAGACATTAAAAACATCTTTCTTTCTCTCTTTTTTTCACTGAAACCAAGTAGCAACAGTTTTATGCCTTTTCCGACATTACACGCTATCGAAATGGAATAATCCGTTATTTATGATGTATTCGCAAGGCGTAACCGTCGTGCGAACAGACGAAGGAAGTGATAAGCACAATAATGATAATAATAATAATAATAATAATAATAATAATAATAATAATAATAATAATAATAAAACTGAAAGATGAGTCAAAAGGCTTAATTATTGCAGCTCAGAACCAAAGCCTCGCAACCAGATCGTATAATGGTCATATAATGAAGGATGGAACTAACCCAAAATGCAGGATCTGCAGAAAATCTGATGAAATTGTCGACCATATTATCTCAGCATGTCGAGAACTGGCAAAAAATGAATATACCCACAGACAAAACAAGGTAGCGACATATGTGCACTGGAAGATATGCAAGAAATACAAAATCGAAACCACTGAGAGATGGCATGAGCACCAACCAGACACAATTACCCAAAATAACGATGTAACTATCCTCAGGGACATGCCAATTCAAACTGAGAGCGATATAAAAGCCATCAGACCTGATATTATCATAAAAGACAAGAAATTCAGGAATCTTATGCTTTTTGACCTAGCAGTACCATCTGAGAGAAACACCTCCATGAAATTAATCGAGAAATTGTCCAAATACAAGGACCGGGAGATCGAGACTAACATGATGTAGGGAATGAAGACTGAGACTGTACCAATAGTAATCGGAGCACCGGGCCTCGTGAGAAAAGGAATGGACAATTTTACTAACAGTCTCCCAGGTGGCATCAACATACAAGTTACCCAGAAGATCGCCCAACTAGGAACATCCCATATACTAAGGAAGGTGCTACCAATTAAATGACAATTCTCCTATAGGACCTAAGGACCACAGTTTGAACCCGGCTCTATAGGATACAAAGCAGGAAACAAAACACACATAAATAATAATAATAATAATAATAATAATAATAATAATAATAATAATGATAATAATAATACTAATAACAAAAAGAAGAAGAAGAAAAAGAAGGCAAAGAAGAAGAAGAAGGCGAAGAAGATGACAAAGAAGAAGAAGGCGAAGAAAAAGAAGAAGAAGACGAAGAAGAAGAAGACAAATAAGGCGAAGAAAAAGAAGGCGAAGAAGAAGGCGAAGAAGATGACAAAGAAGAAGGCGAAGAAAAAGAAGAAGGCGAAGAAGAAGACGAAGAAAAGAAGACAAAGAAGAAGAAGACAAAAAAGAAAAAGAAGAACCACATACATATACATAAGTAATAATAAACACATTAAAATTAATTAACATACCCCTTTTTTATTGAATTGGTTGACATCATTAATTGGAAACATGTTTTTGATGAGTAGTAGCCAGGCTATTGATATTGAGCTGGAAATTGGCGAACATTTGTTTTAAGTCAGCACAGTTTAATTATCGACCCTCGTTACCACCCACAGGCATTTATTAACCCCCTTTTAATCCCTCAGTCATTTGTCGATCCCAAGGTTTAGACCCGTCACTAACCGCCCTCCACCCAGAGGTTGATATCGACCACTTTAGTCACCCCTACTCTAAAACATTATGAATGACAGCAATGGGGAAAGTGGGTCATCCGGGGTTGTAAACAAGAGTCATCTTGTTTATCTATAGGCGGAACATCAGTTCTTGAAACAGACAGAGGTCCCGAAGATGAAGCCTTAATCACTATTTATGGCTTAACATCATCTGGGAATTACGGTAGGCTGGCGTTATCTTTAAAATGTAATTGGCCATTAACAGAAACCTTTCCTTACCAAGCAAAGAACAAACGACATTTTTTTAAAAGGAACAAAACAACAGACAAAATGTTTTTTGTTTTGTTTCTTGTTTTGTGTTTTGTTTTTTTTTGATAATCATTTTTGCCTAAGCAAAAAACAAGAATAAGACGGACAAAGAAAACGTCGCTGGAAAAAAAAAAAGGACAATAAAAGCAGAAATACGATCAACGTCAATTGTCCTCTTCTGCGACAGAATAAAAAGACGATTGACGTCGCATTTAAATATTTATCGATCATACAGCATGCAACAATTAAGAAGTTTGACGTGGTGTAATGGTTAGCAAGTTTGACGTGCCAGAGTAGTGAGTTCGATCCTCACTGGATGCCACGCAATTTCGTCCTTGTTTCAGATCTAAGTTACACGAAGAAAATCATTCAGGCACCTCGACGTGCTGTAATAATTAGCAAGCTTGCCGCACTAGATCAGTTAACGATTGAATAGTGATTTCGATCCTCAAGCTTGCCTCGGTAGATCAGTCATGGAATGAATAGTGAGTTCAATCCTCAAGCTTGCTACGCTAGATCAGTTAACGATTGAATAGTGAGTTCGATCCTCAAGCTTGTCTCACTAGTTCAGTTAATGATTGAATAGTGAGTTCGATCCACAAGCTTACCTCGCTAGATCAGTTAATGATTGAATAGTGTGTTCAATCCTCAAGCTTGTTTCGCTAGATCAGTCATCGATTGAATAGTGAGTTCAATCCTCAAGCTTGCTTCGCTAGATCAGTTAACGATTGAATAGTGAGTTCGATCCTAAAGCTTGCCTCGCTAGATCAGTTAACGATCGAATAGGGAGTTCGATCCTAAAGCTTGCCTCGCTAGATCAGTTAATGATTGAATAGTCAGTTCGATCCTCAAGCTTGCCTCGGTAGATAAGCCATAGAATGAATAGTGAGTTCGATCCACAAGCATGTTTCGCTAAATCAGTTAATGATTGAATAGTGAGTTCGATTCACAAGCTTGCCTCGCTAGATCAGTTAATGATTGAATAGTGAGTTCGATGCACAAGCTTGCCTCGCAGGCACAGTTATCGATTGAATCGTGAGTTCGATCCTCAAGCTTGTCTCGCTAGACCAGTTATCGATTGAATAGTGAGTTCGATCCTCAAGCTTACGTCATCATTTAACGATTGAATAGTGAGTTCGATCCTCAAGCTTGCCTCGCTAGACCAATTAACGATTGAATAGTGAGTTCGATCCAGAAGCTTGCCTCGCAGGCACAGTTATCGATTGAATAGTGTTCGATCCTCAAGTCTGCCTCGCTAGATCAGTTAACGATTTAATAGTGAGTTCCATCCTCAAGCTTGCGTCATCAATTTACGATTGAATAGTGAGTTCGATCCTCAAGCTTGCCTCGCTAGACCAGTTATCGATTGAATAGTGAGTTCCACCCTTAAGCTTGCCTCGCTAGACCAGTTATCGATTGAATAGTGAGTTCGATCCTCAAGCTTACGTCATCAGTTAACGATTGAATAGTGAGTTCCATACTCAAGCTTGCCTCGCTAGACCAGTTAACGATTGAATAGTGAGTTCCATACTCAAGATTGCCTCGCTAGACCAGTTAACGATTGAATTGTGAGTTCGATCTTCAAGCTTGCGTAGATAGATCAATTAACGATCTAATAGTGAGTTGTAGGCTCTGTTTGTTTGTTACCAAATTCTTCCTAGGGCTTTGGAGATAGACCTCAATAACCATATATATTGTGAAGCTACATTACACAGGATACTTGGATAATTATATTTCATTTTGATCAAAGGGAGTCCCCAGGGCGACACAAACCCCCTAGTGATTTTTCCCTTTAATATATTAGGTTGGTGCAAAAAATAATGACGTACTAATGTCGTTTTTTGACCTATTTTTAACGTCAAAAAACGACATTATTACGTCATTATTTTTGCACCAACCTAATAAATTAAATTTACATTTGAACAAGGGAATCACTCCTAGGGTACTTGGATAAGTATATTTCATTTTGATCAAAAGAGTTCCAGGGAATGGAGCACATCCTCATACACACACACATACTGAATGTTTTTCCCCTTTGATTTAAATTAAATTTAAATTTGAATACGGGAATGATTCCTATCCAAAATATAGTAGAAAACCAGAAGATGGAGGTCACATCGGCAAGATCAAAATAAGACAATATGGACGTCAAGTTGAGCAGGAAATCACCAATCTGTGAGTAGAGTTTTACAATACATATTTATTGCGACAATTCAATTGCCATATCAATGTTGAAATCTGTTCATCAATTCATTCAATCAAGTATTGCATTAAATACATGTGAAAGGGCACACACGATGGATTTTTTCCCTTCCATTTAAATTAAATTTAAATTTGAACATGGAATGGCTCCTCTTCAAAATATAGAAGGAGAAAGTCAGAAGATGGAGTCACATACACAAGATCATTGAGTAATATTGAAATCTGTCTATATTTCTGAGATGAGGTATTATGTACACTATTTACATTATTCGGACTAATGTCCTCATCTTTGTTGCCATATTTATTACAACGTTTCGGCCCTTCAGTATCTGTCTATATTTCTGAGATAAGGTATTACGTACACTATTTACATTATTTGGACTATTGTCCTCATCTTTGTCGCCATACTTATTACAATGTTTCGGCCCTTCAGTATCTGTCTGTATTTCTGAGAGGAGGTATTATGTACACTATTTACATTATTCGGACTATTGTCCTCATCTTTGTTGCCATATTTATTACAACGTTCCGGCCTTTCAGTATCTGTCTATATTTCTGAGATGAAGTCTTATGTACACTATTTACATTATTCGGACTATTGTCCTCATCTTTGTCGCCATATTTATTACAACGTTTCGGCCGTTGTACGCTCCGGCCTTCTTCAGGTGGTTGGGATGTCGAACTGAACCCTTTATTTCGCTCACTGGGGTCGACTGTTCTAGTTCGGCGCGCCATGTTTAATGGATGCCAGTTATCAGTTATCTCCTGTTAATTCCCCTCTCCAAGTTCTCCACTGACTTAACCAGATATTGAACTCGAAGACACATGGCAGAGTGGATAAAGGCGTTAGTCAGATCCAGTGACAAGACCCAAAGAGTGTAGCGAATTAGACTCGATATAGAGACACTATATCGAGCCTAATTCGTTAACATTACGTCACCGAAGCCCGTTTGTGCAGTTGGTGTGACGTTTGTCTGATAACGTAACTGTTCGGGTTTCAATTCTCGGTAGTGGATGCGCACTGCTGATGAGTCCCAAATATAGAAGGAAACGACCGTCCAGTTGTTTCTGCACTCTGTTGAGGTTTCTTCTAGACTCGATGAATTACTTAATTATGCGTATATTATGTATAAAATAAATGCGAATGTCACTGTCACATTTTTCAATTAAAGGGACACAACTCTAATTTTCAATAGTTCATTTTGCAGAAATTTTGGATTCCAAAATTTTCATTACTGACATTATTTTTTGCGACTAATTTTTTGTAGGATAATAATTTTTATAACTTGGTAATAAATTTTGGAATAATTGAAATTAATTTCCAAAGTCTCCCATGAAAGAAAAATAATTGTTTGGACAGAAAGTAAGGACCTACACACATCAAATTGTCTTTAAGCGGCGGCGTAAGAATTACCGTGGAATTTTTAAAAGGTAAACTTAAGTATTAATGCAATACTTAATACTCAATTTAGAGTTCTTCTGTAGTTTATTTGTTGCCTATCGTATACGGCAACAGTATGCCTCGTAAAAAGAAATCTTCGCCAACAGAGGAGCAGATTGCAATCAAAAGAGCCAAGAAAATCCCGTGTAATCGAAAACACAGATGAAACGGCAGGTAGTAGATCTTCTATTGCTGAGAATATGCAAAGACTTAGGGACTCTCAAAGTTCAGAACAAGCCGAAGATTCAATTAAGAGTCCTCCGCTTGAGCTAGCTTAAATGCCGCGCCAATATGGCAGCTTTTAAAGCTAGTAGATATTTATATTGAGGAAATTGTAAGGCAAAATAGAAAAAGTTTATTTATGACGTATTTCATCCGTTAGGACTTCCTCGAAGTGGGTTTCTTCAGTCCAGACGGATGAAACACCTCACAAATAAACATTTTTCATTTTGTCTTACAATTTCCTCAATATTGTTCTTGATATATAAAAGTATATATAGGTATCTCATATCATACCATATATATATATATATATATATATATATATATATATATATATATATATATATATATATATATAATGAGGAATCAGGATTTCATCGGATTAAATTTATTCGGATGAAGTTTTGAAGGAGGAAACGCGTCACAGGTAAACTTTTTCCACTTAGTCATACATTTTCCATAATATTGTTCTTGAAATATTAAAAAAGATACATTCTTATATATATATAAATATATATGTGTGTGTGTGTGTGAAAAGACAACTGGAAAACTATACTTAGTTTAGCCGACGCGTTTCGTCACTCGAATTTTATCATGTTCTAAACGCGTCGGCTAAACTAAGTATAGTTTTACAATTGTTTTTTTATTCATTTTGTCTCTTCTACATATATACTCCATCTGAGAATATATATATATATATATATATATATATATATATATATATATATATATGTATGTTTAAATTGTGTTTATTTAGACAGCATTTTTTCATTGATGCATGTTTCATTAAATAATCTGTGAGAATATATATATATATATATATGTGTGTGTGTGTGTGTGTGCGTGCGTGCGCGTGCGTGCGCGTATGTTTCATTAAAAACGACAGACAAGATACTACGTTTAAGCTTTTTATTTAATTTTTCTTGTGTTCAAACAAGAGCTTTCTTTTCTGGACAAAGGGTGTGTAAGAATTGTCCAAATATTTTATATTTCCGAGCCCTTTTGGCTATACATTTAGCCATTATCAAGGATGATTCGATCTTTCAGCTTAATTGAGTGTGTGCGTTCTGTGTATGTCTTAGTGTGTGGTAGGGATGTTTTTAATTTCCGAATACGGTTAGCACATTGTGGCTTTGTTCGTAGTTAATATTGTTAAGATTTGGCTTTTTCTTTTTTGTTATTAAAGCTTCCATTATTTTATTATTTTTAATGAAACATGCATAAAGGAAGGATTGCTGCCTAAATATATTAGGTTGGTGCAAAAATAATGTCGTTTTCTCACACTTTTTGGGTCCTGTCACTGGATCTAACTAATGCCTTTATCCACTGTGTCATGTGTCCTTGAGAGCATCTGTGTATGAATTTCTGGGTATTATAAACCTAATGTCTTCAGTAACTTATTTTTTTACCATTGCTCATATTGCAATTGTTGCTGTTATCATTTTCTGTTTTTACCAGAGCTCATATTGCAATTTTTGTTGTTATTGTCGCTTTTTCTCTGGGACCCTTTATTACTGGTTCCCATATTGTATTCATTTCTATGCTTGGTTAGGCTCAGGAGATTTTTGTGGCCTAACATATGTGCTGATTCCTTAAGTTTACGAATTTTCAAGTGGTGTTCATTGTCTATAATCTCAACCTGATCCCTCACAAGCAGTAATAAGGAGTGTAATAAATATGGCGACAAAAATGAGGAAAATAGTCCGAATAATGTAAATAGTGTAAACATGTATATGCCCAAAAGCTGAGTATCATCTACCATGTATTCAATTGTGAAAGAAGAATAACATATTTCATATTTTTATTATTTGAAACCCCCAAGAAAATTAAATTTCGACATTAAATGAGCCATAAAGGATTTGGTATGCCATTAAAAAGACAAATCAAATCAGTTCTTATTATGTCTATCAGAATTTCCATCTCCCTTTTGGATCCTAACCAAAACACCTTTTCATTCCAATTTTTCCCTACAGCTTCCTAATTGCTCACATATTTCGTCCATGGTATTCTCGGCATTCTTCTGTAGAATGACATTTCCGTTCCGTCAATTTTCCTCTTCATCCGTGAGGAGACTGTCGAGCCGCCACCGCCGTATAGGAGGATAGATATTATATAAAAATTTAACACTCTTTCCTTAGTTTCTGACGAAAACTTCCTGTGTCACATCCAGTAACCTCTTCTGTCTTAGTGGATTTACTGCCTTGTATGGGGTGAAATGATTGAAATAAACGGATAAATATATATAAATAAAGTGCAGTGTACGTGTGTCCGTCCGTCCGTCCGCTTTTCAATCTCGGCGGATTATAAACAATCTAATATAACATGTAGTAACAACTTTACTAACATTAAGTCTAACTTTAATTTCGCTTTTCATCGCAATTGCAATTGATATCATCTAATTAAATCGTAATTAAAACTTAAGTGGGACACGGTACGTTGCTCATATGTTGTTTTTTTTTTCTTTTTTTAGCACGCATACTATGACGTATTTGAAATGTTACATAATGTATTTTAATAATTTATTTTCCCTAATGCATTTTAAGAGTGACTTTATGTGAAGGCATCATTTTAAAAGAAAATAAAAATTAATGTAAACAAACTACGGAGATCTGTTGCGTATACGAAGAAAGATTATGCCGAATTAAGATGTTGAATAAAGATAAAATAATTTTATTATTTCTAAATTTTTATAACTTTTACGTACTTAGGACGCTGAAGGTAAAAGGCCGAAGACACACAAGCTCTCCGTAGAACCTAGCCTAATGCCCGCCTGAATGGGGGTTTCTTGGCTAGTAAATAAATAAAATTATCCAGGTGCAAACACGCGGTCTTTAGAGACTGACGGATGTCATACACGGGGTACAGATTTGAAATGAGCTTTCTTGTTCGTAATTTGGTCATCGGCAGTTTCCACTTTCTTTGCTTAAACTTTGGAAGCTTATTTCAATACATTCTTCGAATTTCGTTGCCACATATTACATTCTTTTTTTAAAACACTTTCGTAGACAGTTAAACTTCTCCAGTTGTTCAATTTTGACATCTCTAATTCGTCGATCGTATCTTCTGATTTTTTTTTTTTTCGCTTTTGACAATCATACATTCTGTCTTGTCTTACACCCCTAAAGCGAAAGATATTACAGCATCTTATTTAAAAAAAAAAAAAAAAAAGGTCTAACAGAAGATAAATTCTTGAACAAATCTTCGACTCCATTTATGTGTGATCCCTCCCTCCACCCCTTCACAAAAAAAATTACGAAACATCAAAGAAAATACAATAGCAAGATTACATCGCATAGACCTAATAATCACGCTAGTTAACTTATCAAGTCGAACAATAACGAAAAGTTTTAATCGCTGGAAGATATCAAACGTGATATTTTCGCTGACATTTAGTGTCGACTAATTCGCCAAAATAAAGTCAAATAAAAAAGAAAAGTTAACGAAAAAGTGACACAGAGAAAAAAAAAATTCCGAACAGCCGACATCGGAAAGAGCGAACGAATGCTTTCAAATGAAATTATTAACAAGCAAAATAGGTATAATGTCGTGTAAAATAGGCCCGCTTCTATTCATTTAAAAATCTGTTTGCCACTAACCAAATTATGAATAATAAAATCTCGTTTCAAATCGCGTGTGTGACATCTGTCGGTCTCCACAGACCCCACGGATTTGCACCCGGAGAATTTTATTTATTTTTTTAAATTCATTTTAATTATTTCACCCAATGCAAGGCAGTAAATCAAGGAGTTACTGGATGTGAAAGAATAAGAAAAAAAAAGAGAGAAACATGATGAAGGAGCAAGTACAATAGAAGACTAAGGAAGAAGACTAAGGAAGAAGACAAAGGTTGACATTGCATTTAAATTCTTGAAGGTCACAGTTGGCTGGAAAGCACGGGCTGGAAATGAGTTGCAAAAAGCGAGAATTGTAAAAAATTAAAAAGAAACTGTTAACATAGAACTTACGGTTACATTTAACCAAACTGTAAATTGATGAGACCTTACCGCCCATCTAGTACTGCGCTTAAATTCATAATGTCTAGGTACCATATCAAAGAGTCCATTCGAACAATTTCCATGAAAATTATTTACATTATCCAGACTATTGTCCAGACTATTGTCCACATCGTTTTATCACAACGGTTCGGCAGTTGTACACTCCGGCGTTCTTCAGGTGGTTAGAATGTCGAATGTTATTCCGCTCACTGGGGTAGACTGTGCCATATCTAATGGATGTCAGTTATCTCCTGTTAATTCCCCTCTCTAAGTTCTCCACCGCTTTGACCAGGTATTGAACTCACACTCTTTCCTGGCATTGGATCTAACTAACGTCTTTATCCACTGTGCCATGTGTCCTTGAGAACATCCGTGTATGAATTTCTGGGTATTATAAACCTAATGTTTTCAGCAAAAATTTATTACCAGTGCTCATATTGCAATTTTTACTGTTATCATTTCATTTTTTTACCAGAGTTCATATTGCAATTTTTGTTGGTATTATCGCTGGGTTGCCAGAGAAAAGCTATAATAACAATAAAAATTGCAATATGAGCTCTAGAATAGTCTACCCCAGTGAGCGAAATAACATTGGACATTCCAACCACCTGAAGAACGCCAGAGCATACAACGGCCGAGACGTTGTGATAAACATGGCGACAAAGATGAGGAGAATAGTCCGCATAATATAAATAGTGTACATAATACCTCATCTCTGAAATATAGACAGATACCATGAAAATATTTATAGAAAAATCACAGCGAAGCTAAATTACAGCAGTAGAAAAGTGACTGAAGACGAGATGCCAGGTCAGGACCAATAATATTGCTGATACTTCTTTGGATTTTATCAAGAAACTCTAAATATATAGGAGGCGCAAAGGACCATATGTGTCAGCAATATTTAAATCATGGATGAATAGTAGACTTATAATTATATAAGATAAATTCTGGGGAGAAAAATTGTTTAGCACAACAAAAAGAACGGTTTTCATCTGTCTTAATTTTAAACTTAGGTAGCCACAAACACTGACCCAAACATACCATAATATTCCTGTTGTGGCCTTGTTAGGGCCGGAAATAAAGACACAAAGAGAGGAATTGAGTTAAACAAATAGATTAATAGAAACAGTAATACAAGCATAGACAAACGAGAGTGTTACAGCAAGAATGTTCGGTCCAACTGTCAGAGCTGACTGCTGAAAATTTCACTTTCCAAAAGGCAGTACCTGTTCCTATTTATAGCTGATAGAGCCCATGCGTGCATGGATAAATTGCCATAACAATTCCCAACACCAAACAACGCATTCTTACTTACCTTTTTTACTACATCCACCATAATACCGCATTGTCTCTATGAAAGTCCTAACTAGTCCTTATATATACAATTGATTGTCGGTGGAGGGGAATAAAACAAAATTTAAAAACTAGCCCCAATGAGTATTTACCATAATAAAGAGCTTATCCGAACAATTACCATGAAAGTATTTATAAAAAAGGCACAGAGATGCCAGTTCAGGACCAATAATATTGCGGATTCTTCTTTGGATTTTATCTAGAATCTCTAAATATATAGGAGGCGCAACAGACCTTATGTAGCAGCAATATTTAAAGCATAGTAGAATAGTAGACTTATAATTATATAAGATAAATTCTGGAGGGGAGTGGCTGTCTAAAACGACACAGTGAACCAACATTCTTAGCAGCAGACCTAGTAATGGATTCAATATAATCTTTCTACTTCATATCAGGCGAGAATGTTAGCTCGAGAAAGCGCAGGGTGCCACTCTCCTTTCAGGGGCTCGGGGAATTTTTTTTCCTAGCCCGGGTGTATGCGCTCGGGCTCCCCACATTAAACCGACCTTGTGTGACAACACGACTCCAAGGACGGCTGAGTAAATACCTAATTACTAGAAAGTAGAGCTGCGTCTTTTTAATCTCAGAATTCGTGGGAGAATTAAGCTCAAATTTCACATTTATTCATATAAATTCCATAATAAAGGTTTTACTTAATTAGCTATTATGTTTCTCTAACTCTTCAAATGTTGAATGTATAACTAATTCTAATTTCTATTTTCCCGTCTTTACACTATATTAATTTTATCTTATTAAATATCCCCTGTTCTGTCAACCATGACGTAAAAATAATTGTTTGTACAGAAGATAAGAATCTATGTATACCAGATCTACTTTAAATTAAGTGGCAGCAAAAGAATTATCGTTGAACTTTTAAAAGGTAAGCTTAAACATTAATTCCAGATTTAAATAAAGCGATCAATTTTGAATTCTTCTGTAGTTTGTTGATGCCTATTGCATCTAGTTCTCCCTAGCTATTGTTATGATGACCAAACCAAGAGTCCTCCACAAGAATTAGCTTAAATGACGCCCAATTGGGTGGCTTTTCAGCTACTTTAAAATTTTAACCAGCTTAAAATTTTAAGCTAGCTGCAATTTTGGATACAAAAAAAAAATAAGTGTTGCTCCCCTTGAACTATGAAAGCAATGATAATGGATAGTATAATATATTAAAATATATTTTTTAACTTCGCATAATCTGGCAACTGAATCTGAGCTCAACGAAAATCGTTCCCTGCACCTAACTTTTCTGAGGCTTTTGAATGGGCTATGAGTCATTGAAATCGGGCCAGTGAGAGTGGAGGAGTTGCTTGGACACACAAACACACATACAATATACTTTATATATAGGATTAATCACTCAGTTCTTTCTCACCAAGCAGAAAGCACCTATTTACTTCGACTGTCTCTCTTGTTATTTGAGCAACACAAGCTGCAAATCACCTCAAGTGAGTAAACGAACTTTTATTAATGCTTTGTGTCGGGACATTTTATCCTTGAATGAACGCTGGACGGAATGATCCAATAAATAACTTTTTGGATGCTAATTATGAGTGTCAAATATCGTGATTCCCCATGTATAATACTCATTTTTTCTAAAAAAAAATAATAAGCAAAATCAGGGGTGGGTATTATGCACAGATACAAAAAATCTTTTAAAAAATTCCCGTTTCATAGGTCGATTTCAGTTGCGAAATGACTACTAACCACAAATATACGACAATTTGACATTAACATTCGGCGAGTGCGACCCCATAAGAATGTCAAATACAATCGTATCTACCTGACAATACTTACAAATGCAAAATAAAATAAGAATGATCATAAAACTAATTTAGAATAATATTATTCTATTTTTAAAATCATTTTTTTAAATAAGAGTAGGGAACGGTGGAAGTAATGAAATTAGAGAGGTATAATTTATAGCGTTTGATTACCAAACAAGGGGTGCGTATTATGCATGAGTAGAAGCATATTCTCACACTTTCAACACAAATTTAGGTGTGCGTATTATGGATGAAGGCGTATTATACAGAGGGGATTATGGTATCTTACATTAAAAATTTTTATTATATCTTAATATATTTACTTTTCAAATAAACTAATTTCACTCTTGTACAGCAGGATCATGTTTGGATATTGTCTGATAAATCAGCGCCTGAATTCTGCTAATTATTCTGTTCAAAACGATTTTTTTTTTATCAGAGTGGGAAACGCTGGCCGTAATGAAATTAGAGAGGTACAATTTACAGGGTTTGATTACCAAACAAAAGGGTGCGCGTTATGCATGAGTAGAAGCATTTTTCCCACACTTTCAGTACAATTTTAGGGGTGCATATTATGGATGAGCGCATTTTATATATGGGGAATTACGGTAGATCATGATCACGGTGCCATTGATAAAGGGGAGTTATTTGTTGAGAGAAAAGCAATTCGGCATTTTATTGCTGCTATTAAAGACGTAATATAGACGTAGAAAGTAGCACCCCTCTTGAACTTTTGCAGTTTATTCAAAAGTATAACTTTGGAAACTCGGTTTCAGAAATACCAATAATACTTGAAATAGCAGTTAAAACTGCATATATATATATATATATATATATATATATATATATATGCAAGTTTCATTAAATATGACAGAGACTATGATCTTATAATTTTTTCTTTTCAATAGATAAATTATATAAAAACTGTCCAAATGTTATATTTTATAATATTATTATTTTTATATATCCGAGCGCTTTCGGCTATTCATGATAGGAATTAATTATATTAACTGTTAACTAGAAATAGATTGCTGTATGTATGTATATAATGTTACATTTTCAAAACACGGTCAAGATATTGCGTCCATGATCATAGTTGATATTACTGAGTGTTGTTTTTTTTTTATTAATATGGCATCCATTATTTTAGGGGTTTTTTTGTTTTGTTTCGTTTTGTTTTTTTGCATGTAGACGATGCTATTATATTTTTATTATCAACAAGTATGTTGCGAATATGGTCCGGTTTAAATGAGATGTAATTGAGCTATGGTCAGAAAGATGTAGCGTGAGTCTTCTTGTTAAATATAGCATTAATATTTTCTATAAAAGTCAGATGAATGATAATTGCAAACAAGATGAACCAGACTTAAGTACATTAGTAAAAAATGCACAACACCTGTTGACAAGACAAAAAATATTAGACTAATTATTTATTATAAAAATCAAAAATAATAATTCACCTCTTAGATCAAAATTAAATATTTACGTATATACGAATATAAATGCCCATTAAGGAATTGTGTTCCTGATCAATTAAAATTCGTAAACAATTATATAGGCCACACTACAACGTGTGTGACAAACCTCTTTAAGATACAACTGTTCAAATCTTAATCTAACAAATTGACGATTTTGCTGCTACACAATTTCGACAATTTTGCTGTTACGCCGTTTATATATATATATATATATGTGTGTGTGTGTGTTATTCCTGGATCGTTTTCCAACTTCACCCTTTTTTCTATCCTGAAGTAACAATGTGCCTCATACGTTTCACGCACGATTTCATTTTCAAGTCTTTTTTCACTGTTATTTGGACTGTCATAGGCAAACGTCTTGTGGATTGAGTTGGATCTTTTCTAATTGATCTCTTTAGCTCTAAGTTGAAATGATGATGATCTCTCTTCCTGTTGTGACCTCCTGATCCAGTTTTCCTCTCTACTGTTCCCTCTTTTTAAACTTATTCACCGTTTCGCTTGATGGTTCTTGAATGGATTTTGAAAACCGAAGCCAGGGTATGAATGTTGGTACCATTACTGAAGGGCTGAATTGTCTTTTTCTAACTCTGCTCAGACATGATGAAGATGACACAAAACGGTTTTAACCTTTTCTCTTTCTGGCTGAATAACTCAAAGGGTTTTTTAGTGATTCTTACGACAGATGGTGTCAAGATGGCTAAACGTCTTATCTGAAAACCTGGAAAAAAGAATCTCAATTAGTTTAGTGGTTTTTTAGATTTTAAACATTTTGTTGAATATACAATTATGCAGTAACACGATTTGAACAATTTTGCTGTTACACCCGATATATATATATATATATATATATATATATATATATATATATATATATATATTAAGCGTTTCACCCCAAGCAAGGCGAGAAGCCAGGAGGACGCAAGGGGTTACAGAAAATTTGAAAATTTCAGATAGGAGTGATAGAAGAAAGGATGAGGAGAAGGGTAGTGGATAGATCAAGGAAACTGGAGATGTCGATTGACATTACATTTGAATAGCTGGAGATTATAACTCTCAGGGAAACTGGAGTAGGGAAGGGAGTTCCACAGGCGAAAGGTGCGAGTCATGAAGCTATTGGAGTAGAAGAGACGGCTACATTTACATATATATATACATACATACACACATATATATATATATATATAAGGAAGATTCTGTCAGTCTGTATGTATGTATGTTTGTACAACGATCGTGCGCACGTATTTTAAAAAATAAATATTGGTGTAATACAGTAAATACAGTAAAACAACAAATTTCAATAAAATCCACACTCTATTTTTTGCCCAGAGACGTTTAAAAATGAATTAAAATATGATAAAAAAATAAAACAAATTAATAAAGGATAAAGCATAATAGAAAAATAAATAAAACACAAATAAAAGAAAAAACATAAACAAAAGTTATAATAAAAACAAACAAGCTAAAATCGAACGATCATTTACCAAAAATCAGCTCTGAATTGTAAAATACAAAGCCGCCCCCCCCCCGAAAAAAAAACTAAGACATTATTGAATTAGAAAAGGTTTTAATGATTTTATGAATAATATAGCTTAAGGATAATATTGTCTGAAACAAAAAAAAATCCCATAAAAAATGTGTCTTTACAAGAATTGTTTTCTTTTTTACAATTTTAATTCCAATAATTTATAAAGTTGTAAAATCTTAAAATTCAGTTTCAATATACTGTTATTAAGTAAAAAATATTTTACTAGTCATAAATGTAAAATTTGCAAACGACCAGTATTAAACGAAAAGAATTTTACATCGTTTCTGGATTTGCCTTTTATATATACGGATGTTCATACATGACATTATCATTAAAAATCACTTGTTTTAATAGTTATTTAAAATTTCCTGTGATAATATAAAAATTAATAATAAATATAATACCATAAAATTTCATAAGAGAAGGACGTAAAAATTATAGGTACCTCTCTTATTTATGAAATTTTATGTTATATCGATGTGTATATTAGTTATGACATTTTAAATTTATTTTATTGTTATATAGTATTTTAAATTTCATTATTATTATTCCAGAAAGCATCTTCAAATGTAAGGCTATAAAGCTAACGTACTTAATAATTAATAAAATATTAATTTGCTTAAAATATTTAATAATTTATAAAAAATACTAGAGACTTAAATAAATTCACTTAAATTTCGAAAAATTTATCACATCGGTTCATCCACCCGATGCCTTCTGCTGGCCTCAGCTGTCAATTACCATCAGTCAGACCTGACAAACGAGGCAACGTAGTTAAGAAAAGTTTTTCTTACTTTCTACTAAGTTTTTTTTGCTAAAAAATTAATACCGTTTGTTTCAAATTAGAATAATTAACTTAAATTTTTCTAATTTTATTCAAATAACCTTTGAAAAATGTATATTTTGTTTTTACAAGATTTTTTAAACGGAGATTTTAACTTTTCTTTCCAAATGTCTTAAAATGGCTGACATCATCGATTTTACTGAAAACAAAAGAAGTTTCTTCCAATTAATATAAATTCGGTTTTAAATAAAACAGTATTTGGCTAAATGGATTGAGTAAATTTATTTTTTTACCTTTGATTTAAAGCTAAAAAGAAAGCTTCAAGACCGATGTTTCATTTATTAAATTAATTTTAAACTATAGATATGCCATTAGTGGTGATTCCTATTAGAGTATAATCTGCTCTTAGACAAAAAAACTTAAAAAGACATTTATTCATAAAAGTTGATAATGAGTAAGTTTTGCTATGTCTATTAAGAAAGCACAGAACCAGTTAGTAGACGATGGAAAAATCCTCTTTCTCTGCTGGGCAGTTGTATGTTGGTTCTTCATGTCTAGGAAGTAAAATAAATTTGTGTTTTTTTATGCCACACAATGAAAGACAAAGAATATTGTCTACCAAGAAGATATGTAAAAACTTTTTAAAGATATTTTCGCGTTTGAATAAATGAATTTCACGTTATATTGTCGTTATAGATTTATTTTTAACATTTTAAATCCTGGTCAACGCAAGGTAGGTTACTAGAATATATATATATATATATATATATATATATATATATATATATATATATATATATATATATATATATATAGCATAATGAGAACCACGTATACTTTCTTAATATGTATATATAGAAAAAGTTGCAAATTAAAAAATAATAATGTTATTTTATGAAAGTATTTATTTATTTGTATATATATTTGATATTTCAGATTGGCCTCAATCTTTCTTCAGAAATAACTGTTTGTTTATAAGTAGTGTCCGTCGCGAGATGCGGACGTCACGTGATATGGAACATACAGACGCAGAAAAAAAAAAGAAAAATACTCGATTTTAAAATTAAATACATATAAACTAGGGTTAAATAAAGACTTGGGTATTTTAAACCTTTATAAATATTTTAATAGTTAAACATTTTTTAGATGCAGTTAAAAAAAAATTTTATTTCTTATTTTATTTTTTTAAATTTTTTAAACAACATCTAAGATATTATTACAGTTAGATTTACGTTAGGAATATTCGTTCCATATCACGTGACGTCCGCATCCCTTGACGGACGCTACTTATAAACAAACAGTTATTTCTGAAGAAAGATTGAGGCCAATCTGAAATATCAAATATATATACAAATAAATAAATACTTTCATAAAAGAACATTATTATTTTTTTAATTTGCAACTTTATATATATATATATATATATATATATATATATATATATATATATATATATATATATATATTATAGTATTTCATCGAGTCTAGAAGAATCCTCAGCAGAATGCAGAAAGCACTGGACGGCTATTTCGTCCTATTTAGAACTCATCAGCAGTGCGCATCCACTACCGAGAATTGAACCCGGACGGTCGTATCGTAAAGGTCCGGGTTCAATTCTCCGTAGTGGATGTTGAGGATTCTCCTAAACTCGATTAATTACTATAATGATTATTCTAATCCCCCAAAATTCTATCACGCAGGCACACACACACACACACATATATATATATATATATGTATGTGTGTGTGTGTGTGTGTCTGTCAGTGTGTGTGTGTGTGTGTGTGTGTGTGTGTGTGTGTGTGTGTGTGTGTGTGTGTGTGTGTGTGTGTGTGTGTGTAAACATATAGAAAAATAGGAAAGAACACATTAGGTAAATAACCCGAAGTTCTTTAGTATTTTGTTTTTATTTTTAAAAAACACAGTGCTCAATACAAAAGTAGAGCCTAAATTATAATTTTTTTTAACAATATGATTCCATCGCTATATAAGAGATCTCATGTTTCAAAAACAGGGGCTAAAAACTTCAAGTTAATTATAAAAATTAAATTGAATTAAAGTATCAAGATCTGTTTCATCTTCAAGCGAAATTTTTGGAATAACTAATCTTGAAATTTACGCTGCTTTATAAGTATATTCATTCGTAAAATTAATTACTATGGAAACGGCTGAAGCAATTATTTCAATAAGGGGCGTAGGGGTTAACAATTAGTATCAACATATCAGTTACTTTCGCTTGAAGATGAAACAGTGTTTGATACTTTAATTCGACTTAATTTTAATAATTATATTGAAGTTTCTGGCTCTTGTTTTTGAAACATCAGAACTCTTATATAGCGAAGGAATCATATTTTTTTAAATAATTATATATATATATATATATATATATATATATATATATATATATATATATATATAATTTAAAAACTAGGTAGGCCGTGACTGGTCACTACTATAAATTTCATGTGTTTGCACACAATCTTCAGCTCCCACGGTGGGGAGGGTAAATTATCCAACCAAAATCTAAAATGCCAGCAAAAAAAAAAAAAAAAAAAGGTTCCACCTGGAATGACTTGCCAGTATGGCAAAAAATGCTCAAAAATAAGTGAGACTAACGTCACGTTACAGGAGCTGAAGCCTTAAGCCAAAAACAGGACCGGATAACCAAATTCACTTTAGAGCATATATAAACTCAACTTAGTAGTACTGGCTGCCTGAAGATTGTGTGCAAACACATGAAACTTATAGTCGTGGCCAGTCACTGCCTACCTGGTTTTTGAATTAATATTTAAGCTCTGCCATTTCTTATGGCATTAAGCACTTTTATCCCAGTAGACTACTTTTGTCTTTGTTAAATAATAGTTTCAGATTATTATTTTTATTATTTATTTGCCTTTGTATTTGGCTCAGACCTTCTGAGGTTGACCTTATGGTCAGATGACAGAGAAAATAGGTATGTCGATTTTGATTGGCTGAACCGAAGATGGGAATGTTAGAGAGATAGAAAATGTTTTCACGGATTTAAGTTTTACACGTCATGCACATAAAACTTGGTTATTTCGTGTTTCGGGAAACTTGCTCCTCAGTGGAGAGTAAGCGACCCTCTGGCTAGTTAAAAATGTACACGTCGACGTGTTTAATAAAATAGATAAGTTAAAAAAAATCCCTTTTGTTGAAGTTTTCATTTACCCTCCGAACAAAGCAACTAGTGATCATCCGGGCGGATGACAGAAAGACGAAAGCGACAGGAAAACTACGAAAGAAAGGAGCAATACAACATTCCGAATCCCGAAACAACGCGTGACATACCTAGCGGGCTTAAGTTGATGAGAGAATGTGATTTGGGGGAGGTAGCAGAAGGACGGAACTTGTTGAGAGCTGCAAGAGATAGAGGAAAGTGGAGAGCCACGATCGCCTACGTCCTGAAAGGACACAGTGCATAAAAAGAAAAGAAATATTTTCTTCTGACTTCCTCATTTTGACCTTAAGGTCAAATGGTAGACAAAACAAAGGATGTCATTTTTGATTGGTTAAAACTGGCGTGGGAAGGTTAGAGAGATAGAAAGTGTTTATGAGGTGGTAAGTTTTACACGTCATACACACGTGGTTGTTTTGTGTCCCGGGGAACTTGCTCCCTAGTGGAGCTGATAGAACGACCCCACTGGCTAGTTTAAAATATATACGTCGACGTGTTTAATAAAATTGATAAGTTTAAAATCCCTTTTGTTGAAGTTCTCATTTACCCTCCGAACAAAGCAACTAGTGATCACCCGGCCTAGAGAAGAAAAAGAGGAAGACAACTTTATTTTGATCGCCTGAAGACCCTCCACCAACACTCACTTACAACAAGGAAAAGTATACAACATTTGTGCTTATTTGGCGCAGTGGTCAAGACCGCCCCAGAAGAGAGGGAGTATGCAACAACAACATATCATAGGAAATGGATTAAATCCGAAAAATAATTATATATATATATATATATATATATATATATATATATATATATATATATATATATATATATATATAAAAGTGAACATTGAAGTCGCCTCTAAGGGCTGACTTCAATATTCACTTTTATATTTACAGACACTCTATCTCTGATATTGAGCACTTTATCCCATAAATATAGCACACCTTAAGAGTACATTTCTTCATTCATATATATATATATATATATATATATATATATATATATATATATATGGTGCGATGGATGAATTGTCGTCTAAATTATACAAAAGTGATAATAACACTGACGTCTTATTTTAACAGATATATTTACCAAAATTACGGAAAAATATCTTGAAATACTAAAGAGTAAATTTATTTAATAAAATCGCCATTGGCTTCAACCACGGACTCTGGGCGGCTTCGGAATCACTTGTAACACTTCTGGATGGTCTTCTTGTTTAAGTTGGTGAATGCTGCCATAATCCTTGCCTTCAGTTCATCGTTGGTGTTACAATTAGTTTTGTTGATATCCAGCTGAAATGCGCCTCGCACATAATAATCATGGGGGTTGCAAGTCTGGGGAGTTAGGTGGCCAGATGTAAGCGTTGATGTTGTCGCAGAAGTTGTCTGACAGCCATGACTGGGTTCTCCTGCTTGTTTGGCATGGTGCAGAGTCCTGTTGCCAGGCACAGGTTCTTCCAGCAGCCACACTTTTGACTCAGGGCATCACTACCTCATAAATGCCTCTGTGTTGAGTCTGAGAAAGATTAATGGAAACATAATGACACCATTACTAGTAATCACTCAAAACACCTTAATCAGCACTAGACTCATCCAACTCTTTCAGAATTCTCTGCCATGTCCACAGATTGACAGACACTTTGAAATGTTCTTATTGCAGCATCCGGTGCGAATGCCAAGGAGTACAGCATGCTGTTTCCAAATTTCTGGCGAAGTGAATTGCGGCATGGTGCTCTTTTCCTTACAGACGGTGCCCAACTGACCCTATTGTACTTTGCAATCGAGAACATCAAAAACAAACAACGCGCATGCGCGAAATTAAAAATATAAAATGGTGACTACTTACACATATAACACTATATATATATATATATATATATATATATATATATATATATATATATATATATATATATATAATTTATGTAGCGATTTTTTCTTTATATGAATTCCATGAAGGACCAACGGAAGTTCTTTGTCAAATAGCTTTTATTGACATTTTCCTCCCTTCTAACTAGGTTTTTAACCTCAGGATCGACGCTGTACAACTATTGTCCAAATTCAATGTAGTTTCGGCTTTCATAAGTCATTTTCAAAGAAAACTTGTATTTTTTAGGTACATACATTTATATATTTATTTACGGGATATTTTGAATGCCATTCCATCTTATGGCAGCTACCATTACCAACGATATATATATATATATATATATATATATATATATATATATGTATATATATATATATATATATATATATATATATATATATATATTTGTGTGAGTTTGTGTGTGTTGAAAATTATATCTCAATTTCCGGTCAGGAGCAACGTTCGCCTACCGGAAGTCTAAACTGAAAACTCTATTTTTACTTGACTTGCATGTCGGGAATTTGTATAGCCATTCACAAAACAAGAATTGAACCTTTATTTCATTCAGAATGCTTGGCAGTTTAGTTTGTATAGAAGTCCCCATTGATTTTCAGTAATCGTATTCGTTACGTGTGAATATGTAAAGGTCTGCCTCGTTTGACGTCTCTCGTTTCCTCACCTTTATTTGATCCATAAGCTTGCACTGGCCAAATGCATCTGCGGTCATGATGCCCAAAACACAGTACCTTTATTGTTGTCCTTGGAATCTGTCACGATATCATTTTTTTTTCTCTCAGACAATTCTTTGCACGTTCTCATCCGATCATGCTTCCATAATATATATATATATATATATATATATATATATATATATATATATATATATATATATATACTAGCAGCTTGGCCCGGCGTTGCCCGTGCTTGATTCAAAAATCGTACGACTCATACAGCAATCGCTATCACTTGACTAAAAATATTTTTGCCCTTCCTTGCCTTTAAAGGAGTGCCCTTTGCCATGCTGATGTTGCTACATGAATTTTTTCTAAGCTCTATACTAAACATTAAATCTGTTACGAAAAAAGAACTAAATAAAATGAACACAAAACGATCAGCTTTAAAAAAGGACTCGTAACTGGAAAAACCGAATGAAAAAAGAATGTTAACAACAATTACTTTTCCACACCCAACGCACTTCTGCGGAATCAGAATCAACGTTGAGTTTAAGCAAGCGAATGAGCCAATTGGAGTAAAGATTTAAATTTTTCCCACTTGTGACAAATGCAGCTATTAATTTTTTTTTTTTTTGCATTCTAGTATGCTAGTTAACATTCGTGTTAGTCAGCTGTTGGTTCTCACGCTGGCCAATAGAATCTTCCTGCCTATTCGTGGCAGCCAGCTATAGGCTCTCACTCTGACCAGTTGAAAATGGCCGCAAAGTACATGAAAACTGCCGTAGAAGCATGAAAAATCGATTATGTCCACTATCGATGGGAGTTGAGAAATGCAAAGTCAGTCTTGGCCTTCCCGCTAACTTGGAGCATGTAAATTTTGGTTCAAATCCGTTGAAAATTGCGGCCGTGCATTCGTTACACACACGTCCTATCTTTTATAGATATAGATATAGTGTATGTTAATAAAATTGGTTGGAAAAGGAAGAGGAAATGAAAGCATAATTATATATATGTATATATATATATATGAAGAAATATAGTCTTAAGGTGTGCTATATTTATGGAATAAAGTGCTCAATATCGGAGATAGAGCGTGTGTAAATATAAAAGTGAACATAGAAGTCAACACTTAGAGGCGACAGACTGTTTCATGCTAGACGCAATCGTCAGGCCACCGATTGCGTCTAGCATGGAACAGACTGTCGCCTCTAAGTGTTGACTTCTATGTTCACTTTTATATTTATACATATATATGTGCGTGTGCGTGTGCGTGTATGTGTGTGTGTTCGTGTGTGTGTGCGTGTGTGTGTGTGCGCGCGTGTGTGTGTGTGTGTGTGTGTGTGTGTGTGTGTGGAATTATTTCAAAATTGTAGAAAAATGTACCAGATGACTTAAACTCAGAAATTAATTCATCTTTGTACATGACCGGCTCCAAAAATTTGGATTTTCATATTCATATATATTTACCAATCAGCGCGGTATTCTCTGAATATGCAAACAATAAATATTTTTTGTTAGCTACGAAAATTTTGGAGGGTCACTTCAGAATATGATCAACAATATTTTTCCTCCTTAAAATGGATATTTTAAAATTGGCCAATAAACTCGAGATTAATAAATCTATTTCTTTTTTCTGGAGATGATATTTCATTACAAATGTCATCAATTTATTTTGTTCACTAGTTATCTTTTCAGTTAACATTTGACCAAGATGGCCGCCCGTTTGTTTTATAACAAACGGGCGGCCATCTTGGTCAAAGGTTAACTGAAAATATAACTAGTGATTGAAATTCTCATACCTTAATTAATTACCCCCATTTTCTCAAATTTATTCGTATATATTATATTACACAAAATGCTTAACGGTATTGACACATAAAAAACATGCAGACTAAGTTTGTTTACAAGCGTCAACGGTAAGACGTCTCACTGCGTTATTCATACTACTGACTGCTACAATTTATACGCATAAATCGTACATCTGTGTTACGCACATTCTCACATGTAGACGCATTCTGTTTCTTCTATACTAACGCAATTCATTCGGTTTGACGATAAAAAAAAGATGCACAAAATATTTTGTGTGAAGTTGTTCGCAAAGAATCTTTGTAATTCATTTCTTTCCGTTTGAAAGAAAAATAATATTCAAATAATAAAAAATTATTTAAATTTGTAGAGCCGTGTTGAAGATTCGCAGATTCGCTTATTTATTCTATTATTCACATCACACAAGCGCGCGCGCGCACGCACACACACACATATACATATATTTTGAAACTTCATAATAAGGATGAACGCAACCCAAACCCATATTCTAATATACCCCAAGTAACAGAGCTATGTAATTGTAGAATCCTCGATCAATGTCCATTATCAAACAGGTGATTAACAAAATCCATTGCATATATGTGCTATATCTCGTCAAATGAGAACCCCCGGGATATTAAATTGTATGTGGGATCAACTAGAAGACCTATTAAGGATCGATATTACAATCACATATACTCCGTTACAAATGCAGACAAGCGCAATATGACATCACGATCTAAATACTTTTGGAAAGGAGGAAGGAAAATACCTATGGTTAAATGAAAAATCCTAAAACAAACCAGAACTTGAAAATCTTCGATCGAACCTTGTTTTTTATGTTTTCAGGAAAAAATATGCATATTGAACTTTTGAGCAACACCCAATTATTAAATCAAAGATATGAATCCACTGTTTTTTGTAGGCATATTAAAGATCTGACATTACAAACTTGCTAAACTTTTAAATCCATCATTCTAAACGATTAATATTATAACTTACCTCCTTTGATATACTTTCTACCCTCTTATATACATCTCCACTAATCTTAGATTATTATTCTTAAAATGTTTTGCGCATATATAATACTACTAATACTTTCAGATATATTGAGTTACACCCATACTTATTCTGCACGTTATACAGTCCGACAAAATTTTCTTATAAAAACAATATTAATATCCCATACTTTTATATACCTTTCTACTTATATCTTAATTTATAAATTAAAACTTATTGCTTTAAAAAAAACGAATAACTTATGTATTCAATACACCCAAAAGAAATCTCCACCTCTTAATTTATAAACTTAATAAATTAAGAGGTGATTACAAAACTAGTAGTGACGACTCCAACCTAAATATATGCAATTCACTTCTGGGTTAGTTTTTAAAATAAGCAAAAACATTTCCAGTTACTACTATAACTATCGTTTGAATTTATCTCTCCTTCCTTTTTCATCGTATTACTCTCTCCTATTCTCACCTTTCCTCCCCGATCCCTCACTCTTAGAAGGCTTGAAAATGCTGTGCCTGAACTCTCGAACGATGTTGTCGAAAATAAATTTTTCAGGTCTAGCCATCACTTTAACATCTCAACCATTCTTCATCAAACTGCTATCAACAAACACTATTGTTTCATGCCGTCATCTTTTTGCTTTTATATATTATTTTTGTCAAACAAATGGTAAAAAAGGAAATGGCGTTTCACATGCAGCTTGCTTACAAACATAATTGTTCATAACCATTTTCGTTCTCATCAGTCGAAGTGCAATTAAATGCACCGAAAGGAAGTTGCATCTTTGTAGTGAGTAAATTATTTTTGTCTATATGAAAAAAATTACAATACTTATTGTTCTACTATCGGTATTGAGCACTCTTTTGAATTAATTCTGTGAACGTTAGAATTTATATATTATTTTTGTTCTCATTACATTCGGTTATATATATGTGTGTGTTTAGCTAGCAAATTCTCGTTTAGGCATGTCTGATTAAATAAATTATATACCTTATGTCAGCTTATTTTTAATAAAATCCATTCATACTCACGAATATCCTTCCGTGTATTGCAATTAAATGATGTGAGAAATGTGCTATAACTGTGAAAATCGCTTTTATTTTCCAAGTACTTTCAATCTTCTTCCAAGATCATCTTCAGGGGTGCAACTAGTAATACAAAACTTTGTGTTGTTCAGGGACGCAAGTAGTAATACAAAACTTTGTGTTCTTATACGTTACTGGAATTTTTTTTTTCTTTTTTTAAATATCACGGTTGACGGTCATGCTTAGCTTTCATTAGAACGTGAAAATATTATCCACCATAGAATTTTTTCTTCAATGTTGTAATGTCATGGTCTTGCGCGCATTAAACTGTGAAAAACTGTTCCTTTTATAGGCATTTCAGAACATCACTACAGTAGCTGATTCTATTCAGTGTCGGCTTTAATTTTTTTAATGTAGATTGCTCCGAGGATCTGTAGTTTGAATTTGTTGTTTTCTTGGTGTTGGGTAGTTGTGTTATCAATCAATATTTTTTATACTGGGAATGAGGATATGAAAGTTGGCGTAAATGTCTCGCAATGGACGAACGGTCAGACATGTGTAGAGTAAGACGTCTTGATAATGTCGTTATCGTATACCCAACATATATATTTGTTTCTCTCTCAGAGCTACATTCTTCCAAGGAACATTTGAATTGATATATAATGTTGGTTTTGTGTAAGATATCAATTGGTGGAGAGAAGTTATTGCGTATAATTAAACTGTTTGTATTTTTTATGATATATGATTAATTTTATTATTAATTTTATTTAATTACGATCTGTGGAATATATATTAGTACGAATATATATGTGTGTGTGTGCGCGCATCTTTCACAAATAGTAAATATGTGAACAGCACAATGTTTTCTAAATATATCTGAGAAATTAAAAACAAAACGTACATCACACCAAAAATATCTTGGAAAATAAGGAAAAGATCATCATCCTACAACAACCAATGAAAAACTTGCAAACTTTGCTTGGAGGAAAAAATAGCTATCATTACCTTCCCTGAACAAAATAAATTATTAAATAAAAGATCCGAGCTTATCTCAAAATGCAGACAGAAAACAAATTTTTACTACGTTACTTAAAAGTCGATAACTGAAAAAAATAAAATAAAATAAAAATTTAAAAAAATAAATAAACAAAATGACAATAAAATAAGTAAAATAAATTAACCCAAACAAATTACCAAATCACACCCGTTAGAATAGACGAAATAGAATAAATAAATAAAAAATAAAAAACAAAATCAATGAACCCAATTAGATAAAGTAAATAATAAACAAATTAACAAACCATTATGACCAAAATATTAGTTAGACTATAAAAATCAAACCAAAAATCGGACGAAAAACATAGCTATGAGTGCTATATAACGATAAAAAATACTACGTTACTTAAAAATCGAAAACCGAAAAGAGTAAATAAAAATATACAGTATAATAAATAAGTAATAAAAAACAAAGAAAATAAATTAATCTAAATTCATCCAAATAAATAAACAAACTAACAAACCGATCCCGATAAATTAAGCGTTAGAAAAAACAAATAAAGTAAATTAATATGTTTTCCCTATTTCCCCTTTCTTAACAAAATTACTGCTCATACAAACAAATATACACAACAGATTCATAAAATCAAAAGAAAATGGTTGAATACATCAACACAGATACAAAGACAATATTCTCCACACGTGACGGACGTTATTTTCAGTTAAAAATATGAAAATAGCGTTTCTCTACATTCCAGTTGCTAGGAACATTCTGTTTTTGTTTTTATTAGGTACTTTGTTCAATTAATTTCATTTTCGTATTTTGCTTTGATAAAGTCCACATTGGACAAAACGAGTCAGCAATTACTAGTTTTCCTATTGTCATTTTTATTCATAAATATTGTCTTCTCTACTGGTTAAATCGGAGAAATTTTCATATATATATATATATATATATATATATATATATATATATATATATATATATATATATATTTAAAATAAAAACAGACCACTTTAAGGTACCATTATAATAATTTATTTCACCAGAGCCCTTTTAAAGGACACCGGATCATCAGATAGCACTCCCAAAAATGAAATTAAAATTGATGTTTAGGGAGGGATTAATTTCATATATCTCTCAAGCGTACTTAGTATTGAGGGAGGAGGAGTGACCAGACTTTGACTTATTTAGACGGCTAATTTAACGGATGTGATTGGGGAGAAGGGAGAAAAGAAAAAGGAAAAAGAAAGAAGTGAGAGAGGGAAGTAAAGAGAAAGAGGCTGTAACTGTGTTTTAGAAATTTATATAAAGTATAGATTTTAAAGCTTGATAATATAGATGTCTAAAAAAACGAATAAATTAATTTGATGTTTGCTATCAATTTAAATATTTAATTTTTTTAAAACAAATAGTTTAGTGATTTAATATAAGTTAAATACTATATTTATTAACACATTTATAGAGAACATATTAAAAAAATATTTTAAATTATAACAATTTGTTTACCCAACCAATCATACTTTTTTAATATTGTAAAAAATAGTTACGGTAACATCTTTAAATCTAATTTATGAATGCAATTTGTGATTATTTTATATGGGTAATCTTTCTTACTTAAAGTTTAGGTTTAATTAAAATGGAGTAATATTTTAAGCTATATATATATATATATATATATATATATATATATATATATATATACAGATACAATATGATCCAAACACTTTGTTTTCAGAAAGCTTATTTGCGAATATAAAAGGATCTTAGAACGTGTCTAAATTATTTAACGAAACCTGTTTGATTATATATATATTATATATATATATATATATATACACGTTCTGTCTACTTATTTTCGATAAGATCCTTTCATATTCGCAAATAAGCTTTTTTGTCTGGTTGTTAAAAGATGAAAGGAAAACAACGTGTTTGTATCATATTGTATATATATATATATATATATATATATATATATATATATATATATATAGCTTAAAATATATATATAAGCTTAAATATATATATATAAGCTTAAAATATATATAACTCAATATATATAGATATAGATATATAGATATATAGATATATAAGCTTTATATATATATATATATATATATATATATATATATATATAAATAAAGGTGTCCTATCGGGCGGCATTAAAACTAGCTCCTGCGGAGGGCTCTTGGCTGGGCCTTCATCGCAATAGGTAGGGAGAAGTAGATATGATAACCGACAATAAACTACAGAAGAACTCAAAATTGATTGTTGCATTTTAGTATTGTATTAATATTTATCATTACCTTTTAAAAGCTTAACGATAATTCTTCTGTCGCTAATTAATTTAAAGGCAATTTTATGTAAGTAGGTCCTTACTTTCCGGACGAACAATTATTCTTATTTCCTGAGTGACTTTCGTAATTAATTTCGATTGTGCTCAAATGTATTTCCAAGTTATAAAAAATGTTATCGTAAAAAGAATTCGTCGTAAAAAATCAAATCAAAAACCGCTGAAAAAAGTCTCCTATTTTTTTCAAATTTCAAGGGTCTGCATGTGAAGCAACATTCATTATGAATACGGCCACAATTTACTAATCGTAT
>OZ010575.1:16237710-16470210 GCA_963932145.1 Acanthosepion lycidas
ATATGAGTTTCTCAAATTCATATCATTTTTCACTATTTAGATTATTCGTACTATTGTCCTCATCTTTATCGCCATATTTATTACAGCGTTTCGGCCGTTGTACGCTCCGGCCTTCTTCAGGTGATTGAAATGTCGAACTGAACCCTTTATTTCGCTCACTAGGATAGACTGTTCTAGTTCCACGTGTCATGTTTTAATGGATATCAGTTATCAGTTATCTCCTGTTAATTCACCCTTCTGATAATTGACATCCATTAAAATGTGCTACGTGCAACTATAACAGTCTATCCCAGTGTGCGAAATATGAATTTAAGCGTACTACTTGATTGGCAATTAGGTCTCATCCTTGTACTGTCAAAATCTAACCTAATCGTATTTTTTATTGTAATAGTTTCTTTTCTCGAACTTCTCACCTGTAGAACTCTGTTCCTGCTTCTTACTTCCTCGCTACCTAAGATCTTCAAACATTGAAATGTAACCTCAGTAAACTTCTTCTTGGCTTCCTGGAACCTGTTCTTTTATTGTCCTTTCTCCTCACTAAGTGCTCTCATTCTCTTTCACCCTCAGTACCCCGCTGCGTCTTATAGACATTATCGCCTTCCTTGAGGCGAAATACTTGAAAAATTGTTGGTTCTAATCTTATTTAGAAATGACTACAAAACACTTTCACCGCCGCTAATAGGCAGAAGCACACAAATGCATGCTGGGATTTCTTCCTAGCCAATAAAACAGGCCAGTTCTTGGTTTCATATGACTCGGCTCCTGTCTGTCTTGTCTTGATGTCAGAACGCTACGTTTGCTCATGCGAATTTGCTCTTGTGTGTCAACCCCAATTCTTAGTTTGTAAACTGTTTGTCATATTACTGTTAATTTGCCTTGCATATATTGTTTGCTTGCTTTATATTATTTTTTTACCGTTTTTTTTTTCTTTTCTTTTTCTTGTTATTGCTTATTGCAAACTTTGTCAATTCTGTTTCTTGAACAGTTCTGTCATTTATTTTACATTTAACAACAGTTATTCACTCTACAGGGATAAAGAGACTTTATAAATTATTCAATTTAAAATTGTAAAAAGTGAAAAAAAAAACTCTAAAAAAATTCATTTTTCATCGGAAATCTTTTTTTTTTTCTTCAGACAATATTTTCTTTAATATATATTATTCATAAAAGCAATTAAAAACTTCTCTAATTAAATAATGTCCTTGTAACATTGCGTTTTGTTTTTTATTTTATTTTTCGATTTCGGTAAGACGAGGTCCGGTTTTGCAAAGAAAATTCGGTGATTTAAATTCTTCAAAGAATTCTGCTTTGTAACTAATATCGTCACTAAAAATTATCTCAATGAATTTTCATAAAATTAAGTATACATGTATAAAAATATTTTTACCAAGATTTTCTAATGAATTTTATTTCAAAAATAATTTAATTCATTTTTTAATAAGTCCTGAAAATTTCATTAAAATCTAAAAATTATTTGATTTTTGCAAGAATTTCCTAATTAATGCGTCTGTCACCGCAGAAAAAGCGGGTAAGATTTGCTATTCTAAAAGTTAGTACAGCCGCTGACGCAAGAAAAACAAGTTTTTTTTATGAAAATTTCGAATGTTCTATTAATTAACTAAATGTTCAAAAATACTCTGACCCTTCATCTTAATAATAACATAAAGATTTTGACAGTAAGACTGTTTTCATTAAGTTTAGAGCATGTTTTCATCAAGGTATACTGATTTTGTAGCGTTAATTTCTTAGTCAGTAATGTGCCATGCGTGATACACGCTTAGGCGATCATGTATCTTTCGACAGGGCAGATGTTTTTTACGCACTAGGTGTCCATTTCTTTCTGCGGTAGACCAGTTGCCATCCAAGGCTATAGAACCCGGTCTTTACCTAAAACTGGGGGGAGAAGGAAAGGGTTCATACCTTTCTTAAGGGTATTAGCATGTAAGTGGTTATAGTGAAACACACCTATTCTATTGTTAATAGACTCTCCCACCTATAATAAGTAGGAGTAGTGGGAGTCGCTCAGTGGGTTCGGTCAGTCAGTCGACTGGCTGATCGTTTGAACTCTCTGCCTTCGAGCAGGGAGGAACCCGAAGGAGGCTACGCCGAAGGGCGGATTCTCTTTCGGGGAGGTAAACCGACCCTGAACCCGTTTATACGGGTTCAAAGGGCATATTTTTGCCCGAGCCCACGGGCTCGGAGATCCCACGTTAAACCGGCCTTGTGCCACATGACGCCCTCGTGGGTGGGGGTGACTGAATATCTTCAGTCAGTCAGTCAATGCCGGACGACCGTTAGTCGGATACTAAAGTATCAGTGACCACAACATCTGCATCATTACCTATTATATCAAGTTCCTAACGTTTTGTACGTGGAACCTATTTTAGGACCGACTTAGTACAAATACAAGCCTCCACTGTGAAACCACTCCATAACATAAGTGAATATCAGTCAGTTATGTGCCATGCATGATACGCGCTTAGGCGATCATGTATCTTTCGATACATGACTGACGAGGCAGATTTTTTCCCGCAGTAGGTTGCCATTCCTTGCTGTAGTAGACCAGTTGCCATCCAAGGCTATAGAATCCGGTCTATCCTGCTATTTTACCCATAGCTGGGGATAAGAAGTGGATCCATAGCTTTCACAAGGGTGTTAGCATGTAAGTGAATATCAGTCAGTTATGTGCCATGCGTGATACACGCTTAGGCGATCATGTATCTTTCGATACATGACTGACGAGGCAGATTTTTTTCCCACACTAGGTTGCTATTCCTTTCTGCGGTAGATCATCCAAGGCTATAGAACCCGGTCTGTCCTGCTATTTTACCCATAGCTGGGGGAAAGAAGTGGATTCATACCTTTCACAAGGGTATTAGCATGTAAGTGAATGTAATGGATTCGACTTGAATTCGAACTCGGCTCTCCGATTCCTCAATCCGAGCCGCTAACCACTACTCCACTAAATTATACTAACATTTCAAATGTTAAATGCACACACACACAGACGTCATTAGGTAAACACATGGCGCCCACTACAACAAACTTAATACGTCCTGTTAACTAGTTACACGAGTTGTCTTTCTAGACTGCTTGCCAACCAGCGATAGAGAACCCAGTCTATCCCGCTATTTAACCCATAGTTGGGGAGCAACAATAGATTTTAGATGTCAGCAATATATGTGCTAAAATTATAGTCGTGTACAACATACACAGCAGCACAACGACTCAACACAACAATTTTAATATCTGCCCATAAAGTGGATAAAGGCGTTGGTTAGACCCAAAGAGTTGTGAGTTCAATACCAGGCCACAGCAGTGGTGAATCAAAACACTTGGAGAGTTAAGTTAAAGTGAAATAACTGAGACCTCTGGGTGAGGCATGGCACGTGGAACTAGAACAGTCTACACCCCCCACCCCCGTTGGACGAAATAAAGGGTTCGGTTCGAAGTCCGTCATCTGAAGAAGGCCGAAACTTTGCGAATATGACAATGTAATGCTCTATCCTGGGCCCTATTCTGTCCCTTATCTTCATTAACGACCTCCCCGATGTCATCTGTTCCCAAGAAGGCATCTATGCTGACGATACTACTATTTACTCCTGCCTCAATAGCAATTCTGGTCTGACTGACAAAACTAACCTGGCCGTTAATCTCGAAAAGGACCTCCAATTGGTTGTGGACTGGAGCAGGAGAGGGCTGGTTAACTTTAATGCCTAAAAAACAAAACTGCTCTCTATTACGCACCACAGGGAACCATCCCTGCCACCTATTAGAATGTCTGATCCTCAACTCCACGAGAGCGCCTCTCTGAGACTGCTTGATCTCACACAGTCCGCTGACATGAGATGAAACAAATACATTGAATCAATAGCTTCATCCACCGCAAGGAAAGTTGGTTCTCTGTGTCGCGCCAGAAAGTTTCTCTCATCCGAGTCCTACCTTCAAACCTATAAATCAACCATTCGCCCTTGCATGGAATACTACTGCCATATATGGTCTGGTGCCCCCACTATTCGTCTTAAGTTCATCGACAAAATCCAGAGACGGATATGCAATGTGATTGGCCTTGATCTAGCATCTCGTCTACAGTCACTCACTCACAGACATGTCGTCGCCTCCCTCAGTCTTTTCTACTTTCACAGTAACTGCTCCGACGAGCTACTTTCGCTAATTCCCAAACTGCATGAACTTAAACGTGCTACTGGGTTGGTATTTCGGTCCCACCCTTTCACTGTCGAAACGGTTAAATGTGGCCGTCTCTTCTACTCCAATAGCTTCATATCTTGCACCTCCCGTCTGTGGAATTCCCTTCCTATTACTTGTTTCCCTGATAGCTATAATCTCCAACTATTGAGATGTAATGTCAATCGACATCACCAGATGCCTTGATCTGTCCCATCTCCTTCTCTTCATCCTTTCCTCTATTACGCGTCTTTACTCTCCCTCCCACTCTCTGTAACCCCTTACACACATCAGCCTAGCCTATTATTGCAAAGAAAGCCTTTGGGATTCTCATAGCAGCGTGCCCTCTTGTTGCTAAGATAGCCCTTAAGATACACACACCAGCCTACCCTATTATTGCAAAGAAAGCCTTTGGGATTCTCATAGCAGCGTGCCCTCTTATTGCTAAGATAGCCCTTAAGTTACACACACCAGTCTACCCTATTATTGCAAAGAAAGCCTTTGTGATTCTCATAGCAGCGTGCCCTCTTGTTGCTAAGATAGCCCTTAAGATACACACACCAGCCTACCCTATTATTGCAAAGAAAGCCTTTGGGATTCTCATAGCAGCGTGCCCTCTTATTGCTAAGATAGCCCTTAAGATACACACACCAGCCTACCCTATTATTGCAAAGAAAGCCTTTGGGAATCTCATAGCAGCCTACCCTCTTATTGCAAAGAAAGCCTTTGGGATTCTCATAGCAGCATGCCCCCTTATTGCTAAGATAGCCCTTGAGATACTCACACCAGCGTACACTGTTATTGCTAAGAAGGCCCTAGCGATGCTCACACTAGTGTACACACTTATTGCTAAGAAAGCCTTTGAGATACTCACACGAGCGTACCCCCTTATTTCTAAGAAAAGCCTTGAGATACTCATACCAGCGTACTCTCTTATTATAAATACAGCATTATTATGATACAGCAGCGTACCCTCTTATTGCTAATAAAGTTCTTGCGATACTCACACTGTTTGTTACAGCCTATCTTTGCGAGTAATCCTTTTCGTTGACATGAAAACGAAGGAAAGGAACAGACATTGTTGGGAAAATGATGAGAGTGGCACTTGCCAAGATGAAGCCGAACATTTCTGAATTTGCCTCTGAAAGGCAACTGCAAATGTCACATTGACTCGCAGTATATATTCATTGATGTGTGTTTTTGTGTGAAAGCCATGTAATTTCTTCTTTGATTTTGTGTGCAACTGATGCATTGTTCATTCATGCACAAATAAAATATATCGCTATGTTTTGAAGATGTCATATTTTATTTTTCCCATTATGAAAGGTTCGTCGAATGTTCGTTTGAAACACTCGGGGTTCAGTACCTCCAAAAAAATGTTATGAATCTTTGGTCTAGAGTTTAGAGTGCTCATGTTGAAAATTGCAATCAACTCATCCCGTTTGCGAAGTATGTCCATGATGGTGTCAAAATGGAAGATGTCCTGTTCTAGGATGATCTGAAAACAACCACAAATGGAAAAGATATCTTCCAGTGTGTAAAGGACTTCTTTTCAAAATATGATTTAGATAATCAAATTATTGGTTCTGTGTCTACCTGCGATGTCCCTGCTATGCTAGGAAATAAATCAGGATTTTATGCACTAATGAAACATAAGACTCCGTACTTTCAAGGTATCTACAGTTTTTTTCATCGACATGCTTTGGCATCAAAAACATTGCCTTCAAATTTGTAAAAGGTTCTCCAAACTTCTGTAAATGCTTTTTTGGTTTTGTTCTGTGTTTTTCTGTGCAACTTACTTCTCACCGATGGAATACAGAAGGAATGTGGATGGTTTACTACTATGTAAGTGGCATGGTGGGTCCTAGCCGTGAAGGTCAGACGTGGTGGAACCAGGAGGTGCAGTTCGTCCGAGCACTTTCAATGATAGTAGCGATAGAGTGTGAGAGGCTCGCTATATCCTGCCTGTGAGGGAGAGTTTGGAAGGTGGAAAATAATTTGTCACCCAAAAGGACTCGAAGATATTTTTGGAACTGTAACTGGAAAATGAGTACTTGGCAGCTCCTTACCAAACATGGCAAAATTACTCCATTTTCGACCTGATCTGGCTCTTATAAACGTAGAGGATAGCACGAGTCAGATACTTACTGGAGTAATACAGAGAGCCGATTATTTTACTTACGATGGATTGCATATAGTAGTTCCACTTGAGTTCGGTTGTGAGTTTGAGGCTCACTATTCTCATAATGGAAGATTTCCTGTTTTATGATGATCTGAAAACAACCACAAATGGAAAAGATATATTCCAGTGTGTAAAGGACTTCTTTTCAAAATATGACTTAGATAACCAAATTATTGGTTGTCTGTCTACCTGCGATGTCTCCGCTATGCTAGAAAATAAATCAGGATATTTTGCACTGATGAAACAAAAGATTCCGTAATTTCAAGAAGTTTACTGTTTTCTTCATCGACGTGTTTGGCATCAAAAACACTGGCTCCAAAGTTGAAAAATGTCCTTTACACTTCTATAAAAACCATCAAGGAATCGTGTTCTGAACCACCGCCTCTTCAAGTTTCTTTGTGAAGACTTTGGAAGTGAGCATTGAGTTTTGGTTTTCCACACGTAAGTCTGCTGGCAGTCACGTGGGAGAACCTTAACGTGCTTCTTCGAACTGCGAGAATTCAAAGCTTTTTCTAAAAGAACGTGACTATGATCTGCCCAGAGAAATGGAATCCCAAATATTCAACGAAATGTTGGCCTATTTGATTAATATTTTCACTCGTATTAATGACCTGAGTGCATCGATTCAAAGAGAAAAACATAAACATATTTAGATCCTGAGAAAATTTAAATGCTTTCAAAGAAAACTTACATCTTTGGTGTCGTTGAGTTAAAAGAGGAAATCTTTCAAATTTTCCATCACTCGAAGAAATGGCTGATGACGAGGTGTTCCCGATTCCAGGTGTGAAGAAATTGTGTATCATTTGGAAATACTATCAAAGTTATTTGCGGTATATTTTGAAGGAAGAGGAGAACTGGAATCTTCGTTCAAAAAAGGGAACAACATTTTGGAAATTATGATTTGACCGTCTCAATCACCTGACTTCTCTCCCTTTCGAAGAGAATAATCAAAAGTGAGAATGAGATTTTTCAGTGCGTGAAGGAATGCTTGGGAAGGTCTACCATCTATTTTTTTTAAAAATTCTGGGAATAAAGCCAAGAATTTTAAAAGAAGTAATTAAGGCAGGTGATGGTTTTATTATCGAAAATAAAAGATCGTTGTATTATAATTCTTTATGTGTTTTCTTTTAGTAAAATAAAAGCAAATTGTATCTTTTAGTTTAAAAAAAAATGCAACAGATATCTCATTTTAATCCATTTTTTTAAAGAAATGCAGAGTGGTTCCAATTTTTTACGTACTCACACCACAGAATGAATACGTGACATCTACACAACCAATGAAAACAAAATGACATAGAATTTAAGAATCGGAACAACTCCATTATATTACACTTTCCAAGATTTATGATGAAGCTAAGTAAATAGCGAAACATGTTAAATTTTTTAATTTTTTCTTCTTGTTCCTTATTTAATTAAATACACAAATGTACTAATTACAGTGGGACTTGTAGTACCAGGTAGTGTGAGAAGGTCTGCCATGTACTTTTTTTCCAAAAATCTAGGAATAAAGCCAAAAATTCTTAAAGTAATTAAGGGAGGTGGTGGTTTTATTATCGAAAATAAAATATGGTGCTGTTGTAGTGTAATGGGTTCTGTCCTATCTGGCTTTATGATACCCATTCAAAACTTTAATTTTTCATCCTAATTCTAACTACAACTGCCGGCCAAGAACCAACAAAATCAGCCTTAATTTGTTACACAGCGTTGCTTAGACGACACAAGTCTAGGGTCCTGTGTCGCGCAAATCTCCCAAAAAGGAAGAACCTGAATACCCACAAAATCAGCGTTCAAAGTCTAGGCTTTTAATTCGGCTCGAACAGAAGCGTTAGCGAAAGATGTGCTGCCAGCTAGGGTAGATCGAAATATTCCACACATAAATAGATAAACGTTTCAATGAATTGCTTTCCTTTCATAAACTGAAAAGCATGCTATGCTCTCTTTTGCTGAATCCGCTCAGGCGAGCGGCAAATACTCAGAAAGATTTCTTCCAATCCTTTCTATTGAATGTACACTCAAGTGACTGGACATTGCTTCTCTCATGTTAACGTTTCAAAATAAGAATAAGATAAAATAAAAATGGAATAAAAATGAAAGGAAAAAGACGAACATATTGTGAGTTTTTCGCTATACTGTAAAGAAACACTTTATTAAATTACAGCACTGTTGTTCCTGGGAGAGCCACAAGATGGCGCTTCTGCTCGCTAACACTGGAAAGAACTACATTTCGATGTGATTGTTTCCTGCGTAGAGCTCTGTCGGGATTGACACGTGCTATTTGGTATTGTTATGTATTCCTACGCACTACTTTCAGTGAGGTTTTTCGCATCACTGATTTAATATCATTACGCGGTATAATCTCTCTTTTTAGGTCTTTGTTTCGATCTGGGTGGAGGTTTTTAAAAAAACAGTTCTCAGCCCGACTAAGTTTATAAAATAAACTTCGATGTTTGGTCATTTGGTTAGATTTTTATCGCCCTGCCGAATTCCTGTTCATCGTCGGAACATTGTAAATGGAAACACTCTGAAATGTAATTATAAAAAAAGAACGTATTTTTGTTACACGGAGCCATTTCAGTGTTTGATTGCCTCACGAGTAGAATCTAAAAAGTCAGGTCTTTTCTTTATAAAGCAACCCGATTTTATGGTTTCAAGGAATTGTCATCAAGTTAAAAAGAAAAGAAATAGCATTTAAAGACGATCAATAGCGTTTGTTTACCGAATTCTGTAAATCGATATTCAGACATTTCAAAAGTAAGATTCTTACATTATTTAAATTATTCAGACTATTGTCCTCATCTTTGCCGCCATATTTATTACAATGTTTCGGCCGTTGTAAGGTCCGGCCTTCTTCGGGTGGCTTGAATATCGAACTGAACCCTTTATTTCGCTCACTGGGGTAGACTGTTCTAGTTCCACGTACCATGTTTAAACATGTCACGTGGAACTAGAACAGTCCACCGTACATAATAATGTACATAATACCTCCTCTCAGAAATATAGACAGATACTGAAAGGCCGAAAGGTTGTAATAAATATGGTGGCAAAGATTAGGACAATAGTCCGAATAATGTAAATAGTGTACATAATACCTCATCTCAGAAATATAGACAGATACTGAAGGACCGAAACGTTATAATAAATATGGCGACAAAGATGAGGACAATAGTCTGAATAATGTAAATAGTGTACATAATACCTCATCTCAGAAATATAGACAGATACTGAAGCGCCGAAACTTTGTAACAAATATGGCTACAAAGATAAGGACAATAGTCCGAATACTGCAAATAGTGTACATAATACCTCATCTCAGCAATATAGACATATACTGAAGGGCTGATACGTTATGATAAATATGGCAACAAAGATGAGGACAATAGTCCGAATAATGTAAATAGTGTACATAATACCTCATCTCAGAATTATAGACAGATACTGAAGGGCCGAAACGTTGTAATAAATATGGCAACAAAGTGGGGACAATAGACTGAATAATGTAAATAGTGTACATAATACCTCATCTCAGAAATATAGACAGATAATGAAGGGCCGAAACGTTGTAATAAATATGGCGACAAAGATGAGTACAATAGTCTGAATCATGTAAATAGTTTACATAATATCTCATCTCAGATATATAGACAGATACTGAAGGGCCGAAACGTTTAAATAAATATAGCGACAAAGATGAGGACAATAGTCCGAATACTGCAAATAGTGTACATAATACCTCATCTGAAAAATATAGACTGATACTGAAGGGCCGAAACGTTGTAATAAATATAGCAACAAAGATGAGGACAATAGTTTGAATAATGTAATGACGATTGCATATAGCATGAAACAGACTGTCGCCTCTAAGTGTTGACTTCTATGTTCACGTTTATATTTACACACGCTCTATCTCTGATATTGAGCACTTTATTCCATAAATATAGCACACCTTAAGACTATATTTCTTTATATATATATATATATATATATATATATACATACATATATAATTATTTATTTTTAAAAAAATTTATAACATAAATATGTTATAAAATCACTACAAAAATAGCCATTTTGTTTCAACACCCCCGGTGTCTTATCAAGTGATGATGTTGAATGTAAAATAAATGGTTTTAAAAGTTTCAAATTAATTAACAATCCTTCGCAAGGGGAAAAACGTTGTTACAAAAGCTAGATTGACCAATCAAAATACAAGTATAGGAAAATTCAAAAAACTTGACAACGAAGTCATGTTATGATAGCTATTCAGATCTTTAAAATATGGATAATATTAAAAAAGAATTTATTCTAACCAATAATTACTAAATTATATAAAATTTAATATTAAAAACTACCAATTTCAAAATCCAAATTTAATCGCTATTAAGTTTACAACCATAAAATTACAGAAGAGAAAAGAAGAAATACATATATTCAATTTATTTCTTCATTTAAATAAATAATTATATCTGCTCTACTTTGTACTGAGCACTCTTTTAAGAATAGTAATTGTTGGTTATTGGAATTCATTCCGTATACACCAATCATATACTTGGATATATATATATATATATATATATATATATATATATATATATATATATATATATATATAACAGCTCGAATACTCCACATTAAATTCGGCCTAGTGCTACATCTGACCGCGTGGGACGGCTGGTAGATATCCTTGTTTTGGGAATTACTAGCCTGCTAACCGATTCCGTGTCTTTCAGTAGAGTTTTCCCTTTTACAATAAACCTATTTCTTTCATCTATGCCCGTGTTGCTGTTCCTTTCACTCGAGTACCACCGTTGTCTGTTTGTAACCTTCTTTAAGGATACAACACGAATACAAAATTGTTTTTGTTGTTTTTTAAAGCATTCCAAACCGAGTTATCTCCCATGACTTTTACATCGGGAAATTTAATTCGTACAGTACATAACCTCAGCGTTTTCCCATTACAGTTAAAGGAAAACTTAGATTTCGAATAAATACAACAATTTGTCTAAGAAATAAAACAATACCCTGATGATGACATTGTGTTAATGTCGAAAGTACTCGGAATAAATGATTATGTATCATATGGTAATTTTCCCTCTTCTTTTAATAAGGGTAGTAAGAAGCTTGTTCGTGAATATGAGAGGATCCTGTTGAAATGAATTCCACTTCTTTTATTGTTCTCTCTCCTTAATAATCTTTTTTCTTTTTTCTCATATTCAATAACACTCAGAAACCCCTTGCGTCTTAGTGGCTTTATAGCCTTGCCTGGGATATAATAATTTTAAAGAAAAGAATCAGTTCAATCAATAATGTTATTTTTATTTGAGATAACTGTCTCTTATTTATTTTGATAAAAGTATGTTTAATTTGAATAAAAGTTTCGTTTAATTTGAACAGAAGTATATGGCTTAGTGTATAACTCTTTAAAAAATCCTCACTCTAATTCGCCATTTTAAATAACTAACTTTTTTTGAAAGACACGTCACGAGTTAAGATTCGCCATATTTCTTACAATGGAAAAAATAACTTTTAATTCTTAATCGTTGTTTCATCAACGTTTTTATCTAAATTATTGCCATTAATATCAATTAAAAGGCCGGATACTTAAGGATCAAGAATTAAGCACTCTGAGGAAATCCAAACACGAATGCCGCCATTTTTGTTCCAGTATACACATCAAAAGTAATATATTTAATCGTTGTTTTAATTTTAAAATGCTATTCCTGGGCACACACATTACTCCACTGCATGGTGACCCAGTCTAGTATTTTAAAGGGAAAAAAAGGTCCTGAATTTTGTGAGATATGTCTACATGTATTTCATCCAATTGGGAACAATATACGGGTTGCGGCAGAAAATTCCCCCCTCCAGAAATACCTTCCACATAATGATAAGACATTAGCTACAGGGTGGGGCAGAAATGTCCCCCACATTATAAACTGTTACCTGTGTGACGTTAGTGAACGTAGGGAAGTGGCAACAGTGTCTTCATCACGTTAATATATTTTATATGGATTTCTGGAAGGTATAAGCGGGAGGTATTTCTGGAAGGTATAACTAGGAGGCATTTCTGGAAGGTATAAGTGGGAGGTATTTCTGGAAGGTATAAGTGGGAGGTATTTCTGCGGCACCCTGTATTTGGAGGTCATCATTTGGTATGTGCTTCTCCTTCTCCTAATCAGAGAGTTTTGGAATCCTGACTTTTGATTGGTCTTTTGTTAATTCTAATCAGCCAATTAAAATAGCGAAGCACGTCGCAAAATGAACGTCACCATGCTTCAGCAGTAAAATTAAAAATTTCATTTTTAATCTTTATTCCATCATGGCTTTTTCCCTCGTTATTGCTATTAATATCAATTAACTGTTTACACAAAAAGCCACACACCTAGGGATCAAGAAACGAATTGAAGAAAATAAAACCAATTAGTGGAAATATTACGTCACTGGCAAGAAAATCGCAAGATGAACGCCGCCATGTTGTTTGAGTACAAAAATAAAATCTAATATAGTTAATCTTTTATTTAATTTACAATGCTTAGCTTGGCACAAGGCCTCAAGGATCGAGAATCCTTAGGGAAAGAAATTCATTTAGTAGAAATAGGTGAAGCAGATTAGCGCGTTAGCTCTAAGTGTCATACACGATACACGCTTAGGCGATCCTGTCACTTTTGATTCGTGATTAACAAGGAAGAAGATTTTCTCGCAGTAGTTAACTGTTTCTTTCCTGCCAGCAAAGTCTATAGAACCCAGCTTGTCCTGCTATTCAACCCCTCAGCTGGGTGGAAGGAGAGATGGACTCATGCCTTTCCCTGGGGTATTTGCGCATAAGTGAATGTAACAAACCCGACTGGAATTCGAACATAGCTCCCCGATTTCTCATTCACTACAAAGAACATCCCATTACCATACCCAAAACAAAAAATACTTAATTGTTGTTGCCATAGCTTTTAATTATCCCGGCATCTTAACACAAGGTTCCGGTAGCCTAATAGGTTAAGGCAACATCCATGAAAGGCGAGTTTCTGCGGTTGGGAATACAAGTCCAATTCACATCGGGCGCTATTCACTTATTTGTAATTTCGATCTGTTTGCTTTTGTGGTCGAAGAATACATCGACCCAGAGAGGTGTGACAAAAATATTAACAATAATATGATGTTTGGTTTGTCAACAATGATATGATGTTTGTTTTGTTTTGTTTTACAGTATATCAAGATTTTTTATTGCTGTTGATATATTTTTTCAAAAATGTATTGCTGGTAAAAAAATTTCTAAAAAAGTATTGCTGGTATTAAAACCTATTTTTATACTTTCATAGTGTTTTGAGCCCCTTTTATGGTGTGTGTGTGTGGGAGGTTAACTATTTACCCATAGTTGGGACCCTGACAGTTGCTGCCACCTCGGGTCAGGGTGGACCTAGGAACACTAGCAATTAAGAGCTCCTCAAAACCTTCTGATCAAAGGCCTTGCTATCGGATGTAGTTTATCATCTTACCCAGGACGCGGATGTAGTTTATCGTCTTACCCAGAACGCGGATGTAGTTTATCGTCTTACCCAGGACGCGGATGTAGTTTAGCGTCATACCCAGGATGCGGATGTAGTTTATCGTCTCACCCAGAACGCGGATGTAGTTTATAGTCTTACCCAGGACGCGGATGTAGTTTATCGTCTTACCCAAGACGCGGATGTAGTTTATCGTCATACCCAGGCCGCGGATGTAGTTTATTGTCATACGCAGGACGCGGATGTAGTTTATCGTCTTATCCAGGACGCGAATGTAGTTCATCATTTTACCCAGGACGCGGATGTAGTTTATTGTCATATCCAGGACGGATAATATAATATACCGAATCAGTAAGAAAATACTGAAAGTATAGCTTCTAGGCACCAACTTATATCCTTTCCCGTTTCCCCTCATCGTATCTAGCAAGCCTCTTCTTACAGATCCATGAACAGTTGAAAATGAATTATTGCCAAATAATTAGCGCTTTGCAGCCGTGTGCCCAACACAAAATAAACACATTGTGCAGGAAAAACATCACATTGTGAGACTCATTCCTTTTCAAATGACAAGACGGCTGGTGAATTGCACAAAATATGTGGATGGCAAACTTAGATCCCAAAGGTGTTCTCTTCCCTCACCATCGTTTCTTGCCTCTATTGCTGCAGATGGACGTTAGGGTTCCTCTGTATTGATTAAGAATGTGCAGCGTCTGGCTGTTATGAGTTGGTCTATCCAGATAAATAGACTTTTTTCCTTTAACTTTGTCACATCAAATCTAAACCCACTTCTTATTCCTCATTGACAGTGACTAACTTTATGATCCAGACAAACATACAATTAAAGATTGGAAGTCTCTGATTGGCTGTTTGGATGTATGCGAAAATTATCAGAATTCAGAATATCCAACTTGCTTCGATCGGCGCTGTTCTATCAGACAATATCTAAACATGATCCTGCTGTACAAGAGTGAAATTGGTTTATTTGAAAAGTAAAAATATTAAGATATAATAAAAATTGTAATATAAGATACCGTAATCTCCTCTGTATAATACGACTTCATCCATAATACGCACGCCTAAAATTGTCCTGAAAGTGTGGGAAAATGCTTTTACTCACGCATAATCAGCATCCATTGATGATGATCAGAAACAGCGTAGGCACCAGGCTAAAGCCCTGGGGACCACCACGGTAATATAAAATGATCTAGAATCGAGTTGGTTTTAAGCCAAATATTTGTCTCGTGACAAAGACCAGCATGCCAAATTCTGTCAAATACCCTTGAGATATCTAGAGCCACAGCTCGAGCTTTGCCATTCTTATTTAAATCTTGATAGACAAATTCAATGATGACAATTAACACGTTGACGGCAGACCTAGCGAACCAGAAGATATATTGTTTGTCCGAAAGGAGGCCGTGCGAAGATGCTTAACCAATTCAACATTGATTAGGGCTTTGAATACTTTGTCTAAAAAGAGATTAATACAGCGATAATTTGATGAGTCAGAGTCTGGAGTTCTTTTAAAAAAAAAAGAAACTACAGAGGCGATCTTCCAACAATCTGGAAAACAGGAAGCAGCGAGGCATTTGTTGTAAATTTTGAGAGAACAGGAGTCAGTTCAAGAGCACATTTTTTTGGGACGACTACAGGGATACGTTCTATCCAAATGCTTTGCGGGGATCTAATTTCGAAATGATATCTGAAGCCATTAACGAGTTTATGTGCATATCACTCAGTAGAGCCTCCATTCAAGTGGGAGGGATTTCTGGTAGAAGGTACCCTAGAAGGTGGATTTGAAAAAGAATTTCCGAGTAAAACACTCTGCTTTATTTGCAGTAGATGACAATACTTCAAACTGATTGATGGCCTGGCGATTTGTGATTGCAATGCCATAAAATACCATTTTCGCAACAAGATATCAGTCACCCCCAAAATGTAGGCTTTGCGTTGAACACTGTGAGACTTACCTGAACAGAGGTTGCAAAATACTTGTTCAAAAATAAGATGCGCCATGATAAGGTATGCTCCTTTGTACATTCGTTACTGCGTCGAAAGTAAGAATACCAAGTGGAAAAATTGTTAGAAGAATTGCTGAAGTTGGAAAGCCCACAATATATTCTGGGACTATGATTTTCAGACAGAGTCAAAGACCATCGCCGTCCGGATATTATTGGTACCAAGAACTGTCATATTATTGGTATCGCCATACCAAATATAGCAAAGAAGCTGATTGAGAAAATGACAAACAACTCTGATTAGAAATTAGACATTGCAAGATTGTTTGGAATGCGGGAAGAGAGTGCCATAGTGATTCCAGTGGCAAAATATAATAATAATAATAATAATAATAATAATAATAATAATAATGATGATGATGATAATAATAATAATAATAATAATAAGAAGAAGAAGAAGAAGAAGAAGAAGAAGAAGAAGAAGATGAATGAATGAATGAATGAATGTACATTGGTTATTGTGACAAAAATGTGGATGCCAATTTGCAAGAAATTGGTACGAGCATGTGCCTTACAGAACAATTGAAGTTGGAAAGTCTACAATATTCTGGAACTATGATTTTTAGACAGAGTTTTCCAGAAATCGGATCTTTTAGGCACTGCGCATATTTCGAGGAAAGCCCATGGTTCTTGTTTTAACTTCCCACATAGCGTAATTTTCCCAGTGTATTCAGAAATTTACCCTGTGTAACAAAACATAACAACAATAATAAGAGTGAAAATATTTCTTCTGAAAACCAGTACTAACCATATGCTATCACGATCAGGAGGCCCGTAACCCCTGAGGGTCGTAGGGGCATCATACGTACTGCAGCCACAGTAGAAGTGGTATATCTTGTCTAAGATAACTTGACGGAGTCCAACCCTCTTCAGGTTGATTTGAATTCAGAGTCTTTCTTCTTCTACACCCAAGGTAAGAGAACCCATAGCTGGGAAAGGGGAGATGGATTCATGCCTTTTTTTAAGTGTATGTAATGAACTCGACTCTTGGCTCCTCAATCAATTACTCTAGAGTGCCTCCCTGCAATCGTATTACAGTTGTCACCCAAGGCAATAGAACTATTTACCCATAGCTGGGGGGAGAAAAGGTGGATTCATACTTTTCTCAAGAGTCTTAGCAGGTAAGCGACTGGAATTGGAATTCGGATCTTGGTCCCTCAATCCGAACTGCATTACTTACCTCCATACAATCGTATTACAGTTGCCATCCAAGGCTATAGAACCCAGTCCGTCCTATTATTTACCCGTAGCTGAGGCGAGAGGAGTTGAATTCATACCTTTCCCAAGGGTCTTGGCACGTAAGTAAATGTAATGAACTTGACTGTAATTCGAATTCGGCTCCCAGATTTCTCAATCTGAGTTTCATTGCATTATTCCAAAGTGACCGCTATGATATTGCAAATTAAATAATAAATATTGCTAATTAATTAATAATAATAATTCTAAATAAATAAAATATGTTTGATAGACGAACGGAATTATCAAAAATAAATATACAGCAACGTCGAAAAAAGATGGATGACAAAAATAGTTAGCAAAAATATATATAAGTAACTGGATGACAACTTGTGGCTTTTCTTTTTAATGCTGTTCAAGTGTAAATATATACATTTCTTTCTTATTCTTTCATGTGTCGGCTTCCGTAAATAACCATATGTATTGGCTGATAAGGTGTGGAGAAAAATGGATGCCTTCTAAATTAAGACGATTAACTGACCGTTTGTCTCTAGAATCTGAAATAAGTATTTTTTTGTTTTCTTTCTTTCCTTGCTGTCTTTCTTTCTAATGTCTTTCTTTCTTTCCTTGCTTTCTTTCTTTTCTAATGTCTTTCTTTCTTTACTTGCTTTTTTTCTGTTCTAATGTTTTCCTTTCTTTACCTGCTTTCTTTCTTTTCTAATGTCTTTCTTTCCTTGCTTTTTTTCTTTTCTAATGTCTTTCTTTCTTTCCTTTCTGTCTTTTCTAATGCATTTTTTCTTTCCTTGCTTTTTTTCTGTTCTTATGTCTTTCTTTCTTTCCTTGCTTTCTTTCTTTTCTAATGTCTTTCTTTCTTTCCTTACTTTCTTTTCTAATATCTTTCTTTCTTTCCATGCTTTCTTTCTTTTATGATGTTTTTCTTTCTTCCCTTGCTTTCTTTTCTAATGTCTTTCTTTTTTTCCTTGCTTTCTTTTCTAATGTCTTTCTTTCTTTCCTTGCTTTCTTTTCTAATGTCTTTCTTTCTTTCCATGCTTTCTTTCTTTTCTAATGTCTTTCTTTCCTTGCTTTCTATTCTAATATCTTTCTTTCTTTCCTTGCTTTCTTTCTTTGGTTATATCTTTTTTTCTTTCCTTGCTTTCTTTCTTTTCTAATGTCTTTCTTTCTTTTCTTGCTTTTTTTCTTTTCTAATGTCTTTCTTTCTTTCCTTACTTTCTTTCTTCTCTGATGTCTTTCTTTCTTTCCTTGCTTTCTTTCTTTTCTAATGTCTTTCTTTCTTTCCGTGCTTTCTTTCTTTTCTACTGTCTTTCTTTCATTGCTTTCTTTCTTTTCTAAAGTCTTTCTTTCTTTCCTTGCTTTCTTTTCTAATGTTTTTCTCTCTTTCCTTGCATTCGTTCCTTTCTAAAGTCCTTCTTTCTTTCCTTGCTTTCTTTCTTTTCTAATGTCTTTCTTTCCTTGCTTTCTTTTCTAATGTCTTTCTTTCTTTGCATGCTTTCTTTCTTTTCTAATGTCTTTCTTTCCTTGCTTTCTTTTCTAATGTCCTTCTTTCTTTCCTTGCTTTCTTTCTTTTCTAATGTCTTTCTTTCTTTCCTTGCTTCCTTTTCTAATGTCTTTCTTTCTTTCCTTGCTTTCTTTTCTAATGTCTTTCTTTCTTTCCATGCTTTCTTTCTTTTCTAATGTCTTTCTTTCCTTGCTTTCTTTTCTAATATCCTTCTTTCTTTCCTTGCTTTCTTTCTTCTCTAATGTCTTTCTTTCTTTCTTTGCTTTCTATTCTAATATCTTTCTTTCTTTCCTTGCTTTCTTTCTTTGGTTATATCTTTTTTTCTTTCCTTGCTTTCTTTCTTTTCTAATGTCTTTCTTTCTTTTCTTGCTTTCTTTCTTTTCTAATGTCCTTCTTTCTTTCCTTGCTTTCTTTTCTAATCTCTTTCTTTCTTTCTTTGCTTTCTTTCTTTTCTAATGTCTTTCTTCTTTCCTCGCTTTCTTTCTTTTGTAATGTTTTTCTTTCTTTTCTTGCTTTCTATCTTTTCTAATGTCTTTCTTTCTTTCCTTGCTTTCTATCTTTTTTAATGTCTTTCTTTCCTTGCTTTCTTTCTTTTCTAATGTCTTTCTTTCTTTCCTTGTTTTCTTTCTTTTCTAATGTCTTTCTTTCTTTCCTTGCTTTCTTTCTTTTCTAATGTCTTTCTTTTTTTCCTTGCTTTCTTTCTTTTCTAATATCTTTCTTTCTTGTTTTCTTTCTTTTCTAATGACTTTCTTTCTTTCCTTGCTTTCTTTCTTTTCTAATGTCTTTCTTTCTTTCCTTGCTTTCTTTTCTAATATCTCTCTTTCTTTCCTTGCTTTCTTTCTTCTCTAATGTCTTTCTTTCTTTCCTTGCTTTCTATTCTAATATCTTTCTTTCTTTCCTTGCTTTCTTTCTTTCGTTATATCTTTTTTTCTTTCCTTGCTTTCTTTCTTTTCTAATGTCTTTCTTTCTTTTCTTGCTTTCTTTCTTTTCTAATGTCTTTCTTTCTTTCCATGCTTTCTTTCTTTTCTACTGTCTTTCTTTCATTGCTTTCTTTCTTTTCTAAAGTCTTTCTTTCTTTCCTTGCTTTCTTTTCTAATGTCTTTCTCTCTTTCCTTGCTTTCGTTCCTTTCTAAAGTCCTTCTTTCTTTCCCTGCTTTCTTTCTTTTCTAATGTCTTTCTTTCCTTGCTTTCTTTTCTAATGTCTTTCTTTCTTTCCATGCTTTCTTTCTTTTCTAATGTCTTTCTTTCCTTGCTTTCTTTTCTAATGTCCTTCTTTCTTTCTTGCTTTCTTTCTTTTTTTCTAATGTCTTTCTTTCTTTCCTTGCTTTCTTTTCTAATGTCTTTCTTTCTTTCCATGCTTTCTTTCTTTTCTAATGTCTTTCTTTCCTTGCTTTCTTTTCTAATGTCCTCCTTTCTTTCCTTGCTTTCTTTCTTCTCTAATGTCTTTCTTTCTTTCCTTGTTTTCTATTCTAATATCTTTCTTTCTTTCCTTGCTTTCTTTCTTTGGTTATATCTTTTTTTCTTTCCTTGCTTTCTTTCTTTTCTAATGTCTTTCTTTCTTTTCTTGCTTTCTTTCTTTTCTAATGTCCTTCTTTCTTTCCTTGCTTTCTATCTTTTTTAATGTCTTTCTTTCTTTGCTTTCTTTCTTTTCTAATGTCTTTCTTTCTTTCCTTGCTTTCTTTCTTTTCTAATGTCTTTCTTTCCTTGCTTTCTTTTCTAATGTCTTTCTTTTTTTCCTTGCTTTCTTTCTTTTCTAATATCTTTCTTTCTTTCTTGTTTTCTTTCTTTTCTAATGTCTTTCTTTCGTTCCTTGCTTTCTTTTCTAATGTCTTTCTTTCTTTCCATGTTTTCTTTCTTTTCTAATGTCTTTCTTTCCTTGCTTTCTTTTCTAATGTCCTTCTTTCTTTCCTTGTTTCCTTCGTTTCTAATGTCTTTCTTTTTTCCTTGCTTTCTTTTCTACTGTCTTTCTTTCTTTCCTTGCTTTCATTCTTTTCTAATGTCTTTCTTTCTTTCCTTGCTTTCTTTCTTTTTAATGTCTTTCTTTCTTTTCTTACTTTCTTTTCTAATGTCTTTCTTTCTTTCCTTGCTTTCTTTCTCTTCTAATGTCTTTCTTTCTTTTCTTGATTTCTTTTCTAATGTCTTTCTTTCTTTTCTTTTTATCTTTCTTTTGTAATGTCTTTCTTCCTTTCTTTGCTGTCTTTTGTAATGTCTTTCTTTCTTTCCTTGCTTTCTTTCTTTTCTGTCTTTCTTTCTTTCCTTGCTTTCTTTTCTAATGTCTTTCTTTCTTTCCTCGCTTTCTTTCTTTTCTTATGCCATGTCTCCTTAAGAATAGGCGTTAATGTTTCTCTGCGGTTTTTCTTTTTACTGATATTGCGCGCAAACTATATATCATTTTCTGATTGGTTGGAAAAAGTTATTTACCTTCTGGTTGGCTAGAAAAAATGACGAACAAATTTCAAAATGTTTTACTCTCTCAAACATTTTTTGAAACGCCACACCTGTTGTCTGACGGGTTCATGGCTTGCCGCAAGTCTAAAACAAAACTATTTGAATCATGAACATACAAGTAATACACCTTTTACCATTGGCAATTAATAGTAACCGGTAAAAACTGATACGCTTGAGGCAATGAAAACTACGGCTCCAATGTTTTTATACGGTAAACTTGGATAGTCTAACCCCATTTACGTTTGTTAGTACAAAATGGCCAAGTTGGTTGGTTGTCTTTATAAATGTGTTAATTTTTTCATGAAGATTTAATGAAATGTCGTTGATTTGTCGTCTGTTTCCTTTGAACTTTTACTAAAGTTTAAAAGAAATAATAACTGATTAGATGAAAATCGAATAATCAAAAAAAAAAAAAAAATTTTCTTTCGCAGACCGCATTCTGGCTCACCGCGAGGCAGACGCGACACGCTAGACGGGTTTGGGCCGGGCGCGGCACTGTCGTGGGACATACACGGCATGCGGAACGAATACAGAGCGGAGGAACGGAAGCGGGTCGGGGGACTGAATCGACGCGCGGAACGAAATCGGGATGGACGCGGGACTCACGTGGCATACGGAACGGGGAACGGCTGCAACACGCGTGGCGGATGCGGGACTCATGCGGCACGTGGGACGGATGCGTCACGCGAGGCAAATGCGGGACGCGTGTCGGATTCGGGATGGGCGCCGGACTTATTCGGCATGCGGAACGGATGTGACACGCGGGACGAACGCGGCACCTGGAACGGCACGCGGGATGGAGTTTGCCCACTACTGAACTTGAAGAAAATAAATAAAATAATAAAAAAGACAAGAAGACAAAGCTGTGATTCCAATTAAAGTAGCATTCTATATGACACTAGACTACCCGTGATCCGTTGGAGCACTGATGGTTCAGGTTATAAAACATTGAAGTTGATTCCAAAATTGCATTGAAATGAAATTTAATTTATTATGATAACAGTTACATATTACAATCCGTTCATGTTGTCATTGGTCTGGTTTACAAGTTCATTTTTAACGTTTTACTGATTGTTTACAGCATTTAATAAGAATAGAACTTCCGGGATAAACCTTCAATCAGATTTACTTAAAATTAATTTTAATATGCCAAAAAATATTTTTAAATCATATCAACTTGAAAATATATTTTAAATATGCCAAAAAAAATTTTTTTTTTTTAAATATTCAAAATATTGTTTGTTTAAAGAAAGCTAAGATAATTACTCTACAAACAACTGGACGAAACAGCAAAACGGGATCTCTCTGTGTCTGTCTTTAACATAAAAATATTTTAATTAAAAAAATTTCTGTTTGAAGAAAGTTAAAATAAAAATACTTACTGTATAAACAACTTGTATTTTTAAATCTTATTCACTTAAAATATTTTTCAAATCAGATTAACTCAGAAATATATTTTTAAATATTTAAAATATTGTTTGTTTAAAGAAAGCTGAAATATAAATAATTAATCTGCAAACAACTGGACGAAACAGCAAAGCGGGATCTCTTTGTGTCTGTCTTTAACTTTAAAATATTTTAATTTAAAAAATTGTCTGTTTGAAGAAAGCTAAAATAAAATTACATACTGTATAGACAACTCGTAAATCATTATGAGCCGGACGGACACACCACACAACCACAGACTTCTAGTATTAGTTAGTTAGATAGATAGATAGATAGATAGATAGATAGATAGATAGATAGATAGATAGATAGATAGATAGATAGATAGATAGATTGCTCATACAATTTTATGTAACATTTGTCATTTGCGTGCTGACTGCTTTGTCCTTTAACAAAAGGATGTTCATTAAATGTCGTGATCTAAAGAGTTTGCTTTAAGGAATACATTTTCCCGCCAATTTGTTTTTAAGATCGAAGTTTTATGGTAATAACGATACGTGACTTCCCTGTGCCTCTTCTAAAGAAATATTTTCTTGGTAATCATTCTGATGAGCTTGTACTCTTTTGTACTTCGCCTTTACGAGAAAGGGTTTTGTATCCAAATCGAATCATATCTGAAAAGTAACCCTCGCCTTTACGAATTAAAGCGCAGTACAAGATGGGCAGCTAGATACAACCGTAAGTTCTATGCTAATAGGTTCTTCTCTCGCAATTCTCGCTTGTGGATTCGATTTGGATACAAAACCCTTTCTCATTTGATATATTGAGAATGGGTGATAACGATTTATCAAAGGATGATTTCATTGAATTCCAAGAGGACCCAAGAAAGAAAGCTGATTTCGAAAGGGCTGGGATGGATGTCAAGCAGTTTTGGTGTGAACAAATCTTTGTTTGCCCAAGTTTGGCAATTAGGTTAATGCATGTTTTGGTTCCCTTCACAACTACATATCTCTGTGAAACAGGATTCTCTGCAGTATTAAATCTGAAATCAAAGTGGAGAAATCGACTTAATGTGTCAGATGACATGTGAGTAGCTTTGTCAGTAACTGTACTACGATTCCATACTTTGATTGCAGAAAACCAACAGCAAATATCTCCCTAGATTAGTAAAAGTCTGTTTTATATAGTCGAGATACTAAAAAAACTTGTACATTTATGTTCTCTTCCTTTTTCTTGTGTAATAAAACTGAATTATAACTTTATTTTGCTTTCAGTAAAAAAAAAAGTATAATAAAGTTATCAATGCTTATAATTTTTTTTCATGTTCTATTCCTAGCAATCCATATCTAAAGTACAGTAAATTCAAGCGATTGAAACATTTGGAAGACATACTGGTAAATAATCGGATTGGTGATAATTATTTCGACAGTCAAGTGAAGTGGGTATGGGACCATATTGGACAATCCATTTGGGGTCTGGAATCATCAAAAGGTTAAGAACCCCTGCTTTAGAGGGAGGACGCCACAACAGTTACGATCTCATCAGGCCCTGTTACTTTGTTCAACTCCATCTTTTATGTTCTTACTTCAGTTTTTAATATTTCTGGTCCTAAAGTATTTTCAAGGGTTATAGCTCCCCCCCTCTCTCTCTCTCTCTCTCTCCTCTCTCTCTCTCTCTCTCTCTCTCACACACACACACATCGTGAAAACGTTCTCTGACGCGTTCCCTCAACCTTTGGAATATTTCTTTTCTATTTTAATTATCAATGATTCTTAGATTTTATACGGCCCTTTGGTTGGCACATCTTTCGTTCTGCTTGTTGTTCTATTCTGTTGTGGTAGACTTGCTACATTTCTGCTGTTTATCCTCTATATTTCTACGCACTTTTCATTGAACCATTCCTATTTACCCTGCCTCCATTTGTTTTTGATTTCTGTGTTTAGTGTTCAGTATTCTTTGCCATTCCTTGGCCTTGCTTGTTGTTTCTTTTTAATCATCTCTAGAATTTCCTGCCATCCACCCGTTCCTTTCTTGTTTCAATTTCTTTGGGATGACCTCATTCGCCGACGTCACTAGAGTTTTTCTCAGCTTGCCCCACTTTGATTTTGTCATCTTGTTCAGATTATATTCGTTTATAACTCTGTTTTTGTATACCTCCTAGCAACTTGGGTCATTCGGAAGTCTGCCGTATTGAAGTTTAGGCGTTGTTTTGGTCTTCTTTAGTTTACGTAGTTATACTGTGATGTAACAGACGACTGGAAGATGGTCGCTCACGCAGTCGGCACTTGAGAATGTAATGCCGTGTAGAACTGCAATTCGGAAACTTTTGTTGATAGTTACGTAATCAATAGTGCCTCAGGACCAGGTCTTGTTGATTATTTGCTTGTTTATCGTACACCAATGAACCCATCTATCGCAGCGCGCGTTTCGGGATCCCAGTCCGAAGTTGCCAACTATTCCGTCTTCTCGTCTTTTTCGGACCTTGGCGTTCAGGTCTCCCATGATAATAGTGAGTTCTTGCGATTGTCAATGGAGTAGTAAAAGTTATCGATTTCCTCCTCCGTGCTCTGCGCTGTCGATGCACATACAATGATAATTGTTATGTCAAAGGGCTTCCCTTTTAGTTTGACTAAAATGATTCTCTCTGAGATTTGGCTATATCCCAGGATACTTTTTTCCATGTCATTTAACCCTACACTTCTCTCATTTTTCTCCCCGTCATCACGTATTTTCTGTGTATGCCGCCTACAAAATGTCCATTACATGCCCACCTAATTTCGTATGCGCCAATAATGTTGATATTTAATCTGTTCATCTCTTGCTTGATATTTGAAGCTGGCCACGTTGGTATACCGTTCTTATGTTACAGGTCACTATTGAACAGTCGCTGGATAGTGATCCGGTGACACCCGTCGCTTATGTCTATACTTACCAGGCGAATCGTTGCCAAGGAACTTAACCTCCTTTACGCCGTTATGCTTTATATTCATTCTGCAGCAAGTCACTGTCTAACGGTTAGGGGATATATGTCGCACATGTCTTCCCGTACCGGACGAGAAGTTATCTCCAGTGTTTTTAAGCCCCTTCATGCTGTCCTCTGTAAAATTTATGTTATTTATTACCATGATTATTCTTTGAACAGTTAGTGGAGTGGTTTTCCGTTGCCTTCTCCACGGTGTTTTTATTGAGACACCAACTCGAGTTAGTTGCATACCGTAATCTTTGTCTCGAGTCCACCAGTTTTAATTAGCCATCTGCTGTCTTGAAATCTTCATAGCAACCACAAACGCAGCCAAACACAACAAAACACATCCCCACGAATGCCATGAATTGACGACTGTATTTAAATGCCACCCTCCATCCACTAACATCAAAATACCCTCTCGACAGCCTTGGTTTGATTGGTCGAAAAAGTGTGACAATTAAACTTTCAACTTAAACTCAGTAAACATCGGCGACGACCTTAACATAATATATCCAGATGACTCGGTACTGATAGCAGACACAGAAAAGAAATTACAAAATCTTCTACAAAAGATAGCGACGGAGAGTTAGAAGAAAGGACTAAGCATAAACTACAAGAAGACAGAATGGTCATCAGTAAGAGGAAGAGCCTGAAATGCGATGTGCAGGTCGGGAACACTAGAATCAAGCAGACGCGGAAGTTTAAATATCTGGGAAATGTCTTGACGGTAAGTGCGACACTGAGATCCGAAAACGTATTGAGATGACCACGGACACATTCCAAAAGCTGGGCAGAATATTGCGAGACATGAGGATTTCTTTGGTAACAAAGAAACGAATACTGAGCTGTTACGTGATATCTGTTCTTCTTTACGGCAGCGAATGTTGGACGATTTCCTCAAAGGAAGCAGAGACTCAAGGCGACGGAGATGTGGTTCTACGGAAGGATACTAAGGATATCATGGACCGAGCGTGTGAGCAACGATGAGGTTTCAAACAAGGAGGAGGCTTATACTTAACATCAGGAAGAGACAGATGAATTTTCTGGGAGACATAATGAGGAAAGAGGGCCTGGAGAATCTGATACTCACGGGTTGAATAGAAGGAAAGAGAGACAAGGGAAAGAGGCGCGTGACATACATGGCGATCTTGAGCAGGTGGATGACAGCACGTTGTCTGGAGAAGGAAGCAGAGGAAAGGAACTTGCTGAGAGCTGCAAGGGATAGAGGGAGGTGGAAAGCCATGATCGCCTACGTCCTGAAAGGACACGGCGAATAAAAAGAAAGAAAAGAAGAAACATTGTCACTATATGTTATGTCGACTGATAGCAAAAAGAATTTGTCCTCCGCGTAGAATTCGTTTCTTCAGTTCCTAGTCGCCACTGTTATGGTCCAATATCCTCGCACCACAGTTAGAACCAAGGAAGAACCATACGAACACAAGAGTAGAATAACAAAGATATATTACAACAGAAATATAGTACAAGAAGTTGAAGGTGTTAGTCCGTCTGGTTTAGAGTGAACTAATATTGTATCGACTTGTTACACCATTCATTATATTTAATACCCCCCCACGAGGAATATATGTGGCACGAGGCCAAGATTAAAGTGGGTTTCTCCGAGCCCGTAGACTTAGCCAAAAATATACCCTTTGAACCCACCTAGACGTGTTCAGGGCCTATCTACCTCCCCGGACGAAACCTTGCCCTTCGGCAAAACTTCGTCCGGGTTCCTCTCTGCCAAAGCAGAGAGTTCAACAGTCATGACCTGGTGCTCGTTACACCATTCATTCATTATACCTCTTGAGAAGTGCAGTATTTATAGCGTCAGGAAGAGTCCATTATCGTTATAGGTAAGTTCCCATAACACTATATTAGCACAGACACACCTCACTTTATGACTATTAAAAAAAAACTCGAACTTGGAGCCAATTATAAAATCTCTTAAAAAAACATAAATTAAGTAAATGAATTTAAAAACAAATATTTACTTGTTTTGTATGTACATTCTGCAAACTGAAGTAATACACAGAATATAGAGCTGATTTGCGAATCTGTTTATTCTGTTTAGTGTTCAGTACAGGAAAAGACAGTCGATTTCTAAGACACATCATGAGGAAAGAAAGATTGGAAAATCTGATACTCATAGGAAGATTAAAGGCAAGAGGGACATAGGAAAACAACACGTTAGTCAGCCTGAGTAAATGGATGAGGGAACAACGTTTAGGAGAAATAACAAAAAGACAAAATTAATTAAGAGCTACAAGGGACAGGAAGTTGTGGAGAGCCTTGATCGTCTACGATCTGAAGAGACACGGAACATAAAAGAAGAAGCTCAGTACACCACTGTACTGTATAAACATTTAGAAATTAATTTCAAATTTTACAAATGGCGCTAAAGTGATATTAAATTTATATGAAGCTGGTTTACACGAACCCAATTCACGTGTAGTATTTTTTATCTATTCACCCCAAGCAAGGTGATAATGCCACTAAGACGCGCAAGGGGTTACTGGGAGTGAAAGAGAACGAAAAGACTTCAGATGGAATCAGAAATCCAATCGTAAACAAGAAACAAGTGGTAAAATTCTACCCCTGTTCAAAATTTAGTTTAGTTTTGTTTTACGGCATATCAACCTGAATGGGTCATTTAATTCCGACAACATTTTTTTTCCTGGTAATATTTTGTTTTGTCAAAAATCTATTTCTGGTAATATTTTTTTCCCTCAAAAATGTATAGCTGGTAATATTATTTTCAAAAATGTATTGTAGGTAATTTTTTTTTTTTTTTTTTTTTTCAAAAATTTATTTCAGGTAATAATTTTTTACAAAGTATTTCTGGTATTAAAACCTATTTTTACACTTTTATAATGTTTTTACCTCAGTTTCGGGGGTTAACTATTTGCACATAGCTGAGACCCTAACAGGTGCTACCACCCCGGGTCAGGGTGGACCTGGGAACACCAGCAATTAAGAGGAGGTTCCACGCTCCTCAAAGCCTCTTGATGAGAGGTCTTGCTGTTGGACGTAGTTTATCGTCATACCCAGAACGCACCCCCGTTCAAAAGACCGTAGATGAGTGTGAAACCTAACTTTTAAACAAGAGTAGAGGCTTATCACTTGTTTCTTGTTTAGGATTGGGTTAACGGTTCCGTCAAATGTCTTCTCGCGACTTAATTAGCGTTTAGGTAGAATTTCTCACTAAGAAACCGTTTCGTAAGAATGGGGTTCAGTCGTTAAGTGTGTAGTTGTATTTATCGACACGAGAAATAGTTTCCGTAATGTCGACATCAAAAAAATAAGTAAAAACATTTCGGTGTTAACTGCAGACATTAGGAAATGCCATGAAGTTATGTGATGATAAATCGAAAGGTGTTTGGTGAAGCTCGATGACTTGGCGACGTATCCCATTTCATAGCTGTTGAACTGTAGATGTATATATATATATATATATATATATGTATATATATATATATGTGGGGGGTGTCTGTGTGTGTGTGTGTGTGTGTGTGTGTGTGTGTGTGTGTGTGTGTGTGTGTGTGTGTGTGTGTTATATCTGTCTATATATCTGAGATAAGTTGTAATTATTTACACTATTTACATTGTTCAGACTGCTGTAATCATCTTCGTAGCCATATTTACGACATTTCGGACGTTGTACGCTCCGGCCTTCTTCAGGATCTGTCTATATTTCTGAGATGAGGTTTTGTAATTATTTACACTATTTGCATTGTTCGGACTATCGTCCACATTTTTATTGGCATATTCACGACGTTTCGGTCGTTGTACGCTTCAGCCTTCTTCAGGTGATTGGAAGTCCTCAGGGACACATAGACCAGTGGATAAAAGTGTTGGTTGAATCCAGTGACTTATCCCAAAGTGTTGTGAGTTCAATACCTGGCCAAAGCAGAGGTGAACAAATAAGTTGGAGAGTTAAGTTAAAAGGGGAATAACTTCTACTGAGACATCCGTAAGAGTCATGACATGTGGAACTAGAGCAATATACCCCGGTGGGCGAAATAAAAGGTTCAATTCGAAATACCAATCACCTGGAGAAGGCCGGAGCGAGCAACGACGGAAATGTCGTGAATATGGCAACGAAGATGAGGATGACTACGAGCAATGTAAATGGCGTAAATGATTGTAGACGCGTATGTTTACGTTGACAAGATGGTCTCAACGTAATTGCAAGGAGTGTTTTTGTTTTTGTTTGTTTCTTCTTTTTTTTTTGCCTTGTCGCAAGATTTGATCAATACAATAGATCTAACCTTGCTAATTTGTTTTCGTTGTTCGTCGTCTGAATTACTTAGCGAAACAAGAGACGTGTTCAGACAAAAACGTGATGTCAAAAATATTCGAAACTAATATACGAAATAATATATATATATATATATATATATATATATAGATAGATAGATAGATAGATAGATAGATAGATCGAAAAGAAATATTAAAAGGATTTATTGTTTATTTGTCTTTTTACTTTAGCCCTCCAAACACTGTCCACTAAAAAATGTAAAAAGAAATTAGTATTTTATATCTAACGGAATAGTAACAGTGTTAGTTAATTGTCGGATAATGATACGAAAATATTGACCTTACTCCATCTTTCTGACACATTTTTTTTTTTTTTTGTCACGGGCTTTTGCTTTAGCTTTACTTTTTCTTCGACATTTTTTCTTCTATAATTGTCCTTTCTTTTTTTTTCTTTTTTCTTCCTTTCGATCTTCTATAGTTGACCTTTCTTTTTTCTTCGTTTCGTTCGTCTTTTCTCGCCTTTCTTTTCTTTTTGTTTCTTTTTTCTCTTATTGTCGTCCTTTCTTTTTTTCTTCCTTTTTTCTTTCTTTTTTCCGATCTTTCTTCTGTTGTCGTCCTTTCTTTTTTCTTTCTTTCTTTGTTTCTTCTATTATCTTCATTTCTTTTTCTTCCTCTCTTTTTTCTTTCTTTCTTTTTTCTATTATCTTCCTTTCTTTTTCTTCCTTTCTTTTTTCTTTCTTTCTTTCTTCTATTATCTTCCTTTCTTTTTCTTCCTCTCTTTTTTCTTTCTTTCTTTCTTTCTTCTATTATCTTCCTTTCTTTTTCTTCCTTTCTTTTTTCTTTCTTTCTTTCTTCTTTCTATTATCTTCCTTTCTTTTTTCTTTCTTTCTTTCTTCTATTATCTTCCTTTCTTTTCTTCCTTTCTTTTTTCTTTCTTTCTTTCTTTCTTCTATTATCTTCCTTTCTTTTTCTTCCTTTCTTTTTTCTTTCTTTCTTTCTTTTTTTCTTTCTTCTATTATCTTCCTTTCTTTTTCTTTCTTTCTTTTTTTCTTTCTTCTATTATCTTCCTTTCTTTTTCTTCCTTTCTTTTTTCTTTCTTTCTTCCTTCTATTTTCTTTCTTTCTTTTTCTTCCTTTCTTTTTCCTTTCTTTCTTTCTTTCTTTCTTTCTTCTGTTATCTTCCTTTCTTTTTCATCCTTTCTTGCTTCTATTGTCACCCTTTCTCTTTTCGTTCTTTCTTTCTTTTTTTCTATTGTCGCCTTTTTTTCTTTTTCTTTTTTATATCTTTCTCCCTTTGTTGTTTTTCTTTTCTTTCTTTATTGTCGTCCTTTCATCTTTTCTTTCTTTCTTTTTTTTATTGTTCAACTTTCTTTTTTCTTCCTTTCTTCATTCTCTTTTTCTTCTATTGTCGTTCTTTCTTTTTTTATTTCTTTCTTTCTTCTATAGTTCTCCTGTTTCTTCTTCCTTTCTTTCTTTTATTTCCTTCTTTTTTATTCCTTTCTTCCTTATATTGTCGTCTTTTCTCTTTCCTTTCTTTCTTTCGTCTATTGTCGTTCTTTCTATTTTCTTTCTTTCTTTCTTCTATTGTCCTACCTTGTTTTTTTCTTCTTTTCTTTCTTTTATTATCGTCTTTTCTTTTCCCTTCATTTTTCTTCTATTATTGTCCTTTGATTTTTCTTGCTTTCTTTCTCTATTTCTCTCTTCCCATTTAATTTATTTCTCTATTTTTCTTAGTGCCAATGTTTCGTTCATTCTTTCTCTCCTACTTTTTTTTCTTACTTATTTGATCATTACTTATTACATTGGCTATATATCATATCCTTTTTCTTCATGTCTCTTCAGATCGTAGGCGATCATGACTCTCCACAATTTCCTGTCCTTTGTAGCTCTAAAATATATTGGCGTTTTGTTATCTTCCCTTACTCCGCCATTCATTCAATTGAGCACACTACATAAAATATGCGTTGTTTTCCTCCGTCCCGCGTCAGTCTTCCCTGCCCTATCGGCTGGGGCTTCAGTTGAAGCTTTGCTGAGGGGTAAGACCCCTCCTATCAAATGAAGTGTCCTGGGTAAGACGATAAACTACATACGACAGCAAGGACTGTGATCAGATTTTGAGAAGCGTGGATCTTTTCTTTCCTTAAAACTTCTTCCTGTTGCGATTTTGCAATCTTTCCTTAAAACTTCTTTTCCGTTGCAATTTTCTTTCCTTAAGAGTTCTTCCTGTTGCGATTTTGCAGTCTTTCCTTAAGATATTCTTCTGTTGCAATTTTCTTTAAGATTTCTTTACGGCTAATGCTTATAACTGATCAGATTTTGAGAAACGTGGATCTTTTCTTTTTCTCTGGCCTCGGTAATAGTACTGTCGTGAATCTCTTGTGCGGTCTGTGGCAACGTCTCTTCATACTGAGGATACCGGGTTGACAGTTTTCTAGTTGCTGGTATTTAGGTGCCCTAACTCTTGTGTAGCGTCTTGAGCGGCTGCTCTGATTAACAGTTGCATAATATCGGGGTGCTTGTAGTGCCATGTCGCCCATGGAAGGGTGTCCCTGCACGCACCCCCGGTGGGCAACCCCAGGGCCACATTATCTTACAGGCTGTGCCACCTCTTTTCTGTCCATGTCACATTTGATGAACAATAGTGTGATAAAACGAATACAAAAGGAATTACTAAAGGTGTGTATACAGATATGTCGTTTTTCGTGCGTATGTGCGAATGACGTTCCTATAAAGGATTGTGTGAGACTTACATTTGAGAAAATTTCTTTATCTGGTGTTTTGACATAATTATTAAGCATGTGTACTTTTAGTCCAATAAGCTTTAGGCACTAAAAGCCGTGTAGTATTCTATGTTATGTTCAGCGCGACATGAGATTCGCCGGCGACTGAGAGGACCGCCAAAGAGGATCGAGACACTCCCTACTTCTAGAAAGACATCGTGTGGGTGAAGAGAAAGAAAGGGAATGGGAGTTTTGCGCACGTTTATTTGGCAATGTCATCTAGTGGCTGCTAGCAGAAGTTCTTTGACAAACAAGTGGGGTAAATCCATTAGTGTTTTTAAATGATGGCAACAAAATGAAATCTAGAAATATTCTGAAGCCTTTTCTTTCGGATTCCCGAGTAGTGTATGAAGCAAAATGGCCTGGAAAATGTAAAAAAAAAAAATATTATCAGCGGAAACCGGAAGTTGTTTTACAAAATAACAAGCAAAGTATTGTGGGAGCTTGATATCAAGACCGTCTATATGGGGATTTTTATACCCTTTCAGTTTCTGAGACCTCTACAGAAGATAAGCATGAGAGAAAACAGGACAAAACTAATCTTGAGTGGACAAAAAGGCTATATATCAGAAAGATGTATCAGATAAAATTGTGTTTAAAAATCGTTGCAAAAAACATTGTTTTTTTGCGAGGACTTAACTGGTGGCAGTAAAGTTCGTTCGGTTAACAGTTCTTCTCATTTTTGTTGCAACGTCTGAATCTCTTCGTCTTTAGGTCGAAGAGGGATTCAGTTTTTGGGTGCATTGCTGTAATTGTTGGGATATCCACGTTCCTACGTTCTGTTCTTGGATATTCTAATTCCGGACACCATGTGGCTGTTGGTTGAGTTTTACAGAGCTAAATTTGTCCATGTTGACTCGTCGGTGGTACAGGAAAAAGAGGCCGGTGACGGGCTGCTTTCAGCCAATCACAGCGGCCGGTGATAACGACCCATTCGAAGAGAGGTAATTGTTTTATCTCTATAATAATTTCAATATCGTCTAAACCACCCGAGCAAGAAACTATATTTGGTAGTTACAACCAGGAATAAATAGTCTTCCAAATTATGAACCAGTGGTTATCAACTATTTTTGTCCAATGCACCCTTTCATCATAAATCAGAATTATTTCCCACTTTGCAAGATTGTCCAACTCAAAAGGTGTAATCCAAATAATATGCATATATTATTGAAAATCTGCATTCTTTTCACTTATTAGTACAAAGAAGAGAGAGAAGGAAAAGACTTTAGAAGATATCAGAAATCCATCCTTAAATAGGAAACAAGGGACAAACCTCTAGTCTTGTCCAAAAAACCAAAGAGGAACCGGATGATACGCAAATCCATCTAGTTTTATTAAATTATCTTAAGGCTAATATAAAAGATAAAATAACAGAATAGTAAATAGAGAATATATGAACTGAAATGTCTGGGTTGGAACGATAATCCAGTGGGAATCGTGCAAAAAAAAACAAGTCTTTAATATATCAAGCAATTGTATATTCCCAAACCAGGAACTGTCTTAAAAAATTTAAATAAAATTCTATGAGACTTTGAAATGCAAATGTTCAGCCCAATTCAGGAATAAAACGTCTAACCCATCCGAGGAAGAAACTATATTTGGTAGTTACAAACAAGAATAAATAGTCTTCCAAATTATGAACTAGTGTTTCTTAGCGTTTCTTGTCCAATGCATCCTTTTCATCATAAATCAGAATTATCTCCCACTTTCCAAGACTGTACGACTCAAAAGGTTCAAATCAAATAATATGCAAATATTATTGAAAATCTTTATTCTTTTTTCATATTAGTACGAAGGTGAGACCAAATAAAACGATTTGTTAAAAATATTTTACTGTTCGAGATCGGCATAAAAGTGAAAAGATTTTCGAGAAATGTTTGTAAATGTCTTTCCTGTGTGCAAAACTGGAATTTTTCGCGATAGACTGAAGACTGTCTTTTTATGACAGGTGACCTGTGTAAAGCTAATTAACATTGACATAAGGACAAATAAAAGAAGCTTATAGTCTTTTATCTGTTTTCTGTTCAACTTACACTAGCCAGATGCCAACTCCGTCACACACCACGGAAAGATTATATTAAGGCTTTTTTGTAATTTGAAACTTAAGTTATAAAAACATTTGACAAAACATGTCTTAATATGGGGACGATTTTCCAAATGCTATAAGCAAAAATCAGACTTGTAAGATAACATTCTTTGGTCTTAACTCTTTACAATAAGCTAAATGATGATAGAAATATTAATGGAGAATTAAGCACGGAACATTGAAATACACCCAATTGGTTAATCCCATCCAGGACACGGCATCAAATGTAGTAACCGTGATTAAAAAAGATTTGTTATACGTAGTTTTTGTTTTGTATTGTTTTGTTGTTTTTTGTTGTTTTTGTTTTCATCCCAAGTAAGACGGGAGTGCCACTAGCACACAAGGGGTTATAGGGAGTGAGAGCAAGAGTAAAGAGGGGTGTTTGAGGAAAGGATAAAGAGAAGGACGGGGAACAAGATCAAGGCATCAGAAGACGTCGATCGACATTACATTTGAATATTTGAAGATTATAGCAAGTAAGGAAGTAAGGGAGTTCCACTGTCAGGAAGTGCGAGAAGAGAAGATGTTCGAATGGAAGAGGCGGTTACATTTAACTGATTTAACAGTGAAAGGGTGGGACCTATATGCCAACCTAGTAGCACGCTTAAATTCATGCAGTTGTGGCACCAATGAAAATAGCTCTTCAGAGCAGTTGCTATGAAAATAGTTGTAGAAATGACAGAGGGAAGCCACAACACGTTTCTGAGAAAGTGACTGGGGTCGAGATGCCAAGTTAGGACTTATCACACTGCATATCCGTCTATGGATTTTGTCGAGAACTTCGAGATGAACAGCGGGAAAACCAGACCATATATAGCAAAAGTATTCAATGCAAGGACGTATGGTAGATTTGTAGATTTGAAGGATGGACTCGCGACACAGAGAACCAACTTTCCTTGCAGTAGATGAAGCAACTGATTTAACTGTTTGGTATATAATTTTGTGTATGACTCTCAAAGAACAAAGCATGTTTGTCATTCCTTTTCTTTCAGTTATTCCGTTCCTTCCGTGTGTTAAGTTGTTATATCATGGATATAATAATGCCGATAATGGGGGAATTCAAACTGAGGGAATATACCTCTTCATGTATAATTCACCCATTATCTTAACACAATTTTTCAAAAGTATAGGTTTGTTAAGTTCTATATTCTGTTATTGATCTTTCCAGTGTTGATGGAGGTTTCCTTTCTAACATTTTGTTTGAGTTAACGTATAATGTCAACATCTTGATTAGGTTATTACTTTCTTTTCAAGTTACATGGGATAATCTCTTTTAATTATTACTGTTGTGAAAAGTGCTAAAGTGATATAGTTTCTGTTATATGGTACAGGTCCTAATGGTAAACTTTGAGAAAGGAAAGATAAGACCGGTGAAAGAAAGAAACAAACAAATTACAACAAAAGAAAAAGAAAGGAAGGAAGGAAGAGATGAAGAAAGAAACAAACAAACAAATAAATTAGAACAAAAGAAAGAAAAGAGGGAAGAGATAAAGAAAGAAAGAAACAAACAAATTAGAACGAAAGAAAGAAAGAAAGAAACAAACAAACAAACAAAAAAACAAATTAAAACAAAAGAAGGAAAAGATGAAAGAAAGAAAGAAAAAAAGAGAGAAAGAAAGAAGGAAGGAAAGAAGGAAGGAAGGAATGAAGGTAGGTGAAAGAAAGAAAGAGATGAAGAAAGAAACAAATAAACAAATTAGAACGAAAGAAAGAAAGAAAGAAAGAAAGAAAGAAAAGATGGAAGGAAGAAAGAGATGAAGAAAGAAAGAAGCAAAGAAACAAACAAAAAAACAAATTAAAACAAAAGAAAGAAAATATGAAGGAAGGAAGGAAGGTGAAAGAAAGAAAGAAAGAAAGAAAGAAAGAGATGAAGAAAGAAAGAAAGAAAAAAGAAACAACAAACAAAAAATTAGAAAGAAAGAAAGAAAGAAAGAAAAGATGGAAGGAAGAAAGAGATGAAGAAAGAAAGAAACAAACAAAAAGCAAAAGGGTTAAAACAAAAGAAAGAAAGAAAGAAAGAAAGAAAGAAAAAAGGAAAGACGAGAAAAGCAAGAAAGAAAAATGCGGACATAAATAAACATAGAGAAAAAAGAACGACAGAAGGATAGTAAGAAAACTAATAAAGAAATTAAGTATAAAAAGTAAAAACAGAAAAATAAATAAGCTAAAACAAGGAAGGAATAAATCAAAAAAAGGAAAAAAAAGAAAGAAAGAAAAAGAAAATTAAAGGAAAAGGAAGAAGCTTAATCAAAAGCTCGTAAAATGCAATAATTTTTTTTATTGCAATAAAAAAGATAAAAAATAAGAGCCGAAAAACTTCAGTCCCATTCTTTGGAATAACAAACAAAGCTGGATGCGCAAACATATTTTTCTGGGTAAATATTTACAGTGGTCTATTTAAAAAAAATTAATAAGACGCTAGTTTTAAATGACTAAAGAAAAATAATTTTTTTTCTTCCTCACTATCATTCTTTCTCCTCTCTTTTTTCTCCTTCTATCTTTATTTCTCTCGCTTCCTCCTATTCCCTCTCTCTCTCTCTCTCTCTCTCTCTCTCACGGTCTCCTTCTTCAGGTTCCGTTGTCCGAAAGAGAGATATGGATAATCATTTTACGATTGTGACGTAATTGAAATTTGCCTGTCAAAAACCTGCTATTGTCACGGTACAAAATGATTGAAATAAAACATTTAACGTGACAATCCACAAAAGATATGGAAAGAAAAAAAAGCATTTTCACACCAAACAAAAAAAAGAAACAAAAAAAAACAACGAAAAAGTTACTTGGGTACACAGCTGTCCATGAATTCATCCGGACGGGTAGATAACGTAACGGTTATTGACACAAAATAAAATGTATTCGTCGTGCTGAATTCAAATTCTGTCTGATGTAGTTTCACTTGCTGCTAAAAGCCTCAAAGGAAACAACAAATCCATCTCTTTTCCTACAAACAAAGGGTAAAATAGTAGGGTGAATTGGGTTATCTAGACTTGCTTCGGAAAACAATCTCTGAATTCCGTCCAGTTTGGTGGCGTCTAGCAAATCCAGTTCTTAAAATGTATTTACTCCCAAAACCGAAGCAGTCTTACTTTGTGTGGTTTTGTTACAAATTTGTGTTACCTGGAAAGTAAAATAAGTTAAAATTATACTGTTATATCACGTGGTCCATCAGAACGTTGGAGATCACGGCTCGCCACAGTTTCCTATCCTTACTATCGTTTTGTCTTTTCGATATTTCTTTCAAACCCTGCTCCACCATCCATTCAATCCAGCCTACCAGGTAGGTTATGAGCTGTTTCCCTCGGTGTTTCTGGCCTAAAATCTGTCCTGTGTGTACCAAATTTTCCGAGCCTTCTTTCCTGGATATGCGCCGCCGAAATTTCAACTGTCTCTTCCTGGTGTTAAGTATGTTTCCTTTTTGTTTCCATTTTCTCTAAAACTTTATCATTGCTCACATGTTCGGTCAATGGTATTCTCAAGATCTTTCTATTTCTGCTGCTTCACGTCTCTTCTTCATCAGTGAGGAGATTTCGAACAATGACTGCCATATAGGATGACTGATATTACGTAACAGTTTAGCACTCTTTGTTTCTGTTGCCTCAAGTCTCTTCTTGTTGAGCATTCACTGCCATATAGAAGGACTGATATTAGGTTAAAATTCAGCACTTTTTCCATTGTTTCTGTTGCTTCAAGTCTCTTCTTCGTCTGTGAGAAGATTATCCAGCATTCAGTGCCATATACGATGACTGATATTACGTAACAGTTCAGCTCACTTTTCTTTGTTTCTGTTGCTTCAAGTCTCTTCTTCATCAGTGAGAATATTGTCCAACATTCACTGCCATATAGGAGGAATGATATTACGTATCAGTTCAGCTCTCTTTTGTTTGTTTCTGTTGCTTCAATCTCTTCTTCATCTGTGAGAATATTGTCCAACATTCACTGCCATATAGGAGGAATGATATTACGTATCAGTTCAGCTCTCTTTTGTTTGTTTCTGTTGCTTCAATTCTCTTCTTCATCTGAAAAGAATATTGTCGGACATTCACTGCCATATAGGAGGAATGATATTACGTATCAGTTCAGCTCTCTTTTGTTTGTTTCTGTTGCTTCAAGTCTCTTCTTCATCTGTGAGAATATTGTCCAACATTCACTGCCATATAGGAGGAATGATATTACGTATCAGTTCAGCTCTCTTTTGTTTGTTTCTGTTGCTTCAAGTCTCTTCTTCATCTGAAAAGAATATTGTCCAACATTCACTGCCATCTAGGAGGAATGATATTACGTATCAGTTCAGCTCTCTTTTGTTTGTTTCTCTTGCTTCAAGTCTCTTCTTCATCTGTGAGAATATTGTCCAACATTCACTGCCATATAGGAGGAATGATATTACGTATCAGTTCAGCTCGCTTTTGTTTGTTTCTGTTGCTTCAAGTCTCTTCTTCATCTGAAAAGAATATTGTCCAACATTCACTGCCATATAGGAGGAATGATATTACGTATCAGTTCAGCTCTTTTTGTTTGTTTCTGTTGCTTCAAGTCTCTTCTTCATCGGTGAGAATATTGTCCAACATTCACTGCCATATAGGAGGAATAATATTACGTATCAGTTCAGCACTTTTTGTTTGTTTCTGCTGCTTCAAGTCTCTTCTTCATCAGTGAGAATATTGTCAAACATTCACTGCCATATAGGAGGAATGATATTACGTATCAGTTCAGCTCTTTTTGTTTGATTCTCTTGCTTCAAGTCTCTTCTTCATCTGTGAGAATATTGTCCAACATTCACTGCCATATAGGAGGAATGATATTACGTATCAGTTCAGCTCTTTTTGTTTGTTTCTCTTGCTTCAAGTCTCTTCTTCATCTGTGTGAATATTGTCCAACATTCACTGCCATATAGGAGGAATGATATTACGTATCAGTTCAGCTCTCTTTTGTTTGTTTCTCTTGCTTCAAGTCTCTTCTTCATCTGTGTGAATATTGTCCAACATTCACTGCCATATAGGAGGAATGATATTACGTATCAGTTCAGCTCTTTTAGTTTGTTTCTGTTGCTTCAAGTCTCTTCTTCATCTGTGAGAATATTGTCCAACATTCACTGCCATATAGGAGAAATGATATTACGTATCAGTTCAGCTCTCTTTTGTTTGTTTCTCTTGCTTCAAGTCTCTTCTTCATCTGTGTGAATATTGTCCAACATCCACTGCCATATAGGAGGAATGATATTACGTATCAGTTCAGCTCTCTTTTGTTTGTTTCTCTTGCTTCAAGTCTCTTCTTCATCTGTGAGAATATTGTCCAACATTCACTGCCATATAGGAGAAATGATATTACGTATCAGTTCAGCTCTCTTTTGTTTGTTTCTGTTGCTTCAAGTCTCTTCTTCATCTGAAAAGAATATTGTTCAACATTCACTGCCATATAGGAGGAATGATATTACGTATCAGTTCAGCTGTCTTGTTTGTTTCTCTTGCTTCAAGTCTCTTCTTCATCTGTGAGAATATTGTCCAACATTCACTGCCATATAGGAGGAATGATATTACGTATCAGTTCAGCTCTCTTTTGTTTGTTTCTGTTGCTTCAAGTCTCTTCTTCATCTGAAAAGAATATTGTCCAACATTCACTGCCATATAGGAGGAATGATATTACGTATCAGTTCAGCTCTCTTTTGTTTGTTTCTCTTGCTTCAAGTCTCTTCTTCATCTGTGAGAATATTGTCCAACATTCACTGCCATATAGGAGGAATGATATTACGTATCAGTTCAGCTCTCTTTTGTTTGTTTCTGTTGCTTCAAGTCTCTTCTTCATCTGAAAAGAATATTGTCCAACATTCACTGCCATCTAGGAGGAATGATATTACGTATCAGTTCAGCTCTTTTTGTTTGTTTCTGTTGCTTCAAGTCTCTTCTTCATCTGTGAGAATATTGTCCAACATTCACTGCCATATAGGAGAAATGATATTACGTATCAGTTCAGCTCTCTTAGTTTGTTTCTGTTGATTCAAGTCTCTTCTTCATCTGTGAGAATATTGTCCAACATTCACTGCCATATAGGAGAAATGATATTACGTATCAGTTCAGCTCTCTTTTGTTTGTTTCTCTTGCTTCAAGTCTCTTCTTCATCTGTGTGAATATTGTCCAACATCCACTGCCATATAGGAGGAATGATATTACGTATCAGTTCAGCTCGCTTTTATTTGTTTCTGTTGCTTCAAGTCTCTTCTTCATCTGAAAAGAATATTGTCCAACATTCACTGCCATATAGGAGGAATGATATTACGTATCAGTTCAGCTCTCTTTTGTTTGTTTCTCTTGCTTCAAGTCTCTTCTTCATCAGTGAGAATATTGTCCAACATTCACTGCCATATAGGAGGAATGATATTACGTATCAGTTCAGCTCTTTTTGTTTGTTTCTGTTGCTTCAAGTCTCTTCTTCATCGGTGAGAATATTGTGCAACATTCACTGCCATATAGGAGGAATAATATTACGTATCAGTTCAGCACTTTTTGTTTGTTTCTGTTGCTTCAATCTCTTCTTCATCTGTGAGAATATTGTCCAACATTCACTGCCATATAGGAGGAATGATATTACGTATCAGTTCAGCTCTCTTTTGTTTGTTTCTGTTGCTTCAATTCTCTTCTTCATCTGAAAAGAATATTGTCCGACATTCACTGCCATATAGGAGGAATGATATTACGTATCAGTTCAGCTCTCTTTTGTTTGTTTCTGTTGCTTCAAGTCTCTTCTTCATCTGTGAGAATATTGTCCAACATTCACTGCCATATAGGAGGAATGATATTACGTATCAGTTCAGCTCTCTTTTGTTTGTTTCTCTTGCTTCAAGTCTCTTCTTCATCTGTGAGAATATTGTCCAACATTCACTGCCATCTAGGAGGAATGATATTACGTATCAGTTCAGCTCTCTTTTGTTTGTCTCTGTTCCTTCAAGTCTCTTCTTCATCTGTGAGAATATTGTCCAACATTCACTGCCATATAGGAGGAATGATATTACGTATCAGTTCAGCACTTTTGTTTGTTTCTGTTGCTTCAAGTCTCTTCTTCATCGGTGAGAATATTGTCCAACATTCACTGCCATATAGGAGGAATGATATTACGTATCAGTTCAGCTCTCTTTTGTTGTTTCTGTTGCTTCAAGTCTCTTCTTCATCTGTGAGAATATTGTCCCGCATTCACTGCCATCTAGGAGGAATATTACGTATCAGTTCAGCTCTCTTTTGTTTATTTCGCTTGCTTCAAGTCTCTTCTTCATCTGAAAAGAATATTGTCCAACATTCACTGCCATATAGGAGGAATGATATTACGTATCAGTTCAGCTCTCTTTTGTTTGTTTCTGTTGCTTCAAGTCTCTTCTTCATCTGTGAGAATATTGTCCAACATTCAAGCCATATAGGAGGAATGATATTACGTATCAGTTCAGCACTTTTGTTTGTTTCTGTTGCTTCAAGTCTATTCTTCATCGGTGAGAATATTGTCCAACATTCACTGCCATATAGGAGGAATGATATTACGTATCAGTTCAGCTCTTTTTGTTTGTTTCTGTTGCTTCAAGTCTCTTCTTCATCGGTGAGAATATTGTCCAACATTCACTGCCATATAGGAGGAATAATATTACGTATCAGTTCAGCACTTTTTGTTTGTTTCTGCTGCTTCAAGTCTCTTCTTCATCAGTGAGAATATTGTCAAACATTCACTGCCATATAGGAGGAATGATATTACGTATCAGTTCAGCTCTTTTTTGTTTGTTTCTCTTGCTTCAAGTCTCTTCTTCATCTGTGTGAATATTGTCCAACATTCACTGCCATATAGGAGGAATGATATTACGTATCAGTTCAGCTCTCTTTTGTTTGTTTCTCTTGCTTCAAGTCTCTTCTTCATCTGTGTGAATATTGTCCAACATTCACTGCCACATAGGAGGAATGATATTACGTATCAGTTCAGCTCTTTTAGTTTGTTTCTGTTGCTTCAAGTCTCTTCTTCATCTGTGAGAATATTGTCCAACATTCACTGCCATATAGGAGAAATGATATTACGTATCAGTTCAGCTCTCTTTTGTTTGTTTCTGTTGCTTCAAGTCTCTTCTTCATCTGTGTGAATATTGTCCAACATTCACTGCCATATAGGAGGAATGATATTACGTATCAGTTCAGCTCTCTTTTGTTTGTTTCTCTTGCTTCAAGTCTCTTCTTCATCTGTGAGAATATTGTCCAACATTCACTGCCATATAGGAGAAATGATATTACGTATCAGTTCAGCTCTCTTTTGTTTGTTTCTGTTGCTTCAAGTCTCTTCTTCATCTGAAAAGAATATTGTCCAACATTCACTGCCATATAGGAGGAATGATATTACGTATCAGTTCAGCTCTCTTTTGTTTGTTTCTCTTGCTTCAAGTCTCTTCTTCATCTGTGAGAATATTGTCCAACATTCACTGCCATATAGGAGGAATGATATTACGTATCAGTTCAGCTCTCTTTTGTTTGTTTCTGTTGCTTCAAGTCTCTTCTTCATCTGAAAAGAATATTGTCCAACATTCACTGCCATATAGGAGGAATGATATGACGAATCAGTTCAGCTCTCTTTTGTTTGTTTCTCTTGCTTCAAGTCTCTTATTCATCTGTGAGAATATTGTCCAACATTCACTGCCATATAGGAGGAATGATATTACGTATCAGTTCAGCTCTCTTTTGTTTGTTTCTGTTGCTTCAAGTCTCTTCTTCATCTGAAAAGAATATTGTCCAACATTCACTGCCATCTAGGAGGAATGATATTACGTATCAGTTCAGCTCTTTTTGTTTGTTTCTGTTGCTTCAAGTCTCTTCTTCATCTGAAAAGAATATTGTCCAACATTCACTGCCATCTAGGAGGAATGATATTACGTATCAGTTCAGCTCTTTTTGTTTGTTTCTGTTGCTTCAAGTCTCTTCTTCATCTGTGAGAATATTGTCCAACATTCACTGCCATATAGGAGAAATGATATTACGTATCAGTTCAGCTCTCTTTTGGTTGTTTCTCTTGCTTCAAGTCTGTTTTTCATCTGTGTGAATATTGTCCAACATCCACTGCCATATAGGAGGAATGATATTACGTATCAGTTCAGCTCTCTTTTGTTTGTTTCTCTTGCTTCAAGTCTCTTCTTCATCTGTGAGAATATTGTCCAACATTCACTGCCATATAGGAGGAATGATATTACGTATCAGTTCAGCTCGCTTTTGTTTGTTTCTGTTGCTTCAAGTCTCTTTTTCATCTGAAAAGAATATTGTCCAACATTCACTGCCATATAGGAGGAATGATATTACGTATCAGTTCAGCTCTCTTTTGTTTGTTTCTCTTGCTTCAAGTCTCTTCTTCATCAGTGAGAATATTGTCCAACATTCACTGCCATATAGGAGGAATGATATTACGTATCAGTTCAGCTCTCTTTTGTTTGTTTCTCTTGCTTCAAGTCTCTTCTTCATCTGTGAGAATATTGTCCAACATTCACAGCCATATAGGAGGAATGATATTACGTATCAGTTCAGCTCTCTTTTGTTTGTTTCTCTTGCTTCAAGTCTCTTCTTCATCTGTGAGAATATTGTCCAACATTCACAGCCATATAGGAGGAATGATATTACGTATCAGTTCAGCTGTTTTTTGTTTGTTTCTCTTGCTTCAAGTCTCTTCTTCATCTGTGAGAATATTGTGCAACATTCACAGCCGTATAGGAGGAATGATATTACGTATCAGTTCAGCTCTCTTTTGTTTGTTTCTCTTGCTTCAAGTATCTTCTTCATCTGTGAAAATATTGTCCAACATTCACTGCCATATAGGAGGAATGATATTACGTATCAGTTCAGCTCTCTTTTGTTTGTTTCTCTTGCTTCAAGTCTCTTCTTCATCTGTGAAAATATTGTCCAACATTCACTGCCATATAGGAGGAATGATATTACGTATCAGTTCAGCTCTCTTTTGTTTGTTTCTGTTGCTTCAAGTCTCTTCTTCATCTGTGAGAATATTGTCCAACATTCACAGCCATATAGGAGGAATGATATTACGTATCAGTTCAGCTCTTTTTTGTTTGTTTCTCTTGCTTCAAGTCTCTTCTTCATCTGTGTGAATATTGTCCAACATTCACTGCCATATAGGAGGAATGATATTACGTATCAGTTCAGCTCTCTTTTGTTTGTTTCTCTTGCTTCAAGTCTCTTCTTCATCTGTGAGAATATTGTCCAACATTCACTGCCATATAGGAGGAATGATATTACGTATCAGTTCAGCTCTCTTTTGTTTGTTTCTGTTGCTTCAAGTCTCTTCTTCATCTGAAAAGAATATTGTCCAACATTCACTGCCATATAGGAGGAATGATATTACGTATCAGTTCAGCTCTCTTTTGTTTGTTTCTCTTGCTTCAAGTCTCTTCTTCATCAGTGAGAATATTGTCCAACATTCACTGCCATATAGGAGGAATGATATTACGTATCAGTTCATCTCTCTTTTGTTTGTTTCTCTTGCTTCAAGTCTCTTCTTCATCTGTGAGAATATTGTCCAACATTCACAGCCATATAGGAGGAATGATATTACGTATCAGTTCAGCTCTCTTTTGTTTGTTTCTCTAGCTTCAAGTCTCTTCTTCATCTGTGAGAATATTGTCCAACATTCACAGCCATATAGGAGGAATGTTATTACGTATCAGTTCAGCTCTCTTTTGTTTGTTTCTCTTGCTTCAAGTATCTTCTTCATCTGTGAAAATATTGTCCAACATTCACTGCCATATAGGAGGAATGATATTACGTATCAGTTCAGCTCTCTTTTGTTTGTTTCTCTTGCTTCAAGTCTCTTCTTCATCTGTGAAAATATTGTCCAACATTCACTGCCATATAGGAGAAATGATATTACGTATCAGTTCAGCTCTCTTTTGTTTGTTTCTGTTGCTTCAAGTCTCTTCTTCATCTGAAAAGAATATTGTCCAACATTCACTGCCATATAGGAGGAATGATATTACGTATCAGTTCAGCTCTCTTTTGTTTGTTTCTCTTGCTTCAAGTCTATTCTTCATCTGTGAGAATATTGTCCAACATTCACTGCCATAAAGGAGGAATGATATTACGTATCAGTTCAGCTCTCTTAGTTTGTTTCTGTTGCTTCAAGTCTCTTTTTCATCTGTGAGAATATTGTCCAACATTCACAGCCATATAGGAGGAATGATATTACGTATCAGTTCAGCTCTCTTTTGTTTGTTTCTCTAGCTTCAAGTCTCTTCTTCATCTGTGAGAATATTGTCCAACATTCACAGCCATATAGGAGGAATAATATTACGTATCAGTTCAGCTCTTTTTTGTTTGTTTCTCTTGCTTCAAGTCTCTTCTTCATCTGTGAGAATATTGTGCAACATTCACAGCCATATAGGAGGAATGTTATTACGTATCAGTTCAGCTCTCTTTTGTTTGTTTCTCTTGCTTCAAGTATCTTCTTCATCTGTGAAAATATTGTCCAACATTCACTGCCATATAGGAGGAATGATATTACGTATCAGTTCAGCTCTCTTTTGTTTGTTTCTCTTGCTTCAAGTCTCTTCTTCATCTGTGAAAATATTGTCCAACATTCACTGCCATATAGGAGAAATGATATTACGTATCAGTTCAGCTCTCTTTTGTTTGTTTCTGTTGCTTCAAGTCTCTTCTTCATCTGAAAAGAATATTGTCCAACATTCACTGCCATATAGGAGGAATGATATTACGTATCAGTTCAGCTCTCTTTTGTTTGTTTCTCTTGCTTCAAGTCTCTTCTTCATCTGTGAGAATATTGTCCAACATTCACTGCCATATAGGAGGAATGATATTACGTATCAGTTCAGCTCTCTTTTGTTTGTTTCTGTTGCTTCAAGTCTCTTCTTCATCTGAAAAGAATATTGTCCAACATTCACTGCCATATAGGAGGAATGATATGACGAATCAGTTCAGCTCTCTTTTGTTTGTTTCTGTTGCTTCAAGTCTCTTCTTCATCTGTGAGAATATTGTCCAACATTCACTGCCATATAGGAGAAATGATATTACGTATCAGTTCAGCTCTCTTAGTTTGTTTCTGTTGCTTCAAGTCTCTTTTTCATCTGTGAGAATATTGTCCAACATTCACAGCCATATAGGAGGAATGATATTACGTATCAGTTCAGCTCTCTTTTGTTTGTTTCTCTTGCTTCAAGTCTCTTCTTCATCTGTGAGAATATTGTCCAACATTCACAGCCATATAGGAGGAATGATATTACGTATCAGTTCAGCTGTTTTTTGTTTGTTTCTCTTGCTTCAAGTCTCTTCTTCATCTGTGAGAATATTGTGCAACATTCACAGCCGTATAGGAGGAATGATATTACGTATCAGTTCAGCTCTCCTTTGTTTGTTTCTCTTGCTTCAAGTATCTTCTTCATCTGTGAAAATATTGTCCAACATTCACTGCCATATAGGAGGAATGATATTACGTATCAGTTCAGCTCTCTTTTGTTTGTTTCTCTTGCTTCAAGTCTCTTCTTCATCTGTGAAAATATTGTCCAACATTCACTGCCATATAGGAGGAATGATATTACGTATCAGTTCAGCTCTCTTTTGTTTGTTTCTGTTGCTTCAAGTCTCTTCTTCATCTGTGAGAATATTGTCCAACATTCACAGCCATATAGGAGGAATGATATTACGTATCAGTTCAGCTCTTTTTTGTTTGTTTCTCTTGCTTCAAGTCTCTTCTTCATCTGTGTGAATATTGTCCAACATTCACTGCCATATAGGAGGAATGATATTACGTATCAGTTCAGCTGTTTTTTGTTTGTTTCTCTTGCTTCAAGTCTCTTCTTCATCTGTGAGAATATTGTCCAACATTCACAGCCATATAGGAGGAATGATATTACGTATCAGTTCAGCTGTTTTTTGTTTGTTTCTCTTGCTTCAAGTATCTTCTTCATCTGTGAAAATATTGTCCAACATTCACTGCCATATAGGAGGAATGATATTACGTATCAGTTCAGCTCTCTTTTGTTTGTTTCTGTTGCTTCAAGTCTCTTCTTCATCTGTGAGAATATTGTCCAACATTCACAGCCATATAGGAGGAATGATATTACGTATCAGTTCAGCTCTTTTTTGTTTGTTTCTCTTGCTTCAAGTCTCTTCTTCATCTGTGTGAATATTGTCCAACATTCACTGCCATATAGGAGGAATGATATTACGTATCAGTTCAGCTCTCTTTTGTTTGTTTCTCTTGCTTCAAGTCTCTTCTTCATCAGTGAGAATATTGTCCAACATTCACTGCCATATAGGAGGAATGATATTACGTATCAGTTCAGCTCTCTTTTGTTTGTTTCTCTTGCTTCAAGTCTCTTCTTCATCTGTGAGAATATTGTCCAACATTCACAGCCATATAGGAGGAATGATATTACGTATCAGTTCAGCTCTCTTTTGTTTGTTTCTCTTGCTTCAAGTCTCTTCTTCATCTGTGAGAATATTGTCCAACATTCACAGCCATATAGGAGGAATGATATTACGTATCAGTTCAGCTGTTTTTTGTTTGTTTCTCTTGCTTCAAGTCTCTTCTTCATCTGTGAGAATATTGTGCAACATTCACAGCCGTATAGGAGGAATGATATTACGTATCAGTTCAGCTCTCTTTTGTTTGTTTCTCTTGCTTCAAGTCTCTTCTTCATCTGAAAAGAATATTGTCCAACATTCACTGCCATCTAGGAGGAATGATATTACGTATCAGTTCAGCTCTCTTTTGTTTGTTTCTGTTGCTTCAAGTCTCTTCTTCATCTGTGAGAATATTGTCCAACATTCACAGCCATATAGGAGGAATGATATTACGTATCAGTTCAGCTCTTTTAGTTTGTTTCTGTTGCTTCAAGTCTCTTCTTCATCTGTGAGAATATTTTCCAACATTCACTGCCATATAGGAGGAATGATATTACGTATCAGTTCAGCTCTCTTTTGTTTGTTTCTCTTGCTTCAAGTCTCTTCTTCATCTGTGAGAATATTGTCCAACATTCACTGCCATATAGGAGGAATGATATTACGTATCAGTTCAGCTCTCTTTTGTTTGTTTCTGTTGCTTCAAGTCTCTTCTTCATCTGAAAAGAATATTGTCCAACATTCACTGCCATATAGGAGGAATGATATTACGTATCAGTTCAGCTCTCTTTTGTTTGTTTCTCTTGCTTCAAGTCTCTTCTTCATCAGTGAGAATATTGTCCAACATTCACTGCCATATAGGAGGAATGATATTACGTATCAGTTCAGCTCTCTTTTGTTTGTTTCTCTTGCTTCAAGTCTCTTCTTCATCTGTGAGAATATTGTCCAACATTCACAGCCATATAGGAGGAATGATATTACGTATCAGTTCAGCTCTCTTTTGTTTGTTTCTCTTGCTTCAAGTATCTTCTTCATCTGTGAAAATATTGTCCAACATTCACTGCCATATAGGAGGAATGATATTACGTATCAGTTCAGCTCTCTTTTGTTTGTTTCTCTTGCTTCAAGTCTCTTCTTCATCTGTGAAAATATTGTCCAACATTCACTGCCATATAGGAGGAAAGATATTACGTATCAGTTCAGCTCTCTTTTGTTTGTTTCTCTTGCTTCAAGTCTCTTCTTCATCTGTGAAAATATTGTCCAACATTCACTGCCATATAGGAGGAATGATATTACGTATCAGTTCAGCTCTCTTTTGTTTGTTTCTCTTGCTTCAAGTCTCTTCTTCATCTGTGAAAATATTGTCCAACATTCACAGCCATATAGGAGGAATGATATTACGTATCAGTTCAGCTCTCTTTTGTTTGTTTCTCTTGCTTCAAGTCTCTTCTTCATCTGTGAGAATATTGTCCAACATTCACAGCCATATAGGAGGAATGATATTACGTATCAGTTCAGCTCTTTTTTGTTTGTTTCTCTTGCTTCAAGTCTCTTCTTCATCTGTGTGAATATTGTCCTACATTCACTGCCATATAGGAGGAATGATATTACGTATCAGTTCAGCTCTCTTTTGTTTGTTTCTCTTGCTTCAAGTATCTTCTTCATCTGTGAAAATATTGTCCAACATTCACTGCCATATAGGAGGAATGATATTACGTATCAGTTCAGCTCTCTTTTGTTTGTTTCTCTTGCTTCAAGTCTCTTCTTCATCTGTGAGAATATTGTCCAACATTCACAGCCATATAGGAGGAATGATATTACGTATCAGTTCAGCTCTCTTTTGTTTGTTTCTCTAGCTTCAAGTCTCTTCTTCATCTGTGAGAATATTGTCCAACATTCACAGCCATATAGGAGGAATAATATTACGTATCAGTTCAGCTCTTTTTTGTTTGTTTCTGTTGCTTCAAGTCTCTTCTTCATCTGTGAGAATATTGTGCAACATTCACAGCCATATAGGAGGAATGTTATTACGTATCAGTTCAGCTCTCTTTTGTTTGTTTCTCTTGCTTCAAGTCTCTTCTTCATCTGTGAAAATATTGTCCAACATTCACTGCCATATAGGAGGAATGATATTACGTATCAGTTCAGCTCTCTTTTGTTTGTTTCTCTTGCTTCAAGTCTCTTCTTCATCTGTGAAAATATTGTCCAACATTCACTGCCATATAGGAGAAATGATATTACGTATCAGTTCAGCTCTCTTTTGTTTGTTTCTGTTGCTTCAAGTCTCTTCTTCATCTGAAAAGAATATTGTCCAACATTCACTGCCATATAGGAGGAATGATATTACGTATCAGTTCAGCTCTCTTTTGTTTGTTTCTCTTGCTTCAAGTCTCTTCTTCATCTGTGAGAATATTGTCCAACATTCACTGCCATATAGGAGGAATGATATTACGTATCAGTTCAGCTCTCTTTTGTTTGTTTCTGTTGCTTCAAGTCTCTTCTTCATCTGAAAAGAATATTGTCCAACATTCACTGCCATATAGGAGGAATGATATGACGAATCAGTTCAGCTCTCTTTTGTTTGTTTCTGTTGCTTCAAGTCTCTTCTTCATCTGTGAGAATATTGTCCAACATTCACTGCCATATAGGAGAAATGATATTACGTATCAGTTCAGCTCTCTTAGTTTGTTTCTGTTGCTTCAAGTCTCTTTTTCATCTGTGAGAATATTGTCCAACATTCACAGCCATATAGGAGGAATGATATTACGTATCAGTTCAGCTCTCTTTTGTTTGTTTCTCTTGCTTCAAGTCTCTTCTTCATCTGTGAGAATATTGTCCAACATTCACAGCCATATAGGAGGAATGATATTACGTATCAGTTCAGCTGTTTTTTGTTTGTTTCTCTTGCTTCAAGTCTCTTCTTCATCTGTGAGAATATTGTGCAACATTCACAGCCGTATAGGAGGAATGATATTACGTATCAGTTCAGCTCTCTTTTGTTTGTTTCTCTTGCTTCAAGTATCTTCTTCATCTGTGAAAATATTGTCCAACATTCACTGCCATATAGGAGGAATGATATTACGTATCAGTTCAGCTCTCTTTTGTTTGTTTCTCTTGCTTCAAGTCTCTTCTTCATCTGTGAAAATATTGTCCAACATTCACTGCCATATAGGAGGAATGATATTACGTATCAGTTCAGCTCTCTTTTGTTTGTTTCTGTTGCTTCAAGTCTCTTCTTCATCTGTGAGAATATTGTCCAACATTCACAGCCATATAGGAGGAATGATATTACGTATCAGTTCAGCTCTTTTTTGTTTGTTTCTCTTGCTTCAAGTCTCTTCTTCATCTGTGTGAATATTGTCCAACATTCACTGCCATATAGGAGGAATGATATTACGTATCAGTTCAGCTCTCTTTTGTTTGTTTCTCTTGCTTCAAGTCTCTTCTTCATCAGTGAGAATATTGTCCAACATTCACTGCCATATAGGAGGAATGATATTACGTATCAGTTCAGCTCTCTTTTGTTTGTTTCTCTTGCTTCAAGTCTCTTCTTCATCTGTGAGAATATTGTCCAACATTCACAGCCATATAGGAGGAATGATATTACGTATCAGTTCAGCTCTCTTTTGTTTGTTTCTCTTGCTTCAAGTCTCTTCTTCATCTGTGAGAATATTGTCCAACATTCACAGCCATATAGGAGGAATGATATTACGTATCAGTTCAGCTGTTTTTTGTTTGTTTCTCTTGCTTCAAGTCTCTTCTTCATCTGTGAGAATATTGTGCAACATTCACAGCCGTATAGGAGGAATGATATTACGTATCAGTTCAGCTCTCTTTTGTTTGTTTCTCTTGCTTCAAGTCTCTTCTTCATCTGAAAAGAATATTGTCCAACATTCACTGCCATCTAGGAGGAATGATATTACGTATCAGTTCAGCTCTCTTTTGTTTGTTTCTGTTGCTTCAAGTCTCTTCTTCATCTGTGAGAATATTGTCCAACATTCACAGCCATATAGGAGGAATGATATTACGTATCAGTTCAGCTCTTTTAGTTTGTTTCTGTTGCTTCAAGTCTCTTCTTCATCTGTGAGAATATTTTCCAACATTCACTGCCATATAGGAGGAATGATATTACGTATCAGTTCAGCTCTCTTTTGTTTGTTTCTCTTGCTTCAAGTCTCTTCTTCATCTGTGAGAATATTGTCCAACATTCACTGCCATATAGGAGGAATGATATTACGTATCAGTTCAGCTCTCTTTTGTTTGTTTCTGTTGCTTCAAGTCTCTTCTTCATCTGAAAAGAATATTGTCCAACATTCACTGCCATATAGGAGGAATGATATTACGTATCAGTTCAGCTCTCTTTTGTTTGTTTCTCTTGCTTCAAGTCTCTTCTTCATCAGTGAGAATATTGTCCAACATTCACTGCCATATAGGAGGAATGATATTACGTATCAGTTCAGCTCTCTTTTGTTTGTTTCTCTTGCTTCAAGTCTCTTCTTCATCTGTGAGAATATTGTCCAACATTCACAGCCATATAGGAGGAATGATATTACGTATCAGTTCAGCTCTCTTTTGTTTGTTTCTCTTGCTTCAAGTATCTTCTTCATCTGTGAAAATATTGTCCAACATTCACTGCCATATAGGAGGAATGATATTACGTATCAGTTCAGCTCTCTTTTGTTTGTTTCTCTTGCTTCAAGTCTCTTCTTCATCTGTGAAAATATTGTCCAACATTCACTGCCATATAGGAGGAAAGATATTACGTATCAGTTCAGCTCTCTTTTGTTTGTTTCTCTTGCTTCAAGTCTCTTCTTCATCTGCGAAAATATTGTCCAACATTCACTGCCATATAGGAGGAATGATATTACGTATCAGTTCAGCTCTCTTTTGTTTGTTTCTCTTGCTTCAAGTCTCTTCTTCATCTGTGAAAATATTGTCCAACATTCACAGCCATATAGGAGGAATGATATTACGTATCAGTTCAGCTCTCTTTTGTTTGTTTCTCTTGCTTCAAGTCTCTTCTTCATCTGTGAGAATATTGTCCAACATTCACAGCCATATAGGAGGAATGATATTACGTATCAGTTCAGCTCTCTTTTGTTTGTTTCTCTTGCTTCAAGTATCTTCTTCATCTGTGAAAATATTGTCCAACATTCACTGCCATATAGGAGGAATGATATTACGTATCAGTTCAGCTCTCTTTTGTTTGTTTCTCTTGCTTCAAGTCTCTTCTTCATCTGTGAAAATATTGTCCAACATTCACTGCCATATAGGAGGAATGATATTACGTATCATTTCAGCTCTCTTTTGTTTGTTTCTGTTGCTTCAAGTCTCTTCTTCATCTGTGAGAATATTGTCCAACATTCACAGCCATATAGGAGGAATGATATTACGTATCAGTTCAGCTCTTTTTTGTTTGTTTCTCTTGCTTCAAGTCTCTTCTTCATCTGTGTGAATATTGTCCAACATTCACTGCCATATAGGAGGAATGATATTACGTATCAGTTCAGCTCTCTTTTGTTTGTTTCTCTTGCTTCAAGTCTCTTCTTCATCTGTGAGAATATTGTCCAACATTCACTGCCATATAGGAGGAATGATATTACGTATCAGTTCAGCTCTTTTTTGTTTGTTTCTCTTGCTTCAAGTCTCTTCTTCATCTGTGAGAATATTGTGCAACATTCACAGCCATATAGGAGGAATGATATTACGTATCAGTTCAGCTCACTTTTGTTTGTTTCTCTTGCTTCAAGTCTCTTCTTCATCTGTGAGAATATTGTCCAACATTCACTGCCATATAGGAGGAATGATATTACGTATCAGTTCAGCTCTCTTTTGTTTGTTTCTGTTGCTTCAAGTCTCTTCTTCATCTGTGAGAATATTGTGCAACATTCACAGCCATATAGGAGGAATGTTATTACGTATCAGTTCAGCTCTCTTTTGTTTGTTTCTCTTGCTTCAAGTATCTTCTTCATCTGTGAAAATATTGTCCAACATTCACTGCCATATAGGAGGAATGATATTACGTATCAGTTCAGCTCTATTTTGTTTGTTTCTCTTGCTTCAAGTCTCTTCTTCATCTGTGTGAATATTGTCCAACATCCACTGCCATATAGGAGGAATGATATTACGTATCAGTTCAGCTCTCTTTTGTTTGTTTCTCTTGCTTCAAGTCTCTTCTTCATCTTTGAGAATATTGTCCAACATTCACTGCCATATAGGAGGAATGATATTACGTATCAGTTCAGCTCGCTTTTGTTTGTTTCTGTTGCTTCAAGTCTCTTCTTCATCTGAAAAGAATATTGTCCAACATTCACTGCCATATAGGAGGAATGATATTACGTATCAGTTCAGCTCTCTTTTGTTTGTTTCTCTTGCTTCAAGTCTCTTCTTCATCAGTGAGAATATTGTCCAACATTCACTGCCATATAGGAGGAATGATATTACGTATCAGTTCATCTCTCTTTTGTTTGTTTCTCTTGCTTCAAGTCTCTTCTTCATCAGTGAGAATATTGTCCAACATTCACTGCCATATAGGAGGAATGATATTACGTATCAGTTCAGCTCTCTTTTGTTTGTTTCTCTTGCTTCAAGTCTCTTCTTCATCTGTGAGAATATTGTCCAACGTTCACAGCCATATAGGAGGAATGATATTACGTATCAGTTCAGCTCTTTTTTGTTTGTTTCTCTTGCTTCAAGTCTCTTCTTCATCTGTGAAAATATTGTCCAACATTCACTTCCATATAGGAGGAATGATATTACGTATCAGTTCAGCTCTTTTTTGTTTGATTCTCTTGCTTCAAGTCTCTTCTTCATCTGTGAGAATATTGTCCAACATTCACAGCCATATAGGAGGAATGATATTACGTATCAGTTCAGCTCTTTTTTGTTTGTTTCTCTTGCTTCCAGTCTCTTCTTCATCTGTGAGAATATTGTCCAACATTCCCAGCCATATAGGAGGAATGATATTACGTATCAGTTCAGCTCTCTTTTGTTTTTTCCCTTGCTTCAAGTCTCTTCTTCATCTGTGAAAATATTGTCCAACATTCACTGCCATATAGGAGGAATGATATTACGTATCAGTTCATCTCTCTTTTGTTTGTTTCTCTTGCTTCAAGTCTCTTCTTCATCAGAAAAGAATATTCTCCAACATTCACTGCCATATCGGAGGAATGATATTACGTATCAGTTTAGCTCTTTTTTGTTTGTTTCTCTTGCTTCAAGTCTCTTCTTCATCTGTGTGAATATTGTCCAACATTCACTGCCATATAGGAGGAATGATATTACGTATCAGTTCAGCTCTTTTAGTTTGTTTCTGTTGCTTCAAGTCTCTTCTTCATCTGTGAGAATATTGTCCAACATTCACTGCCATATAGGAGGAATGATATTACGTATCAGTTCAGCTCTCTTTTGTTTGTTTCTCTTGCTTCAAGTCTCTTCTTCATCAGTGAGAATATTGTCCAACATTCACTGCCATATAGGAGGAATGATATTACGTATCAGTTCAGCTCTCTTTTGTTTGTTTCTGTTGCTTCAAGTCTCTTCTTCATCAGTGAGAATATTGTCCAACATTCACTGCCATATAGGAGGAATGATATTACGTATCAGTTCAGCTCTCTTTTGTTTGTTTCTGTTGCTTCAAGTCTCTTCTTCATCTGTGAGAATATTGTCCAACATTCACTGCCATATAGGAGGAATGATATTACGTATCAGTTCAGCTCTCTTTTGTTTGTTTCTCTTGCTTCAAGTCTCTTCTTCATCAGTGAGAATATTGTCCAACATTCACTGCCATATAGGAGGAATGATATTACGTATCAGTTCAGCTCTCTTTTGTTTGTTTCTGTTGCTTCAAGTCTCTTCTTCATCTGTGAGAATATTGTCCAACATTCACTGCCATATAGGAGGAATGATATTACGTATCAGTTCAGCTCTCTTTTGTTTGTTTCTGTTGCTTCAAGTCTCTTCTTCATCAGTGAGAATATTGTCCAACATTCACTGCCATATAGGAGGAATGATATTACGTATCAGTTCAGCTCTCTTTTGTTTGTTTCTGTTGCTTCAAGTCTCTTCTTCATCTGTGAGAATATTGTCCAACATTCACTGCCATATAGGAGGAATGATATTACGTATCAGTTCAGCTCTCTTTTGTTTGTTTCTGTTGCTTCAAGTCTCTTCTTCATCTGTGAGAATATTGTCCAACATTCACTGCCATATAGGAGGAATGATATTACGTATCAGTTCAGCTCTTTTAGTTTGTTTCTCTTGCTTCAAGTCTCTTCTTCATCTGTGTGAATATTGTCCAACATTCACTCCCATATAGGAGGAATGATATTACGTATCAGTTCAGCTCTCTTTTGTTTGTTTCTCTTGCTTCAAGTCTCTTCTTCATCTGTGAGAATATTGTCCAACATTCACTGCCATATAGGAGGAATGATATTACGTATCAGTTCAGCTCTCTTTTGTTTGTTTCTCTTGCTTCAAGTCTCTTTTTCATCTGATAGAATATTGTCCAACATTCACTGCCATATAGGAGGAATGATATTACGTATCAGTTCAGCTCTCTTTTGTTTGTTTGTCTTGCTTCAAGTCTCTTCTTCATCAGTGAGAATATTGTCCAACATTCACTGCCATATAGGAGGAATGATATTACGTATCAGTTCAGCACTTTTTTGTTTGTTTCTCTTGCTTCAAGTCTCTTCTTCCTGTGATAGAATATTGTTTAACATTCACTGCCATATAGGAGGAATGATATTACATATCAGTTCAGCTCTCTTTTGTTTGTTTCTCTTGCTTCAAGTCTCTTCTTCATCTGTGAGAATATTGTCCAACATTCACTGCCATATAGGAGGAATGATATTACGTATCAGTTCAGCTCTCTTTTGTTTGTTTCTCTTGCTTCAAGTCTCTTCTTCATCTGTGAGAATATTGTCCAACATTCACTGCCATATAGGAGGAATGATATTACGTATCAGTTCAGCTCTCTTTTGTTTGTTTCTCTTGCTTCAAGTCTTCTACATGTTCAAATTCATATTAATATTTCTATCAGAATTTAGCGAAGAAGTATTAAAAGTAAATAGCATTATTCTCCCAAAATAATTCTTTCCTGATAGCATTTTGCCAATAGTCACCCATGTTCAGGCAGGATATGCAAAATGATTGGACCTTCCGATACAAATATTTGTGTTTTATAGTAATCTCATATTACAAGATTAATCATTGAACGTCCATTCGGTTGGTGTCGCGGCATTAGCAACTGACCAGTGCAAACCGTTTAGGAAAAAAGATTATCTTCCTTTCTCTCTTCTCATGTCAATATAAATTAATTTCACTTTCATGCCATGTCAAAAGTTTTTTTTGTAAATTCAACGAACACTTGTTCGACACTTTTGTGATGTCAACGAATCCTCGATGTTACTTTCGTAACGCTCGTTGTAGTAGAGACTTTGTAATCGCAGATACAAATATCGTAACACCGTTGAACAATACTGGTGTCAAACGCCTTCGAATAACACTCGCACTAATAGCACTTGCTCGCTCGAATAGTAACCACCGAATAGTGATCTGAGTAGAAAAATAGTATATTAAATAGAGTAGAGAATAGCGGCCCGTATAGTAATAGAGGATAGACTAGAAATAACGATCGTTTAGACATCACGCTACTTTCTACTTATGCGTGTGTTTCCCTAATAGTCACGTGATACACTTAATTCAATAATGGGATCGCCTGTGTTTGCTCACTGGTGATCTATGTTCAAACTCAAGTGTCGGCAGCGATACTTTATTCCCTATATAACAAGTTTCCATTCTTATTTCACAATCTATGCACGCATGAAAAGCAGTTACAACCATTTTTTTTTCGAAACGTGTTTCACCCAAAGTCCATCTGAAATGGCAGCATTCCTCTGTACATTTTATATTTTTAATTTCGCTCATGCGTGTCTGATGTTTTTTTTTATTTTTGACGACTGCACAGTATGGTCGGGTCAGCTGTGCACCATCCGTGGGAAAAAGAGCACCATGACGCAATTCAATCTGAGGACAGTGTAGAGGATTCGGAAAGAGTTGGATGAGTCGAATGGTGATTACGAAGGTATGGCAGCTCAGAAAACTGATCGTTCTGATAAGAAAGAACTCCCGAATTTGTTGGTGAGGGTCTCAGACTCAACACGGTGTGATACATCAAGTTCTTTGAGGAGATAGTGCTGCCCTGAGTGAAGAGGGTGGCTGCTGGACTCTGCACCATGCCACACAAGAAGGAGAACCCAGTCATAGCTGTCAGATAATATTTGCGACCACATATCACCTAACTCCCTAGAATGCAACCCCCTTGATTATTATGTCTGCAGTTGAGCGAGAGACCAACAAAACTCATTGTAACACCGAAGATGACCTGAAGGCAATGATTATGGCAGCATTCACCATCTTAAGCAATGAGACGGTACAGAAGATTGCAGGATATTCCGAAGTCGTTTAAGGGCCGGGGTGTAACAAAAGAGAAAATGGCCTACCTTGAAAAAGAGTTCGTGTTTTGTGCGTGGTCTGACGAAGGAAAACGAAAGAAATTTTTTAGCAAAAAAGCTGCTACTTTAAGTATCATAGAAACTATGCAAATATTTTTTCCTCACCGTGTCCAAATATTAAAAATCGCTCGATGAATAAAGGCCTTCGCTTTTGCTTACCGGGCAGAACGATTGAGAGTTTGGTGAGCGATAGTGCCTTTGGATTTCTGACACCCCGTTTTGTTACGACGTTGCCTGCTGGACCGTTCACTACAGATTTTCGATAGACCTTAGTGTTAACACTAATATTTTTTTCCGATGCCCTTAAACATTGGTTAAAGCCAATGGTGATTCTATTTGAATAAATTTACTCTTTAGTACTTCAAGATATTTTTGTGTAATTTTGCTAAATATCTCTGTTGAAATGAGATGGCAGCATTATTTTCATTTTTGTGTAATTTAGACAATTCATCCTTCGTATCATGTATATATATATATATATATATATATATATATATATATATATATATATATATATATAAAGGAAGGAAGGAATCAACACTATATCTATCTACCTGTAATATTAACACTATATCTACCTGTATATATATATATATATATATATAGAGAGAGAGAGAGGGGGGGAGGGAGAGGAAGGAATTATTTTGATAAATATCTATGCTAATAAAAAATGTCAGTGTTAGTTTCATTTTTGTGTAATTTAGACGATAATTCATCCATCGCACCATATATATATATATATATATATATATATATATATATATAGGAAGGAAGGAATCAACACTATATCTATCTGTCAATCTTTAATATTAACACTATATCTATCTATTTGTGTATATATATATATATATATATATATATATATATATATGCATATGTACATATAATTAATAAGCTTTTTTTAGTGAATAAATTTACTCTTCAGTATTTAAAGATATTTTCGTGTAATTTTGGTAAATATATCTGTTAATATGTGATGTAAGTGTTATTTTTAGTTTTGAAGCATTTAGACGACAATTTATCCATCGCACCCATTATAAAACATGTATGCAACAACATGCAGTGAAAGAAGGTGAAAATGAGTCTTACCTTTAATGTTTTCCCGGAGAGAAAACTGGCAGTCCTGCAGTTTTTCTATTAACCTGGTAAGGCCACGTCATTTCACCTGTCGACCCCAACTGCTGTGGGTTTGTGACGTCGCTATTTCACCGCGACAGTTCTAACATCACTCACCGGCCGTCACGTGACCCCCGTTACATCATCTCAATAAAAAAGGGAGATAACTGCCTTTTGTATGCCGACAAAGATAAAAAAATTTGTGAGTTAATACCCAGCTGTACGGGAAAGAGCGATAGCCACTACTGTACATAAGAAACCTGTTTTCCTGAAAAATTCTTTTTAAGAGAAAGATTTTATAAATTTCAAGCGGAAGTATCATAAATGCCGAATGTTTCTTTATAAGGAAACAGCTAATATTACTATTTCTTTTGTTATTTAGCTTTTTCTTATTTTTCTTCTTCTTTGATTTGTTTTGATTAGCGTACAGATCTGAGAGACCACTGCTAACCACCGCCCTCTGGCAGACGGTCCACGTAGACGTGCTGCGAATTGTGTTGAGAAACGTGGCTTGCTATCGAATAAAATGGCAAGCATAACTACAGATCAGGGCCAGAGCTTTTACTAGAAAAATGTAGGAATGATTAAACTTAAAAAAAAAAAATTAGAAGCACAAGACTTCAGCAGTGATACACTGATTTTCCATTGCATTTTAAAGCATTTGTAAAGCAGCACTCGACTTAAATCATGTGATCAGTCCTGTTGTTAATATGATGAACACAATACAAGCAAGGGCACTCAACCACGGCCATTTCAAATCTCTGCTTGAGGAAATGGAGTCAGAATATGAAAGCATGATTTATCACAACATTGTGAGGTGGTTGAGATTGGGTAAAAGTGATAAAAAGAGTCTGGGCATTACAGAATGAAATTCTATTTTTTCTAGATATGAAAGAGATTTCATGTAATATAGTTTGGTTTGGGTTATTTAATGCTGGCAACATTTTTAGGATAGATTCGTATGAATAAAATATGTATTTTTTTGTTTAGATTGGTTTGGTTTATTTTGTTTTACGTCATATCAACCTCAATGGGTTATTTAATGCCGACAACATTTTTAGGATAGATTCGTATGATTAAAATATGTATTCTTTGGTTTACATTGGTTTGGTTTATTTTGCTTTACGTCATATCAACCTCAATGGGTTATTTAATGCCGACAACATTTTTAGGATAGATTCGTATGAATAGACAATATGTATTCTTTGGTTTACATTGGTTTGGTTTATTTTGTTTTATGGTATATCAACCTCAATGGGTTATTTAATACGGACAACATTTTTAGGATAGATTTGTATGATTAGAATATGTATTCTTTGGTTTAGATTGGTTTGGTTTATTTTGTTTTAATTTTTCAATGGGTTATTTAATGCCGACAACTTTTTTTCCTGGTAATATTTTGTTCTGTCAAAAATCTATTTCGGGTAATATTTCCTTCCTCAAAAATGCATAGCTGGTATTATTATTTTAAAAAGTGTTTTGCTGGTAAATTTTTTTCCAAAACGTATTACTGGTAATATTTTTTTTCAAAAATATGTTTTTGGTAATAGTTTTTTTTTTTTTTTAAATTATTTCTGGTAATAATTTTTTACAAAGTATTTCTGGTATTAAAACCTATTTTTACACTTTCATAATCCTTTTTACCTCAATTCCGGGGTTAACTATTTGCCTATAGCTGGGACCCTAACAGGTGCTACCACCCCGTGTCAGAGTGGACTTGGGAACACCAGCAATTAAGAGGTGGTTCCACGCTCCTCAAAGCCTCCTGCTCAGAGGCCTTGCTGCTGGACGTAGTTTACCGTCATACCCAGGACTCGGAAGTAGTTTATCATTATACACAGAACACGGATGTGGTTTATCGTCATACCCAGGACGGCATGTGATTTTGTGACCAAAATGGGATGTGAGGAGTGGAGATATGAGCTGATTTTTACAGCAGACATATTTGACAAAGTGAAGGAATTGAATGTGACATTGCAGGGAAAGGGTTTATTTGCGCATGAAATATGGAAAAATGTAAAATCTTTCAACACAAAAGTAGGCTTATTTGTAAGGCAAACAGGTGAGGGCAAATTTTGCCATTTCCCTTTATTAGGAAAAGAGAAAGTGCCTGAAAGGTTTTCTGCTAAGATCAGGGGTTATTTGCAGAGTTTGAAGGATGAAGAACATTTCAGGACTTCAAGAAAATTGAGCCTGAATTCAATTTGTTGTCTTATCCATTCACTGCTGATGTTGATGCAACACCTGAGGAGCTGCAGCTTACCATACAAGCTGATCGCACACTGAAAGAAATATATAATGCTGGGACTTAACTGAGTTTTATAAATCATTGTCTGTTGATAAATTTCCATGTATAAAGAGATTTGCTGGGAAAATGTTCTGTATATTTGGATCAACATAAATTTGTGAACAAAGTTTTACTTGCATGGAAATTAATAAGAATAAATATAGATGCTCTTTAACAGACATAAATTTGCAGGCAGTAATGAGGATCCCAACAAGCAACCTCACTCCAGATTTGAAAAGAATTGCTAAAATCTGTGACAATACACTTGTCCCATCAAATATGTGATGTAAAATTTGCTCATAAATTAATAAAATTCCCTCAATTATTTATTTTTATTTATTGGTTTTTATGATTGAAATTAAACGTTTTCATATTCACTAATGAATCAGCGCGGCCCTCCGTCGCCCTCTGCCCCGACAATGTGGCCCTCAAGCCAAAACAATTACCCACCCTTGATTTGTTATCTTGGCTTAGAAAACAAATGAATAAGAACTGTAACCATTTGTTTAAACGTAGTGAAATATTTTTTTTAAATAGCAGTTAACTTGGTCTTTTTGTCAATTCTTACAATGTTTTTTCCCGCATCAACCTGTATATATTGGTTAAAGACTATTCTGCCACAAAGCTGGGACGCCATTTTGAGAACGAAAGCATGTCTTTAGTTAATTGTCAGCGAAACCAGCTCATTGACCATCATTGGTGTACGTGATGTAATTATTTTTTTCTTTATTGTTCTAGAAATTATTCTTGCAATTTTTTCCATTTATGAATGATAGTGTTGATCAAACATATTTTATAAGTTGTGTACACAGTTCTTTCATATGTGTTTTTTTTTTCAAAGTAACAATTAAAAAATTCATCAGACAGGCTGTTATTAGTTTATTAAAGAAATATTAATTAATTTCCTTGCAATTCCTTTATATTTTGGTTAAATAAATACTTTCTTTTTCTTTCAAAGCAAAAATTGAAGGTCTCACAACCCTTTTCATTTTCGTTTTGGCAGGTTAATATCTAAAAAAAAACACTTAACTAATTGAGTTTCTTTTTTCCGGGTTTTCAAAAGACGTTTAGCCATCTTGACACAATTTGTCGTCAGAATCACAAAAAAACTTTTGAGTTATTCATTTAGAAAGAGAACAGCTTACAATCGTGTTGTGTCAGCCCCACTGTCTTCCCAATGGTGAAAAGGAAGAGATCATTCTGGACTTCAGTAATGGTGCCAAGATTCTTACTCTGGCTGCCATCTTCAAAGTCCATTCAAAAACCATCAAGAGAACAGGGAATAAGTTTTAAAAAAGAGAGAACAGTAGAGAGGAAAACCGGATCAGGAGCGCACAACAGCAAGAGAGATCATCATTTCAAGTTAGAGCTAAATATATTCTTATTGTTTAAATTTGAGTCCAATTGTGTTATAAAAACCTCGGAGAATTCCAGTAAGATATATTTAATCATTTCTAAGATACAACGGTTCAAAGCTTAATCTAACAATTGAACAATTTTGCTGTTACATACGGGGTATATATATATATATATATATATATATATATATATATATATATATATATATATATATATATATATATGGTAAAAAGTACTTAAATTTCACTGCTTTTCCACTAGAGCTTCATGTGTTTGTAAAGGTGATTAATGCTACTGTCGCATAATCCTCAAGCGGTATAAAACAAAAAAATACTCATAAAATAGTCTCCCCACAGTTTATATTATTTAATAAATAATAATGATAATAATAATGGTGGCGAGTAGAGGAGAGGTGACTACTGAATTTGTTCAAATAAAACATTAATTTTTTTTATCAAATACCTGTTGATGTTTTTATCAAAAAATTTTTAACGTTTTTGATCCAATATTTGTTGACGTGCTTACATGACGCCACGAGCTCCTGCTGCTTGTTATGCATTCTGCTATCTTCCTTGCCTTCCATTATCACCAGTTTCTCACTCAGGCAAAGGTTGTATCATTTGCATTTGCTCGCGAACACACGCACTTTGCCAATAATTTCCCATTTGACTGCAGGATCTGATTTTCCCTCCTCCTTCTTCTGACAGTTATATATAGATAGGGAGATCGAATTTTTTATATTTAATATTAATTGTGTTCGTTTTATTGGTTATTAATCTTGGGTATGACGATAAACTACATCCGGCAGCGAGACCTCTGATCGGGAGATCGGAGGTTTTGAGAAACGTGGAACCATCTCTTAATTGCTGTTGTTCTTAGGTCCACCCTAATCCAATTAGGGTCCCAGCTATGGATAAATAGTGAACAAACAAAACACTATGAAAACCCTGTCCGCCCGCCTATTTCCCGCATCACCAGAGAAATACCAGATGGATTATTACTTTTTCCAAGATTATTAATGCTGAGGCGACGAACTTGTCTGAAATTTGAACTCCAATCCCTCTTTCAGCACCGATAACCTCCACCCTATGCGTGCGAGCAAACATACACGTATGTATACACAGACACACACATGCACACGTAAACACAAACACACATATACATATATATACACACACACATACGTATACACACATACATATACACAGACACATACAGACGCATGCACACACACACATATACAAGCACACTTATATATATGCAGAGAAACACACACATGCGCATATATGCTCACGCATATACACACACAAAATATATATATACACACAGACACAAACACATGCACACATATATGTATACCCACAGACGCATCAACATCCACACACATACACATATACACAAAACACATACGCACACATATATACTCATACATACGCATATATATACACACTGATACGTGCACACACACATACCTATACACACATATACAATCTTTAAAATTTAAATGCAACATTAATTGCCATATTCTGTCTTCTTTAGCACCGTTCTTTTATTGTCCTTTCCTCAATTGTCTGCCCTAAAATCCTCTCTTTACCTCCCTGTAACCCTCTGCATCCTTGTAGAAGTACCGAAATGACTGAGGTTGTACCGGGTGTAACAGAACAATTGTTCAACCCGTGTAACAGCATAATTGTCCATATCTAAAAAAGAATATCCTAAGCTATTTAAGTTGCTTTTTTCCAGGTTTTCAGATAAGAAGTTTAACCATCTTGGCACAATTTGCCCTAAGAATTACTGAAAATTCCTTTTGGTTATTCAATTAGAAAGAGAACAGGATAAAATAATTTTGTGTCAACCACACTGTATTCTCAGTTGAGCAATGGTGAGAAGAAAATGATCATTCAGGTCTTCAGAAATTGTATCAACATTCATGCTTTGGCTTCCATCTCCAAAGTCCATTCAACAATCATCAAGAGAATGGTGAATAAGTTTTAAAAAGAGGGAAGAATAAAGAGGAAAACTGGATCAGGCGGTCACAACAGGAATAGGGATCATCATTTTAACTTAAATCTAAAGAGAATTAGAAAAGATCCAGCTAAATCCATAAAACGGTTAGCATGTGTGAGAGGAGTTTCAGCTATGACAGTCCAAAGAGCAGTGAAAAAGACTTGAAAATAAAATCGTACGTGAAACATGTGGCACCTTGTTACTTCAGGACAGAAAGTTAGAAGGTTAGAGAAGGCGAAGATCATCTTGAATAAGTTGGAAAATGATTCTAGAATAGTATATATATATATATATATATATATATATATATATATATATATATATATGAACTTTATTTCAATACTTCATGATCTTTCGATCCTTAGCTATCATTGATTACTGATGAACATCTCATTTTCGTTTATGATCGATTTCAACACGAATCATATGTTAAGCTTGGAGAGTAATTATACATTGTTATTGCTCAAAGTAGAGTCCAAAATTGTTATAAAAACCTCGAAAAATTCCAGTAAGGTACATTTAATCATTTACACCAGTTCAGAGCTTAGTCTAACAATTGGACAATTTTGGTATTATAGGATTTGAACAATTTTGGTGTTACACACGGTATATATATATATATATATATATATATGTGTGTGTGTGTGTGTGTGTGTGTGTGTGTGTGTGTGTGTAAGCAAATATGTCTTCGATTTAGACCCGTGAACAGCTTATAAAGAATTTGCTTCGCTGTGATTGGCTGTTGGTCAATCTACAATCAAATGTGTGACTACGGGGTATTTATAAAAGTCTGTGTTAACAAGCATTTTTTTTAGAGGGCGCTTCAGAGCCTGATCAGCTCTGAAGGGGGTCGATTTGGTGAGGTCAGTATGATGTTTGAAAGACCCGAAACTGCCCAATGATCCTTTTCTAGAACATCACTGACGACGCCCTCTAGCGCTGAAAGAGCGTATATTCAAAGCAGTTTTTCCTGTCAAGACAGTGACGTCCGGGAAAGGCCGGATGACTACTAGGAATAGACTAGATGACAAATTGGAAAGTCAATTGACGGTGAGGAGAGACCACAATTTAAAGCATTCCTGGGCTAGCTACCCGGTATGCAGATCAAAATTTGGCTACAGACACTAATAAGAATAAATACCCCCAAGGGATCCCGAGAGGGGGGGAGAATGAGATCCCTAGTAGGACGGATCAACCGGAGACGAACCAAGTATCTAACCCACGGACAATGATTACGACTTGCCCATGCGGGAAAAAATGCAAGAATGTACGCGGCCTAAAAATCCATCAAGCCAAAATGAAATGCCAATTGGAAACTAGCCATCTGCAGCGCACAGGTAATTCTCCTGATGAGACGCAGGAAATGCAGGGCCGGGAAGCTCACCACAGAGCCCAGTTCTTCCTAGCAGAGGCACAAGTATCTCCAGAATTACCATCTGAGTCATTTCAAAAAAAGATCAAATGGCCTGTGGCCGTAGACAAAAAAGCTTGGCACGACTTCGATTTAGACCCGTGAACAGCTTATAAAGAATTTGCTTCGCTGTGATTGGCTGTTGGTCAATCTACAATCAAATGTGTGACTACGGGGTATTTATAAAAGTCTGTGTTAACAAGCATTTTTTTTAGAGGGCGCTTCAGAGCCTGATCAGCTCTGAAGGGGGTCGATTTGGTGAGGTCAGTATGATGTTTGAAAGACCCGAAACTGCCCAATGATCCTTTTCTAGAACATCACTGACGACGCCCTCTAGCGCTGAAAGAGCGTATATTCAAAGTGGATATAGATCCGACAGTATGAAGAAAATATATGAAAAAACAAAAATCCGAATATGCAAGTATGCGAAACGGAATGCTGATCTTAAAAATTTCAGTTATTCTGTTTTGATTACTCTTATGTCTATCGTCTTTTCATGTTGACTTGATATCGTCTAATTTTAATTATGCTTTAATAACTATATCCTGAAGAAGGTCTACTAGGCCGAAACGTCTGACGTCGACATTGAAACAACATTAAAACAGCATACTTGCATATTCGGATTTTTGTTTTTCCATATATTTTTCTTCATATATATATATATATATATATATATATATATATATATATATATATATATTTGGTTAGATAGATGTGAGTTTGTGACCCTGGGTTTCACGCTTTTGCGATCGTCAGACAAACTGATTAATTTTTTTTTAATTTTGGATTTATGTAGATTGCGTGTATTGGTGTTATTATGGAAGTGGTGGGGGAAACGTCGTCGTGGTCTCATCGTACTAACGCAAACATCGATGTATGTTCATACGCCCAATGAAGTACGCAGACATACATACACACTTGGTCGTCCGTCGGGACTCATACATATATAAACATATGTGGGCAGTTTCGGATATGACATATGTATGTATACGGGTGGTGTTGTGTCTATACATACGCATTTGTATGTTGAAATTCAAAGATTGGAAATGTAGCGAAAATTTCTCGTGAATGTCCCGTGAATGTATACATGTCATATTTTTATTTTTCCGTTGAATAATATTTCCTCACATGTATGTATATACGTGTGGTGGGGTTTGTGTAAAATTATGATAGGTAAAAATTATTATATATGTCATATCCGAAACTGCCCACATATGTTTATATATGTATGAGTCCCGACGGACGACCAAGTGTGTATGTATGTCTGCGTACTTCATTGGGCGTATGAACATACATCGATGTTTGCGTTAGTACGATGAGACCACGACGACGTTTCCCCCACCACTTCCATAATAATAATACAAGCAATCTATTAGGTTGGTGCAAAAATAATGACGTAATAATGTCGTTTTTTGACGTATTTTTAACGTCAAAAACGACATTATTACGTCATTAATTTTGCACCAACCTAATACATAAACCGAAAATTAAAAAAAAAAATTAATCAGTTTGTCTGACGATCGCAAAAGCGTGAAACCCAGGGTCACAAACTCACATCTATCCAACCAAATATGTTAGCTCTATCTCTGATATTGAGCGCTTTCTAATAAGTACCGCGCATATAATATATAAATAATTATATATATATATTTATTTATTTATTTATTTTTATATATATATACGCTCTATACCTGTTATTGAGTACTTTTACCCATAAATATAGCATACCTTAAGAATATATTCTTATCATACGTAAGTGTATTTAGGAAGTCAGCACCATTGAAATAAGCTCCATTACCTCAACAGATCTATCTTTCTAGGTATACTTAAGGAACCGAACGCAAACGAATGCGAACTCCACCGAACAATAAGCCTAATGAGCCATGTGACAAAACTCATCATCCGTATACTGATGAGTAGAGCACGCAGCAGAATCAACCGAGAGATAGGACAAGAACAGTGCGGGTTCGTCAAAGACACTACAACAAGGAACGCGATATTCATGCTCAGAATGTTATCAGAAAGAGCGATACAGATGAAGAAGGACGTGTAACTGTGTTGTATAGACTACACAAAGGCGTTCGACAAAGTACGCCTCAAGAATCTGATGGAACTGCTCAGCAACCTTGATATATTCGGGAAAGATATCAGAATAATCAAGAACCTATAATGGCAGCAAACAGCATGCATGCTCATAGGGAACGAGTTCAGTGAATATACAAAAATAAAAAGGGGCGTAAAGCAAGGTACAGAGAGGCAATTCCCGAGAGAATTGAAAACCCTACCGGGATTTAACAGTGGCGGTCACAATCTTAAGATACGCAGATGACACAGTACTGATAGCAGACACGAAAAGAAATGACAAAATCTCCTGCAGGAGGTAGTGACGGAGGGTGAGAAGAAAGGACTAAGTATAAACTACAAGAAGACAGAATGCATGGTCGCCATTAAGAAGAAGAACCCGAAATGCGATTTGCAAGTTGAGAACACTAGAATCAAGCAGACGCGGAAGTTTAAATATCTGGGATGCGTTTTGACAGATGGACGATAAGTGCGACACTGAGATCCGTAGACGTATTGGGGTGACCAAGGACGCATTTCAAAAGCTAGGAAGAGTACTGCGAGACAGGAGGATTTCTTTGGTAACAAAGAAAAGAATACTGAGCTGTTACATGACATCTGTCCTTCTTTACAGCAGCGAATGCTGGACGTTTCTTCAGCGATGAAGAGACTAGAAGCGACGGAGATGTCGTTCTACAGAAGGATGCTGAGGATTTCGTGGACCGAACGTGTAAGGTCTTAGAGGGGATGCAGATAAGGAGGAGGCTCGTGTTTAACATCAGGAAGAGACAGCTGAAGTTTCTGGGACACGTAATGAGAAAGGAGGGCTTGGAGAATCTGATACTCACGGGTCAAATAGAGGGAAAGAGAGACAAGGGAAAGCAGCGCGTGACATTCTGGAGGGCTTGAGCTGGCGGATGACAGAACGTGGTCTTAGAGAGATAGCAGAGGGAAGGAACTTGTTGAGAGCTGCAAGGGATAGAGGAAGGTAGAGAGCCATGATCGTCTGCGTCCTGAAAGGACATGGCACATAAAAAGAAAGATTATCAATGCCGACAAGGTTTGTCTGTACGTCTTTTTACTTAGTTTTTCTAAATTTTGACTAAGTTGTTTGATGCCAGAATTAACTTTTCCAAAGTTCATTTCTTGTATCTATCCAACTACTTACGACTGTCGCTACAGTTATTATTTATCAAAAATTACATGTTATTAGAATTGCATTTTTATCAAATGTCGGCGTTTCTTAGCCCGCGAAAACCAATTTCAAGTTACTTAACTGAATTTATGCATTTTCTTTCTAATACTCACTTCAATAATTAATCCGAATACTTCATGCTGTCGCTAGACTCGTCATCAATAATTGCACGTTTGCTCTGTTTATAAAAATGTCTTTGGTTAATTCCGTTTTCCTTTCGTTGGCTTGAACAAATTTCAAGTTACTTAAAGGTGACGCCATTTAAAACTTACTCAATTTTTACGTGATTTTTCTTTATATACACTTATTACAATATCTAAAACAGTAATGCAATTTTTATTTATTCGTCTGTTATTTTTAGTGGATGCTCATATTTGAGTAGACGTCCCGTTTATTTTTTCAAACAGTATATTTATTTACTTTCGTCTACCGGCCTGCTTTTTAGTTTATAAGATTTCCCGAATATTCAAGCCGGTAGATTAAAATAAATAAATATACTCCTTTAAAAATAAACGCAGCGTCTACTCAAATATGGGTATCTACTAAAAATAACGTTTAAATTGAAAAAATACTTCAATATAGATGCCACGCGGAGAAAGATACCTTATTTAATGATGGCTGTTTCTCTTGTATTAAAACAGCTTTCAGAATTTAGAGGGGTTTTTGCACTCAGTCCTATGTAATACTTTGTTGTTATCTTTTTGTTTTATACACACTTTAATATACTATCCCACACGGCGAAAAATAACTTATTTAATGATGGCTTCTTCTCTTGTATTACAACGGCTTCCAAAATTTGCTGTCTTTCTTTGCACTGAGTCTATATAATTTTCGATATCTTTCGTTACATTCGATTACGCGCAAATACCCTTGGGAAAGGGTATGAATCCTATTCTTCTGCTCACCCAGTTATGTGGTGAATAACTGAACAGACTGAGCTCTATAGCCTTGGTTAGTAACCAGTCTACTGCAGAAAGAAACGGCAACTTACTGCGGGAAGAATCTCCTATGTAGTCCGTCATGAAATAAAAAGAGATATGATCACCCTAGCGTCTATCACATATCGTACATAAGTGTGTGACTGACTAAATTCTGGCTCATGTAAACTATATAATATAAAATATATTTTGCGTATGTTTATGGAACTTTTTTTTTTAATTCCGGTTCTCCCACGTCTGCTGGAACGAATTTCAAGCCACTTATGGTGACGTCATTTAAACGTTCAAATTGAATATTTTATGTGCATCTTTTTATTTTATACACACTTCAATATACGATCCCACACGGAGAAAGATAACTGTTCTGGATTCCGTGAATGGAATCCTGCACAACTAAATAAACAACGCCAGTAATTGAGATAGAAAAATAAGTGTATTAAACGTAAGAATACAGACTTGAAGTGAACATTAGTAGTCCAGCAATGCGGGTTAGTATAAAGTATATGTACAAGTCTCTGTAAGTAAAGCCGTAATCATATCTCTCTCTCTCTCTCTCTCTCTCTCTCTCTCTCTCTCTCTCTCTCTCTCTCTCTCTCTCTCTCTCTCTCTCTCTCTCTCTGAGAACACCCTGTGTCTGTCTCCGTATCTCTCAACCTGTCTCATCGTATCTCGACGTAACTCAGTATTTAATATCCCACCAACGAAGAATATATGTGACACAAGGCCAAGTTTAAAGTGGGTTTCTCCGAGCCCGTAAACTCGGCCAAAAATATAACCTTTGAACCCGCCTAGACGGGTTCAGGGCCTGTCTACCTCCCCGAACGAAACCTTGCCCTTCGGCAAAGATTCTTCCGGGTTCCTCTCTGGCAAAGCAGAGAGTTCGACAGACGTGAAGACTGTATCTCGACGTATCTGAGTATTTAATATTCCACCCACGAGGAATATATGTGGCACAAGGCCGAGTTTAAAGTCGGTTTCTCCGAGCCCGTAGGCTCAGTCAAAAAATATCTCCTTTGAACCCGCATAAGCGGGTTCGGGAACTGTCTACATCCCCGGACGAAACCTTGCCCTTCGGCAAAGCTCCGTCCGGGTTCCTCTCTGCCAAAGCAGAGAGTTCGACAGACGTCAAGACTGTATCTCGACGTAACTCAACTGCAGGTATTCTCTCTGTCAGTATAAGTATAGTTTGGACGAGTCCATCTTATGCAAAAAGGGGAGAGCCCCACAACAATAACTTATTTGCTTCTCTTGTATTACAACGGCCTCCAGATTTTGAAGTTTTTCTTTATTTTGAGTCCGATAAAATATATTTGTGTTATCGATTAAAATTAGGCTTATGTGAATATTATTTTGTATATGTTGATCTAAATGTGCGCGAATTGCACTAAATATTGACAAATGACAAGTCAGCCTACGAGACAGTGCAGTGCATGTATGGCCAAAGTAAGAAATTAATTTTGTTTGGCGATTATTAGTGTTGGAGATTCTTGATAACGACTCTCGTGACAGTCGAAAGTGCTCGAATGGATATAATAAATGAACTTTGGAAAATTAATTCTCACAAAAGAATATTTTAAAATCATTTCACCCCAAGCAAGGCAACAAAGCCATTAAGACGTATGGGGGTTACTGAGTGTGAAAGAAAATAAGAAATAGAAAAACTTTATTAAGGAGCAAGAACAACTTAGTCGGAAGTTAGAAAAAAAATAAGTAAAAAGTTGGAGACAGACCTTATCGATATTGTGTTAAAGCATGTGCCATAAAGGTTTTCTTTCCAATCGCAGATGCTGGGCTTGGTCAATTTCTCATATTTTACATAATCAATTACCAGATTGTTCTTTCGTCGCCTCTTCATCATTTGACAAATGAACTCACTGCCTCCATTACATTAGGCACTTTTTATTAGTTAAAAACAGAAACCGTTTTTACAGTGTATTTACTGGGTTTATTTTCTGTTTTTAATTAAAAAAAATATTAACTTGTGGGTGGGGGAATATGGCATTTGTTTATCGTGTATCTTCATTTAAATTCGTGAGAGTCACGTTATTTTTCTTCTCAATTCTCCTGCGAATAAAAATTGTTGGCAGATTTGCCTTTTTTTTCCTTTTCTGTTTACGTTCGCGTCCTTCTCTTTGCTTCTTTCTTTCTATCTTTTCCGACTTCTTTCTTTTCTTCTTTCTCTTCTCCAGATTCTTTCTTTTCTTTTCTTCTTTCTTTGTTCTCCTATCTTCTCCTTTTCTTTTTCTTTTTTTTTTAATTTCTATATTTTCTTTCCTCCTCCATTTCTTTTACTTTTTTCTTTCTTTCTCATCTTTTTTTTCTTTCTTTGTTACTTCAATTGTTTTACGACTTTCTCTCTTTCTTTCATAATTTTTACTCTTTACTTTTTTTATATATTTTCTTATTTATTTCCTTTTCTACTTTCTCGCTTTTACTTTCTTTCTCGCTTTTACTTTCTTTCTCTCTTTTACTTTCTATCTCGCTTTTACTCTCTTTCTCTCTTTTACTTTCTTACTCACTTTTACTTTCTTTTTCTCTTTTACTTTCTTTCTCTCTTTTACTTTCTTTCTCTCTTTTACTTTCTTACTCTCTTTTACTTTCTTTCTCTCTTTTACTTTCTTTCTCTCTTTTACTTTCTATCTCGCTTTTACTTTCTTACTCTCTTTTACTTTCTTTTTCTCTTTTACTTTCTTTCTCGCTTTTACTTTCTTTCTCGCTTTTACTTTCTTTTTCTCTTTTACTTTCTTTCTCTCTTTTACTTTCTTTCTCGCTTTTACTTTCTTACTCTCTTTTACTTTCTTTTTCTCTTTTACTTTCTTTCTCTCTTTTACTTTCTTTCTCGCTTTTACTTTCTTTCTCGCTTTTACTTTCTTTCTCTCTTTTACTTTCTTTCTCTCTTTTACTTTCTTTCTCGCTTTTACTTTCTTTTTCTCTTTTACTTTCTTTCTCTCTTTTACTTTCTATCTCGCTTTTACTTTCTTACTCTCTTTTACTTTCTTTCTCTCTTTTACTTTCTTTCTCGCTTTTACTTTCTTTCTCTCTTTTACTTTCTTTCTCTCTTTTACTTTCTTTCTCTCTTTTACTTTCTTTTTCTCTTTTACTTTCTTTCTCTCTTTTACTTTCTATCTCGCTTTTACTTTCTTACTCTCTTTTACTTTCTTTCTCGCTTTTACTTTCTTACTCTCTTTTACTTTCTTTTTCTCTTTTACTTTCTTTCTCTCTTTTACTTTCTTTCTCGCTTTTACTTTCTTTCTCGCTTTTACTTTCTTTCTCTCTTTTACTTTCTTTCTCGCTTTTACTTTCCTTTTCTCTTTTACTTTCTTTCTCTCTTTTACTTTCTATCTCGCTTTTACTTTCTTACTCTCTTTTACTTTCTTTTTCTCTTTTACTTTCTTTTTCTCTTTTACTTTCTTTTTCTCTTTTACTTTCTATCTCGCTTTTACTTTCTTTCTCTCTTTTACTTTCTTTCTCTCTTTTACTTTCTTTCTCTCTTTTACTTTCTTTTTCTCTTTTACTTTCTTTTTCTCTTTTACTTTCTTTTTCTCTTTTACTTTCTATCTCGCTTTTACTTTCTTACTCTCTTTTACTTTCTTTCTCTCTTTTACTTTCTTTCTCTCTTTTACTTTCTTACTCTCTTTTACTTTCTTTCTCTCTTTTACTTTCTTTCTCTCTTTTACTTTCTTTCTCGCTTTTACTTTCTTTCTCTCTTTTACTTTCTTTCTCGCTTTTACTTTCTTTCTCGCTTTTACTTTCTTTCTCGCTTTTACTTTCTTTCTCTCTTTTACTTTCTTTCTCGCTTTTACTTTCTTTTTCTCTTTTACTTTCTTTCTCTCTTTTACTTTCTTTCTCGCTTTTACTTTCTTTCTCTCTTTTACTTTCTTTCTCTCTTTTACTTTCTTTCTCGCTTTTACTTTCTTTTTCTCTTTTACTTTCTTTCTCTCTTTTACTTTCTTTTTCTCTTTTACTTTCTTTCTCGCTTTTACTTTCTTTTTCTCTTTTACTTTCTTTCTCTCTTTTACTTTCTATCTCGCTTTTACTTTCTTTCTCTCTTTTACTTTCTTTCTCTCTTTTACTTTCTTTCTCTCTTTTACTTTCTTTTTCTCTTTTACTTTCTTTCTCTCTTTTACTTTCTTTCTCTCTTTTACTTTCTTTTTCTCTTTAACTTTCTTTCTCGCTTTTACTTTCTTTTTCTTTTACTTTCTTTCTCTCTTTTACTTTCTATCTCGCTTTTACTTTCTTACTCTCTTTTACTTTCTTTCTCTCTTTTACTTTCTTTCTCTCTTTTACTTTCTTTCTCTCTTTTACTTTCTTTCTCGCTTTTACTTTCTTTTTCTCTTTTACTTTCTTTTTCTCTTTTACTTTCTTTCTCTCTTTTACTTTCTTTTTCTCTTTTACTTTCTTTCTCGCTTTTACTTTCTTTTTCTCTTTTACTTTCTTTCTCTCTTTTACTTTCTATCTCGCTTTTACTTTCTTACTCTCTTTTACTTTCTTTCTCTCTTTTACTTTCTTTCTCTCTTTTACTTTCTTTCTCGCTTTTACTTTCTTTCTCTCTTTTACTTTCTTTCTCGCTTTTACTTTCTTTTTCTCTTTTACTTTCTTTCTCTCTTTTACTTTCTTTCTCTCTTTTACTTTCTTTTTCTCTTTTACTTTCTTTCTCGCTTTTACTTTCTTTTTCTCTTTTACTTTCTTTCTCTCTTTTACTTTCTTTCTCGCTTTTACTTTCTTTCTCTCTTTTACTTTCTTTCTCTCTTTTACTTTCTTTTTCTCTTTTACTTTCTTTCTCTCTTTTACTTTCTTTCTCGCTTTTACTTTCTTTTTCTCTTTTACTTTCTTTCTCTCTTTTACTTTCTTTCTCTCTTTTACTTTCTTTTTCTCTTTTACTTTCTTTCTCGCTTTTACTTTCTTTTTCTCTTTTACTTTCTTTCTCTCTTTTACTTTCTTTCTCGCTTTTACTTTCTTTCTCTCTTTTACTTTCTTTCTCGCTTTTACTTTCTTTCTCGCTTTTACTTTCTTTCTCTCTTTTACTTTCTTTCTCGCTTTTACTTTCTTTTTCTCTTTTACTTTCTTTCTCTCTTTTACTTTCTTTCTCTCTTTTACTTTCTTTCTCTCTTTTACTTTCTTTTTCTCTTTTACTTTCTTTCTCGCTTTTACTTTCTTTTTCTCTTTTACTTTCTTTCTCTCTTTTACTTTCTTTCTCTCTTTTACTTTCTTTCTCTCTTTTACTTTCTTTTTCTCTTTTACTTTCTTTCTCTCTTTTACTTTCTTTCTCGCTTTTACTTTCTTTTTCTCTTTTACTTTCTTTCTCTCTTTTACTTTCTTTCTCGCTTTTACTTTCTTACTCTCTTTTACTTTCTTTCTCTCTTTTACTTTCTTTTTCTCTTTTACTTTCTTTCTCTCTTTTACTTTCTTTCTCTCTTTTACTTTCTTTCTCGCTTTTACTTTCTTACTCTCTTTTACTTTCTTTCTCGCTTTTACTTTCTTTTTCTCTTTTACTTTCTTTCTCTCTTTTACTTTCTTTCTCTCTTTTACTTTCTTTTTCTCTTTTACTTTCTTTCTCGCTTTTACTTTCTTTTTCTCTTTTACTTTCTTTCTCTCTTTTACTTTCTTTCTCGCTTTTACTTTCTTACTCTCTTTTACTTTCTTTCTCTCTTTTACTTTCTTTTTCTCTTTTACTTTCTTTTTCTCTTTTACTTTCTTTCTCGCTTTTACTTTCTTTTTCTCTTTTACTTTCTTTCTCGCTTTTACTTTCTTACTCTCTTTTACTTTCTTTCTCGCTTTTACTTTCTTTCTCTCTTTTACTTTCTATCTCGCTTTTACTTTCTTACTCTCTTTTACTTTCTATCTCGCTTTTACTTTCTTTCTCTCTTTTACTTTCTTTCTCGCTTTTACTTTCTTTCTCTCTTTTACTTTCTTTCTCTCTTTTACTTTCTTTCTCGCTTTTACTTTCTTTCTCGCTTTTACTTTCTTTCTCTCTTTTACTTTCTATCTCGCTTTTACTTTCTTTCTCTCTTTTACTTTCTTTCTCGCTTTTACTTTCTTTCTCTGTTTTACTTTCTTTCTCTCTTTTACTTTCTTTCTCGCTTTTACTTTCTTTCTCGCTTTTACTTTCTTTCTCGCTTTTACTTTCTATCTCGCTTTTACTTTCTTTTTCTCTTTTACTTTCTTTCTCTCTTTTACTTTCTTTCTCGCTTTTACTTTCTTTCTCTCTTTTACTTTCTTTTTCTCTTTTACTTTCTTTCTCTCTTTTACTTTCTTTCTCGCTTTTACTTTCTTTCTCGCTTTTACTTTCTTTTTCTCTTTTACTTTCTTTCTCTCTTTTACTTTCTTTCTCGCTTTTACTTTCTTACTCTCTTTTACTTTCTTTCTCTCTTTTACTTTCTTTTTCTCTTTTACTTTCTTTCTCTCTTTTACTTTCTTTTTCTCTTTTACTTTCTTTCTCGCTTTTACTTTCTTTTTCTCTTTTACTTTCTTTCTCTCTTTTACTTTCTATCTCGCTTTTACTTTCTTTCTCGCTTTTACTTTCTTTCTTTAATTCGTATTTTTCATGCTTATTTCCTTACCTTCTTTTTCTTTCTTCTTTCTCCTTCTCATTTTTCCTTTGTCTTCTTTTTTTATGTGCATTCATTTTAATTGCTTTTCTTTATTATTTTCGTTTTCTTCCTATCTTTCTTTCTTTCTTTTAGCTTTCTTTATTTCTCTTCTTCTTTTTTTTCTCTCTCTCTCTCTCTCTCTTCTTTCCTTTCTTATTTTCTTTTCTTCTTTCCATTTTCCCTTCATTATGATTCTTTCTGTCTTCTTATTTTCTGTTACTGCTTTTTACTTATCTTCTTTTTTTTATGCTCCCGTCTTTATTTCTTTCTTTCTCTCTTTTTCCTTTTTCCAATCTTATTTCCTTTCTTTCTTTTTTCTTTCTTTGTTTCTTTCTTTCTTGCTTATTTTAATCCTGCTTTCATTTTCACATTTTGCATTTACTCTTTCTATTTTACTTCTTTCATTCTTTCTTTCTTTCTTTCTTTCTTATTTCATTTCATCCCTCCCTTCTCTTCTTTTGCATTTTCCCTTTCTTTCTTATATTTTCTTTCTTTCTTTGTTCTTTCTTTCTTATTTCATTTCTTTCCTCTATTTCTTCTTTCCTTTAGCTTTATCCTTTTTTCTTTTTTTTTATTTTCCTTCTTATTTCATTTCCTTTCTTCATTCTCTCTGTGACACTATTTAGCGGTCGCGGGAAAATTAAAAGCGAGAAATAATTAAGGCGAGAAGAAGCTATCCCGAAAGACATACTGAGCGATGTTATTTATTTTTTTTAACAAAGAAAAGTGGTAAAGATTTTATTTTCATTTGCGAAAAAAAGTTTGTTTTTTTTCGAAGAAGATAGGAAATTCGTAAGACCTTGGATCTGTCGGAATTAATTTATGCTATAACGCGGCGATTAAAAGATAGCAATCTGCCCATGGTAATAATGAAAATTTCAAATTGGTCAAGTGGCCTACAAAATAGAATGCTGGAAGATAATCGTAATCAGGTCAGGCATCAGCTTAGACCACCCCCAAAGAAAAAGGAAGGGAAAGAGAAAACCATTAACTATCTTTCAGAGATGTCATTTGGTTTTGGAAAGAGACACCTGTTTTATGTTCAGACCTTGGCATGAAAAAAGTTTGTTGCCGGGACAGATCGCTGGCGTCAGGGTGCGAAGATGTCCAGTTGACCACCCATTTGACGCTGGTGAAAATCTCGTTGATAAGTTCCAGATGACATTCGGTTAAGATAGAGATTAAGGACCACACTTCGAGTCGTAGGGGTCTGGTGGAGGAAAAGAAAGAAAAGAAAAAAAAGGAAGATAATTTTTTTTTCCTGTGAGCGATAATTTTGAACTGAGGCCAATCTATCCACGCCCACGCTGCTGAGCCTTCGTTGGCTGAATGGTGGCGTGAGCAATGAGCGAAGGTAAACATATGAGAAGGAGGGGAGGCCTGTTGACGCCTCTGAGGGGATTGGTGTGAGATACCACTATGAGAAAGAAGGGAAACCTGTTGACGCCCCCTGAGGGGATTGGTGTGAGATACCAATATGAGAAAGGAAGAATTTGGGAGGACGATTCCCTTAAGAACCCCTCTAAAGCAGAAAGTAATTGACTTCCAAAAATGGAAAGTGATGAATTTTCCTGTCCGAAAGCAAAGAAAATCCTTATTGTGGATTTGGAATTATCGAGGAACCAAAACCACGACAGGCCCCCACCAGGTTTTGGTCGGCGTCCATATAAACAGAGTCGCAGCGAGTAGACGTCAGTTGGAGAGACGCAGTTCCGAGGAGACGCAGACAGAGTTGAGCTGTGAGCTCTGAGACCAGCCTCGCAGGAAGCTGACTGAAGATATCCACGCATTCTGACTTAAACTTCTAACCAAAAACAATATATTTTTGAAGAACGACTTAGACTCACACCACCAAAACAAGTTTTACAAATATCGCCTGAAGATACCAAAAGCCAGTTTATTGAAAAACAACTTAAGATATTAAGACTCGCCTAACAAACGCAAAGTGTCACGTATCCATAAAAGCGGTTTGGGAGAAAGACGCAGTCCTGTATTCAGCAACAAGATATAAAAATATTTGTTATTCTTATTTTAACACATTTGAACCTTTCCAGTTGTTACTTTATTTTCTTTTACATATACTTGTGCGGTGTTACCTTTGCTCGAATTCGGCTTGCATTACGGCCCGGCGACTGGTTGATTTCGTCTACCTAAGATCAAATCACAAAGTGGGTAGGTTAGACAAGAAATCAAAGCAGTTACTTCGGTAATCAGACGTTGGAGGCGAGCTGGGAACGACAAAGCTGATACTGAATCTAACCAGATTCCCATCCGAATCAGCCAAGTGTTAAAACGTCACATTTGGCGCCGCGACCAATACCAAGTCACATTGGTCGTCGCAAGATAGCGCACGGGGGCAGAGAGGCCGGGGTGACGTCACACTCCCTTTACATTTTCGTCCTGGGTAAGACTATAAACTACGTCCAACAGCAAGGCCTCTGATCAGGAGGTTTTGAGGAGCGTGCAACCACCTCTTAATTGCTGGTGTTCCCAGGTCCACCCTGACCCGGGGTGGTAGCACCTGTTAGGCTCCCAGCTATGGTCAAATAGTGAACTCCCAGTTTTTCCCATCATACATCCGCGTCCTGGGTATGGCGATAAACTACATCCAAAAATAATGTTGCCAGCTATACGTTTTTAAAAAAAAATAATGTCGCCAGCTATACGTTTTTGAAAAATAATGTTGCCAGCTATACATTTACTAGTACTATATATATATATATATATATATATATATATATATATATATATATATATATATATAACTAAATTTGGCATTAAATGACCTACAGTGGTTGATATGCCATAAAACCCAACCAACCAACCCTTTATATTTTCCATTTCTTTCTTCATCTTTTTATGTGTTCTTTCTTTTCTTTGTTTTCCTTCTTACTTGTCTTCATTTTTTTCCTGCGTGCTTTCATTTTAGTGGCCAGGATCGAGATTAAAATATCAATTTAAGTGGGAATTTTATCCGTTATGGATGCCTAAAACGCGTAAAGAACATAACAACATTTACTTTTGATTTTACTGACGTAAACACGTTCACGATTCGAGACAAATTCCAGGGAAATAACCACAATATCAGTTCAACCTTATTCTCCATCTTCTTATGAGCATGCGCAGAATGCTCACACAATTGTTCAGGTACCTGCATGCGTAAACGTATTAATAAAATACCAAGAAATTCTTCTCGAACTATACACGAATGGATTATGGGCACGTCACCGAGCGGTTAGATCGTTCGTATTCTGTGAACCGGGTTCAAATCTCATCATGGTCGATTTTCTCAGGAAAGATATGGTACCTAGATGTTATCAGACTGGAGGGGTCGAGACCAGCGGTGGGGGGCACATTTGGAAAGTGCCTGAAAACCATACCATTGGTTGACCCAAGCCTTGTGAGTAAAACCGGGTAGACGGAACCCTTGGGGGCGACGATAGCTGTGCTAACACAAAAGTCACAAGTCATCGTGGCCGAGGGATTGAACGAGTTGGCCTTGTTTAAATTGTTGATCACGCTAGATATCACTCTCTTTCCCAGAAACTGTAACTAAGGTCTGCTCAGCAAAATTGCAATATAAACCACAAGTGGTCTCTGTAAGTGTTGAATAAACACAAAATGCGCCTGAGCAAGCTTCTCTAATAGGGATTGGCTAGACTCGAATACGAGTGGCCAGTTTTACATATATACGAGTAGATCAATATATACATAGGGCGACATGCAGTATTTCAGCCATGTGTTGATCCGAAATTTTCACTGATTAATATTCAAGTTATAGGTTGGTTTAAAAGGATTGTCAAATTTTACAGCATATCAACCCTTTTTATATCATTTAATGTCAAAATTTGTTTTCTTTTTACATTTGGTTTATAGATAAACATTGGTAGTGTTTATACTTGAGTTTGTGATTAAATATCGGTCAGTTTTATGCTTGTGTCAAAAGGTGAGCGTTGGTTAGGTTCATGGTGAATTATATTCATAAAAATTGGTAGGGTTTATACTTAAGCCTATAGGAAAACATTGGTTGGGTTTATACTCAAGCCTATAGGTGAAATGTTCAACTAATATTTTCAGCTGGCATGAAGTGAAAAGACTACATTGTTGAATCAATTGCTAAGTCTGTGGCTAAGAAGTAGGTGCACTATGTTTTTTATCAGATGCCTTCGATCCGAATAGTAATCTGTATAGTGATCCGTATAGTGATGATATTCACCTACTGCTCCACTCGGTCGGATGTGGCACAAGGCCGAGTATATTGTGGAGTATCCAAGCCGGTAGGCCCGGTCAAAAAATCCCCCGTAGACCCCGTAAAAAACGGTGTCGGGTAGCTGTCTACCACCCCGGACGAGACTCTGCCCTTTGGCATAGCCTCGTCTGGGTTCCTCTCTGCACAGAGGCAGAGAGTTCGACATGCACACCTCCGAAGTAATTCGGAGAGTGATCACTTCGACGCCACGCTAATTGTCCTATATACATTTCTTTTACCATCACGTGATCTACTTATTCAAAATGGAATCGCCTGTATTTGTTCTCTGGTGATCTGTGTTCTGTGGTCGGTAACACTTTATTTCTATATGACACTATATAGTGCCTGACAATTTTCTCAACAGAATCTATCTTCCATATTCGTCCTTGCTTTGAATATTTCTGCCACATCTGCTCTGGTGATTCTGCTATATATTTAGAGATTCTTGATAAAATCTGAAGAAGAATCTGCAATGTTATCGGTCCTGACCTGTCATCTCGGCTCGAGATTTACGTTGTTGTGAGAATATTTCGAGATTTACGTTGTTGTGAGATTATTTCGAGATTTACGTTGTTGTGAGACTACTTCGAGATTTATGTTGTTGTGAGATTATTTCGAGATATACGTTGTTGTGAGACTACTTCGAGATTTATGTTGTTGTGAGATATTTCGAGATTTATCTTGTTGTGAGACTACTTCGAGATTTATCTTGTTGTGAGGTTATTTCGCGATTTACGTTGTTGTAAGACTACTTCGAGATTTATTATGTTGTGAGATTATTTCGAGATTTATGTTGTTGTGAGACTACTTCGAGATTTACGTTGTTGTGAGACTACTTCGAGATATATGTTGTTGTGAGACTACTTCGAGATTTATGTTGTGAGATTATTTCGAGATTTACGTTGCTGTGAGATTATTTCGAGATTTACGTTGTTGTGAGACTACTTCAAGATTTACGTTGTTGTGAGACTACTTCGAGATTTATGCTGTGAGATTATTTCGAGATTTACATTGTTGTGAGACTACTTCGAAATTTATATTGTGAGACTAGTTCGAGATTTAGGTTGTTGTGAGACTACTTCGAGATTTACGTTGTTGTGAGACTATATCAAGATTTCTGATTCGACAAAGAATATTTCCAGCGGAAATCTCTCGTGACATTAATTTTTTTATCTTTGTTTTTTGGGGTTTTTTTTCGTTTTTTTCGTTTTTTGTTTTGTTTTGATCTTTCCTTTTTAATTTGTGAACTTACTTATGTACTATACTTCATCTCTGAGAGAAAGTAAACAAAATGATAAGTCGAGTTTAAATACTTTTAGATAAATATAGTTTAAAGACTTCACACTATGTCGAGATTTCTGATTCGATCAAAGAAAAAACAGTTATTGCAGAAATCTCACCTAATATTAAATTTTTGCTTGCTCTTTGCTTTCTCTTTTACCCGGCTTTTTTTTCTCTCATAGGAATAGAATATTATTGTTTTCGGTGTCTTTAGACTCTTCTGTGTGAAAAATAAACGCAGGCCTTAATTCCCAACAGACTTTGACTACCCATTTTTCATTAATAACGTCTGAAAAAAAGGATAAAGTTCCATTACATCGCTCACACCTTGAAACGTTTATAAATAGAATGTTCAAAAGGCTGACAACTGGTTCGTCTGCGAAAGTTCTACGCGGGTGACGATTATTCGATAGCCATCTTAATAAATAAAAAGGCGCTAATAAAAAGCTTAGAGATTTCGAACAGCGGGACAAAACACAGTGTAACCCAGACATTTTCTGCTACCTTTTGTCGAGAATTATCCATTATGGGGACGCTGTATACATCCACCCGGAACTCCCTTGAAGGTGATGTAGAAATTAGATGTTAGCCTCAGTCATACTTTGAGAGACATTTTCCCTGAAACTTTGGATAGCGCTTTGTATACTCATTAATAATTCTTCATTTCTAGGCCGGTTGACATTAATTTTACCGTTCTTTAAAATAAATTTTAAAATTAATATTATATATAATATAGACTTCGAAATGCCCTAACGAGGCGATTATCTTAAAAAGGGTAACTGGGGCTCTCTTTACCATGCAGGATCAATTGGTTAGGGTGTGGCAGAGAGCAATGGTCATAGTAATATAGAATTTTGTTTATAGATGAGAAAAATAATCTGGATGAAGTCTGTGCCCAGAGAATCTGTGCTTCGTCAGAATTATTAAGATAACATGTCGAAACGAGTGTTTATATGAACTTTGAAATACCAATCGTTTAATCATGAGGAGGAGAGGTCAGTAATCATGTTGTAATCTAAGTTTTTGTTGCTAACACGCGTTTATTTTGGCGCATGTTTGTGCGAAAACAAGCAGCCGAAGTTTGAAGCTGGATGAAGTGAGTTGGCAAACATCGCTGGCGCCGGCTGTCACGCAGAGCGCTGCTGCTGCTGCTACCGCCGCCATGGTTTCGTCACTATAACAAAGTAAGTTGCGGACCGGCCATCACGCAAAGGACTACTAACGCTACTGTCGCCGCCTTCACCGCCACCACTCAACATGTCTGCTTGAGTCTAGAGAGGCGAGTGGGAGTCGAGTGGAAGTAGCAGTCGACGAGAGAGAGAGAGAGTAAAAGCTTCCGCTTGCTGCTGTGATAAGGTTAATCCTTGCTGAGTGAATTAATTACGGCCACTACTAAGAACAAAAAAGGTGAACCCGAAAGCCACATCTCTCCTTTGAGGATTATTTGCAATATTTCTTTTTGTTTTTTCATGAACTTTATACACTACTTTCTTGTAAAGGAAGCATTATTCTTTTTGAACCAATTTCTTCCTTATATACATCTACATAAATTTTTCTTTGGACTGGAATCAACTTGTCATTTTTTTTTTCCTGATTAGCCCGATTCTCGACCCAACGAACCTGCAGGTAGACAAGCTGCATCTTCCGGGTTCCACGATTTGTTAATTGCTTTCCAGAATCAAAAATCACAACGTGGCTGGAAAGTGGAAATGAATCAACATTGTGAACCATAGACTTTAATTGAACCTGTAATACTGGACCAGGACTGGAACAACGGCCGGTCTTGTAGAGTACATCGGGGTCAGGATAGGTGTTACAAAAGCACACTAGGTTCAAAAGTAGTAAAATGAGAATACAAATTCGATTCCTGTCAGAGGCATTTTTTTTTTTTTTTTTTTAGTAGGACTTCTCAGTCTCAACATCGATTCCCGTACGATCACCGAAGTTAAGCAACGTCCAGCATGGTGTGACCGCTTGGGAATATCGGGTGTTGCAAGCTTGGATGTACTGGTGGCGGCTCGTAATTGTTAATCGAAGTAGCCGAGTTGGGTTCGTTATATTCACTTACGAGCAAATAATTTTAGAAAAATATGAAGCTGCCACTTCTTCCCCCAGCAATGGGTTAATTATTAAGATTTGTATCAAGAAATCAGTATTATCTACAAAAAATTCTTAGAATCTAAAAAATATTTTCTGGTTTTAAATAACCTGAAAAGCGTTGATAAGCCGTAGAAAACAATCCATATCTATCTGTCTATCTATCTATCTGGGAATGTCTTGCACACCCGTAGTAGGCTGTTGGATAGTTAGCAGCAAGCCTATACAAGAATATCAAGTTTTTATCACATCGGCTACGGGAGAAGGTCAGGCATCCAACTGAAGCTCCGGCCTTATAGTGCTTCCACTTTTCTTCTCCTTTTAGCGGCATGATCCTGTGAATTTGCCTGAGAGATGTTGTGTCTTCATGTCGTTTTGTCAATGGTGTAATGGATAATGGCTCCGAATCGTTAATCGGAGAGTTCCAATTCCAGTGGGGTTCTTTATATTCACTTACGCATAAATATTCTTGGGATTGATATGAATCCGCCTCTGCTACCCCCAGCTGTAGGTTAATTAGTAAGAAACTGTATTGCTAAAACAATTGTTATCTCTCCCCCTGCCAAAAAAAAGATTAAATTGATTTGCATCTAAAATATGTAGACATAGGTTGATATGCCGCTAATCAAGAATAAAGAACCAATCTCCTCAGTCTCTAGGCCAGTTGATATTAATTTCACTATGTTTCTGAGATGAGGTATTGTAACTGTTTACACCGTTCGGACTGTTGTCCTCATCTTTATTGTCATATTTACGACGTTTCGGCCGTTGTACGTTCCGGTCTTCTTCAGGATCTGTCTATATTTCTGAGATAAGGTATTGTAACTGTTTACACCGTTCGGACTGTTGTCCTCATCTTTGTTGTCATATTCAAGACGCTTAGACCGCTGTACGCTCCGGCATTCTTCAGGTGATATACGTTGTAATTTCGAACCTTTATTTACTCCACGATGTTAGATTGTTCTAATTCCACCTGCCATGCCATTTTTGGTGGGATATTTCAGTTTCAGTTGATTTCCTTTAGTAACTCAACTTTCCATTATTATCTAGACCATTATCTACAAAAAAAATTCTTAGAATCTAAAAAATACTTTCTGGTTTTAAATGACCTACAAAAGGTTGATATATCGTAGAAGACGCATCAATCCATATCTATCTATCTTTCCATCTATCAATCTGGGAATGTCTTGTACACCCGTTGTAGGCTCTTGAATAGCAGTAAGCCAATACAGAAATATCAATATCCCACTGCTCTGGTCAGGTATTGAACTCACAACTCTTTGAGTCACGTCACTTTTTGGATTACTCAACGAACGCGTTTATCTACTGGGCCTTGGGGACATCAGTGAGTGCATTTTGGGGACTTATAAACCTAATGTTTCAGTAAACATTTTTTTTTTTTTTTTACCAGAGTTCATTTTATAACGTATATCACCTGAAGAAGGTCGGAACGTACAACGCCGAAACGTCGCGAATATGATAATGAAGATAACGCCAACAGTCCGAACGATGTAAATAGTGTAAATATTAATTTCACTGTTTAGAAAAAAGACCATGACGTCGTCGACTCGTTTACTCGCTAAATATGACGTTCAGGGTAATAAGAAATAAAAACAGATTTAAAAGAATTAATGGATCTATTTTTAAATTTTTATTACTTCAAACTAAATTATAGTGGACACTTCATAATTGAAATAGACGCCCTATTTTTATTTATTGGACAGGAGCAATTTCTGCCTGAATTTCTGAGGTGAGGTGTTATCGCTATTTACACTATTTATATACAAACTATTGTCCTCATCTTTGTTGTTGTTATCACAACATTTCCCAGACATTATGAATATCTTGATCGCTCATTTTTTACGTTTTTGTCTTGTTTTTTTTTTTTTGTTTTGTTTTATGGTTTTTTGGTTTGGTTTGTTTTATGGTTTTTGGTTTTGTTTTCTTCGTTGTTTTTTGGTTTTATTTTTTGTTGTTTTATTTATTGGTTTGTGTTTTGATTTTTTTTTTGTTTTTTTTTGGTTTTGTTTTGTTTTTTGTAGATTTCTTTTTTTTCTATTCTGTACTGTATATTTTTGGTCGATCTGCCATTCTTTACGTTTTGTTTTGTTTTTACTTCTTTTTTGTTTTGTTTTGTTTTTAAGTTTGTGTTTTTGTTTTTTGTTTCTTAGTTTTTTGTTTCTTTGTTTTTTTGGTTTTGGTTTTTGGGTTTTAGTTTGTTTTTTTCTTATTTTGTTAGTTTTGTTTTTTGTTTTTATGTTTTGGTTTCTTTTTTGGTTTTGGTTTTTGTTGTTTTGTTTTTGGTTTTGATTTTTGATTTTTTTGGTTTTTGTTTTTTTGCAAATTTCTTTTATTTTTTACTGTATATTTTTGTATTGTTTTTGTTTTTTGTTTATTTTCGATTTTGAAACAAAAATTTCATTGTCTCGGTCTTCCAGCCTCCCTACCAGCTAGATTTGGCTCCGTATGACTTCTGGGCCTTCTTACAACGCTATTGAAAGCCAAAGTAAACAGTCTTAGATAGATAGATAGATAGATAGATAGATAGATAGATAGATAGATAGATAGATAGATAGATAGATGTTGTAGTCTTGTTAGGGCCAGAAATAAAGACACAAAGAGAGGGATTGAGTTAAACAAATATATTAACAGAAACAGTAATACAAGCATATACAAACGAGAGTGTTACAGCAAGAATGTTCGGTCCGACAGTCAGAGCTGACTGCTGGAAACTTCACTCTCCAAAAGACAGTACCTGCTCCTATTTATAGCTGGGAGAGTCCATGCGTCCGTGGGTAAATTACCATAACAATAATGAAAAGAATGAGATAGATAGATAGATAGATAGATAGATAGATAGATAGATAGATAGATAGATAGATAGATTGGTCACTGAGAGAGCTCACTGAGATAGATAGATAGATAGATAGATAGATAGATAGATAGATAGATAGATAGATAGATAGATAGCACCTTCAGGGGGATGTGATTTAGCAGCACCAGCTGTGCTTATTTTAAAAACTTTTCAGTGCTCCCTTTTATATGGGGAATCCTTCCTAATTTGTTTAGCAAAAAAAAATTAATAATTTAATATCTATTCCTATATCAGTCTTTCCATACGATTAAGTCTATACATTTTTCCCAGGATTATGCCTTGTACGACAATATCAAAAACAGAATACGTTAAAAAAAAATAAAAATAAAAAAAAGCAAAAATAAAATAGCAAACATGACACATTTGCTTAAGGATGTCAACCGTTGTCAGGATCCCATTCTTGTGTACGAACTGCGAGCTATTAATGTAAAACTCTCTCTCTCTCTCTCTCTCTCTCTCTCTCTCTCTCTCTCTCTCTCTCTCTCTCTCTCTGCACGCCAAGGATGCCCACGAGTTATTACATGACAAGTTTGAGAAGCGCGGAATGAAAGTTTCAATTCCGCCGCGCGACAATTTGGGGGCTTGTCGAATGAGTCAATCAGGCGATCGCCAGCCTCTCGTGAGAACGACAAAGTTAGGTGACGAGCAATAAAGAAAGTGAAACATTTTCTTACTGCCATGGGTATTTACTTTTTGCATATTGGATACCACAAAACGGATTCCGAATATCCGGCAAAAAAGAGAGATAGAGATTTCTGAAAAGATGTCATTCGCTAAGAAAAGGTTGACACATTTCCACAGAGAAATGATAAAATAGGGAAAAGCCATAGCGAATCCGTCAACAAACTAGGTATTTGACAGGGATTTTGGGATTAGAGTTTGTTTTGTTTTTGTTTTTTGTTTTTTTTACATTTTAATGAGGGGGTGGAGAGAAGGTGTATTTTAGTATTTTACATCTTCCTAGAAAGAGGTTACAATGGCAGACAGAATGCCAAAAAAGAAAGAGGAAGAAAACAACGAAGAATAAAAGGAAAGCAGAAAATTAAAGATAGATAGATAGATAGATAGATAGATAGATAGATAGATATGAACATGTGGAGATAGATAGATAGATAGATAGATAGATAGATAGATAGATAGATATGAACGTATTAAAGATAGATAGATAGATAGATAGATAGATAGATAGATATGAATGTATTAAAAATAGATAGATAGATAGATAGATAGATAGATAGATAGATAGATAGATAGATAGATAGATATGAACATGTGGAGATAGATAGATAGATAGATAGATAGATAGATAGATAGATAGATAGATAGCGTTATGGTCCAAAGGTCCTTGTACCACCTGTGATAGTCCAAGGTAGAACCAATAAAGAAGAACTCGAACACGGATATGGAATAACACAGATATATTACAAACAGGAATATATACAGAGAAGTAGAAAGTGTTAGTACGAACAATCAGATTTAGTAGGGAGAACAATGTAGTCTCGACCAGTATCACTATTCCAATGTCTTGTAGTAATTGTCGGAACGCGACTCTGTTTCGGACTGCCTCTGACTCGACTGACTGACTCGCTCGCTCTGACTGACTGACTGACAGACTCCTGACGGACTTCTGACCTCACTCCAGACTTCAGACTGGACTCCCTGCTTCCTCTTGAGCCGCAGTATTTATTACGTATGGAATAGTCCATTATGTTATTATGGGTAAGGTCCCATAACAGATAGATAGATAGATAGATAGATAGATAGATAGATATGAATTAGCTGAGATAGCGGGCGTGATGTCTGTCTGTTAGTTTATCACGTTCTCTATCTATCTCAACCAATTCATGTCTCCCCACCCCTGTCTGTTCATATGTGCAGACAGGGAGAGATAAAGAGAGAGTGAGAGATTCTTCATCCATTTCTTCTTTCATTTATTTCCTTCTCATTCTTCACTTCCTTTCCATTTCCTATCAGAAATTCTGGTCTCCTTCGAAACAATCTCAACCGTACCTACTGAACCGAGACTTGAAATATTGCATTCAGATTGTTTACCTGTTCAATGGTTCAACACCTGAGAATTAGTCGAATATTTGCAGCTATCAGCAAAATCCTAAATCCAAATAATTTCCTAATGATATTCATCTACACTATTCAACCCGGTCAACAGAAAACTACTATATAACTCACTCTCTCTCTCTCCCTCTCTCTCTCTCTCTCTCTCTCTCTCTCTCTCTATATATATATATATATATATATATATATATATATATATAGATAATGGCTATTTTTGGACTGTGATTTTATAACATGTATGTTATAATTTTTAAATAAATAATTATATATATGTATATAATATATATATATGTGTGTGTGTGTGTGTTTGTGTGTGTGTGTGTATGTATGTATGTATAAATAAACATTGAAGTTAACACTTAGAGGCGACAGTCTGTTTCATGCTAGACGCAATCGTCAGGCTATTTATATATACGGGTCAGTGGTGCATTGTGGATAGTCTATTTTGGCGGTTATTTTGCCGGAAGTCGTTTATTTATTTATTTATTTATTTATTTATTTATTTGGGTTAAATTATTTTGCTTGTTTTTATTTATTTTCATTTTTTATTTTTTTATTTTATATATATATATATATATATATATATATATAATTTTGGACGTAAGGTGCCCACGCAGCTGTTTTTATCTCTCTCTCTCTCTGTCTCTCTCGCTCTCTCTCTCGCTCTCTCTCTCTCTCTCTCTCTCTCTCTCTCTCTCTCTATCTATCTATCTATCTCTCACTCTCTCTCTCGTGATGCTTAAAGACATATCTAACTCTTCCGTGTGGATGTGCAGGTTATGGCTAGCGACTCAGAAAAAGAAATCGGCAATGCCGGGTTCGAATTCCAACCGTGGTACATTACGTCACATCCACTTTTTTCACAAATACCCTTGGGAAAGGTAAGAATCCATCTCTTCTCCACTTTGGTTAAATAGCAACGCTGACCGGCCCCACTTGTTCTGTGGATGACAGCATCTTGACTTTAGTCACTTTCTCAGCGAGGTTCGTCCGGGGTATGACGATAAATTACATCCAGCAGTAAGGCCTCTGTTCGGAGTGGGTGCAGAGCGTGGAACCATCACTTAATTGCTGTTATTCCCAGGTCGCCTCCTGACTTGGGGTGGTAGGACCCGTTAGGTACCCAGCTATAAGCAAATAGTCAACCACCTCCCACCAAACAAAATAATATCTATATAATAAATACGAATGTCAGTGTGTCACACTTTTTCAATTAGAGGGACACAACTCTCTAACTTTCAATAGCTGATCTTCTTCTATATAATAAATGCGAGTGTCAGTGTCCCACTTTTTCAATTAAAGGGGCACAACTCTCTAATTTAAGTCTGCTTTTAAGCTAGTCAATGTATAAAAATACATTTTAATAGTAAATACCTTTTTATACTTCAAAAAGACCGACAATACATGACCAACAAATACTTTTTATTTCTAGTTGAATGCATACGTGAACAGTTTTCCCAACTGGAACATAACTTTTCCTCGAATAGTAACATGGAATATTCTTGCAATTGTAACATGAGCAGGCGTCCCACTTGTTACAGTAAGATGTTCCCCAATTGTAACATGAATATTTTCTCCGTTTATAACAGGAAGTTTTTTTTTTCCGATTCTAATACGAGCAATTAATCTCTTTGAAATATGAACAGTTCCCCGAATATGATTATCTCTCACACTGATTTTGAAAACTGTAATGGCAAAAACTTAGCAATAACATTGTACTTAATGATTTGACTCTACCCCTTTTGTAGAATTGGACTTATCCTAGTCGACTGCGTCATTGACTGTAAACGCAGTGGAATGGGGGCAAGATTTAACTCTGTTTAACCGTTGAATCATTGGTGTTACTAAGCTGAGCTTAAATTCTGTTCTCCGTATCAGGCAGCCAATGAAAGATCAAACTCAGTAGCAACTAGTAATGTTAATTAGACTAGTCTCGCCTCACAATTACCGCACCTCAAGTTAATCCAATGTATATTATCGGTTTAAGACAAGTCTTGGTATGTTAAAAGTAAAACAAAGCAGGTCATAACATTTCGTGTCACTTGACAAGTTGATGACTGATGATTTCATCACGTATTGACAGCTTACGTGAGGGGAATTTATCGTACGGGAGGACAGATGTGATACAATTATCTAGATTTAAGTGAACAAATTATTTACCATGTTATTTTTAAGGAACCACAATATATCGTTGTATCAGCAAAATAGATATTCACAAATCATCGGCAGATCATTTATTCAGAGGAAGACGAGGGTTGAACCGTGAAGTGGATATTGGGGGACGCTTACGTTGATCGCCTGGGACTCGGGGGACTAGCCATTGATAATTAACTTCAAGGACCTTCTTGTTAGGAAGGTCTTTATAAAAGTGAAGACCCTTCCAGTGACTCCATTCTTCGAGAGCGTGAACAATAACCCCTTAAGCCACAAAACGTCAAAGTGACACGACCGCCCTTATTTTTAATCCGACATATTTAATACTTCAACCGTTATTTTTAGCGGATACCAGTGTCTGAAATAAACACAAACTTGTATAAACACCTATCTAAACACATCGGCCACTTAAGCGCTATACGTGATACACGCTTGGAGCGATCATGTCTCTTTCGATCCATGACTAACTAGGTAGAAGATCTTCCCGTGCTAGGCTGCCAATTCTTTCATGCGGTAGGCTGGTTGCCAACCAAGGCTATAAGACCCACACTGTCCTGCTATTCAATGTATAACTGGGAGAGGGGAGATATAATGTATTCATGCCTTCCCCAATGGTATTTGAGCATCTGTCAGTTAAATGCCATACGTGATACACGCTTGGGGCGATCATGTCTCTTTCGGTCCATGACAAACTAGGCAGAAGATTTTTCTGTACTAGGATTCATGCCTTTCCCAATGGTATTTGAGCATCAGTTCGCTAAATGCCATACGTGATACAGAAGATTTTTCCCGCAGTAGGTTGCCGCTTCTTTCTGCGGCAGACTGGTTGCCAACCAAGGCTATAGGACCCAGACTATCCTGATATTCCTCCCATAGACGGGATGGAGGAGATACGTTTCCCAACGTTATTTGTGCGGAAGTGAAAGTAACGAACCCAACTAGAATTCGAACTCGTCTCTCCGATTTCTCTTTCCGGGCCGACACCACAACGCACATACTTGCATATAAAAAACACTAACAACAACTTTTGCCTCCTAAACTAGAATACTGAATTGTGAATGCCCAGAAATATATAATGATGAAGAACTGCTTAAATTGCACACATGTAACTTCCTCATCCAGGAAAATAGTTTGTAGTAAACTCAATGAGAAAAAAACAAACGTTCGTTAACAATAATTTTCCGAACTACATCATTGATATCCAAAGAAAACTATTCGAAAAAGAAACTAAAATATAACAGCACTAAAATATAGTAAAAAAAACATTAACATATTTTGCTGTGATTAGATACACAGAAATTATAAACATGATGAATTCACAATGCGAAGCATCATTAAAAAACCACACGTTACACCCGTTGACACCAGAAAACGCGTAAAACACACAATATACGATAGAAAACTGATAACCTCATACATACAAATAACACACAAATCTTAACTGAAAACAACCAATGTAGTATACCAATTTAATTGTCCATTACAAGATTTGTCTTAAACCGATAATATACACTGGGAATACAACAACAACAACAATGAAGGATTACCAATCACTTGAGTGATATCAGTGCCATAAAAAACACCGTCAAACCCCAAAACAACTGCCTGCCGCCACGAGAAAAATTCTGGTTGATAACATCAACATTCCAGATAAATGATAAGTCCAAAAACGAATCAGCAACATTATTGGTCCTGAGATGGCATCTCGGCTTTAGTCAATTTGCCGTCGCCATCAAGTTGCTCCCCTGCGCCTTATCCATGAATACATTCATGGTAATTGTTCGGATGAGCGCTTTTCCTTGGTACCTAATCTTTATACGCAATTCTAGATCAGGAACAATGTCCCATCGGTTTACAGTTGCATGATACAGGCTAGATGGAACCGTAAGTTCTATGCTAAAAGCTTCTCCCCACCACACACCTTTGTGGAACTCTCTTCCGACTTCTTGCTTTCCAGACAAGTTTGATCTTCAAAAATTTAGATGCAATGTCAATCATTATCGCCTGTGTTCCGGATTAATCTGTTGTTCTCGTTCCTCCACATTGTGTCTTAGTGACCTTTCTGCCTTATATGGGGTGAATTCGATTTAAAAAGTGTAGACAAAAAGTTATAGAAGTCTCTCATATAAAACAATTCAAGCTAAGCATCCACCTTGACTTATTTGACAATAACAGCAAAGTGTTTGGAGTCTTCATAGGAGCCACGCCAACATAAAGCCATGGCCACTTCCTCTCGCACAGCCTAAAATTACTACGACTACTACTACACAATGAACCTTAAAACGAAACTATTAAAAAACTTTAACAACGAACTCCCTGCAATGAGCAGACCGAAAACGCCTGGAAGAACAATCATTTTGGATAGTTTCTGCCATTCTTTACATTCTTCTTTGTACCATATTCATTCCGGAAGTGAGCAATCACATTTTCCTGTCTTTGTACACCTTAGTAAAGTTTACTTTCTGATATCTCTCCAAATACCTGTTCTGCAAAGAATTTAAACAACTTCTTTAGGTACGCTATGCTCTGCTTTCGTCTGCCCCTTTTGTATTCAATATATCCTGTCAGTGTCAAATTTTCCAAGCCGTCTTTCCTCATTATGAGACCTAGAAATTTCAAGTGTCTCTTCCTGATGCTAAGTATCAGTCTCCTTTTTGCTTCCATTTTCTCTAAAGCTTTGTCGTTGTTCACATGTTCGGTCCATAGTATCCTCAGCATCCTTCTGTACAACCACATTTCTGTTGCCTCAAGTCTCTTCTCCATTCACTGCCATATAGGAGAAGTTTGCCATATTTAACGAAAGATGTTTAAAAAACAACAGGTGGTTGACCAAATATACATTAATATATATATATATATATATATATACACACACACACACACACACACACACACACATATATATATATATATATAGTCATCCACAGACAGACTGTTTCGCTGTATCACAGCTCATCAGTGTGGCTAGACGTCCGGTTGCCACTAGCTAGTATCGAAACCCGACTGAATTGGCGGGATGAAAGTGAATTTAAGCGTATTTATTTTTAGATAAACACACATTGACTGAGAGAACTCGATGCTATTTACCGAAGAGTCTTGCATTATTAGCCGTAACAGTCACTGTTTACAAACCCACACTTTCCTCCCCAGAGAACTCGACCGAAATAAATTTTTCAGGAGCATATATATTGTTATCTAGAGACAGACTACATATATATATATATATATATATATATATATATATATATATATATATATATATATATATATATATATATATATATCAAATTTCAAGTGTACAGTGACCGGCCACGACTGCCAGTTTCATGCGCTTTCACGCCATCTGTGTACAATCTTAGGCAGACTCTTTTGGGAACTGCTTATTCATATTTCTAATGTAATATATATATATATATATATATATATATATATATATATATATAACATTTTATGTACCATGCATTATATGTATGTATGAGACATGGTGTAGGGAAGATGATTTACATAGATTAATGCGACTACGAGTGCAGAAAACTTGATTTGACGCGACTATATACATCGTCGTTCAGCATCTAATTCAAACTGCCAAGCTTTAAAATTCGATTGGCCGGTTATGATTACGTGTTACAGCCAAAATGGCGAGACGATATCGTCAAAATGTAATAGCACCTCGAGGCAGTCAGGAAGGAATTTATTGAATTTGCTGAAGTGGAAGAGAGTCGTAATGAATCACTCCTTGTCTTTGTACACTATTAAACAGACACTATACACACACACACGAACACACACACACATATATATATATATATATATATATATATATATATATATATATATATATATATATATATATATATATATACGTATATTATCATATGTACCGTCGGATTCTCAGCCAAATTTACTTTCACACACACACACACACATATATATATATATATATATATATATATATATATATATATATATATATATATTAAGACATTTTTATGTTTATACATTCTTTTTTATAGATACAAATATTTAAGTAAATGCTCTATTAATAATAAACAGTATTTATATTTACCGGCCTGAATGTCCGAGAAATTTTCATAGAAAATATTCGTCCTCCGACAGGATTCTAACCTGTATCCTATACGGAACCATCACATAGCCTAACGTGCTTTTACCGATTTCGCCACAGTGCAATTGACCTTGCTAACCGAAACGCTCCTCTGTGACGAAATCGGTAAAAACACGTCAGGCTATATGATGATTCCGTATAGGATACAGGTTCAATTCCTATCGGAGGACACATATTTTCTATGAAAATTTCTCGGACATTTAGGCCGGTAGATGTTGTTAATACTGTTTATTATAAACAGAGCATTAACTTAAATATTTGTATCTATAAAAAAAAGAATGTATAAACATAAAAATGTCTTAAAATAATTGTCGGACTTTGTCCATTTAATAATATATATATATATATATATATATATATATATATATATATATATATATATATATATATATATGGAGGTAAATTTGGCTGGCAATCCGACGGTACATATGATAATATATAAAAGGCGAGTGATATATATAAAGCAGTTTGAATTTTTTTTTTTTTAACTTTGACCTGTTTCGCGTCGATACAAAAAGAATTTTATTTCCCACGAAGAAAATCTATATTACCGAGAAAAAGCGATATTCACCTTCTTTCTTCATGTGTAGCGTCTCTTCAGGACGTGAGCGGTCATGGCACTCCATATCTTCCTATATATTCATTTTGCTATTTCTCCCAAAACCTGTCCCACCATCCATTTAATCAAGCCCATCAATATTTAACACGCTGTTTTCCTCTGTCCTTTTTTCCCTTAGGCTGTCCTGTGGGTATCAGATTTTCCAAACCTTCCTTCCTCATTACAAATTTCAACACTCTCTTCCTGATGTTAAGTATGTTTGCCTTTTGTTCCCATTTTCTCCCCAGGTTTCCAAACCTTCCTTCCTCATTACAAATTTCAACACTCTTCCTGATGTTAAGTATGTTTGCCTTTTGTTCCCATTTTCTCCCCAGCATCCTTCTGTATAACCATATTTCTGTTGGTTCATGGTATTCCCAGCATCCTTCCGTAGAACCACATTTCTGTTGCTTCAAGTTTCTTCCCCATCCTTAAAGAGATTGTCCAGCATGCATTGGCATTTAGAAGGATTTAAACATATTCAACAAATTCGTGTATGCACCGACAGCGCAGGTTCAGCTAATTAAACACCGTTTTTTTTTGTTTTTCTTACTGTTTTTTCTTTTCTTTTTTTTTTTTTTTTGTTTAAAAGTGTCGTTAGAGATATTCAATTTTTAATTAATTTCTGTACAGTTTTTTTTCATCCTTTGTTTTTACTAAATTAGTCCAAAAATAAATTTATAAAATAAATTAACTTATATTAAAATTACAATTAAACAAATTTTATTTTAAAAAAAACAACTAAATTAAAATTAAACGATACAGTTAACAAACATTATCAATCGTTCAGAATCTTAACTCATGATTCTTGATTTGTTTCCTTAATGCGTCTCCAGATTTCGATGTCATAAATCTATATTTAGCGAAAGAAGCATTCAAAAAAGTTCTGTCTATATCTCTGAGATGAGGTATTATGATTCCTTGCTTCATTTACATTATTGGGACTGTTGTCCTCATCTTCAATGTCATATTCTCAAAGTTTCGACCTCTATATCTCTGAGATGAAGTATTAGGATTACTTGCATTATTTACATTATTCGGACTGTTGTCCTCATCTTCCTTGCCACATTCACAACGTTTCGGCCGTTGTACGCTCTGGCCTACTTCAGCTGATTTGAATTTCGAACCGAGCCGTTTATTTCGTCCACCAGAGAACTAGAACAATCTACTCCGGTGGACGGAATAAAGGGTCCGGTTCGAAATTCCAATCAGCTGAAGAAGGCCAGATCGTACAACGGCCGAAACGTTGTGAATATGGCAATGAAGATGAGGACAATAGTCCGAATAATGTAAATAATGCAAGTAATCATAATACCTCATCTCAGAGACATAGGCAGAATTTTTTATGAATGCTTCTTTCGCTAAATATGTACTTGTGAGATCGAAATTCCAATCACCTGAAGAAGACCAGAGCGTACAACGGTAGAAGCGTCGTGCACATGACAATAAAGATGAGGACAACAGTCTGAACAATGTAAAAATTACAATACCTCATCTCAGAGATATAAACAGAAATAAAGAAGAGTTGCGAAACTGACAAGAGTTACTTGAGAACAAAAAAGAACAGGAAACTATGGAGAGCCATAATCCTCAATGTCCTAACAAAGGACATGTTATATGAAAGAAGAACCTCTCACTATATTTGTTTACGTTTTCTAAAAAAAATACTAGTGGCTTAACGATTATTTTCCCGTAGAATGGAATAGGCGAATAGAGTCCAAACTTTTACATCACACTAATCCCCTTGGAAAGGCATGAACCCACTCTCCTAGATATAGATGAATAGTAGAGGAGGGGGAGCTCTTTAGCCTTGGACGTGCGATAATAGGTCCGATCGTCCCTTAGTAGTTCCTGGGTATGATGATAAATTACATTCGGCGGCAAAACACCTGGTCGGCTGGTTTTTGAGAAGCATGGAACCATCTCTTAATTGCTGTTGTTCAATCTCTATTACTCACCAGAGAGAACCATTCCTGTCCCCCCCCCCATTAGGATGTCTGACGCTCAACTTCACGAGAGCACCTCTTTGCGACTGCTCGGTCTCACATTGTCCGCTGACCTGAGATGGAACGAATACGTTGAGTAAATAGCTTCGTCCACCGCAAGGAAAGTCGGCTCCCTGTGCCGCGCCAGGAAGTTTTTCTCCCCGGAGTCAATCCTTCAAATATACAAATCAACAATTCGCCTTTGCATGGTGTATTGCTGCCATATATGGTCTGGAGCCCCTTCTGTTTGCCTCGGGGTTCTTGATAGGCTCCAGAGACGGATATGCAATATAATTGACTTTGTTCTGGCATATCGTCTATAGTCGCTCCCTCACAGACGCGCCGTCGCCTCTCTGTCTTCTTTACAAATACTTTCATGGCAATTGCTCCGAAGAGCTGCATTCGCTGGTTCCCAGACTTCATGAATTCAAGCGCCCTACGAGGTTGGCATCCCGCTCTCACCCTTTCACTGTCGAAACTATTAAATGTAGCTGTCTCTTCTGCTCCAATAACTTCATGTCTCGCACTTCTCGTGGAACTCCCCCCCTCTATTTCTTGTTTCCCTGATAGCTATAATGTCCAACTATTCAAATGTAACGTCAATCGACGTCTCCAGATGTCTTGATCTATCCCCTATCCTTCTCTTCATCCTTTCCTCTGTCACTCCTCTTTGCTCTCGCACCAACTCTCCGTAACCCCTTGCATGCTAGTGGCTTCCCGCTTTGCTTGGATTGAAGCGCTTAAAAAACACACACACACACACACACACATTTTTATATAAGGAAATTACCAACAATATATATTAGAAGTAGCATTACCAACAATATATTTTATAGGAAAATGACCAACAATCTGTAGTTTAACTACAGATTGTTGGCCATAAAATTCTGTTCAAAATGTTTAGATGTTGATATGTCGCTAAAAATAAACCAAGCAACAACTGGTCGTTACTTGGTACTAATAAAATGTCTGATGTTACTTGGAGAGATGGGTATCGTCAAAAAACACCAGTTACCCTTGTAAATTCTATCAAAGGGAATTACTCAGTATGACACTCCAACAATCTAATGGGTGATGGGGAAACATTCACATCTATAAGCTTAGCCTTAACCAACACAAAGTGGCAAACGAGGAGTCCTCGCTTAGAATCGAATTCATTCCAGTCGTAATACGCCTGCGAGACGATCTTGTTAGCCACCAGTCCGTGGCGAGACGCCCAATTCCAGTCTGTTAATCGCGTCTGAAATAATCAGGATAATTGATTGTTTTTATCGTCTCTCCTATCTGCCAGGCAAACGCAAATTAATTATTAACAGATGCACACGTCTCAGCCTAGATTATTGATTAACGATTCCAAAGATAGAAATACAACCCCCTTTTTTTATATATATATATCCTCCCCGTGGGACATGTCGAAGACAAGGATTCCGGCCTGCCTCATTTGGCACCCTAAGCTACGGCAGTGCACAGGTGACGACTTTTAATTGCCGCCTACCCTGAATCTTGCGCAATTTCAACACTTACTGAACGATAACATTCGAATAGCTTACTGATAGACGAAGGGTGTAACACGTCCGTCGAGGTGCGACAAAGTGCAAAAGTGGCTGCTCTGATGCGTGAGAAAAGGTAGACAGGTTAATTAAGCTTAAATCAGTACCGGAACAGCGGGGTGGGGGTGGATGGAACGAAATGAAGGTGCGAGATATTTGTTTCTGTTATCAAGTAACGGAAAACGAAATCGAACAGTGCTAGTTCAACATTCGGCTGGCACAGTCGAGTTTCATATCGCACTAATTTTATTGGCAAAGGCATGAATCCACTTCTCCATATTCTCTGCTCTGTCGCTAGACACAGTTAAAGAGAAGGTATCGTTGTAAGCATTGTTGGCAGATTAGACCATTTTGAGTGCACCCACGGTCAAACCTTAACATCCACGGGCATTCTCGGATATTTTGGTTGACATCTAAGCAGATGATAACTGTTTATGGACACAATTCTAAAAAGCAAGATGATAGGACTCTTCAAATCTAATCTGACCTCTGACCTTGCTCGAGGGCGTTTTCGGTTATCGCTAACGTAAAAGGAAATAAAAAGCGGGCTAATGCCAGCCCAATATTGAAAGAAGGTGCTAGCGGAGCCAAAAAAGGAGAAACTAGCAAAAGTGTCGAGGTGCCGAAGGAGGCACAAAACAAGACGGCCGAGGAATTGCCCTCCTGCTGGAAGTCCCCTCCAAGTTGTATTTTGAACATGGCGGATTTCTTGGAAAAGGCAAAAGGTTATGCTCATCTTGTTAATAAAGATGGGCTTGTCGATAATGACCATTAACCAAACGTGTTCGCAAAGAGAATGGTGTCCGTTTTTGTGATCGACAAAAGTCTCGTAAAATTTGTCGCTCCACAAAAGACATAGTGATTAAATCACTTCTGTCCCTGGGGATAAAACACCAAAGAGTAATCAAGGGTATTGGGTTTTTCATGTGGGACATTCTGCTACCCACCCCAGAAGATTGCTTGGCTATGGCCAAAAAAGAATTAATAACTAAAGATTTAATTCTCAGAACAGAATACGAAGGCCGCAGGCGGACCAGGGTGGCCGTTTTCGAGGTTCCTCCTCAAATTTTGGGAAAGCACCTGACTGCATTTTTTATGCAGTACGGCCAAATTTTAGGGTCTCTCTCCGATAACTTGAACGGGGGATGGACTTTTGATATCATGATCGATCAGAAGGCCTTCAAGTCCGTCCCCAACTGTTTGGGTTTTGGCGACCGGAAAATGCCGGTCATAGTGACCGGTAGGAAACCAACTTGCTGGAGGTGTGGCGAGACTGGTCACCTTTCCTCCTCCTGCCCAGGGAAGAAGGCCCCTGGAGTTCCGGTTGCAGGCGACCAAAATCCCCCTTTGGCCGAAAATGTCAAATCCGCGGCGCCTGTAGTGGGCATGACTCCAGGGACAATAGCACCTACAGCCCCATTCCCTCTACCAGCTCTGAGGGCGACGCCTTGGCGTCTTATGCAAAAACCGCAACAAAAGCCCAAAAATTAAATGAGCCAAGCTGGGAAAAGCTAAAAGAAAAATTGGAGACGAAGCGGGGGAAAAATCAAAAATCGCGGGGGGAACCGGGCCCCCCCTTTCCTCTGCCCCGTCTCCCCCCCCTTCATCTAAAACTAAATTCACCAAGCCACCCCCGCCCAAATCTGCGTCAAACTCACCAGTCAAAACGCTGCATTCGTCCAAACCCACCACAGTGAGGACCCCTACTGGTTGGACTCCCTCAACGACTCCAGATCTCACACCCATAGCAACTCCAATTCATTCACCACAAAAAAAAAAGGGGCAAAGTCCAGAGTCACAAACTGTTACCAAGAAAAAGAAAATAAAACCACCTTATCTCCCAGGGGAAGGCGTTTGCCGCGTATCCCGGAACAAGGCGGAAAGAGTCTTTGGGCAGACCAGGAATCCCAAAGAATTAAAAGTTCTATGGAATTTCCAGAAAATTAATGGCGTGGAGGTGGAAAATCCTGCTAATTTCCCTTCTGCAGGTAGAGTCCTAACTGTCATCAGATCTGGCCTGGGTACGCGGGAGATGTGGGGCATGATAGAGGAGGCCCAGTCGTCCCTAAAAATGGTGCCCCCACTGCCTATCTTCTCGATCCTGAAACAGATGAAGCAGATCAAAAGCTCAAAGGGAGGGTCCCCGTTTTCGTTCACCCATCCCTTTATAGGGCTCTCAAATTGACTTACCCCTCGGACATCGGCGGCTTGTCTCGGGATGATACTGTCGATAATGAGATGGCGTCCGGTTCTATGGGACGAGCTGTCGTTGTCCTCACCCCAGCCATGTTCTATCCTGAAGGTCAACCCTAATTCGATTTGATAATGGCTCTCTGGTTAGCTAGTTTAAATGTCCGGGGCCTGAGGTCTGAGTCTCGCAGGGCGCGGCTCTCTCGTGACCTTCAGCGCCTCGGGGTGAATGTATGTTGTATACAAGAGACCCGTTTTTATTCTCATGATCGTGAGGACATTCTGTCTAGGGGGTTCGCCCTTTATTCAGCATGTTTTGATGGTCGTTCGAGGGGTGTCTCTTGGCTAGTGAGCAAGTCTTTGGAGGCTGCTTGTACCCTTGTCTTCGCGGATCCGGCGGGCAGATTTTGCGTGCTGGATGTTACCATAAACGATAAGGTTCTACGTCTCATTGGGGTTTATGCGCCCAATACCCATTCCGAGCGGCCTGCTTTGTTTCGGCAGATCGCGCCGTTCTTGACGAAGTCTCGTCGGGTAAGTTTAGCGGGGGATTGGAATGCCGACCTTGACCCCGATATAGATCGTATAGGGAAAAAACAAGGTACTAACAACCCGATTGTGAAACCGTTTCGGGACTATCGATCGGTTTGATCTTGTCGATAAGTTCCGGAATGAACACCCTCGGGAGGTAGCATGGACTTGGACAACTAGTGGCAACTCGGCTCCTGGGACGCTTGCGAGCTACCTGGACCGAGTCTTATTTAGGAGAGTCGATGTAGGGCACTTAGGGTGTCCAAGTTTCCATTACATAGTTTATACGTATCATAGGCTTGTCCGGGTCCGTGTAAACTTAGATAAGCCTAAGGTTAGATTGGCTGGTTACTGGAAATTGAACTGTTCACTTTTTGGTGATCAGGGTTTCCGGGACCAGCTGTTACTAATGATACAAAGGGAATTGACGGGTGCGGTTGTGGGAAATGCCTGGTGGGGAATTTTAAAATCTAAAATTCGAACGTTTGCTGCCGATTTTAGTCGTCGACTCAATCTAGATAGATTAGCGGCGCAAACGGTTTTAGAAGATAAAGTTGATCGGGCTGTGAAATCCCGTGTAAGTGGGGATATAGCTTTAGCTAAGGCAGAGTTGTCCTCCTTGCTTATCAAGAAGGATCAAGCTCTGGTAGTTAGGGCTAGGTTAAAAAGAATGTCTTTTGAGGCAACGAATATGGCCGCTGAACTGCGTGCAGAGGAGAATCAAAGCGCGTCTAGGCGTCATATAGCGTGCGTCACATTGCCGGATAAGCGAACTGTGACTACAAACGCGGGCATATGTGAGGTTTTTCGGGATTACTTTCAGGATCTTTTCACCAGGGAGCCCGGTCTGAGCTCTGCTCAGTTCGACGCCTATTTAGCTGACTTTCCCTGCCTCAAGGCAGCTGAAGTGGCTAGGTGCGAGGGGCCCATTACAGAATCGGAAATCTGGGAAGCGCTGAAGCAGGTTGGCCTGGATAAGTCTCCGGGTTTAGATGGTCTTCCCTACGAAGTTTACTTGAGGTTGTCGCACGTTTTTGTTCCTTTGCTTGAACAGATTTACAACCACTGGATGAGGCAGGGGTCTTTACCTCAACGCTTAACCAGGGGTGTGATCAAGCTGCTGCGTTAGGACAAGGACGGTGGGGATGGGTTAGGGAATTTTCGCCCTTTAACGATGTTAAACACTGACTTAAAGATTTTGGCGAAGATCTTAGCCAACCGTTTGCAGTTTGTCCTGGCTAGTCTGATTGGCCCTGAACAGACTTGTGCTGTGAAGGGTAGGACTATTCAGGATAACCTTCATATGGTATGCTTGATCTTAGAACAAGTCGACAGTGAAGCCGCGCTGATTAATTTAGATCAGTCCAAGGCCTTCGATAGGGTTGACCATCGATTTCTGGAGGCTGTCCTTTCGCTCCAGGATCCGTCTTTTGTATGCGACCCCCGGTGCGCTGGTGGAAGTGAATGGTGTAAGATCGAAGCCTTTCGTATTGCCTCGCTCCATTCGTCTAGGTTGTCCGCTCTCCCCTCTGCTTTACGTTCTTGCTTTGGAACCATTCCTTCGCAAGTTAAAGGCGAATCCGGTTCTGCGAGGAATTTCCTTGCCTGGCACTTCCACCTCAACCAGGTATTCTGTCTATGCCGACGGCGTTTCGGTTCTTGTGTCGAGCAGAGCCGAGATTGACGAAGTCAGCAAAGAGATCAGTGGCTATGAGATGGTGACAGGGCCAAGATCAACCGCGATAAGTCTGTGGACTTGCGGTTGGGTGCGTGGAAGGGAGTTTCTCTTCCCGGACCTTTCCTCTGGACGGATGGGCCGATCAAGATACTCGGCGTCTGGTTCGGTCCTGATCTCCAGTTGGAAATGAATTGGTCGGAGGTACAAGGGAAGGCCGAGATCGCGGTTAATCTGTGGTCTCGGAGGAGACTTTCCCTGAAGGGAAAGGCGGAGGTATGTGTTTCACACATATATCCGATTCTCCTTTACCGACTCTCTGTGCTTCCACTCCCGTATGCCAGACTAATGTCATTAGTACGGACCTTGTTCTCTTTCTTGTGGAGAGACAAGGCCTCGATGGTATGTCGCGAGATCTGTTGCCTTCATCCCTCTGAGGGCGGTCTGGGTATGCCTAGCATTGAGATCCGTCAATATATGCTTCGCATTACCTTTCTAGACCGAATGTGTCGCGAATTGGATGAGGTGGGCACCTTTTGGAAAGAAGATGTCCGAAAACATTTCCCATCCCTGAGAAGTGTGCACTCGTGCGAGGAGGAGGCCGGCCGTACAACTCGTGCCGAGTGCTCCTTCTACCGCGAATGTCGTCGTGCTTTGAAACTCCTCTTACGGACGACGGATGGCCTCTCCGACGCCCAAGCGTTGTCTCGTTAGGGGGTCCGTTCAAGATGATCTGGTCGACGAGCTCGGTCTTACGAAGCAGGAGGCTCGCTCGATATGGCCTTGGGCGCCTGGGTTGAAATGTCTCAATAATGATGAGGCATCACTCACCTGGCTGATGATTCGTGGGGCCCTCTGGGTCGGCAAGAGACTTTGTTCAGCAGGCTTGGAGAAATATCCAAACTGTCGTCGCTGTACTGGGGAAGTCGAGACTATTGGTCACGCCTTTTTTCAGTGCAATACGGTAGTGCCGTTGTGCAAGTTTGTTGAAGGCCTCATGGTTCGCATGCTGCAGGGAAAGTTCTTTGTCCTGGAAGCCAGTTCTGTTTGTAGCAATGTGGTGCCGCAATTGACGAAGGCTGAACACTATGTGTTCTGTTGCTTACTAGGGATTATGAGAGTCGTGATTTGGACGACGCGTCAGAAGGGATTCTATGAGGGCGAGAAGTTCACAACTTACCAACTGATCTTGTTCTTTAAGCATCAGCTTAAAGTCAAGATTAGGACGGAAAGGCGGCGGCTCACCTCATCGGAATTTGGCAAAAGGTGGGTGAATCTTGCGCAAATGTGTAGAGTGAAGGGGCTGACCTAGAGTGGCACTTGGATGTCGGTTAGGTACAGAATTTTGTCCTAACAGGGTTGAACATCGGCAACCCACCCAGATTTTAGGTTAGACTAGGTTTTCTATTTTGAATCTTAAGTTTTTTCCCGTTTTCTAGTAAACTTAGCCAGGGTATGCATGCACATTTGTCCCTTTTTATTTCTGTCCCTATTTTTTTTTGTTTAATTCCCCACCCTCTCCCTCGTTAGGTGGTCAGTGATATCTGTTCTCTGGTAGATGCGGGGCGCCTTTCGTTTGGTGTGCGTGATTTTTCGTATTTGTTGTTGTGTATGAATGTGTGTGTATCTGTGTGAATGCTAGGAGGTATGAATGTTTTCCTTATTTTTTCATAGTCCCGCATTGATTTCGTCCGGTTAACTGATGTTTCTGCCACATTTATAGTTTGTGGGGGGTGGGTTTATTACTAATACAGTTTTGTTTAGTTTTATTGTAAATATTTAACTCATATTGTAAATACTCATTTGGGGATCTTTTAAAAGTTGTTATTTTATGACCCTCCTCCCACGAACAATATTTGTACATAAGGGGACTAGTTAGGACTTCATAGATAATTTGAGGTATTATGGTGGACGTAGTAAGAAAGGTAGGAGTGAATGTGTTGCTTTGGTGATTGGGACATTGTTGGTGTGTTTGGGTCCATGTCTGAGACTAGATAAGTTTAGATTTAAGACAGATGACCGTCCTTCCACATCCCCCTTTTAGGCCTTGTGCCACATTTTATACTATTGTATAAATAAATATTGTTCAGTCCGAAGTCGGGCGACCGGCTGATCGGCTGATCGGTTGAACTCTCTGCCTACGGGCGGGGAGGAACCCGAAGGAGGCTACGCTGAAGGGCGGAGTCTCTTTCGGGGAGGTAGACCGACCCTGAACCCGTTTATACGGGTTCAAAATGTGGCACCATTTAACGAGGCAGAAAGGGAAAAGAAAGAAAAGAAGAAAAGGAGAGGCTAAGGACCGAATCGTGAGTGATAAGCAAGAACACACACACGGCTAAGAGACAATGGATAAAAGGATATTTTGATAAGTAACAAATGGCGAAAGAGTGTCATTACAATGACAGGGAAATTCTGAGTAAAAAGAAAGGGAAAGAAGGAAAGAATCAGATATGTTTTGGCATCGGCTGTGTTATCTAAGGATATGAAAACAAACTATTGGTACGGGAAGACATCTTATTATCAACTACAGACCGGCTGGCCAAAGAAAAAAAAATCAAATGAAAATGTTAATTCGATAAGTGACGAAAAACAGGCAACTAAAGGGACTTTGGACAGATATAAAATTATGTTATCAGAAATATGTACCGAAGGAAAATGAATGGGATCCTAGAAGTGTTTTTTTTTCTTTCTTCGAGACGACAGACTGACTGGAACTTTGGAGATGTTTCTTTTTGAGACCGTGTTAAGAAGACCACCCATTCTGATAATTAGCGATAAAATACCTGACGTAAACCACGTATAGAACAAGAGTTATGACCGCCATTGTCATATTGTCCCGTTCGCGACCAGAGAAATGATAACGGAAAGAGAAGAGATAATTTTTTTTAGTTAAGCAAGATATTTTTTTCTCTTCCTGAAACAAAGCCGCGGATTCGTCCATGCCCGACTAAGACATCATTGGTCGAGTGGTGATCACGTGACGCACGAGGGAGGCGGTTGCAGCCCATCTGGAGGATGAGTAAGAGAGGTTGCTACGAAGATGTGGGGAGGGCAGTTCACGCCCCTCTGAAGTATGATGAGAAGGTGGGAGTGAGGAAAGGTTCCCAAAAATGGAAAAAGGTGGAAATTCCTAACCAGAGAGGTGGATATGTATTTAGAATTATCGAGGAACCCCCCGGCCCCGACAAACTCACCCCGGTTTTGGTCGGCGCCCATATAAACGAAGCCACAACGAGCAGAGTTGAGTTGAGTTCCAGCAGTTCCCAGAGTCAGTCTTCAGTTGAAGCAATCCTCGCAGATAGCTGACCAAAATTCACGCACATTCCGGACTCCTCTTCAAACCAAGAACAATTATTTTGAAGAACGACTTAGATCCAGATCACCGAAATAAGTTTTTTTTTTTTTTTTTGACTTTCGTCCAAAGACCCACCGAAACACCAATTTCTTAGAGAGCAGACAACTTGAAGTGTTAAAACTTGCCTAGCGGAAAACGACGTGTCACAATCCATAGAACGGGTCGGGAGATAGATGCAGTCCTATGTATCGAACAACTAGACATAAAGTTTGTTACCTTTTTCTTTGATACTTTGAACTTTTGAGTTTTCATTTTATTGTCTTTTATGCATATTTGTGTGATATCACCCCCGTTGAACTCGGTTTGCAGTACGGCCCCAACCACTGTTTGATCTCGTCTGCCTAAGATCAATTCACAACGTGGGTAGGCAGACTGGGAATCAAAGTAGTTACTTCGGTAACCAGGCGTTGGAAGCGAGTTGGGAACGACGAGGCTGATATCAAATCTAACCAGATTCCCACCCGAATCACCAAAAGGTTAGAACGTCACATTTGGAGCAGCGACACCCGAACGGAGCAGCGAGGAGCGAACGGCTGGCGCCGCGGCGAGGACATCACAATTGGTGCTGTTTAGGGACGTCACAGTTGGTGCCGTGGTAGACTAGGATAGAACGTCACGGTTGGCGCTGCGACCAGGGGACGACGTCACAAAGGGCATATTTTTCGGAGATCCCACGTTAAAACGGCCTTGTGCCACATGATGACCTCGTGGAAGGGTGACTAAATACCGTTCAGTCCGAAATCGGGCGACCGGCTGATCGGTTGAACTCTCTGCCTTCGGGCGGGGAGCAACCGGAACGAGGCTACCCCGAAGGGCGGAGTCTCTTTCGGGGAAGTAAACGGACCCTGAACCCGTTTATACGGGTTCAAAGGGCATATTTTTGGCCAATCCTACGGGCTCAGAAATCCAACGTTAAACTGGCCTTGTGCCACATGATGCCCTCGTGGTGGGGGGTGACTAAATACTGTTCTGTCTGAAGTCGGACGACCGGCTGATCGGTTGAACTCTCTGCCTTCGGACCGGGAGGAACTCGAACGAGGCTACCCCGAAGCGCGGAGTCTCTTTCGGGGAGGTAAACCGATCCTGAACCCGTTTATACGGGTTCAAAGGGCATATTTTTGCCCGAGCCCACGGGCTCGGAGATCCCACGTTAAACCGGCCTTGTGCCACATAATGCTCTCGTGGGGTGTGACTAAATACTGTTCAGTCTGAAGTCTGGAGTGAGGCCCGTCAGGCGTCTGTCAGTCAGAGCGAGCGAGTCAGTCAGTCAGTCGCGTTCAGACAATTACTACTAAACCTGTTTGTTCGTACAAACACTTCCTATTTCTCTGTATATATTCCTGTTTGTAATATATCTGTGTTATTCCATATCTGTGTCCGAGTTCTTCTTTATTGGTTCTACCTTGGACTATCACCGTGGTACAAGGAACCGGACCATGAAAACATTTATTTATTAATTAAGATATTTTTAGATTGAAATTCTGTTCTCATATTTCTGTTCAGAAGTATGATGCTTTTTGACTCTAGTGTCATCAATAGTGTTATGGTTTCTTAGCCACATTTTAACTGAATCGATGCAGTCCCAAAGATCCAATGGAAGACCTATCAAATTTATGACTTGATGGGCTACATTTTTAACTTCAAGACGATTTCGTTTGTCAGAATAAATTATTTTCATCAGAGAAAACCCGCTTTCAGCCTCCGCAGAACTTACACTAAGGTATTGATTATATTTTTAGCTTTTATATATCGGCTATTCATATATAAGTTTATTTTCGGATAATCTAACAACATGTTCGGTAAGCTTGTATAATTTTAAGGATCGGTTTGTACAATCCTGTAGGTTGCCCCCACTGTCTGTCTGTCTCTCGCTCTTGCTCTCTCTATATATATCTATCTGTATCTCTTTCTCTATCTCTCTCTCTCTATATATATATATATATGTGTGTGTGTGCGTACGTGTGTGTGTGTGCGCGCGCACAGGATGCGATGCATAAATTGTCGCATAAATTACGCAAAACTGAAAATAACACTAACATTTCATTTTAACAGATATATTTACCAGAATTACACAATACTAAAGACAAAATTTATTCAATAAAATCGCCATTGGCTTCAACCACGGCCTCCAGACGACTTCGGTATCTCCTGCATCTCTTCTGGACGGTCTCCTTGTTTAAGTTGGTGAATGCTACCATAATCCTTGCCTTCAGTTCATATTTGGTGTTACAAGGAGTTTTGTTCGTCTCACGCTCAACGGAGCCCCCCACATAATAAAGGAGCATTGCGGTCCGGGGTGTTATATGACCAGATGTGAAGGGTGATGTGGTCGCAGAAATTGTCTGACAGCCCTGACTGGGTTCTCCTGCTTGTTTGCGATGGTGCAGAGACCTGTTGTCAGACATAGGGTCTTCCAGCAGCCACCCTCTTGACCCAGGGCAGCAAGGCACTTAATGTAGGCGGAGTGTTGAGTCTGAGATTTTCTGGGAAGATGAATGGAGGCATAACATCACCATCACTAGTAATCACTCTAAACACCTTAGAGTGAGTTTCCCGAGCTGTCGTATCTTCTTAATCACTATTAGACTCATCCAACTCTTTCTGAATCCTCTGCACTGTACCCAGATTGACACCCAAACACTCTGAAATGTTCGTATCGGAGCTTCCGGCGCGAATGCCAAATAGTACAGCATGCTGATTCGAAATTTCTGGCGGAGTGAATTGCGTCATGGTGCTCTTTTTCTTACAGATGATGCCCAAATGACCCCATTATACTGTGCAGTCGACAAAATCAAAAACAAACAACGCGCATGCGCAAAATCAAAAATATCAAATGGCGACAATTTACCAATCGTACCCTGTATATATACTAGTTTAATGAAACTTGTATATATACGACTGACAAGGTATCACGGTTAGGCTTTTTATTTAAATCTTCTTGTAATCGTATAATTTCTTTCTTTTCTGGACATAAAGTGTGTACTAACTGTTCGAATTTTCTGTATATACGAGTTATTCTTTTCGCCATTATCCAGGATATCTTTTTTTATTTTCATTTTTAACTGGGTGTGTAGATTTTTACTTATGTATCCAGAGTTATCTGAATGGCGTTTTTGTTTTTTTGTTGTTGTTTTTTTGTTTTGTTTTTCTCCAAACACGGTCAGCAGATTGGGACTTTGTTTATTGTTTATGTTGAGGATAAAAGCCTGATCCACATGTAGAAAAGGGTTCAAAATAATGGAAGCATTGATAATAAAAAGAAAAGAAAAAGCCAACACACAATACCATCATGGCGCAACGTGTTACTGAGTGTGAGAGAATATGAGAAATTTTTAAGGATCGAGAACAATAAAAGTATAGGAATTAAGAAGACTGAAGATAACGATTGACATTATATTGAAATGTTTGAAGATCAAAGTTGACTGGAAAGCAAGAAGCCAGAAGACTATGCGAGAGAAGAAACTGTTAGCATAGAACTTACGGTTGCATCTCGCGATTTCAACTTTAAAATGATGAGACCTTTCTGCCAATCTAGTACTGCACTTAAATTCTTAAAATCTAGAAACCATCGGGGTAAGTTCACTAGAAAAATTCCCATGAAAATATTTGTAGAAAAGGCACAGAGAAGCTACATTATAGCAGCGGGAAAGTGACTGAAGCTGAGATGCCAGGTCAGGACTAATAACATTACAGATTCTTCTTTCTGTTTTATCAAGATTCTCTAAATACATAGGAGAAGCATCAGACCAGATGTGGCAGCAATATTCAATACATGGCAAATGGTAGACTTATATGGGTAAGATAGATTCTGGTGAGAAAAATTATTGAGCATGACACAATGAACTAACTTTCCTAGCAGCTGACTTAGTAGTTTTTGATTCAATAGAAGCTTTCCACTTTATGTCAGACGAAAATAAGAGCATATACTGAAGTCAACTCTTCAACAGCTGATGATATATTTATCCAATGAAGAATTTGGGATGCCAGTCACATGCCTGGGATATGGAATTTTTTTTTATCATTTCACTCCAAGCAAAGCAATAAAGCCACTAAAAGGCAAGGGGTTACCAAGTGTGAAAGAATATGAGAGAAAGAAGACATTATTAAGGAAAGAGGACAATAAAAGAACAAAAATTAAGAAGTCAGAAGTTAATGATTGCCATTGCATTTAAAGTTTTGTAAAATCAAAGTTGCTGGAAAGCAAGAAGCCAGAAAAGAGTTCCACAAGCGAGAAGTGCAATAGAAGAAACTGTTAGCATAGAACTTACGGTTACATCTAAACATTTTATCTGTGAATTGATGCGAACTTACTGCACTTGAATTCATAAAATCTAGGTACCATACAGGAAAGTGGGACAGGACTAGACAAGCCTCAATCGAGATTGACATCAAGAAACGGAAATGTGGGATAGATCGGCCAAATCTTTCGCGAGTTTGGTTCTAGTGTCACCAGGCAGGCCCTTGACTGGAATCCACAAAGGAGGCGGTGGGAAAGTGACTGAAGCCATTATACCATTTCAAGATCAATGACATTGCAGAATCTGCTTTGTATTTTCTCAAGAATCTCAAAATACATTGCAGAAACACCAAACAAGGTAGGGCAGCAATATTCAAAGTATGGAGGAATAATAAAGTTAAAAATGCGTAAAATAGATTATGGCGAGAAAAAAATTGTCTAGACCGACACAGTGAACCAACTTAGGATGCTCGACAAAAGCAAGAAGAGCAGGTAAGGAATAAGTCAAGTAAAGAAACATATTGATTAGAGTTATTAGGGAAACGATTTGACTGGGAGACTGAGCAAAGGAAAAATTGAAATGCTGAATATTGAAAACATCACTAACATTATAAAGAGATAAGTACAGACTGAGATAAAAATAGACTCAAAGAGATATGAAAAGGAGATAGACATAAAGATAGATAGATAGATAGATAGAGGCTACGATAGACAGACCTAACAGCTTGAAATAGATAGATAGATAGATAGATATGAAAGAATTCAAAGGATAAATATGAATAGAATGGGATAGATAGATAAAAATAAGCTACGATAGACAGATATAGCAGATTGAGATAGATAGATAGATAGATAGATAGATAGATAGATCCTACGATAGACAGATCTAACAGCTTGAAATAGATAGATAGATAGATAGATAGATAGATAGATAGAATAGATACAAATAGGCTACGTTAGACAGATGTAACAGATTGAGATAGATAGATAGATAGATAGATAGATAGATAGATGCAAATAGGCTACGATAGACAGAAGAGAAAATGGACGAAGAAGACGAGCGTTGACGTTCAGGGGCAAATTGTGGCAGATCCACTCAATCCAACTTTTCACTGATCTTTGAAATATCGAAGAAGCATCAGGTCAGAACAGTAGACACAATTCTGTTGTCCCGTCCATTCTACAGAGTGCCCGCGAAACAACAGCTCCATTCTCCTACCCGGGTTTTGACCTAGACGTCCATTGCTTCGACCCGGGGCCTTTGCCTGTTCAAATTTGAACAGAAACGAGACAATACGCCGATACTTCAAATCAATTTAAGGAGACCACTGACTGAATGGCCCAACACTTAAGAGTTGTTAGGAATCGAAAACAAATAAATTCAAATATTTATATATAAAGTGAATTTATGACTATTACTGCTGCTGATGCAAGACCCTTCGTTAAGTCGAATCGAGTTCTCTAGTCACTGAAGTGTTTATCTAAAAATAAATAAGTCTAAATTCGCCTTCACCCTTGCCGTGCGACAATGGCTTAAGGGTAGAATCTCCGACTGATACCAAATGAGCCGAGTTTCGATCCCGGCTTGAAGCAATCCGATGGCTAACAGCGAAACAGTCTGTCTGTGTCTGACAAAATATTCTTCTTATACCTGGAATATTTATCAAGAATTCCGTTTACTTGTGTAAAAATATTGATTTCAGGAATTAAAATCGAATTTCGATTCTAAGGAAATAAATTATAATCACCATTAACTCGTAAAGTTGTCTGTTTCTTAATATAATTTATTTAAATTTCGTTTCATCTTTTGGAAGTGCTATCTGATGATCCAGAGTCCTTTAAAAGGGCTCTGGTTACATAAATTATTATAATGGATATATTATAGTGGTCTGTTTTTCTTTAATATATATATATATTTATATATTTACATATATATATATATATATATATATATATATATATATGATCCGAGCTCATCTCAAAATGCAGACATAAAAATAAATTTTTACTACGTAACCTAAAAAATGAAAAACGGAAAAAATAAAATAAAAACAAATAAATATGCTAATAAACAAAATAACAATAAAAAAAATAGAAATAAAACATAAATAAATACTATGTTACTTAAAAATCGAAAACCGAAAAGAGAAAATATACAAGTAAAATAAATTGACCTAAATTCATCCAAGTAAATAAATAAAGAAACCAATCCCAAATAAAGATAATCAATTAAAAACTGTTCCGCCAAAATAATACTTAGAATGAACTACAACAATCAACCCCAAAATTGAACAAATAGCTTTAATTAAATTCTCAAACCAAAACAAAACTGTTAAATAAGTGATATAAACAAATTTTTACTACGTTAATAAATAAATAAAATAAGAAACAAAATATAAAAAATAAAAACAAGCAATATAATTTGACCTAAATAAATAAACAAACGACTTCCGGTAAAATAACCGCCATAATAGAATACCCACAATGCACCACTAACCCGTATATATATAAATAGCCGAGAAAAATAACAGCATATGTGGCCTGACGATTGCATATAGCATGAAACAGACTGTCGCCTCTAAGTGTTGACTTCTATGTTCACTTTTATATTTACACACGCTCTATCTCTGATATTGAACACTTTATTCCATAAATATAGCACACCTTAAGACTATATTTCCTTATATATATATATATATATATATATATATATATATATATATATATATATATAGTCATCCACAGACAGACTGTTTCGCTGTATCACAGTCCATCGGTGCTTTTCGACATGCGATTGCTTCAAGCCAGGGTCGAAAACCGACCGATTTGACATCAGGCCATCAGCGTGCGTTACGGAGAAAGGGAATTTTTAACACTTTATATACAAGATATAAGCATTACCGGCTTACCAGGGCTCAATCCATAGCGAAGAGCTTAGCATTCATCAACAGCAACAGCCGACAAATTCCCTTTCTTTCGAAGGGCTGAACCGACTAAAGGAAGATAAATTTGATTTTAAAACGAATCTCCTACCTTTGATACCACAATACTTAAAATACCACTAAATCAGATAAGAAAACGAAATTATGGCCAAGAGAAGACATATATAAATATTTACATTATTATTTAAGCAATTAAAAATATATATTTATATAAAAAAAATGAAATACAATTTTCCTAACTCAAGATAAAACGAGAACGCTCAAGAAGTAGCAAGAGAGTGTATGTCTGGAAAACTGGAAGTCAAAATGGCTACAATTGAAAGATAAGCGGAAAAAAGAGATAAATTTAAGGAATGAGTGTAAAGCGAAAAAAATAAGAAGGACAAATAACTACGACATTCTACATGTACGAAAAGACGTACGCACACATACACCATATATATATATATAGATAGATAGATAGATAGATAGATAGATAGTAGTGGTCAATATATATATATATATAAGTGTGTGTGTGTGTGTGTGTGTGTTTCCAAGAGGATAGAGTCCAAGTAGAGCTCAGTGTCCAGGACAGAGCAAGAATATAATATAAAAGGCACAAATTCAAAAAGCTTTTTGAATTTGTAGGTCTGATGAATCGGATCTTGATTACGATTCCAATGTAATAAATTATAACCATGGAATATTAGTGCTTGAGCATTATATATATATATATATTCATATATGTTTCATTAAATAATATAGACTAGTGTTGTCTATTTATTTTATGTAAATTCTTTTCACAACGTCTGATAAGCTTAATAACATTATCATTAAACGAAGAAAGAAAATCACAATATTGATACATATTTTTTCATCCAATCTAAGCTTTCGGCTTACATAAGCCATTATCAAAGATGACAATTACTGTACAATATATTAAGCAATATACGGACAAGACAGTGATATATTTATATATATATATATATATATATATATATATATATATATATATATATATATATATATATAACACTTTGGTTTATATATATATATATATATATATATATATAAACCAAAGTGTTATATATATATAATTATTTATTTAAAAATATGATTCCAACACGCTACATAAGAGTTCTCATATTTCAAAACAAGTGCCGAAAACTTCAATATAATTATTTGAATTAAATTGAATTAAAGTAAGCTCTGTTCCATCTTGAAGCGAAATTTTTTTTTTTTGGAATAACTTATTTCTGAAATTTACGTGTTTTAATAGCATATTCATTATTGAAATGAAAATTTCCATGGTAACGGCTAGTGCGATTGTTTAAATAGAAGGGGTGTAGGGTGTTAATAATTTGTATCCGTATAGAGTTACATTCATAGATGTCAAGTCAGGTTAAGGTTGGGGTGTCTAAATTTAAAACGGAAGATGATTTCGCCTAGTCTGGTTTACGTGTCTAGGGCGATTTATTTATTTTTTTTTTTATTTTTTTCTGAAAGGGTTTTGTGTATATAAAAAAAAACTGCCGTAACATTTGTTTTTTGACGACTTCATAAAGGGTTATCTTTTTTTGTAGGGTATTTAAGCTATTTATTAGGACTATGGATTTTTAAAATTATCATATATATATATATATATATATATATATATATATATATATATATATATATATAGAAAACCAAAGTGTTCGTACAAACAACAGGTGGCCGCTAATCTGAAATAGAAAATTAAAAATTAAAAAAAAATATGTATGAACAACATAAATCAAGAAAACAAACAAAACGGAGAAAATAACGAAGCCAAGAAAAGAAAAGACCGAAGACACCTACCTAAACATTAACCAATAGTGCTCATGGACGAGGTTATTATTAGAACAGCAAAGACGCTTTACAGCGTCACACCTTAAAAGTTTGGATTGTTCTGGTAGCCTGATAATAGCGGAAGCGTGAAACTTGAGCAACAATCAATTTGTCAAACATGGACATATATCTGCGTCTGGTTCCGCATTGTTTATATATGTGTGTGCTTGTGTGAACTATAATGCGTACACCTGTATGTATGTATGTTTGCGTGCGTGCGTATGAGTGAATCCCAAAACGGACACAAAGGAGAAGGATTTTTTCTCACCCTCACGAAACATAATCAAACACAAACTAATAGATTCAATTTTTCAAAAATAAATTGTCTGATGATCGCAAAAGCGTGAAACTCAGACTTACAAACACATATCCATACACATGAATATATATATATATGTGTGTGTGTGTGGGTGTGTGGGTGTGTGTGTGTTGTCAGCTGTCAATATACCACATAACACCCTTCAGCGGTTAGCCTTGAAGCGGGAAGAGTGGAGATCAAAGTGTTTTAGTGGGCTCAGCAGTTTTCAATCTGCTTGTTTGAATCATCTTCAAGAAGCGAGAGCAAGATCTAAAAGGTCAGCCAATCTAACAGTGATCTCATCTCACAATCCTCAGTCTTGCTCCATATGTGGCCTCCTTTGTAAATCACTAGCGGGTCTTAAGTGCGACTTAAGATTATCGCTCAAAGTTTCATAACTGAATCAAGTAAGCTGTCAGATCCTCATACGTCGAAACCGACGAGAGAGTATATATATATATATATATATATATATATATATATATATATATATATATATATACCGGGTGTAACAGCAAAATCCACTAAATTAATTGAGTTTCTTTTTTTCAGGTTTTCATTAAGCCATTTTGACACCATTTGTCGTAAGAATCACTGAAAAACTCTTTGAGTTATTCAGCTAGAGAGAGAAAAGGTTAAAATCGATATGCGTCACCACCCACTCTCTTCCCAACTGAGCAATGGCAAGAGGAAAAAGATCATTCAGTTCTTTAGTAATGGTGCCAACATTCATTCTCTGGTTTCCATCTTCAGAGTCAATTCAAGAACCATCACGACAACGGTCAATAAGTTTTAAAAAGACGGAAGAGTAAAGAGGAAAACTGGATCAGCGGGGTCACAACAGAACGAGAGATCACCATTTCAACCTAGAGCTAAAGAGATCAATAAGACTAGATCCATCTCAATTCATAAGACGTTTGGCACGTGAGAGAGGAGATTCAGCTATGACAGTTCAAAAAGCAGTGAAAAAAGACTTGAAAAAAAATCGTATGTGAAACCTGTGAGGCAACTTGTTACTCCAGGACAGAAAGTTAAGATGTTAGACAGGGCGAAGATTATCTTGAATAAGTTGGAAAATGATCCTAAAATAATATATATATATATATATATATATATATATATATATATATATATATATATATATATATGTTTGAATTTTATTTCAATATTTCATGAGCTTCAGATATTTAGCTATGATTAATTAAAGATGAACATGTCATTTTCTTTTATGGTCGATTTCAACATGATATTTGTGTTAAGCTTACAGAGTAATTATACATTCTTATTGTCCAGTAGCGTTGTAAAAACCCCGGAGAATTCCAGTAAAATATCAATTCTAAAATACAACGTTTCAAACTTAATCTAACAATTGAACAATTTTGCTTTTACACGATTTGAACAATTTAGCTGTTACACCCCGCATATATATATATATATATATATATATATATATATATATATATATATATATATATATATATTGTACATAGAGTGTTCGTGTTAATAAAACAGTGCTCGATATATATATATATATATATATATATATATATATATATATATATATATATATATATATATATATATTCTGATGGGTTATTATTTATTAATCAAACAGATTTTATTACTTAAACGTGATTTTTAGTGGATACAAATATTTGAGTAGATGTTCTGTTTATTTATTTATTTATTTTCTCGTACGGCTTGAATCTTCGAGAACTCTTATTAAAGAAAAATATACGGTCTCCTGCAGGATTCGAACCTGTGTGCCTCTCGGCAGGAGGAACTGTCATTAGATCTTATATTTTCATTTATTAATCTTCCATCAATATGGCTGATGCTAACCTCCAGGAAAGTGACCCGTTTCGCCTTCTCGAGCTAATGTTCTCAACTGATATGAAGTGGAAATATTATATTGAATCCACTGTTAGGTCAGCTGCTAAGAAATGTACGGTGTATCCGGAAAACATTTTTGAGCTGATTCAGTTTTTTCTATCAAATCGTGAAATCAGCGTCATCTTGAACGGCCACACGTCTAGATCGTTTCGTACTAATGCTGGTGTCCCCAGGGATCTGTCCTTGGTCCTACTGTGTTTGTAATTTTCTTTAACGGCCTTCCCGATGACATCAGCTCTCAACTTAACATCTATGGTGACGACACTGCTATTTATTCCTGCCTTGATAGTAAGGCTGATCAGTCCGACAAGATCAAAATGGCAGCTGGTGTACAAAACGACCTCAAGACCGTCGTTAACTGGGGCAAATAATGGCTTGTCAATTTTAACGCCTCCAAAACTAAACTTCTCCTCATTAATCATCTGAGAGATTCCTCTCTGCCTTCCATCAGCATGGCTGATGCTAACCTCTGGGAAAGTGATTCGTTGCGCCTTTCGGGCTAACATTCTCAGATGATATGAAGTGGAAAGTTTATATTGAATCCATTGCTAGGTCAGCTGCTAAGAAAGTTGGTTCACTGTGTCGTGCGAAACAATCTTTCTCTCCAGAATCTATCCTACAGATCTATAAATCTATCACTCGTCCATGTTTAGAATCTTGCTGTCACATAAGGTTCGATGCTCCTGCTATTTCCCTTGAGCTCCTTGATAAAATCCAAAGAAAAATCAGCAATATTATCGGTCCTGATCTGGCAGCTCGGCTTCAGTCACTTTCCTACCACCGTAAAGTTGCCTCTCTGTGTCTATTCTGTAAGTAATTTCATGGTAATTGTTCGAATGAGCTCCTCGCTATGGTACCTAGACTTTTTGAATTTAAGCGCAGTACTAGACCGACGTCGAGATCCCATCAATTTACAGTTAAGCTAGCTAGATGTTTATGTTCTTCTTCTATCTGTCTCTATGCTTTCCAGCCAAGTTTAATCTGCAAAAATGTAAATGCAATATCAATCCCTATCTATTGTCCCCCTGATTACTCTTTCCTCTTCCCACTCATTATTAATGTTTCTGTTCCTAAGTTTTCCACACCCAGTAACCACTTGTGTCTTAGTGGCTTTATTGCCTTGCATGTGGTGGTACCGATTAAAAAAATAATCTACAGCGTATTCCAAGAAATAGGAAAAAGAACTCAAGATCAACCTTTCCAAGAACAGAATCTATGATCTGGAATTGGTAATAAATAGACAATGGTGTCACCTACCCTGAATCCATCATAAAAAAATTCAAGTTGGCGAATTGATAAATACTAAATACTTCAAATACATCGATATAGGAACACATTTAGCATAGGAGTTGAGGAAATCAGTCACAATGGTCATAATTAATACAAAAACCAATACATTAACCCCAAACGTGAGTCATGTTCTTTAAATAGCTTCGTCAGATCAAGACTTTCATATGGATGTCATGCATGTCGACCAAAGTATGCAACCGTTTTCTGACAGAAATTATCAAAAATGGCTCCAAGCGAATAATACCTGAAGGCATTATCGAGAGCCATAGCTGTTCGATTGTCATGAACTGATGCATCCCAAAGAAAATCCCCATCAATACTGAAAAGAAACTCACATCAATACTGAAAAGAAACCCACATCAATACTTAAAAGAAACCCACATCAATACTGAAAAGAAACCCCATCAATACTGAAAAGAAACCCCATCAATACTGAAAAGAAATCCACATCAATACTGAAAAGAAACCCACATCAATACTGAAAAGTAAAAACATCAATACTGAAAAGAAAACCACCATCAGTACCGAAAAGAAAATCCCCATCAATACTGAAAAGAAACCCCATCAATACTGAAAAGAAACCCACATCAATACTGAAAAGAAACCCCATCAATACTGAAAAGTAAAAACATCAATACTGAAAAGAAAACCACTATCAGTACCGAAAAGAAAATTCCCATCAATACTGAAAAGAAAAAAAAACATCAATACTGAAAAGAAAACCACATCAATACTGAAGAGAAACAATCATCAATACTGAAAAGAAGCTTCCCACCCCCATCAATACTGAAAAGAACCCCCTCATTACTGGAAAAGAACCCCCTTCCATCAATACTGAAAAGAACCCCCTCATTACTGAAAAGAATCCCCCTCTATCAATACTGAAAAGAGTAATAACAGTTACTGAATTTGAGAAACTGGTTCTCCGGAAAATTTAAGGGAAAGATTTTAATTTCAATCGACAGCAGCGCTTGTTGCTCGGTCAATGAATGTCAAATGTTTCCTTATAAGGAAACGGCTCATATTTTTGTGAGTCATAGGCTAAAAATGAGCGATTGAATTCGGAACAAGTAGAAAATCTTAATCGGAAATTTTTGGAGGGAAATGATTTCGAGTTATATTTCAGTTTTTATATTCTATGTTCTGTTTGTTTGGGTTAGTTGGTTATCACCTGTATACTGGCGTTAGTGCTTATATCTGGGTCAATTTTTAAATTTAAGTCTTTAAGCCCTGCCTTCCGCTTTACCGGTGGTAGGGGAAAATGACGTAATGCCCAGCCACCGGTTGAACAGTAGGTAAATACTTGTAACTGTTTTTATATCTATCATGGAACATTACATACCAATTATTTGCGAATTTTTGACTCAGGAGCTCAGGTAGATGGGTTAATATTGTTCAGGAACGCACGGCCTAAAGGTTTAAATTAAAGTTTGTTTTGTTTCTATTGACTGTGTGTAACGTCACGTGATTATGGTATGCTGGCTGTGTGAATGTTTCATTTTTTAAATGCTTAATTTTTCAAAAAAACAGCGTATAAAGAATGTTGAAGTTGAAATGTGTAATGTTAAATAATATCATCTGCGAACGTATAAAAAACGAGTGTATACATATTTCTGAGTATATATATATATATATATATATATATATATATATATAATTGTTTATTAAAAATATGATTCCAACGCTACATAAGAGTTCTCATGTTTCAAAACAAGAGCCGAAAACTTCAATATAATTATTTGAAGTAAATTGAATTAAAGTACCAAGCTCTGTTCCATCTTCAAGCGAATTTTTTTTAATCCCCCCCCCCAAAAAAAAATTTCACATATTAGATCCATGGTATATTCTCATCCTCCTTCTGTAGACCCACATCTCTGTTGCTTCGTCTCTTCTTCATCTGCGAGGAAATTATCACATATTCTTTATTTGCGAGGACATTGTTACATATTAGTACCATGGTATATTCTCATCCTCCTTCTGTAGACCCACATTTCTTTGCTACGTCTCTTTTTCATCTGCGAGGAAATTATCCCGTATTAGGTCTATGTTATATTCTCATCCTCCTTCTGTAGACCCACATTTCTGATGTTTCATGTCTCTTCTTCATCTGTGAGGAAATTATCCAGTATTTACTACTGTATAGCAGAACTGATATTACGTAATATTTTAATTTTCTTTTTTTTTTGTTTTTAACAGTTTTTTTTTATATTTCTTTGCTTAGCTTTTGTAAGGCATCTTTCGCTATAAAATTACGCCCTTTGGTTTTAGTGTCGCATTTTCTGTCCTCTGTTAAAACACATCCCAAATATTTAAATAATTCAATTTAATTTATTTTGGCATTTCCAATTCTTAATTTGCACGTGTGGTTGTTCCTTTTGATAACAACAACAGACTGTCCAGTAAAAATTTAAAAAAAGTGGTAAATGCAGAAAGACGTGAGACAACCGTTGAAAACTAGTGACTAAACAATTCTGGAAGAATGCCTGGACATTTCTTCGATCCCCACGTCGGATGTTCTTTGAAAAATTACGATAACTTGACGCTCAAAATCAGTGAGTTGTTTAGCCATACGAGAAGGCCAGAACGGAAGACTAAAGTTTAAATTACGAGTCACAAGATCAACCAGAAATTAATCAATCATAAAAAGGTTTGGCTTGGTTTGTTTTGCTTTACGGCATATCAACCCCAATGGGTTATTTAATGCCGATAAGATTTTTATTGTTGGTAATATTTTTTTTTCAAAAATGTATAGCTGGTAATTTTTTCGAAAATATATTGCTGGCAATAATTTGTTACAAAGTATTTCTGGTATTAAAACCTATTTTTACACTTCCATAGTCTTTTGACCCCATTTTGGTGGTTAACTACTTACCCATAGCTGGGACCCTAACAGGTGCTACCTCTCTGGGAACACCAGCAATTAAGAAGTGGCCCCACGCTCCTCAAAACCTCAAAAAATCAGAGACCTTGCTGTCGGACGTAGTTTACCGTCTTACCCAGGACGCGGATGTAGTTTATCGTCATACCCAGGACGCGGATGTAGTTTATCCTCTTACCCAGGACACGGATGCAGTTTATCGTCTTACCCAGGACGCGGGTGTAGTTTATCGTCTTACCCATGACGCGGATGTAGTTTATCGTCATACCCAGGACACGGATGCAGTTTATCATCTTACCCAGGACACGGATGCAGTTTATCGTCTTACCCAAGACGCGGATGTAGTTTATCGTCTTGCCCAGGGCAGGGATGCAGTTTATCGTCTTACCCAGGACGCGGATGTAGTTTATCGTCTTACCCAAGATGCGGATGTAGTTTATCGTCACACCCAGGACGGAATCACAAAAGAACCAATCAGAGTTAAGGAATTACGCGAGATTCAAATGAATATTCAAGATCAAGAATATTCAAGAAACTCATTAAAGGTTATTCAAGGTCAATTATTCCTCAAAGATAAAACAGTAATAATAAATTTGTCACTTTTTTCACTGGGCACCTTGTAGCATCCTGTCTTCTTGAAATTATTATTATATTTATTAATGTCCCCTTTCAAAAAAATAAAGTATTTTGTAAATTGTTTTTGTCTTTTTTGAATTGCTTAAGCCACATCTGACATCAGTCACAGAGTTGCTTATGATTTCGTCAAATTTAAATACAGTTGCTTATCAACGAGTTCCTTATGAAAAGAAAGCGTCTGAAACTATAATTTATACGCGTCTGAACCTATAATTTATACGCGATTTTCATTTTAATTTTTAATATTAACCACCATTACTAAGGCAATGTTACAAAATTACCGACGACCAAAATGCTTAAACCTGTGGACAATTTAAGCTAAAATATCAAACGGTCGCCAGTGTATGTGTTTATTACCGTAAAAAATGAGATTTCTCTACTAGAAATGTCAACGAATGTGCATTTAATGTCCTCTCTAAAAAACTCTTTGAACGCCTAAGAAATCTCCCACCGTGTGCGTTAGCTAATAAAAGGCCATGTTAGAAAATATAAGAATGAGACATCTTATATGTAATGCCTTATGCGATAAGCTATCTAAAAAAAAAAAAGAAAAAAAAAAGAAAAAGAAAGAACAATGGTGGGTTGGATAACACATATTGGCCGACCCACCATATACACTGAAATTCAAATGATAAGCAGAAAAGAATTTCAACAAAATTCACAATTTTTTTTGTCTTATTTGTTTGCTTATTTATTATTATTATTATTATTATTATTATTATTATTATTATTATTATTATTTATCAATTTCCGTTTTTTTTGGGGGTTTTTTTTTTTTTTTTTGGTTGTTTGTTTTTTTTTCGGGTTTTCTTTTCCATTTCAGAGACAGTTTTTCTTTTATACGCACCGTCTCCCAGCGCCATTTTCTTTTCCAGGTCGTTCACGTCATCTCACTTTCTGTTTATGAAACTGTACGGTTATTTATTATTTACTAAACTTACTAAACTTACTTTGACACAAGGCCACACAAATAAGGCACTCATTGAGGATCAAACACACTACTTTTTTTTTCACTAAATGTTTACCTAGTAGAAGGGACAAGAGTCACTTGAGGTACAAGGTTTCTAATTTAGGTTGTTGTATAGACTTAGGAAAGAAATTTAAGTACAGATTACGGGGATAAGTATGGCGGTAACGGTTGACCGTAGACATTTCTTCGGGCATATTATTTTTTCATTTCGCCGACCGTTTTTATTTTTATACGCACCGTGTTCCAGCGCCATTTTGTTTTCCAGCTGGTTGACTTTGTCCTACTTGCTCTTTATCAAAATTAATAGTTATTTATTATTTGCTAAACTTAGTTTAAAACAAGATCACATGTATAGGGCACGCTGTGAGGATCAAACGCTCTGTTTTTTTTTTTAATAAATATTCACCCGATGCAAGTCACAAGAGACACTCAGTGTACAGCCTTACTAAATTAGGTTGATGTAAGAAAAGGAAGTATGTACACGAGAATAGGAACGAGGGTAACGGTTGACCCGAGACTTGAAGAGTTTAAGATGTAGTGTTCGAGAAAGCATCCTCTCGGGAGTCCGTTCCATAAATTAGCATCTCTTCAATGGGCAACCAGCCTAACTCCCCTGCTAAGTAGACCTATTTCTTCTCGCAGTTAATATTTATTAAGCTTAGCTTAGTTTGACAGGAAGCGTCATACGAAACACCCAGTGAGTATCAAACTCACTTCCCAGCAGTAATGGTCAGCTAAACTGGCTCATTTAACTATTAATCCGTGCCGATGGCGAAAGGCCTTGTCCCACTCGAAGAATTCGCCTTCGTTTCATTTATTTATTGATAATTGTATTCTTACTGGACGACAATTCTTTATACCAATGCAACTTTCCTCGACCGTCTCTTGATGTTTCTTTAAATGACTTTTGAAGGCACCAGGAAATTTGGATTTCAACCTGTATGTGGTACAAGTGAGTTCACTTGACAATTTACAATATTACTACAGATACTGTATATCAAACCCTGTTGAATATTAACACTGACTTCAAACACTGCTGTATACAGTGTACAACAACAACAACACACACAACTGGAATTATTGATGGCCTCATGCGCCAAATTTGTTTAGATTTCTACTTCAAGATCCTTGTATTTTTTTTTTTTTTTTTGTTGAAGATCTTCAAAGATACATTACAATCTGCAGGGACAGCCATGTCAATAAGAAAGCACATTCTGTTTTTGTGGTCTTTGTTCAAATCGTCTGGGCGTTTAGCATTGATTGTTCTGTCTGTGTGCATTGCAAAGTCCCATAAAATTGTTAGAGGTCCAGTATCTGTAACCACGTCTGGGTGAAGTTCATATCAATTTCTTTCAGTTTTCTTTTCCGTAAAAGTTGCATTATTATTATTATTATTATTATTATTATTATTATTATTATTATTATTATTGTTATTGTTGTTGTTATTATTATTATTATTATTATTATTATTATAAGATTGTATTAGGTTGGTGCAGAAATAGTGTCGTTTTCTCACATATGTTACTATGTGAGAAAACGACATTATTTTTGCACTAACCTAATATTATATGACTAAAATTAAAGTTTTTACAAAACTTTACTATTAGGTTGGTGCAAAAATAATGACGTAATAATGTCGTTTTTTGACGTATTTTTTAACGTCAAAAAACGACATTATTACGTCATTATTTTTGCACCAACCTAATACAAAGCTTATTTCATATACGAATCCAAATGTTATTGTTCTGTAATTATTATTGTTGTTGTTGTTGTTGATGATGTTGTTGTTAGGATAGATTTTAAAAACATTATTATTAGTAGTAGTAGTAGTAGTAGTAGTAGTAGTATTGGGATATATTTTTACAAACCTTTACTCCAAAGCTTATTTCATATACGAATCCAAAAACAATTGCTACGCTGCTCTTATTATTATTATTATTATTATTATTATTATTATTATTATTATTATTATTATTATTATTATTTAATGACAACTCTTGGCAGAATATCAAAATTATTTATATCAATTTAGCTTTCCTCAACCATCTCTTGATGTTTCTTTAAGTGACATTTGAAGTACTGCAATAAATTTGGATTACAACCCGTATGTGGTACAAGTGAGTCCTCTTGACGATTTAAAATATTACCACAGGCACTGCCTATTAAAACTTGTTGAATAAGGATATTGATGTCAAAACTGGTGTACAATACATACATATACATGGTGCACACCTCGACGTGGTGTAATGGTTAGAAAGCTTGATTCGTTAGAACAATTACGACTGAGTATTGAGTTCGATCCTCACTGGGAGCCTGATCCTTGTGCCACATCTAATCTATGCTTAGAAAAATACCAAACATATAGTAGGGCTGATCAAACAACATCGGTATTGGTGCTATAAATAAAGTAATCTACAACATATTAATCCAGCATTTAATCTCCTCCGAAGTTGTCCCCCTTCTGAAGCCGCACACTGTATCCGGCGACGCTTCCGTTGATGGAAGTATTCAGGAACTCCTTTTAGAATGGATAGCGAGAAGCTGTCGCATCGCTTTTTCTTGGATTTCCTTGAAGTCTTGAAATCTTGATCCATTCAAGTGAGATTTGATTTTTGAAGAGGAAAATGTCTCAAGGGATGAGATCTGATGAATATCGTGGTTGTTGGAACTGGTGAACTTGGTTAAAAATGGCTGCATACGCCGTTTTGACTGACGGAACCTCTGTGGTGTGATGAGACGACCACATTCTACACACTTTCCTTCCAAGCACTCTTAAAAAAGTTGAAAATCAATCCGTGCCACGCGATCCTATCTCTGGAACAGGGTATTATTATTATTATTATTATTTGTGTATGTTATGTTTCCTGCTTTTTATTCGGTAGAGTCGGGTCCAAATTATGATCCTTAGGCCCTATAGGACAATTGTTATTTAATTGATAGCACTTTCCTTAGTATATGGGATGTTCCTATTAGGGCGATCTTCTGGGCATTTTTTAAGTTGGTGTTACCTGGGACATTGTTAGTAAAATTGTCCATTCCTTTTCTTACGATGCTCCGATTACTATTGGTATAACCTCAGTCTTCATTCTCCACATCCTGTTAATCTTGATCTCTTTGATCATTTTTATTGACGCGTTTCTCTCAGATGGTACTGCAATGCCAATAAACATACACTTCCTGAATTTCTTGTCTTTTATGATAATATCAGGTCTGTTGGCTTTTATTTCCCTGTCAGTTTGAATTGGCATGTCCCAGAACATTGTTAAATAGTTATTTTGGGTAACTGTGGTTGGTACCCATACCCTTTCTCAGTGGTTTCGATTTTGTGCTTCTTGCATATCTTCCAATGCGCATATGTCGCTACCTTATGTTTGTGGGTATATTCATTTTTGACTGAGATAATATGGTCGACAGTTTCATCATATTTTCTGCAGATCCTGCCTTTCAGGTTAGTTTCATCCTTGATTATATGAAAGTGATAGGATCTGGTTGCAAGGCTTTGGTCCTGAGCTGCAATAATTAGGCCTTTTCTCTCAGCTTTTAACCCGGTGCTCCTCAGCCAATGATGTGCTTTTTTCTTTTTTTGTTGATCCACATCTGCTTCTTTCGTTCTGTTTAGGTATTTGCCATGCAACGGCCTTCTCCTCACATTTTGTTTTTTGTTTGTTTGTTTTGTTTTTTTGGGGTTTTTTTGTTTTTTTAGTTACTTTGCTTTCTTTTTTTTTTTCATAGTGTTTCAGGGATATTAAGATGTTTCTTGAAGAATGCAGCTTCTTGATTGATGGAGTGGATTTGGTGTTTTACTATTTGTAGGAGAGGGTCATTGCTTTTTGTGAGATACGCTTCCAATTGTTGTAGCTTTTAGAGTTAATTCAAGTTGGATAAGACCCCGGCCTCTGAAAGTTCTTGGTGCGTACAGCCTATCAACATCTGATTTCCCATCCTCATTTGCGTAAGCATTTTTCTGGTCTTGGCGTCTAATCATTTAATATCATTCAACTTCCATTTAATAATGTTGACGATGTATGTTACTCTGGGTATAGCTAAGGGATTGATAGCCTTCATCATTATTATTATTACTATTATTATTATTATTATTATTATTTTATCGAGATGGTTTTCGCCTTTTCAGTTCTAAACTTCCAATAAAGGATTTGATTATTTTCACAGATTTTTAAGCGTGAGTGTCTGCCACTAAGTTTAGTGTCTGTCGATCTTAAGCAATGAGTTCGATTAACGCCGAAACAAACCGGTAAAGATGTTGTTTCCCTGTAATGATCTTCATTATCTTAATGTTTTATCGAGTGGACAGTTTAAAAGAGAAAAAAAATGCTTTTATTTCCATTATATTTTGAGTGACATTAATCAGTCGTAAAGACTAATGTGTTTTCTTTACTTCATAGCCTTCAAAGTAAAGTTAATGGTGAGTAATTGAATGGCAAAAGGAAAAAAAAAAACGCATTTCATCCTTGGACTAACTACTAGTTTCTCTTCAGTTTTTTTTTATTTTTATTTTGCTTACAGTCGCCCAATACAAAATGGCCACTAAAATTAGAGGGTTACTGAGTGAGATTGTTCTAAGGGAGTTGGAAGAAGGAAATAGAGAATACACATTCTGCGGATATGTTCGGTTGATCCTGAACTTGAAGAGGTTAAGATTGTAATTGAATTGACGGGGAGCATCCTCTCGGGATTCTTTTCCCACAAAGTTACAGTTCTAGGGAAGAAGATGAAACTTACTCCTAACCAACGGGGATAGTTTGACGCCGTGAAAATGGCATGGTAGAGGGCCCTAGATGTGAAGGTCTGAACTGGCAGAACTAAGGAATATAACTAGTGAGAATATTTGAAAAATATTTATAACTGTTGGCAATTTAAAATACAATAGATACCAACGACTCTAGTATATATATATATATATATATATATATATATATATATATATATATATTGTCATTATTTTGTGCTGAAACTAAAGTTACTATATGAAGCTTAGAACGGCTCATGATCAAACATAATAGACATTCGTTGTCTGTTATAACAATATATGCTTGAATAATTATCTGATGCCCCAATACATTACAGATATATATATATATATATATATATATATATATATATATATATATATATATATATATATATATATATTGTCCTTATTTTTTACCGAAACTAAAGTTACTATATGAAGCTTAGAACGGCTTATGATCATGCATAATAGACATTCGTTGTCTGTTATAACAATATATCTTTCAATAATTATATGATACCCCAATACATCATATATATATATATATATATATATATATATATATATATATTCAAAGATGTTTCATTCAATAATATAAATATATTGTGTCTACTTATTTTTACGCTGATCCTTTCCAGTTGTCTAATATGTTTCTTGAGGTTAAGATGAAATTCATCAATGAAGGCGCCGTAGTTTTTTCTTAGCCAAGTACTTTCGATCTGTTTCAAGACCTTTTACATTCCGTTGTGATGGTGATTTTTTTTAAAAAAATACACGCGCGAACGCGCTCTGATATAGTTATTTTAAAAAATTCAATTTATTATTTTTTTTTTTTTTTACAAAACAAGCGTTTCAATATAAGCGGCGTGAGTGACCGGAAATTGGTAGAAATGTAAAATAGCGTTATAATGTTATATGCACTTTAATATGTTGCAGCTATATTTGTAATAAATTTTGTTGGTTGGTTGATTTTGATATAGAGGGCCTTGAGAATTTGAAGTTTTTGTTTATATCTTAGAAAAGATCGAAAGTACTTGAATAAAAAAAAAACTACGATGTCTTCCTTGCTGAATTTCATCTGAACATCAAGAAACTGATTAGACAACTGTAAATGATCAGTAGAAAAATAAGTAGTTACAATATATCTATATTATTCAATGAAACATGTTTGAATGAAGATATGCTACCAATATATATATATATATATATATACAGAGAAACTTCTCATCTACGGACCCCCATCAACGGAGTTCGGATGTAACGGACAAAATCTGAAAGCAAAATAAATAAAAGTCTGCAGTAAAAAAAATCTTTCAAATCATCAGCGATGTATTTCTAAAATTGCGGGCTTAGCGAAACGAGGCGTATTAGTTCTCAAAGTGACCGCTTGGCATCGGTGGCGGGCCTTTCACTTGTAAACAAAGACGGAAAGTACGATATATTAGCGCGTGCGAAAATATATTAAGTATAGATTTATTTATACCATATATACATGTTTATAGTTCTCACTGGCAGTTAATATAGTGATTTTTAACTAAAAAAGATCCCTTCCCATCTATGGAGAATCGTCATTAACAGACCACCCACTCACCCTTATTAGACCAGTGATGAGAGGTTTGTCTTCATATACATATATATATATATATATATATATTAAGCATTTCACCCCAAGCAGTAGTGTCACTAGCATGCAAGGGGTTACGTAGAGTGAAAGTCAGGGAAAAGAGTGGATTTGGGGAGGGGTGAGGAAAGGATAAAAAGGACAGGGATCAAGGCAACAGAAAATGGCGATTGATGATATATTTGTTAGAGGAATGGTATATACATATATATATATATATATATATATATATATGTGTGTGTGTGTGTGTGTGTGTGTGTGTGTGTGTGTGTGTGCGCGCGTGTGTGTCATAACTCAGTTTCAACATAACAGCTTTCAAAAATATTCTTTTTTATATTTTCTTTTCTTCGTCTTCTTCTTCTTCTTCTTTATCTCTCCCCATATACAAATATATATGTAGAGAGAGTGAGAGGGGGTGGGGGTGAGTGAGAGAGATAAATTCTTCAAGTTTAACATCAATATTTAAATAAAAGTTTGTTTTTAGTGTTGCGGCCTCCTGCGGAAAAATAACAGACGGAAAAAATGAAAAGAAAACTATTAAAAGTATAAATAAATTTGAGTACTTTACTTACTGAATGCATAAAATACATGAGTAATTAAGTTTGTTTGTTTTGTTTGTTTTTTTTTTGTTTTTTTTTTTTGTGTGGGGGGGGGGGTATGGTTAGATGATGTTAACGAAAAGACAGACACCCGCTATAAACGCACGTAGGTAGTTTTCAATTAAAAACTGTCAGAGGTAATTCTTTTTTTTTTTTTTTCAAAAGCCAATAAAATCTCTATTAAGTATTTTCGTCATTCATATAGATAATAAAAAAGAAAATGAAACACCAACAAATTCAAAGTCCCATAATTCAGTTTTCACATAAGAGCATTCAGAAATATTTTTCTTTTCAATATTATCTTCTTCTTCTTCTTCCTCTTCTTCTTCTATAATTTCTTTTACCTTCTCCTCCTCAAATACTTCTTTTTCATTTTCTTCTCCTTCTTCTACAATTCCTTTTTCCTTCTCCTCCTCAAATTCTTCTTCTTCTTCTTCTACAATTTCTTTTTTTTCCTTCTCAAATTCTTCTTCTTCTTCCTTTTCCTCCCCAAATTCTTTTCTTCTTCTTCCTCTTCTTCTTCTTCTACAATTCTTTTTCCTTCTCCTCCTTAAATTCTTCTTCTTCTTCTACAATTTCTTTTTCCTTTTCCTTCTCAAATTCTTCTTCTTCTTCTTCTTCTTCCTTTTCCTCCTCAAATTCTTTTTTCTTCTTCCTCTTCTTCTTCTTCTTCTTCTACAATTTCTTTTTCCTTCTCCTCCTTAAATTCTTCTTCTTCTTCTTCTTCTTCTTCTTCTTCTTCTTCTTCTACAATTTCTTTTTCCTTCTCAAATTCTTCTTCTTCTTCTTCCTTTTCCTCCTCAAATTCTTTTTTCTTCTTCCTCTTCTTCTTCCTCTTCTACAATTTCTTTTTCCTTCTCCTCCTTAAATTCTTCTTCTTCTTCTACAATTTCTTTTTCCTTTTCCTTCTCAAATTCTTCTTCTTCTTCCTTTTCCTCCTCAAATTCTTCTTTTTCTTCTTCCTCTTCTTCTTCTACAATTTCTTTTTCGTTTTCCTTCTCAGATTCTTCTTCTTCTTTTTCTTCTTCTTCTATTTTTTTCTTATTATTATTCTATGTTTTTTTTTAATCAGTTCACTCCAAGTAAGGAGAGGAAGCCACTAGTATTCGGGGGGGGGGGGGTTACAGAAATTGAAAGTGAGAGGAAAGACTGATATGAGGGGGATTAAGCAAAGGATAAAAGATGGATGGAGTTCAAGAACAGAGAAGATGGCGAATCTATCTATCTATCTATCTATCTATCTATCTATCTATCTGTTTATGGCGACAATTTACCCATCGCACACTGTTTCAGTCATTTCAAATTTTTTTAATCATTTCACCCCAAGCAACGTGGTAATGCCACTAGTACTCAGGGGGTTACAGGGGGCGGAAGTGAGCGATAAGACTGGGTATAAGGGAGATTGAAGAAAGAACAAAAAATTAACGGAGTTCGAGAAGATAGCGAATCTATCTATCAATCTATCGATCGATCGATCTCAGTCTGTCCATATCTATCTATCTATCTATCTATGGTGACAATTTACCCATCGCACCCTGTTGTTTCAGGCATTTCATATTTGACAAGTGTGAGAAAAGAAACTGTTGGCGGTTACATTTAGTTATTTCAACGGTAAATATGTAGGACCTAGTTGCCAATCTAGTAGCACGCTTAAATTCATGTAGTCGGGGCTCCAGGGAAGAAAAGCTCGTCAGAGCAGTTGCCATGAAAATATGATTTTCGTGTTTTTACAGGACGTGGCCACCCATTACTCTCCACAAACCCTTACCCCTTGTAGGTCTTAGCAAGGTTTGCCATTTTTGCCAAGCTTCCTCTGACCTGTTCAGCCATCCTCTCACATAAGCTTATCAGTTGCTAAACACTCAATTCTAAAGGCATGCAAAATTAGTAGCCTTATGAAATGGACAAAGTCTGACACTTATATATATATATATATATATATATATATATATATATATATATATATATATATATATATATATATATATATACACTTAAATTCCCAGATCAATTCTGTGGTATAAAATGACAATTGAAAAGAATCTTAGATTTTGCCGGCGCGTTTCGTCTTCCGACTTTTTCAAGGCAAAAATGAAATCGAAATGTTTTTGTTGTTATAGTTACATTAAAAAATACAAATTTAAAAAGATAGACGCTTCTGTCTAAGCCTTCTTTTCTGGTTAATGTAAATTACCCATATAGTAAGGGATTTTTTTCCATGTCGACAATATAGTTAAATTAAAAAAAAAATATTTCGATTTTGCCTTGAAAAAGTCGGAAGACGAGACGCGTCGGCAAAATCTAACATTTTTTTTCCAATTGTCATTTTATACCATATATATATATATTATGAAATGGACAAAGTCCGACAATTATATATATATATATATATATATATATATATATATAATTATAATAATATTTTTTGTTTAAAAATATGATTCCTTCGCTACATAAGAGTTCTCATGTTTCAAAAACGTGAGCCGAAATCATCCAAATAATTAATAAAATTAAGTTGGATTGAGGTGTTTAGTCACGTTTCATCTTCAAGCGAAATTTTAGGAATCTATATATATATATATATATATGTCTGAAAAGTAACGGGACTAGAGTCACGAACAATTTATTTCAATTCCAAACAGCAAATTACATAGTTTCCCATTCGAAGTAATCTCCATCGAGTCTAATGCTCTTTTTCCCGTCCTTCTCTGTTACGCTTCTATGCACCGCTGGAAAGATTCTTCTAGGATGCCCCTCAACTCAGTCATTACGGCTCCCTTCCAAGGAGGATATTAATTCAGAGTAAACTACAGAGCATTATAATAATAAATCAAGAAGAAAATCTTAAAGATCCAGATTCGGTTAAAATTCATTTCGTGAATCTGAATCTCTTTAGACCAAAAGTTCTTAATAAAATGTAAAACATTTTTAAAAAGAAAAAAATTTTATTAAGAACTTTCAATCTGAAGAGATTAATATAATAATATTCCCCAAATAAATAATAACCGAAATAGATCTTTACGGTATTATTCTTGATTTATTTTATATATACAGGGTGTCCATAAAGTTCGTGTGCACTTTAAAAAAATTATAACTTTATTTGTATTTGCCATAGAAATAATTTGTAAAAAGGATTAGAAAGAAGTAAATCTATATTTTTTAAGTTTTTATTGAAATTTTATTTAATTTTTATTTATTTAATTTAAGTTTCCACATGTCCTCCATCATTAGCAATACTAAAGGTATACTACGATTTTGCAGTTTACGGAAAACATTTGCCAACTGATTTACAGTAATGCCTGAAATCACATTAGTTATTTTAGCTATACTTAAAACTAGGTACATTAAACTTTATAACATTTTTTACAGATTATTTCTATCGCAAATACAAATAAAGTTATAATTTTTTTAAAGTGCACGCGAACTTTATGGATACCCTGTATATTTAAATAATGAATATTTGAACAGCAACCTTTCTTTCAAACATGTTTCGTTGAATATGACAGACTGGGAAAATTTGATGAATTTTTTCTTTAGTTTTTTCAACAGTCTTAAATGTTTCCGTCTGGTTGGAGTAAACGAATGGAAGAAAATGTCCTTATTGTTCATTTAGAACAACCAAAAAACTACAGCTTAAACCGACAAACCTGAAGAGAAATTAACAACACTTAAACCACCCACCCCACATGAGTAAATGGGTGAAAGCGCTTGGTATAATGGACAATACTGAAAATTTTTACACTCCCTTACTCCAACTTAAGGGGAAAATTTAAGAATGTTGGAAAAATAAAATAAAAAAAATTTATCAAACGAAGAGGATCCAGTTCAGGAGTACATTTATTAAGGGCTATTGCAGGGATATCATCAGTACCACATGTTTTTTGGGGAGCCAGTGTAGAGATGGTCTTTTATTTATTTATTTATTTTATTTATTTTTATTTAAAAAAAAAAACGACAGTTAACGTGTTTGATAAAAAATAAAGAGAAGAGACAAAACGAAAAATATGGCGCCTTAATTTGCGGCGGGAATTTTGCGGCGGGAAAGATGACACCGATGGATCATTGTAATTTACTCTCTGCGTGAGCAGACAGCCGAATTTTCTTACTTATTTTATCAATTGCGCGATACGTGACATTCTTTATGTCCTTTCTGTCTCTTTTTTTTCCTTTTATTATTATTATTATTATTATTATTATTATTATTATTATTATTATTATTATTTTACAGTGATGTTCAGTCTGAACAAGGCCCGGAAGCCACACGAGGTAGAGGGTTACAGAGTAAGAGGGGCAGTTTATGCAGGCATGAGAAGATAATATTTAACCCTAGACTCGAACTGGTTAAGATTTTTAGTGATCGGAAAAAATTTCTCTTGGGAGTCGGTTCCATAGAGCAGCGGCTCGCGGGAAGAAACTACTCGAGCGGAACTTACATCCAACCACGTGGCGATGACGGTGGTTCGTTACAATGTACGTAGCATGGCGTAACATGGCGGGTCTTAACCGTGAAGGTTAGAACTGGTGGAACTAAGGAATGTAGTTTGTCTGAACAGGGAAAATAACGATAGAGCAGCGACAGGCTTGCGATGTTCCGTCTGTGAGAAAGAGATAGTAGGGTTTCGGAAATAATTTGTCACCAACAATGACGCGGAGTAGCTTTTGGATCATATCGAGACAGGAAAGTGAAGACTGTGCACCTCTTGACCATATTTGGCAACAGTGCTCCATTTTTAGCCTGATCTGTCTCTTGTAAAAGTAGAGGAAAGCAAGTGTCAGGTACTTACTGGAGCGGTACAGAGAACCGATCATTTTTCCAGCATCTTTAGTGATGGATCATATGCACGAGCTGCACTTGAAGTCTGTGTTGACCATGTTTACCATAGTCTATGAATATCCAACGCAGTACGTAATCTGTTCAATGAAACAACGTTAAAGATTAACACTCACGAGTCAGACACTCTACTGAATCTGACTATATCGCCAATACCACCAGCAGCTGTTCTGTAATTCTTCAGTCTTCGATATCAAAGGCTGGCAGTGATATTTATCTACCCACCAACGAGGGTTACATGTGGCACAAGGCCGGGATTAACGTGGGATCTCCGAGCCCGTAGTCTCTGCAAAAATATTCCTTATTCGAACGCGTATAAACGGGTTCAGGGGCAGTCAACCTCCCCGAACGAGACTCTGCCCTTTGGCGGAGCCTCGTCCGGATTGTCAAAGGCTGGCAGTGAATATTCGGGAAAAACATGGATGCCTTTATACACGTCACATTGAATATTTTGAGCCTTCTGATTGGTTAATCCTTCTATTGGTGAACTACGAAATGAGTCAGCTCATTTTGGCTGGCTCACTAGTACACCAGGATACCCAAAAATTCCAACAGTCTGGGTAGTGTCTGCGGTCCAATAGTCGCCCAAGGCACAAGGCCTCCCTGAGGGAATGTCTATTCATTGTGATTGGTAATGGTTCGGCGCCCGATCGGCGATCGATGATTGAATGTAACCAGTTTGCTTTTTGGGAGACTGAATGTAACCAGCCAGTTTCCATCCATCACTGAGATGTTAGAGCTCGGTGAGAGGAGAGATCAGCCACCAGCATCTGGTCATTCATTTTTCATGGTATTATCGAAAGTACTTATCCTTCTTTCGTTGGTGCATCTGATCCCTTCTCTCTTTGATACGCGCATTTCGTCTTCTGAATAATTTTACCTTCTTCACAAGACGTCACAATGTGCTTGTAACAAATTCAATCTCATTATCATTTATCACATTTTCCCTATTACCGAGCGAGGGACCGGCACGCCAATAAAGTGCTGCTGCGGTACGAAATACGCGAAGCCCCAAATACCCGTACTCTGTATACACGGCACATCCACCTCAGCCAAATGTGTGCGATATGGCGACAGGTTTCGACGAAAGCAGAGCATACCCTTGCGGGTGGGTTAGAAATGCCTTCAGATCGGTTAACCCCCTCCGCTCAGTCTGTCTTCGATTGACGGTGTTTCTAAATAGGATTTTCTAAATGGGACTCCCATGTCGACTTGGCTGCAAACTTAGACAAAAATATCCAACCCTTTCGACACCTGGTCAAAGTGCTCCCAAATATTCCTGTACATGAACAACGATATAATGTGCTTTATCCACTAGTGGACATGCCAAACGCAAGTTACTGAGTGTGAAGGAATAAGAAAAAAAAGAGAAAACATTATTAAAGAGCGAGAACAATAGAAGAGTAATCAGGAGGACAGTAGATAGCGATTGACATTGCATTTAAACTTTTGAAGAACGAATTCGGCTGAAAAGCATGGAGCCGGAAAGGGGTCCACAAGCGAGAAGCGCGAGAGAAGAAACTGTTAGTATAGAACTTACAGTCATATCTAGCCACTTTAACTGTAAAATATTGAGACCTTTCCGCCAATGTAGTACTGCGCTTAAATTCATGAAGTCTAGGTACTATAGCGAAAATCTCATCCGAACAATTGCCATAAGAGAATTTATAGAAAAGGCACAATGACTGAAGCCGATACGCCAGTTCTGGAGTGAAATTTTCACTTACCAAATTTTTAGTTCATAATTATAGATAACAAAATTTCAGTTTATTATTATAGATATTTTTTTTTAATTTATAATTTAAATGATAATTATATTATAATTGTAGTTATTAGGTTGTCCAGAAAGTTTTGACTCACTTAGGAAACAGAAAAAAAAAATTTTATGGAGCAACACCAACATTTATTCTTCAAAATAAAGTCCATTATTCTCGACGATCTCCTGATAGCGATCAGCCAGCATCCAAATCTGTCCCAGATACCAGCTCGCTGGCTTTGAATAAAAATAAAAAAGCTGTAAACAATCTTCCTTCACTTCATCAAAAACGTTGAATCGCTGGTCGCGGAGGAAGTATGCCATTGAGCAGATTAGGCCATAGTCACTTGAAGCAGCATCGGGACTGAACGGTGGATGTGGAAGATTCTCAACACTGTCCATCTGTTTGAACTTCTCTTTTGTCAACCTGGCAGTGTGTGGCCCCGAATTGTCTTGCTGAAACAAAGCCCGACCTCGATTGACTAAAGCAGGATACTCCTTTAGTTTGTCGCACACGCGTTCTAGCTGCTTGCAATACAGTTTGGCGTTGATGGCGCGACCGCATGGAACAAGCTCAAAATGCAGTGCTCTTTAGAAATTCCACCAGACAGAGATCAAGATTTATTGTTTTCTTTCCGCTTCCTAAGGGAGTCGGGACTTTCTGGCCAACCTAGTATTTCTCAAGCGGTCTCCCATTGAAGTTTAATTAGTTGAGTAGGTTTCCAATCGTGTAAGGGGATTAAAGCCCCAAGGAGGCCTGACTGTGTTCGATTTATGGGTATAGAAGTAGGGAAAAACACTTAATGGTGATTGGAGTAAAATGCAGAAAAGGAACTAATTAAGAAACTTAATTAGTATCGAGAATTAAGATGTCTTGGAGGTTTCTTGAGGAATCGAACACGAATATTAACTTACAACTAACTTAGTAACTTAGTATAACTTAGTACTTACAAGCCACTATCTATCTATCTATCTCAGTATGTTCACAACACATCTATCTATCTATCTATCTGTGTGGGGATGTCTTGCACGCTCGTTGTAGGCACTTGAATAGTAAGTAAGCCAATACAGGAATGATATGTTTTATCACATTGGCTACAGGAGAAAGTCAGGCAGCCAACAGAAGCTCCGGCCTCATTGAGCTTCCACTTTTCTTCTTCTGCCAAAGCATACGGAATAAATTGTTGGCCGAAATAAAATAAAAATAAAAATAAATCTAAAAGACCTTGAGACTAATTTGTTTATACAAAGATCTATACATTGAGTCTTTCTAGGCAAAATAATTTCGGAGAAAAATTCTTTCCAAAAATACTCGACCAAAACTAACCAATGGGCTGGATTGTTCGTTTATTCGCCAGTTGTCTTTCAGAAAAAATAAATAGATTTCAGAAAGTAGGTTATCAAAGCTCGGTTATGTGGCTACGGGCTATATATTATCCGAAACAAAAGAAAACCTTAGAGAACATACATTAATATTTAAACCATTGGCCACAAACTGACAGGGTAAATTACATATGGAGTTGATAGCCAGACAAAAGACACGTGGAAGATGAGAGATAGACAGATAAATGACAGATCATAGCAGTAATCTTAAGATCACCAAATTATTATCCAGAACATTCGAAAAGAGGACGAATGAACAAACAAGATTCTTTCTTCATCATCATACTTGTTAATGAGCCAAAGGAAACTTTTCTGATGTAGATTCAAACAATGAAAAAAAACAGAAGCAACCGACAAAACGACACAAAATCTCCCCGGCAAATTTACAGGATTAAGCCGCCAAAGAGCGAAGAAGAGAAGTGGAAGCTCTATAATTTCGGAGGCTTCGTTGACTGCCTGACCTTCTCCTGTAGCCGATGTGATAAAACATGTCATTTCTGTATTGGCTTACTTAATATTCAAATGCTTACAAAGGGCGTGCAAGACATAGCCAGATAGATAGATAGATAGATAGATAGATATGAACAGACTGAGATAGATAGATAGATAGATAGATAGATACTGATTGTTTCGTTTTCTAGGGCTTATCAACACATTGCAGGCGAGATAATATTTTTAGATTGCAAGAATTTTGGGGGTAGTTAAAAATGTTTTAATGATACAATTCTTACGTACAACATTTATCATCCCCCCAACATGAAACTTAAACCTTACTAGTTTTATCCCCCCCATCCATAGCTCGGGGAGATAGAAGATGGATTCATAGCGAACTCAATTGGAACTCTGCTCTCCGATTAACAATTCGGAGCCATTATCCATTACACCACCGACAAAATGAGACGGAGACATAAAATCTCTCAGGCAAATTCACAGAATCAAGCCGCTAAAACGAGAAAACAATTGGAAGCGCTATGAGGCCGGAGCTTCTCTTGGCTGACTGACCTTCTCCTGTAGCCGATGTGATAAAACATGCCATTCCTGCATTGGCTTACTTACTTTACTATTCAAGTGCCTACAACGGGCGTGCAAGACATAGATAGATAGATAGATAGATAGATAGATAGATAGATAGATAGATAGATAGATAGATAGATAGATAATGAACCGTCTGAGATAGATAGATAGATAGATAGATAGATAGATAGATAGATAGATAGATAGATAGATAGATAAGGCATATCAACACTGCGAATTATTTAAAAGCAGAAAATATATTTACATTGTAAGAATTATTAATGGTTTAGTTTTTGAAGAGTAGGACTCAGCGTACTACTACTGTAACTATGTACTGCACCTACTTATAAATATGGCAAGTAGCCACATTAGAATAGGATTTGAGTAGTATTTGATTTGCTCAAGTATTTCCGTTCTATATATGAGTATTTAATAAAACTCTTCCTTTTTCTCTATCTAGTCTTCTGCTCCTTCAATGCTCCCTCTAATTACAGCCTTCCTAATTCTCTACTATTTTGAAAAAAGACAGCATGACAACAGTGGCAACAAAGTCTTCGAATTCCTACCAAAATGGAAGACAGCAAACATTCAGCACTTACGACAACTACAAGAGTAACAGCGATTGCAAGAGCAGCAAACAGAAATGATATCGAGAGAGGAAGGAATGTCTCGTTTGCGCCAAGTCTTACTAATTAACCCATAGTTGGGGGGAGAAGAGGTGGATTCATACCTTTCCAAATGGTATTCGCGCATGAGTGAATGTAATGAACCCAACGGGAATTGGAATTCGGCTCTACAATTAAGAATTCGGAGCCAGTATACATTGCACAACCGCACATCCAAGCTTACAGAAACTGATATTCCCAACCGCTTATGCATCTGGGTACTGACCAGGCTCAATATCGCTTAATTTCGGTGATCGTGCGGTAACCGGTGATAGATAGATAGATAGCTAGATAGCTAGATAGATAGATAGATAGATAGATAGATAGATAGATAGATAGATAGATAGATCAAATGCATATTTAGATAAATAGATCAAATGCATATTGAGATAGATAGATAGATAGATAGATAGATAGATAGATAGATAGATAGATCAAATGCATAGATAGATAGATAGATAGATAGATAGATAGATAGATAGATAGATGTATATTATATGCTGAATAATGAGATATTACAGTATCTCAAATATATCATTATATTGCTGGCAGCTCCAGTGTCTGCTCTAAGAATACACACAATATATGTGTGTGTGTGTGTGTGCGCGAGCGCGCGTGTTCGTAAACTTACTTCATGCTGTAAAGAACCTGATTAATATACTTCTTGCAGACAAAATATTTAGAAAAGTCCAGATTCTGACCGTTACCTCTAAAATTGGATCGATGTAAGCCTGTTAACAAGATATGTCTATATTGGATAAATAAATAAGTTTTCTTTACCTTACTTTATTTTTATTTTATTTTTTCATTTTTTTTCTCTCCAATAAAAATTGTTAGCCATCACCCTTAATGAAATTTACTCTTTTATTAATACGAGCAGCAAGTTGAAGCAGTTATTGAATTTTTTTTTTTTTTTTTTTTTTTTTGTCAAATTAAATCAAATTTGCCAGACGACCTCATTCAAGAACAAACTTTCCCGCCAACTACCACGAGAAAATTCCACTAGAAATATCTCTGGACAGAACCAAATGCGGAAGTCGGCATCGTCATTGGGGTTTCCATTCAAGAACCAACACTTCAGTCATCGGCATGAGAAGGACCCCGCTAGAAATTTACAGAGACCAAACCCACTTCTGTAGGCGGCCTCAAAGCTGAATGAACTGCCCTGCGAAAAGAGTCAGTTAGAAATTAGTTAGGCGTTTCAAACCTTTTTTTCTCATCATTTCACCCCCAAGCAAGACAATAAAGCCACTAAGACATTATTAAGATTAACTTTATAAGATACAACCTACAGGGTGCAATGGATAAATTGTCGTCTAAATGACGCAAAAAATGAAAATAACACTAACTTTTCATTTAAACAGATGTATTTACCGAAATTACACAAAATATCTTGAAATACTAAAGAGTAAATGTATTCAATAAAAATAGCCATTGCCTTCAACAAAGAGTAAATGCATTCAATAAAAATAGCCATTGGCTTCAACCGCGGTCACCAGACGACCTCGGAATCTCCTGCAACTCTTCTGTACGGTCTCCTTGTTTAAGTTGGTGAATGCTGCCAAAATCATTGCTTTCATTTCATTTTTGACGTTACAAGGAGTTTTGTTGATCTCTCGCTTAACTGCGTCCCACACATAATAAGGAGTTTCAATCTGGGGAGTTAGGTGGCCAGATATAAGGGGTGAGGTGGTCGCAGAAATTGTCTCACACCTATGACTGGGTTCTCCTGCTTGTGTGGTATGGTGCAAAGGCCTGTTACCAGACATAGTCTTCCAGCAGCCACCCTCTTAAACCAGGGCAGCAATACTTTTTCAAAGCACTTGAAGGCCTTGATGTAGGCCTCCATGATGAGTCTGAGGAACTCACCAGCAAATTTGAAAGCTCTTTTCTAATCAGAACGATCAGAGTGAGTTTCCCGAACTGCCGTACCTTCGTAATCACCATTAGACTCATACAACTCTTTCCGAATCCTCTGCACTTTCCTCAGATTGACACTCCAAACACTCTGAAATATTCGTATTGGAACTTCCGGTGCGAATGCCAAGCAGAACAGCATTCTGTTTCCAAATGTCTGACCGAGTGAATTGCCTCATGGTGCTCTTTTTCTCACTAACCCTACTATACTGTGCAGTCGACAAAATCAAAAACAAACAACGCGCATGCGCGAAATTAAAAATATAAAATGGCGACAAATCACCCATCTCATCTATTATAGGCTTGAGTATAAAGTCTACCAATGTTTTCCTTTAGGCGCAAGGGATCACTCAGTGTTAGATAACATTGAGAAAATACAAGATTATGGAGAGAGTACAATAAAAGAATAAGAATTAGGAAGACAGAAGATGTCGATTGACATTACATTTAAATTTTTGAAGATCAAAGTTGTCTGGGAAGCAAGAAGCTGGAAGAGAGTTCTACAAGCGAGAAGTGCGAGAGACGAAACTGTTAACATAAAATTTGCGCTAAAGCATTACAGGAACGCACTGAAGAGACCACCATTACTCGATACGGATAATTAAGAACGTCACCCTTATACAATCAGCAACATTTTCATCTTAATAAGTCTACCATGTCAAGGCAATTTAGCCACTCACGTGTAAGTGAGGGGAAAAAATTAGAAGACTTTACAAGGAACGATAAACCCAGTCCTGAATGCGAAATGAAGGATAAAACCTCTACTCCTCTTAAAAAAAAAAAAACCTGAGTTGGCGTGTGAAGCGGATGATAGGCGAACCTATCTAATCCTATTGAAGGAAAAAAAGTAAAAATTAATCAAAATAAATAAAATTTTAGAGTTTTGGCGGAAAAGGTTAGCGGTACAAAGTTCAAATAGAATGAGCCAGAATCAATACTAAACCGGAAACAAGAGATAAACTTATACACCTGTCCGAAAAACCCGGAAGGAGTGTGAACCGGGAGATAGTGGAACCTATGTACCATTCGTCTGTGTATTGAATATTGGTGCCACATCTGGTCTGGTGCTTCTAAAACACACACACACATACACATACACACACACACACGTACACACATACATATATATATATATATATATATATATATATATATATATATATATATATATATATATATATATACCCAAGTATATGATTGATGTATACGGAATAAATTCCAATAACCAACAAATACTATTCTTAAAAGAGTGCTCAATACAGAAGAGTAGAGCAAATATAATTATTTATTCGAAAATTATAACATAAATATGTTATAAAATCACTACAAAAATAGCCATTTTGTTTCAACACTTCTGGTGTCTTATCAAGTGATGGTATTGAATGTAGAATAAAGGGTTTTAAAAGGTTCAAATCAATCAAACACTAGCGTTTCCCCTAGCGAGGGGTGTTTGATTGATTTGAACCTTTTAAAACCCTTTATTCTACATTCAACACCATCACTTGATAAGACACCAGAAGTGCTGAAACAAAATGGTTATTTTTGTAGTGATTTTATAGCATATTTATGTTATAATTTTCGAATAAATAATCATATATATATATATATATATATATATATATATAGGAATTATTGCCAAAATCCAAAATTGAATCTGCAACTTTATCGGTACTGACCAGGTATCTCGGCTTCAGTTCTTTCCCGTCGCCGTCACGTAACTTCCCTGTTCCTTTTCTATAAATATTTTCATGGTAATTGCTTAGATGAGTTATCCTGTTTGGTACATCGACTTCACGAATCAACGCGTAATCCTACATTGGCAGTGGTTTCATAATTTCACTTGTGTTATTGTGTTGATCTGCGTTAACTTCTCCAGCTGTTTGGCGTATTTTATAGCAGAAACTTTCATTATAGCTTCATATCACTGTTAAAATTGCTAATTGTAACAGTAAGTTCTATGTTAATAGTTCCTTCTCTCACACTTCTCGCTTGTGGTACTCTCTTCCGGATTGTTGCTTTCCTGTCATCTACAATGTTTAAAAAATGTTAACACAACACTAATCGTCAGCTTCTGTCTCTCTGAATCCTGTCATATTTTTTTCTTGAGTTTCTTTCCGTCTCAGTACCCCGTTGAATCATCGCGATTTTTTTCTGGCCTTTCTTGGCGTTAAAAACTCAAAAATGTTAGACCTTTAAAGTTGGAAGATTTGATTACGCATATCTTTCAAAGAAGAGTGGCTTCCCGTACCTTGAAAATCAACACTGGCTTCTAAAACATGAAAATGGCATCTTTGACTTGAATCGAAACACCGACAAGTGGCATGGAATGGGAGATAGGATATGCAAATTATCTATTACACCAATCAGATGACTGGTAATTACTCGCCTTAGCTTAACATAGCCTTAAAGTTTCGGCAGACAGCGTGGTTACAACTCACGACCGAAGCAAGATCACTCTCCGAATTACTTCGGAGGTGTGCTTGTCAAACTCTCTGCCTCCCGGCAGAGAGGAACCCAGACGAGGCTATGACGAAGGGCAGAGTCTCGTCTGGGGTTGAAGACAGCTACTCGACACTGTTTTTTACAGGGTCTACGAGGGAATTTTTGACCGGGCCTACGGGCATGGAACCCCGCAATAAAGTTGACCTTGTGCCGCATCCGACCGCGTAGGGCGGTAGGTGAATATCTCAGGACCGAAGCAATAGTCTTAAGACCCGCTTGCTCACCTCTTTGACAAGGCTTTCTAGAGATCTGATAGGCAAGGTTTAATTCATGCTGTAACGGGTATAATCAAACTCACTATCAATGGTTCGCAAGACAAGCACGCTTCGTAGCATATGACTTCCGACCTAAGAGCAACGCTTCGAAACAAACTCACTGGCAACGGATTACGAGATCGATATTCTCGACGTCGTTGTTACTCTGCTTACGTAAGAGTAAATATTTGTTCTTCTAAGCCAACTTTGGCACGAAGACAAATGTCTAAAATCCTCTGACATGGACGCATTTTTCCAAATGGGACCAAAATCCATTTATCTATCTATCTATCTATCTATCTATGCTAGGATAGGTTAGTCTGTTCATATCTATCTATCTATCTATCTATCTATCTATCTATCTATCTATCTATCTAGGCTAGACTGCTCATATCTATCTATCTATCTATGTATCTATGCTAGGCTATGCGAGTCTGTTCATATCTATCTATCTATCTATCTAGTCTAGGATAGGCTAGTCTGTTCATATCTATCTATCTATCTATCTAGGCTAGTCTGTTCATATCTATCTATCTATCTAGGCTATTCTGTTCATATCTATTTTCCTATCTATGTCTGTTAATTATCTATCTATCTATCGCAGGCTTTTCTTATGTACTTGTCATAGGCTGTATCTGTCGCTCTGGCTTACGGTCACGTGACGTTGAAATACCTTTTGCCCTACGATCAGTCTATTCATATTTATTTATATATCTATCTACCGCATTCTTCTTATCTATCTATCTATAGCAGTCTTTTTGACACCTCGATTCCAGTCACTTTCTCGCAGACTTCATGCGGTTTCCCTCTGTCTTTTCTACAAATATTTCCATGGCAACTGCTGTGGCGAGCCTGTTGCTCCCACAGCATGAATTTAAGCGTGCTACTAGGCTGGCATTTAGGTCCTATGCCAACCTTCAAGGGCGTTATTAGTTCGAGGTAAATCAGCATTGATTATCTCAAAGCAAGGACACATACGTATTTGAAACATAGTTATTTCGAATAATTATCATTTAGTCTAATTGTTCTTTCAATTAATTTTCATTCAAATAATTTACAGTTCAAATAAATGTTTTTCGAACAATTATTTTCGAATAATGTTCGCATAATCTCCTTGTTATGTGCCCGGAAAAGTTCAACTGTCTCTTCCTGACGTTAAGTACAAGTTTCCTTTTTGTTTCCATTTTCTCTAACTTCTTGTCGTTGCTTCAAATGTTCAGTCCATGGTATCCTCAGCATCCTTCTGTAGAACCGTATTTTATAAATTAAGCTTCATTTGTAAATTTCCTTTCAAATCAGATTTTTTAAAAGCATGTAAATTATAGTTACGTTGAAAGAAGATAGGACCGTCGAATTTTTAGAGATTTGAAAAGCATGTTATTCGTCTTTCAAATCCAAATGCTATTATTATTATTATTATTTGTGAATGTTATGTTTCCTGCTTTGTATCCTGTAGAAACGGGTTCAAACTATGGTCCTTAGGCCCTATAGGAAAATTGTCATTTAATTAATAGCACTTTTTTTAGTATATAGGATATTCCTAGTGGTGCGATCTTCTGGGTAACTTGTATGTTGATGTTACCTGGTACACTGTTAGTAAAATTGTTCATTCCTTTTCTTACGAGGCCCAGTGCTCCTATTACTATTGGCACAATCTCAGTCTTCATTCCCCACATCATGTTAATTTCGATCTTCAGGACAATTTCTCCATAATTTTCCTCGAGGTGTTTCTCTCAGATGGAATTCACTTTTTAATTTTTACTTTTTTATTGCAATAAAGAATTTTAAATCTCGAATAATTATTATTTAGTATTATTTATTCTTTTGATTAATTTTCATTCAAACAATTTACAATTCGAATAAATGTTGTTTTCGAATAATGTTCGCATAATCTCCTTGTTATGGGCCCGAGAAAGTTCAACTGTCTCTTCCGGACGTTAAGTATGTTTCCTTTTTGTTTCCATTTTTAAAATCTCGTTTTTCTTTCACATGTTCGGTTCATGGTATCTTCAGCATCGTTCTGTAGGGCCAAATTTCTGTTGCTTCAAGTCTTTTTCTTCATCTTTGAGGAGACTTTCTTTTACTACCTCTCCTAAACCATGTTCTCCTATCCAAGCTCGTTAAGCAGGGATCATGCGCTGCTTGACTGCTTTCCTCCAGCCTACAATATGCACTGTGAGTATCAAATTTTCCGAGCCCGCTTTCCTCATTACGTGCCCTAGAAATGCCAACTTCTTCTTTCTCTGTAGCTGGATGTATGAGTGTCCTACCTCGATAGGTACGACTGTATGAGTGGCAAGACGCAATTGGGTGGGCTATATGGGTGTTCTCACTCAGTTGGATGAACAGTATGAGTATTCTGACTCAGGTGGCTGAACCGTACGAGTGTCCTAACTCAAGTGGGTGGACAGTATGAGTGTTCTGACTCAGATGGCTGAGCCGTACGAGTGTCCTAACTCAAGTGGATGGACTGTACGAGTGTTCTGACTCAGGTGGCTGAGCCGTACGAGTGTCCTAACTCAAGTGGGTGAACTGTATGAGTGTCCTGACTCAGGTGGCTGAGCCGTACGAGTGTCCTAACTCAAGTGGGTGGACTGTACGAGTGCCCTGACTCAAGTGGTTGGACTGTATGGACTATAGGTGGAACTGTATGGGTGCCCAGACTCAGTTGTATAGAGTGAATGCGTGTCCTGACTCAAGTCGGTGAACTGTACGAGTGTCCTGACTCAGGTGGCTGGATTATGCGTTTCCAGACTCAGATGACTGGACTGTGTTAGTGTCCTGCCTCGTTAAGTGTGTTAAATAATAGTTTAGCAGATTATTATTTTTAGGGGGAATGGCTTTGTGGTCAGATGGAAAACAAAACAAAGAAGTCGATTTTAATATGCTGAGCTAGCGTGGGAATGATAGATACAGAAAAAGGATTTTCTGTGAGTTGAGTCTTAACCTTCGAACAATGTAGATGCGTTTCTTTCGTGTCTGAAAACGACTCCCCATTGTTGGGTGAACAAACCCACTGGATAGGTAGAAATATATACGTCGATATTAATGAAATAGCTAAGTTAAAATTCCCTGTGTTGAAGTCTTATATCTCTGAACCCAAAGATTTCGCCGGGAGAAGACGACAGAGAGAAGATACAACATATGAGTAAATCCACGCCGTCGCTCAAGAGCTCCCCAGAACTAGGGGGTTATACAACAGCTGGAATTGTATGGGTGTCCAGACTCGGTAATATGAACTGAATGAGTGTCCTGACTCAGATGGCTGGACTGTATGAGTGTCCTAACTCAAGTGGGTGGACTGAATGAGTGCCCTGACTCAGGTGGCTGGACTGTATGAGTGTCCTGACTCAGGTGGCTGAACCGTACGAGTGTCCTAACTCAAGTGGGTGGACTAAATGAGTGTCCTGACTCAGGTGGCTGAACTGTATGAGTGTCTTGGTAGAAAAAAGCATGAAAAACAGAATGTGAATGCCTCAATTTTAAAACCGGCAGCTCTCAACGGAATTACAAAAAAACTTCTAACTGGCATGCTTATCAAATGGCTTGAAGCAAGGACAACAAGGGGTATTCGTTATCGTACATCGATCTAGTGCCATTGCGCAAGATGATTACTGTAATTGGGGGCCTCTTCCGTTCCGGCTTCTAACTAAATTAGTCCCACTTCTATCTTTTGATGTCTGACTGTATCTAAAACATAGATATCCACTGTGAACCGGTCACTGCTGATGCCGACTAACTAGGTCCCCAATTCCACCATACTCTGCACAGCCTGACCCCTACATAGCTTGACCCCTTTTTCCTTAATAATGCCCACTGTCTCTACTGGAAAAGTTAATGGCTTCCCAAGATTTTATGGACGACGTCAAGGGAGAAATAGTCCAGATTCATTTATCTATTTATCTGTAAATTTGTTTTTTAATTTGTCTATCATTTGAGAACTTAACCCGAAGGGGAAGATAGGGGTGTTGTATTTTTTTCTTTTTCTTTTTTCTTCTCCTTTTTTTGTTTGTTTTTTGTCTTTTTTGTTTTTTCCTTTTTTTCTTCCTTTTTTCTTTCTTTTTCCTTTTTTCTCTTTTCTTCTTCCTTTTTCTTTTTTCCTTTCTTTTTTCCCTTTTTCTTTTTTTCTTTTTTTTTCCTTTTTCCCCTTTTTTCCTTTTTGTCTTTTCTTTCCTTTTTTTCTTTCTTTTTCCTTTTTTTCTTTTTTTCTTTTTTCCTATTTTTTCCTTTTTTTCCTCTTTTATTTCTTTTTTCTTTCTTTTTTCCTTTTTTTTCTTTTATTTCCTTTTTTCTTTCCTTTTTCTTTCCTTTTTGTTCTACTTTGGCTTCCATTCATGGAGTATTTATTTCCTTACTTACGTAGTGAATAAGATGAAAATATTCAACTACTTTTTTTAATCTTTGTTTTTTCCACGTACTCTGTCTCACCAATACAACTCGCCCTATTTCTCTCTCTCTCTCTTTCTGTCTCTCTCTCTCTCTCTCTCTCTCTTTGTCTCTCTTTCCAGTTCCAGATTTTCACTCTTCCTCTTCGAATTTTTCCATTGTCTCTCCCTTCCTCTCTCTGTGTTTCTAATCCTCTCTCTCATCCTCTCTCTCTCTATATATATATATATATCTTCAAACTTTCCACTTTCTCTTTATCTCCAATTCAACTTTCCTATCTCTCTCTCTTTTTCTCTTCTTTGATTTTCCCTTTTTTTATCTCTCTTTTTACCGTTTTCCGATTTTCTCTGTCTCCTTCCACATTGCGATTTTCTCTTTCACTCTCTCTCTTTCACTCTCTCTTTCTCTCTCTCTTTCTCTCTCTCTCTTTTCTTCTACTTTCCGATTTCTCTCTGTCTCTAACTTTCCACTCTCTGATTCTCTCGCTTTCTCTCTTTCTCCCTCTTCCATTCCCTGATTTTCTCTCTCTCCCTCTCTCTCTCTCAATTTACCGCCTCCTACTTTCCGATTTTCTCTCTCTTCCTTACACACTCCGATTTTCTCTCTCTCTCTCTCTCTCTCTCTCTCTCTCTCTCTCTCTCTCTCTGCCCCCACTTTCTGATTATCATACACTTACTCTTCATTTTTCTCTCTCTGTCTCTTCTGCCTCTTTTTCGGGCGATGTCCTCTTGCTATCCTCTCTCTCTATCTCTCTCTCTCTCACACACACACACAGACACACAGATACACACACACATACCCAGCCTCATTTTTCATTTTTTTATCCTCTCTCTCCACATTTCATTTGCTGGATAGCACTCTCTTTTTCTATCCCATTTTCTCTGGATCTTTTTCTCTCCTTCCCCAATCCCCCCCTCTCTCTCCCCCCTCTCTCTCTATCTCTCTCTCTCTCTCTTAATAACTGGTTCTCCTGACTACTGGAGGCTCTGTAGTAGTGTATTAAATAAGGGTAGGCCCTTATTTAATACACTACTACAGTACAAATTGTCTCCGGTGAATCAATAAAATCTGTCGAATCTTTTACATACCTAAGAAGCGAAATAAATTCTACTGAAAAGGATGTGAAAATTCTCATAGCTAAAGCCTGACCTGCCTTGAATAAAATGGATGTAATCTGGAAATCTGATCTACCAGACAACCTCAAACGGAGATTCTTACGAATGTTAATGTATGGCGCCACTGCCTGGACATTAACTAAAACCCTTGAGTCTAAGCTTGATGGAACCTACAACCGGATGCTGAGATCTATACTTAACATTTCTTGGAGACAACATCCAACTAAATCACGACTCCATGGGACCATCCCTGATATTTCTACAATTTTAAACAAACTCAGAATGCACTTTGCCGGACAATGCTGGCGAGAAAAACAAGAACTCGGGCGTGATATACTGTTGTGGACACCTAGCCATGGAGCAAGACAAGTTGGTTGCACATCCACCACCTACATTGACCAGTTATGTTATGACAAAGAATGCGACCCTAATGACTTTTCGACCTTTCGACCTTCATGTAGGACCATGATAGTTGGCGTGAAAGACTCATGAATAGCTCCTCTTTTCCCTCAATTTAAAGTATTAGCGTTTTCTGATGATAAAGCAGAATGCTATGATCGTAAAATCTCTTCCAATTCTACTCTCAAACCCATCTGGAGTATCTTTGGAAGACTTTCCACTAAGAACTGTCTCTACTGTGTGATATGCGCATAAATCTTTCAATGGTTTCAGCTATCATCCTAAACTTGACTCGATGGTATCCCTGCAATTGTCCTAAAGAAATGGGCTCTTGGACTGTGGCTCCTGTTCCGTCTAAGCTCCACAGTTTGCTGTTGTTTGCTTTCCAGATTGTTAGAAATCTTCTATAGTTCCTGTTTTTTAAGAACTCAGGAAAACTGTCTGATTCTCTTCATTGAATGAAAGAAAAAAGAATAAAAAGTGTAAAAGAACGCAAGACGATTAAAAACACGAAGAGAATTGAAAGAATGTGTTAAACAGGTCCAGCCCAGATATGGCAAAATATTCCAATTTTGGTCCGATCTGACAATCAGCAAAGCAGAAGAAGAATTTCTGGAACGGTACATGGAACCGACCTTTTCTTCATCACCTTAAGCGATTGAGGTCTGGTGTTAACTTTAGTCCGAATAGATGTTCCAGTGAAATGACCGCATTGAGAGTACAACCGCACAGATCAGGACCGAAGTGAATTTGGGGTCTGCTTGGTGATGATGAAACGTTCATAGCTTATTTTTGATGGTATTTAATGATATAAGTCAGTCTTCCTTCCCGGCTTTGAACGGTAAGAGCTAGATCAGCGTAGAGATCAGCTTCAAAGGCTGTTATTTAGTTCTCTGTTTCTCTATATCACAAGCTAACTCTCTCTCTCTCTCTCTCTCGCCATCCCTCTCTGCCTCTCTAGTTTTCACATGTTGTTACTGTATTCCCTTTCCATGGTTACGGCTCTCTCACGCCCAAATGTTTCTTTCTCCCTATTCTATCTCTTTCTCTATCTTTCTCTCTCTCTCTCTCTCTCTCTTGTCTCCCTCTTCTAGTACATACTCTGTCACTCTATCCCTTTTTCCTCTTATAACCTATTTCAGCTACCACCTTCCTTCCTCCCTCTCTCTCTCTTTCTCTCTCTCTATCTCCCTCTCTCTCAATTTGTCTCTTCAACTGCTAAATTATTCGGCTGTTTGTGTGAAGTCAAAAGATAGATAGATAGATAGATAGATAGATAGATAGATAGATAGATAGATATGAACGGACTGAGATAGACAGACAGAGTGTGAGGTAGAGAAAGAAAAAAACAGAGTAAGGTAATATAGATATGAACAGACTTAGATAGATAGATAGATAGATAGATAGATAGATAGATAAATAAATAAATAAATAAATAAATAATGAGCGTGACTGGGCGTTTTACAATAGAAAATTAACGCAGATGCGATAAACCAATCAAGTGTATGATTCCCCTTACAAGGCAATACGATTCGCCTATATCAGCCCTGAGATGCCGATAGAAAGAATAATAGAATATTTTTTGTGTTAACCCGGAGTATAGCGAACATAGACAAGATATAATGAACATAACTCGAAGATATATTTTACGAAACACCTGCAAACAAGTCTAAGTCGATTATTATATTGTCATTATTGACGGCAAAACTATAGACTTTGGTCATTCGTCAAAGGCGAGGTCACTAGGTTGAGTAAAGTAATGATGTATCCAAACTAGATTCAAAAACAGCTGAGAAATATACATACATACATACATACATACATATATATATATATATGTATATATATATATATATATATATATATATATATATATGAAGAAATATAGTTTTAAGATGTAGTATAATTATGGGATAAAGTGCTCAATTTCAGAGATAGAGCGTATGTAAATGTAAAGTGAACATTGAGGTCAACACTCAGAGGCGACAGGCTGTTTCATGCTGGACGCAATTGTCAGGCAGCCTTACGATTGTGCCTAGCATGAAACAGCCTGTCGCCTCTGAGTGTTGTCTTCAATTTTCACTTTCATATATATATATATATATATATATATATATATATATATATATATATATATGGAGAAATATAGTTTTAAGGTGTGCTATTTATGGGATAAAGTGCTCAATATCAAAGATAGAGCGCATGTAAATATAAATATAAAAGTGAACATCAAAGTCAACACTCAGAGGCGACAGGCTGTTTCATGCGGCCTGACGATTACATCTAACATGAAACAGCCTGTCGCCTCTGAGTTTCTCAACTTTGTGACCACGCCTTTGATGATTGACGGGCAGTCACATCGTGATTTCACACCTGATGAAACGTTTAAAAGGTTTGTTTTTTTAATATTGAAGCAAGATGTACATTTTTCTAGTGGGTATGTGCATGTTCTAATGCAACACTGCATAATAATTACATACATACATACATACATATATATATATATATATATATATATATATAAAAGTGAACATAGAAGTCAACACTTAGAGGCGATGCTCTAATGCATGCTATATTCATGCTATATGCAATCGTCAGGCCTGACGATTGCATATAGCATGAAACAGACGGTCGCCTCTAAGTGTTGACTTCTATGTTCACTTTTATATTTACACACGCTCTATCTCTGATATTGAGCACTTTATTCCATAAATATAGCACACCTTAAGACTATATTTCTTCATATATATATATATATATATATATATATATATATATATACACTAATGCGTTAGCCAATACTAGGCCCAATATACACTCAAGTTAGAGGCTTACTGATTGAGGTTCTTGAATGAGCGTTTCGTTTCCTTGATTGATTTTGTTTAGCGGCACATCAACAACTCTATGGGTTATTTCATGCCGAAATCTAAATATTTTGAACTCAATTGCATGCCTTCAACTGCAGATAAAATGTATTCTTGGTCTTTTTGCTTTAAATATGTATTGTTGGTAATTTTCTTATAAATCGGTATTGTTGGAATACAGTTTGATTTAGGAAATTGTAGGATATGAATAAGGATTAATCGGATAAATGATTTCTTTCGTGTTGGTTGTTCGATGTTGTTAAGTGGCATATCAACATCTGTGGCTTATTTAATGACAAAATCTAAAAGTTTTGAACGCAATTCAACTACAAATATAATATATTGTCCGGTATTTTGATATAGATATGTACTGTTGGTCATTTTACTATAAAAATGTATTGTTGGTCATTTTACTATAAAAATGTATGGTTGATCATTTTACTATATAAATATATTGCTGGTCATTTTACTATAAAAATGTATTGTTGGTCATTTTAACATAAAAATTTATTGTTGGTCATTTAACTATAAAAATGTATTGTTGGTCATTTTACTATAAAAATGTATTGTTGCTCATTTTACTATAAAAATGTATTGTTGGTCATTTTACTCTAAAAATATATTGTTGGTCATTTTACTATGAAAATGTATGGTTGGTCAATTTACTATAAAAATGTATTGCTAGTCATTTTATTATAAAAAATATATTGTTGATCATTTTACTATAAAAATATATTGCTGGTCATTTTACTATGAAAATGTATTGTTGGTCATTTTAACATAAAAATTTATTGTTGGTCATTTAACTATAAAAATGTATTGTTGGTTATTTTGCTATAAAAATTTATTGTTGGTCATTTAACTATAAAAATGTATTGTTGGTGACTTCCTCGTCCGGGTTCCTCTCTGCTCAGAGGCAGAGAGTTCGACCGTCAAGCCGAGAAGTTCGGCTTGTTTCGGTATCTAGCCCCCCCCCCACGAGGGTTGCATGTGGCACAAGGCCGAGTTTAACGTGGGTTTCCCGAGCCCGTAAGCTCGGCCAAAAAATGCCCGTAGAACCCGTATAAACATGATCGGGTTGGTCAACCTCCCCGAACGAAGCTCTGCCCTTCGACGGAGCCTCGTCCGGGTTCCTCTCTGCTCAGAGGCAGAGAGTTCGACCGTCAAGCCGTGAAGCTCGGCTTGATTCGACCCTCTCTCTTGAGAGGCGTAGTATACATTGTGTTAGGACGAGTTCTGTAGTTATAGGTGACAATAGGGATAAAGAACATAAAAAGGGTATCGTCCCAGCTGAGTTGGCGGAAAGAAAACACAGCGAAAATCTTAACACGAATAACAGAAAGTCATATAAAAAAAATTTAAATAACGATTTGTTTTATTTCTTCAGTTGAGAGAAAGCAAAAAAATAAACGTAAACTATAACGATCTAGTGTGACCGGTTGATAAGGGCCTAAGTAATTTAGTGAAGAAACTTTTCAGTAGCTAACTATGGAATTTTAAAGACTGCGTATCTATGGTGCATTTTAGATGTGTGCATGTTCACATATGATCAACAAAGAAAGAAACTCGTGTTTCTACTACAAGCCGTATTCTTCAATTTTATAGAGACTAAAATAAAACAAAGGTCTCTTGAGTAGATACATTTTCTTTTTGGTTCAGCAGATAGTGTAAGTAACAATAATCATCGTATTAATGGTCGATCTCAAGTCAGACTTGCGCAGAGTTGGAACAACCAAAAGAAGGCTTGGACTTACTTTATCGTTAGAGGTTTTAAACATGGTTATGGGATGTCCGTTTTGTTTTTCCTGGTCCAGAAGTTACAGTAAGTATAAGCATCGTTACAATGGTCATGCACAAGTCAGCCTTGCGCTGAGTTGGAACAACCAAAGAGAAAGTTTGACTTACTTCACAGCTTAAGTCTTTTTGGAAGACAAGTGTGGACGCCATGCATTGGAAAGTGGGAAGAGAGTTCATTCGTTTGTGGCCCGGGGAAATTAATATTCCCCCAATGGGAACGTAATTATTACATGGGAACAAAAAAGAGAAAGAACGTGAAACAGGAAAATGTTTGTCTTTTTATAAACTTAACCGGCGCCGTTTGACACTATGTGGGGTAATCCTATTTCCGGTGTCTTTACTCTTAGCATCATGGGAAATATATTTCTTTTTTTGATATTATTATTCATTATTATTCTTATTTTATTTATCGATTTATCGATTTCATTTCATTTTTCCCACAAAACCATAAAAGAAAATATCTTTGGATCTCTAGATATATGATGTTTCTAAGATTGTATAGCAAAAGAACAAACTTTCCTAAGTGCTACAAAGGACAGGAAGTTGTGGAGCCCGATAACTCGATCGCATGAAGACGTCATTTTCCTGATGTATCTACCAAGGTATGATTTGAATGTTGGTCTCATAATCGGAAAAGCTTACTTTCTTAGTATATATATATATATATATATATATATATATACACATATGCACACACACACACACTCACACACACACACATATACATATATACATATATATATATATACATATATATATATATATATATATATATATATATATATATATATATATATATATATATTGGAAAGTGCCTGAAAACCATACCACGGATTGACCCAAGTCTTATGAGTGAAATTGTGTTGACCGACTAGTTGGGGGCCGCTGATAGCTATACTAGCACGAAGTCACAAGTCACCGTGACCGAGGGTTTGAGTGTGCCGGCCTTGTTCAGATTGTTGATCACACTAGATAACACGCTCTCTCCCAGAAACTGTAACTAAAGTTTCAGTATAAACCACAGGTGGGCTCTGTGGGTGTTGAACAAAAATGTGCCTGAGCAAGAGTCTGCAACAGGGATTGGTTGGTACCCTAGTAGACGGGTATCCTCGAATACGAGTGGCCAGCTATTATTATTATTATTATTATTATTATTATTTTTATTATATATGTGTGCGCGTGTGTGTGCGCGTGGAATACTCGTAGTGTTTCAAAGCTCAATTTAAAACTAATATTGTAATTTGCATTAGGAAGCGAATTTATGATGAAAATTCCTATAGAAAAAGAAAACAACATTGTAATAGATAGATAGATAGATAGATAGATAGATAGATAGATAGATAGATAGATAATGAATAGACTGAGATAGATAGATAGATAGATAGATAGATAGATAGATAGATAGATAGATAGATAGATAGATAATGAATAGACTGAGATAGATAGATCGATAATGAATAGACTGAGATAGATAGATAGATAGATAGATAGATAATGAATAGACTGAGATAGATAGATAGATCGATAATGAATAGACTGAGATAGATCGATAATGAATAGACTGAGATAGATAGATAGATAGATAGATAGATAGATAGATAGATATTCCATTGTCTACAAAAGCAGACCTTTTGAAAGCCACATAAGTATTTTAGTTTTCATTTTGTCTTTTCTGTCTTTGTTATTATCAGTGTCTACGTTATTTACGGCTGCCTGCCTCAACTGCATTGTCTTTCCCCATTGAATGAAAAGCCGTCTATTTCTGAGGCTAGTCTACATTTATAATTGCTAGGAAAACAATCTGCTGCTTCTGACCTCAGTTTATTTCACTTACAATTCGGACATTTCGCGAACGCAACACTGGCGGCAACAAAAAATCTAGTTAAAGTATTGTTGGTGCACGCCATATATTATACGGGGATTACTTTTTTTTTATTTTTAAAATATGTCTTGCATTTAAAATAGACGGGATTTATATTTTATAAATATAATATAAACGGGGATAAATATTTTATATTATATTTAAAATAAACAGGGATTAATGGTATTTATTTTTTTTTAAATAACATTAAAATAGACGGATCTAAAACTATATTAATTTTTTTTATTAGGTTGGTGCAAAAATAATGACGTAATAATGTCGTTTTTTGACGTTAAAAAATACGCCAAAAACGACATTATTTCGTCATTATTTTTGCACCAACCTAATAAGTTGGGATTATTAATTCATATTAAAAATGCCCTGTCGGTTGCGGCTTTAGAATACGCCGACTGCACCTCTGTAGAGGGGTAAGACCCCCCCCCAATGAGGCGTCCTGTGTATGACGTTAAATTGCATCCAACAGCAAGGCCTCTGATCTGGAGGTTTTGAGGAGCGTGGAACCACCTCTTAATTGCTGGTGTTCCCAGGTCCACCTTGACCCGGGGTGGTAGCACCTGTTATGGTCCCAGCTATGGGCAAATAGTGAACTCCTAGTTTTCCAAGTTTTACTGACGTCCTGGGTATGACGGTAAACTACATCCGCGTCCTGGGTACGGCGATAAACTGCATCCAACAGCAAGGTCTCAGATAATGTTTTCAGAAAAATAATTGTTGCCAGCTCTAAGTTTTTGAAACAATAATGTTGCCAGCTCTAAGTTTTTGAAACAATAATATTGCCAGCTCTAAGTTTTTGAAACAATAATGTTGCCATCTCTATGTTTTTGAAACAATAATGTTGCCATCTCTATGTTTTTGAAACAATAATGTTGCCAGCTATACGTTTTTTTGTAAAAAAAAGTAATGTTGCCAGCTATGCGTTTTTTTGTAAAAAAGTAATGTTGCCAGCTATGCGTTTTTTTGTAAAAAAGTAATGTTGCCAGCTATACGTTTTTTTTGTAAAAAAGTAATGTTGCCAGCTATACGTTTTTTGTAAAGGAATAATGTTGCCAGCTATACATTTTTTATTCGATACAAAATAGGCATTTAAAATTCATATAAACTAGATTTGGCATTAAATAACCCACAGTGGTTGATATGCCATAAAACCCAAACAAACAAACAAACAATCATATTAAAAATTGTTATGGTGTCTTTCCTCTCAGAATATATTAGACACTTCGCCCTACTATAAGCTTAGTAGGAGAGAAGGTTCGGGGAACAGTGAACTGTGAATCGGAAAGGTGCTCCAAACCGTTCAACTATCGAACTCTCTGACTTGAGCAGAGAGGAACCCGGACGAGGCTTTGCCAAAGTCGAAGGCTTCGTTCGGGGAGGTAGACAGGCCCTGAACCCATTTTTGCGGGTTCTAAGGGAATATTTTGTGCCGAACCTACGGGCTCGGAGAACCCACGGTAAACATACATCCCTCGTGTGGAGGGGGCTGTTAAATATAACAGTGAATAGATTGAGCGCTAGTTCATTCGATAAACTCTCATCAGTCGTGTAATACTCTTCTGATGTACTTGCTGTTAAAGGAAGATTACTGGGGTGTTTGCGTTAACCAGACATTTTTATTAGAATTTAAATTATATAACTGTCAGTCTCTACCCAGCACCTCAAGATTGCGTTGTGCATGAAACTCCGAATAGTGCAACCGGTGACAAATAATATGTATATTTATTAATATATACATAATAGCTCTGATATTCTACATCGAGCACTATTTTATTAACACCAGCACTCTTTGAGCGATATCATCAGATCTGATGGCAGTGGGACGCAGGTTCGAATCCTGTCAGAGAGGGCACGTTTTTCTTTAATAAGATTTCCTGAATATGCAGACCGGTAGATGAAAATAAATAAATATACCGATTAATAAATTAACGGAGTGTCTACTCAGATATGAGTAGACACTAAAAATAACGTTTAAAGTTATTATATATATATATATATATATATATATATATATATATATATATATATATATATATATATATATATATATATATGCACGTTTCATTAAAAACGACAGACAAGGTACTAAGACATACACAGAACGCACACAGTAAATTAAACTGAAAAATCGATCATCCTTGATAATGGCTAAAGGTATAGCCGAAAGCGCTCGGAAATATAAAACATTTGGACAGTTCTTACACACCTTTTGTCCAGAAAAGAAAACTCTTGTTCTAACACAAGAAAAATTAAATAAAAAGCTTAACCGTAGTACCTTGTCTGTCGTTTTTAATGAAACATGCATAAAGGAAGGATTGCTGCCTAAACATACAATATATATATATATATATAGAACCCCCAGTCTGTCCTGCTATTTATCCATAGCTGGAGAGAGAAGAAGAGGATTCAAACCTTTCCCAAGGGTATTAGCACGTAAGTGAATGTCACGGATTCGACTAAAATTCGAACTCGGCCCTCTGATTCCTCAATCCAAGCCGCTATCCATTACTCCACAGTTTCATAGTTTTTGTTGCGTTTTCCATGAGATACATTTTGAGGAGAGGGGGAAAAGACCACCATGATTGTCACTCTTTGTCGTCAATGGCAATAAAAACAAGCCAACTTGTAGCTGAGCATAATTTGGCCTCAGGGTTGCCCACCGGAAATACATACAGGGACACCTGCCTATTTGTGACATGGCACTACAGGTGCACCGATATTGTGCGGCTGTTGATAGGAGCAGACTCTTTAAACGCTACCAAAGAGTACGGACATCAAAGAGTACGGACATCAAAGAGTACGGACATCAAAGAGTACGGACATCAAAGAACACGTTTTAAGAAAACAAAAAGAGAACACACAGTGTTTAACAAAATTTAACAATATTCTGACAATATCTTTTGCGTCTTCAAGTTATGTTGAATAATGTCATACAAGTATGAAAACCTATAAAAAATAAAATGATCAATTTTGACGACGGCTTAAGGTACACATGGTGAAAAAAAATATTCAGAATCCTCCGAACTTTCAGCCCTTAAAATGCATGTAGATAATTACATATGCAAACTCATAACGTCCCACATGAACAAAATGACAGGAGAGTTCCATAAGATTTATACGAAACTATTTGACTAATAGCTCTTACCAAATGTACGGATGAATTCCATCATATTACTCATCCTATTCACGTTGGTTCCGTTTCATTCGCTTTTTCGCATTGATTACCGGAGCTCTGTCATGCCAACATCAACAGCTTTATCCTTGGCTTTCTTTTTCATATTTTTTTTGCTGCAACAGTTGGTTCTTGGGTTCTATTTTGCTTTTCTACAGAATTTCAGTCAGTTATACACGCTTAGGCGAGGCAGATTTTTTCCCCCAGTAGGTTGCCATTTCCTTCTCCCATCCAAGGTTATAGAACTCAGTCCGTTCTGCTATTTAACCATAGCTGGGAGAAGAAAATTCATACCTTTCCCAATTGTATTAGCATGTAAGTGAATGTAATGGATCGACTGGAATTCGAACTCGGCTCTCCGATTCCTCAATCCGAGTCACTATTACTCCATTGTGTCTCCTCCTTCTATAGAAATCTATTCAATGTAAATCTCGTTTGTATTTACAACCTTCATTCATGATTGAATATTTTTCATTCTGTTTTCGTTTTGTATAGCTAATTGTATCATCCAGTCCTTTGTTATTTCCATGTATGTTAGTAAGCCAATAGTTGTTGTCTTGTACGACAATTCTAACTGAATAAGACCTCTTCCGCCTTCTTTTTGTCGTATGTATAGACGGTCTGCACCAGCCTCGTTCCAGTTACCTGCCATTTACGTTTACTCTGTTTAACTCGCTTTTTTCGCGTTTGGTAGTCAGTAAAAATCGTTTTTCTCAAGACAAGCGACAATTGTACAAAGAATTTTCTGTTATATTTTTCTATACTTGTATGCAATTTGTAAGCATAACTTAGAGAAGAGAGACATACTGTTGAAATAATTTAAACATAATTAAACACTGAGTCTTTTCTTAAACCGAGCACTTCTCGAAGTGTTGCAATATATTGAAGAATTACGTCAATCATTTTGTTTATTATTATTATTATCATTATTATTATTATTATTATTATTATTATTATTATTATTATTATTTATACACAATTCCTCCCAGGTCCCAACCAGAGACATAAGGTGAGAAATGGCTTCATGACATTTTCCCCTGACCATTTTTGTGTAAAAAAAGAGCTAAGATCACACGCATTTTACAGAGATCCTTTCGTCAATTACGAACTGTATTTGTGAGAACAATTTTTTGTATAACTTTAAGGGATGAGCAACCAGGAATCCCTTCAATGAGTCCATCGTATCCTTTTCCAATCAATTCGAGGGCTCCAACTACAACTGGAATTATGGATGTCCTCATGTGCCACATTTTTTTTTTAGATTTCCACTTCAAGGGCATTGTATTTTGATAGTTTTTGGAAAACAAAATACATACATTACGGCCTTCAGGAACTGCCACGTCAATGAGAAAGTACATTCTATTTTTTTTTATTTTTATTTCTTTTTTTTTTTGTGGGGGGGGGGTCTTTGATCACGATGTCTGACTGATTAGCTTTGATTGTTCTATCTGTGTCTATTGTAAAATCCCATAAAAGTCTTATCTTTCAAACTGGGTAAGGGTGATGTCCATACGAGTTTCTTACAGTTTCCTTTCCGTAAAAGTGGCATATTTTCCAATACAGATATTGGCCCATTCTATTGTGCCAAGTTTTATATACAATGGAGGCTAACACCGTGCAAGCTGAAACAAGACAATCAATTGTTTCTGGATATTTTTCACAGTATCCACATTTTGGGCTAACACAACATTTCAGTATGTGTATTGCGTAATTTCTAATTCGCAAGCATTGGTCCTGTGCAGTCAGAATAAAACTTTCGGCCTCAACTTTTAACTCTGAATTACGTAACCACTGATGGGTACGCGGTTTGTCTACATTAGCTTGTTTGGTAAGGGTAGAGTATTGACCTTGAAGAGGCTTATCTTGCCATTGTTTCTGCATTTGGTCCATTGCATTTAATTTTTCTTTCTTTTTTAGGTTCTTTGCAACTGCAGTAGCTGCATTATGTTTTACTTGCATTTTTTCACCGACTTGAAATTCCATTTTAGATTTGTTGGCTCCTGTTATTATTGAATACATTTTCTTATTTCTTTCATGTTCTTGGACACAGATCATCATCCAGTCTTCTGTTGTTTTCAGGCATCTCTGAAAAACAATTATTATGATTTTGTAAGTCAATTCTAGTTGAACTAATCCTCTGCCTCCTCCGGATCTGGACACATATAGTTGATCAATATCGGCCTTAGGATGATGCATGTGGTGGCAAGTGAGAAGTTTTCTTATTTTTGACATCCACTCACTTAACTTCAGCTATGGTCCAGTTGAGGATGTTGAAACTATATTGCATCACAGGGAAAGCCTAAGTGTTTCTGGCTAATATTCTGTTTTGTGAACTAAACTTCGTATTTAATAGCAGACGCAGACGACTGTGGTCTTCTTTTCTTACTTTCTCCTTCATTGGCTCCTAGGTATTTATAGGCTTCTTCTTGTTCCAGTCGTCTAGTTTCTGTGGCACAATCGAGAAATGTCCGAATAGTGTAAATAATGTAAGTATTCCCATTTCCGTTGCTGCTTCAAGTCTCTTCTTCGTCAGTTTGGAGATTGTCCATCATTTACTGTTCAATGAGGGAACTGATATTACATAACGGTTTAGTAATCTTTTCTTTGTTTCTGTTGCTTCAAGTCTCTTCATCTGTGAGGAGATTGTTCAGCATTCCCTGCCATATAGGAGGACTGATATTGTGTAACATTTCAGCACTCTTTTTTTCTGTTGCTTCAAGTCTCTTCCTCATCTGTTGTAACATTGTCCAGCATTCCCTGCCATATAGGAGGACTGATATTACGTAACAGTTCAGCACTCTTTTCTTTGTTTCTCTTGCTTCAAGTCTCTTCTTCGTCTGTGAGGAGATGTCCAGTATTCACTGCCATAGAAGTGGACTGATATTACGTAACAATTCAGAACCCTTTTCTTTGTTTCTGTTGCTTCAAATATTTTCATCTGTGGGGAGATCGTCCAGCATTTACTGCCATATAGGAAGACTGATATTATGTAAAATTTCATTACTCTTTCCTTTGTTTCTGTTGCTTCAAGTCTCTTCTTCATCTGTGAAGAGATTGTCCTGCATTCACTGCCATATAGGAGGACAGATATCACGTAACAATTCAGTACTGTTTTCTTTGCTTCTAACGATATTTTCCTGTTTCTTAATACTTTACTGAGCTTTTGGAAGGCATCTTTCGCAGTCCCGAGCACCTTCGGGTTTCCGTGTCGCACTTTACCTTCTTTTGTTAATAATCTTGTATGATATCTAAATTGTTACACCTGTTGATTTCGACATCCCCAATCTGTAATTTGCATGTTGGGCTGTTCCCTTTTGCTAACAACCCTGCATTCAGTCTTCTTGCAATAGATGTTTAGTCCTTTCTTCTCCCTTTCCCTCACTACTTTCTGGTGGAGTTCTTGTAGTTTCCTACCGGCGCCAGTTATCAAATCACTGGTATATTTTTAGCGTCTTTAAATCGAACATCAAATGGTTTCGAAATTTTGGGCTATCCGGGGGTGTTTTTACCGCTTTTCGATAATTATTGTGTTCTGACTGGCTCTGAAAGCTACTGTGTATGATGTATTCCAAGACACCCCTCAACAAATCCCTGAATCCACGGATGCTACAAAAAGTTGGTTTCTCCTCGTCGCCCAATTTTGTGTCTGGCGTCTGCCTTTCGGAGTTATTATTATATCGGCGTAATGCTGGTCCACACACCAAGAAACCAATCATTTTTGGTTATTTGAGACGAAAATTTTGAAGGCATCTTTCGAAGTACCTACGAAATGCTATCATCATTTTAGTTTTTAGAGGCGCTCCCATCCGGTATTTTTTCGTAATGAAGTAATCGACGGATTAAACGACAACACGAAACTATTCACTCTAACGTTCTGTCAGTTACCTGTGTTACGTGGCCCCCACATAGACTGCAGCCCAACGTCGAACTTATACACATCTACTTTTCCTACGTACGCAGGTGTGAGGTCACGTGCTTAACAACTCGGCGGCCGGGACTGACACTTGCTGAAACCGGCTTCCTTGATGGCCGGTGTGTGTTCAACGTCTATTCTAGCGTCATACTAAAATAGGTTTAAAAATAAAAAGATTGTGCAGGTACGTTTTTTAAACATTTCACCCCAACCAAGGCAATAAAGCCACTAAGGCGCAAGGAGATTCCTTAGTGTAAGAGAATATGAGAAAAAGATAACATTATTAAGGAGGGAGAATAATAGAAGAACAGGAATTAAGAAGACATGAGATAATGATTGATTTTGCATTTACATGCTTGAAGATGAAAGTTGACTGGAAAGCAAGAAGCCAAAAGAGAGTTTCACACACGAGAAGTGCGAGAGAAGAAATTGTTAGCATAGAACTTACGGTTGCATCTAATTATTTCTAACCATCTCAACTGTAAAAGTATGAGAAATTTCTTGGTGTAGTCTGTTGGTGTTGTCAACAAGTATTTTCCTGTGTTTTGAAGATGGACAGGAATGTGTTTTAGATATTGTGCAATAGAACGTGTATCCGACAAATAAAGTGTAAGACATCTTGATAATGTCGTGATCATCATGCCAACTTTTTGGTCAGAGATACACGAAAATAACAAACAAAAACTTCAAATTCTTGAGGTCCGCTACCAATCAACACTCAACAAAATTTATTACAAATATAGCAACAACATATTAACGTGCATATAATATTTAATGCCATTTTACATTTTTACCAATTTCTGGTCAACTTCCTTATATTGAAACCCTTCTTTTGCAAAAGATTCCATAACTACAACGGATGAATTTAAAATTTTAGAATAACTATAACAGATCGCTTTCCTGCGTGTTTTTAAAAATCACAATCAAAACGGAATGTAGATTTTATCGCAGTTGCAATATGTTTGTCTTTATAATTTACTCCTGAAGATGATCTTGGAAAAGATCGAAAGTACTTGGGTAGAAAAAAAAACTATTCCGCATTCCTTGATTAATTTCATCATAATATCAAGAATCTGATTAGAGAGCTGGAAAGGATCAATATAAAAATGTATAAAAATGTAGACATATATATATATATATATATATATATATATATATATATATATATATATAGGCACATATATGTAGACACAATATGTCTGTATTATTCAATGAATCATGTTTGAATGAAAATATGCTGCCTAAATATACATATTTTATATATGGGAAATCGTATGACAAAGTGGAAAATGTTTACTTGTGACGAGTTTCAACCTTCAGGACTTCATCGGACTAAATTTCTTATGTTAGTACCACTACACATGCGCACGAACGAGGGATGCTAGGAATTTTAGAATTTTTTATTGATTTTTTATATATATATATCTAGCCGAATTAAAATTTAAAAAAAAAAATGCCACTCTGATCAAAGGAGAAACAATTCACTAAGAACGTGTAGAGAGTGCCCTGATCGCAAAGTCACCTACAGTAAATTTGTGCCGTGGCCCTTACATCATTCCTGGCAAATATTCAATTATCACAGTGTGGGATACCTAACCCTAACCCTCACCCTACTGTCAAAAGTAATGGAAAGAAAAAGGAAAAGACTCTAAATAATTTCGGCTAGAAATATTTTTTTAAATTCCCAGTAACCCTTGTTCGTGCGCATGTGTAGTCGTACCAACATAACAAATTTTATCGGATGAAGTCTTGAAGGTCGAAACACGTCACAAGAAAACTTTTTCCACTTTGACATACAATTTCCGCACTACCGTTCTTCATATATAAAAATATATATCGTTATCTCACACACACACAAGCATATACATGCACGCACGCAAACGCGCGCGCGCACACACACATGCACGCACACACACACACACACACACACACACACATATATATATAAATTTTAAATATATACATCAATTTTAATCTAATTTTTCGTTTCACCTTTTGAAAGTAATGTCTGAATATCCAGGGAAAAATAAAAGTCTCTGGTGAAATAAATTATTACAATGGAGCCTTAAATTGGTCTAATTTTCTTTAAATTAAATTATTCGCTCGGAATTAACATTGAGCTTGCAGGATTTCATCCTCTTTGTGATTATTCACACGGATTACCAAGTTTTTCGTTACTTAATTATATATATATATATATATATATATATATATATATATATATATATATTCAGATAGCAGTATTTCTTCCAATTAACGACCAATTAACGACCTGATACGGGGGCTTTAACTTCTATGAAAACTTCCTTACAAATTAGATACCCGCGGGTGTAGTTTCGTGGTAAGGTGAGTGACTTCTCGCCGATAGGTTTTTTTGAGGTTCAGTCTGCTTCGTCCCGATAATTATTGCGAAGCGGCTGGGAAGACAGACGAATTCGATTTTCACACAGGGCACAGATCTCTTTTCACCGGCGGTTAGTCTCGGACACGTAAAAACCCCGGATAATCTCTCGTAGATATTTCTGTCCAAATTAAGAAGCATATTTTGCGCCAAAAATAACTACACAGACAAAAAAAGATGGGCCTTTTTTTTTATAAGTGATATATTTTCCTTTTTAACTGAATAACAATAAATGAAACATTATTAATATCATTATTATTATTATTATTATTATTATTATTATTATATTTTGATTTCTGCTATGTTACACTACCTACCAAATCTGCAGAAAGCCTTAAAGTAGTCAGTGGCGCGTTTTTATGGCTACATTTCATGATTTGCTTTTCTAACTCCCATATCATCACCAGCGTTGCATGGACAAATTTATTCTTAGTATGTGGGTTGCACTTATCAAGACAACTATTTGTATTTCTCTTAAGCTAAGATTTCCAGGGATTTTTCAATGTGTTGTTGTGTTCCTTTTTTATCATTCCAAGCGCTCCTACTATTACTGGTACTATTCTTGTTTTCAATTTCTTTATTTTTTTTTTTTCTATTTTGATTTCCAGGTCTTTATACTTTGGTAGTTTTTCAAATTTCTTGGTTGCTATGTTGCAGTCAGCTGGGCAAGCCATATTAATTAGTAGGTAAGTTTCTTCTTTTCAGTTTTTGACAATTACGTCCAGCCTATTTACTTCAATCTTTCTGTCTGTAAAGATGGTGTAATCCCATAGAATTGTAATGTCTTCTACTTCTGTAACCAGTGCTCGAGGATGTTCATACCAGTGTTTGTTAACATCTTTTCCAAAGTGTTTGCACATTGTCCAGTGTAAATATTGCCCCACTCTATCATGACGATTTTTATATTCATTTGGCGCAAGTACAGAACATCCTGAGATAAGAGAGTCTATGGTTTCCTGATATTTGTCTCAGAACCTGCATTTTGGATCCACACAAGATATCCATATATGATATTTTCCAGAAAGTTCCTAGTGAAAAGACTCTGGTCTTGCACTGCAAGAATAAAGCCTTCAATTTCAGTCTTTATTCCATATGCTTGTAAACATTGATGAGGGTTAACATTATCAACATCAGCGCATTCTGAATATTGGCCATGTAGAGGTTTGCCTTGCCAATGTTGTTTCATCTGTTCAAGAGCTTTATCCTTGGCTTTCTTTTTCATATTTTTTGCTGCAACAGTTGATTATTGGGTTCTGTTTTGCCTTTCTACAGAATCTCAGTCAGTCAGTTATATACGCTTAGGCGAGGCAGATTTTTTTCCAGCAGTAGGTTGCCATTTCTTTCTGCGGTAGACCAGATGCCATTCAAGGCTACTGTCCTGCTATTTACCCATAGCTGGAAGGAGAAGACGAAGATTCATACCTTTCCGAAGGGTATTAGCACGTAAGTGAATGTAATGGATTGACTGGAATTCGAACTCGGCTCTCAACTCCAACGTGCCTCCTTCTTCTACAGAATCTAAATATAAATCTTGTTTGTATTTACAACCTTCTTTCATGTTAGTAAGCCAATAGTTGTTGTCTTGTACGACAATTCTAACTGAATAAGACCTCTTCCACCTTCTTTTTGAGGTATGTATAGACGGTCTGCACCAGCCTCGTTCCAGTTACCTGCCATTTACGTTTACTCTGTTTAACTCGCTTTTTTCGCGTTTGGTAGTCAGTAAAAATCGTTTTTCTCAAGACAAGCGACAATTGTACAAAGAATTTTCTGTTATATTTTTCTATACTTGTATGCAATTTGTAAGCATAACTTAGAGAAGAGAGACATACTGTTGAAATAATTTAAACATAATTAAACACTGAGTCTTTTCTTAAACCGAGCACTTCTCGAAGTGTTGCATTATATTGAAGAATTACGTCAATTATTTTGTTTATTATTATTATTATTATTATTATTATTATTATTATTTATACACAATTCCTTCCGGGTCCCAACCAGAGACATAAGGTGAGAAATGGCTTCATGACATTTTCCCCTGATCATTTTTGTGTAAGAAAAGAGCTAAGATCACACGCATTTTACAGAGATCCTTTCGTCAATTACGAACTGTATTTGTGAGAACAATTTTTTGTATAACTTTAAGGGATGAGCAACCAGGAATCCCTTCAATGAGTCCATCGGATCCTTTTCCAATCAATTTGAGGGCTCCAACTACAACTGGAATTATGGATGTCCTCGTGTGCCACATTTTGTTAGATTTCCACTTCAAGACAATTTGTTTTTTGATAGTTTTTGGAAAACAAAATACATACATTACAGCATACTCACACAAGCATACCGTCATTTTTTTGAGGATAGCTTTTTGAAGATCCTCATAAATATATATACAATCTGCACAAATTGTTATGTCAATAAGAAAGCACATTCTGTTTTTGTGGTCTTCGATCACGATATCTGGGCAATTAGCTTTGATTGTTCTGTCTGTGTGCAAAGTCCCATAAAATTGTTTCAGGTTCTATCTCGGGTTTAGGTGACGTTCATACGAGTTTCTTGCAATTCCCTTCTCGTAAAAGTTGCATATTTTCCAGTGCCATGCCGAGTTTTGTATTATGCAGGTTCTAACACCGTTCAACCTGATAAAATATGGTCAATTGTCTCTGGATATTTATCACTAATCTTCATTTTGGGTCAACACAATGTTTCAGTATGTATGCTTCCTAATGTCTAGTTAGAAAGGTTTGGTACTGTGCGGTAAGAATAACTATTATTATTATTATTATTATTATTATTATTATTATTATTATTATTATTATTTCATTCATTCATTCCTTTCGTTCTTCTTATTCTGTTATTCGGTTATACCGAGTGCCAAGATTTATTTTCGACGGCCATAATCTTAACAATATGAAGGTGACACTATGGGCTCAGAAAGCTGCAAAGGAAAATGAGAGATTATAGACAGAATGCGTAGTCGTCAGCACGACCGACAGCCAAAGGTATGCGTTTCAAACTTTCCTGGGTAAGACAATAAACTACATCTGGCAGCAAGGCCCTTTCTCGGGAGATTGAAGATTTTGGGGAGCGTGGAACCACCTCTTAACTGCTGTTGTTCCCAGGTCCACCCTAGCCCGGAGTGGTAGCACCTGTTAGGGTCCCAGCTACGGGCAAATAGTGAACCTATTTCATTTTCAAATAGCACCCTTTTTTTTTCTTTTGTTTCTTAAAAAAGTTTCTTCAATCTTAGATTTTTTGTAGGTATCTTTCACTATTCCAACAAGTCCTCAGATTTCTGTGGCATATTTTCCATCGTCTGTTAAAATATGTCTCAGTTAAATTTCTGTTCTTGATTTGGACAGCGTCTCCGGCTATCCGTCTTGTTAATGGCCATACATTGTCTTCTCGGTTACTGGGAATGGAAGAGATTGAGAAAACTTTCGTGAGGTGGAGGAACAACAGAACAAGATCCAGAAAATGGCGATTGACATTGCATTTAAAATTTTGACGACTGTAGGTGGAAGCGAAGCAAGAAACCGGAAGCGAGTTCCCCAGGGGAAAAGTGCGAGAAAAGAAACTATTAAAATAGAACTTACGGTTACATTTAACTATCTCAACAGTAAAAATATGGGACCTAATAGCCAATCTAGTAATACGCTTAAATTAACGCAATCGCGGTACCATTGAAGAAAGCTCGTCAGAGCCGTCGTGAGAATATTGTATAGAAAAGACAGAGGGTAGCAACGTCACAGCGGCGAGAAAGTGATTGAAATCGAGATGCCAAGTCAGGACCGATAAAATTGCAGCCATTCTTCGGATTTTGTCGAGGATCTAGACATATATAGCCGGAGTAGCAGACCAAATATGGCAGCAATATTCAATGCACGGATGAATGGTAGATTTGTAAATGTGCAAAGAGTTATTGTTATATAAGAATAAAGTGTCGCTGCCGACACTGCAGTTTGAACACAGATCACCAGGGAGAAAACACAGGTGATTCCATTTCTAATAAGGAGATCATATGATCGTGAAGGTAATGTATATATGGGAATTAGCGTAGCATCTAAACGATCACCATTTCTAGTCTATCCTCTATTACTATATGGATCGCTATTCTCTACTCTATTCACTATACTATTTCTCTATACTGATCACTATAAGAATCACTATTCCGTGGTTACTTTTCGATGGAGTATGAGCGATCAAGTGCTATTAGTGCGAGTGTTATTCCAAGGCGTCTGACACCAACATTGTTCAATGGCTTCCTATAGTTGTATCTGCGATTACAAAGTCTCTACTACAACGAGCATTACGAAAGTGACAACAAGTATTCGTTGATATTACAAAAGTGGCAACGAGTGTCCGTTAATATCACAGAAAAAAAATGTATAGCAATGACTTTGGACACGAGTGAGTAATTTAAAAATGTAACCATAATACACATAAAAATCAAATGAAAATGTTAAAAAAAGTGTCAGATATTCCCGTTACTATTCGAATCGCTATTTCTGTTCTATCCTCTATTACTATATGGATCGCTATTCTCTACTCTATTCACTATACTATTTCTCTATTCACATCACTATACGGTTTACTATTCGAGCGAGTATTATCGAACAAGTACTATTAGTACGTGTGTTATTCGAAGGTGTCTAACACTAGCATTGTTCAACGGCGTTACTATAGTTGTATCTGCGATTACAAAGTCTCTACAACAATGAGCATGACGAAAGTGACAATGCATATTCGTTGACATCACAAAAGTGACAACGAATATTCGTTGACATCACAAAAGTAACAACGAATGTTTGTTAACATTACAAAAGTAACAATGAATATTCGTTGACATTACAAAAAGAAACAACGAATATCCGTTGACATTACAAAAAGTAACAACGAATATCCGTTGACATTACAAAAAGTAACAACGAATATTCGTTGACATTACAAAAAGAAACAACGAATATTCGTCAAAAGTAACAACGAATATTTGTTGACATTACAAAAAGTAACAACGAATATTCGTTGACCTTACAAAAGTTATCTAAAGCGTTCCGCTAGTTATCTTTCTATGTCTGCCATTAATAGGCTATCTGATACTATTACGGTTTTGCCCACTAATATTAAATTTTTTTTTTACAATTGCTAGTTCTCTCAGGATCGCCTTGTTGCATAAGCATCTTTATTAATAGACCAGTGGTTCTTAACCTAGGTTCAATCGAACGATCCCCAGATTTCGGTGAGTTATTCTCAGGGGTTCGGCGGAGGTTAAGATATGACCATGAGGAATACGACAATGAAAATCAGCAGAGCCAGGTTCAACAGCAACTCTTCAGCACAATAACGCTCTCAACGTTTTGGTGTCACCAAATCGTAGCGTACCCTGTTATAGACAAGGAAGCCCTTGAGATACTCACACCAGCGTACCCTCTTATTGTTAAGAAAGCACTTGAGATACTCAGCCCGTGTGTTATGGCGTATTTTTGCGAGTAATCCTTTTCGAGAATGGTAGACATGAAAACGAAGAAAACAAAGACTCTCACACCAGCGTACCCGGTTATTATTAAGAAAGCCCTTGAGATACTCACACCTGCGTACCCTCTTATTCCTAAGAAAGCCTGTGAGATACTCACACCAGTGTTCACTCTTATTTTAAGAAAACCCTTGAAATACTCATATCAGCGTACCCTCTTATTGCTAGGAAAGTCCTTGGGATACTCATACCAGCGTACATGCTTATTGCTAAGGAATCCCTCGAGGTAGTCATACCAGCGTACCCTCTTATTGCTGAAAAAACCCTTGAGATACTCATACTAGCGTACCCTCTTATTGCTAAGAAAGCCCTGGGGGTACTCATAGCAGCGTACACACTTATAGCTAAGAAAGCTCTTGAGATACTCATACCAGCGGACACGCTTACTGTTAAGAAAGCCCTTGAGATACTCACACCAGCGTACCCTCTTATTGTTGAGAAAGCCCTTGAAATAATCATACCAGTGTACACTTTTATTCCTAAGAAAGCTCTTGAGATAATCACACAAGCGTACCTTCTTATTGCTAAGAAAGCCCTTGAAATACTCATAACAGCGTGCCCTCTTATGGCAAAGAAAGCCCTTGAGATATTCACACCGTTTGCTACAACGTATCTTTGCGAGTAATCCTTTTCGATGAGTGTAGACATGAAACGGAAGTAAAGAAAAAAGACTATTTTGTGAAAATGATATTGTGTGTGGCACTTGCCAAGGTGAAGCCTCGCATTTCTGAACTTTTCTCTGAAAGGCTACAACAAAAGTCACATTGAATTGCAGTAAATACTCATTGAGGTATGTTTTGGTGTGAAAGTCATATTTTGTTGGTTTTCTTCTTTGATTTTGTGTACAACTGATGCATGATTCATTTGTGCAATAAGAAAATAAGAAAATTTGTGCAATAAGAAAATATATACCTATGTTTTGAAGAAATCATAATTTAATTAAACAATTTCGAAGGTTTTGCTGAATGCACGGATGTATCTCCAACAAGTTTAAAACCGCTGTACTAAACACACGCAAACAATATGACAGAATAATAATAATAATAATAATAATAATAATAATAATAATAATAATAATAATAATAAATCTGCAACTTTTACGGGAAGGAAACTGAAAGAAACTGGTATGAACACCACCCAGACCCGGTTACGGAGATAGGACCTGTTACAATTCTATGGGACTACACAATACACACTGACAGAACAATCAAGGCCAACCGCCCAGATATTGTTATTAAAGACCACAAACAAAAACGGTGCCTCCTTATTGATATGGCAGTCCCTGCTGACTGCAATGTATCTTTGAAGATATTCAAAAAGCTGTCAAAATACAAGGACCTTGAAATAGAAATCTCGAAAATGTGGCATATGGGAACATCAACAATCCCTGTTGTAGTTGGAGCCCTAGGACTGGTTGGAAAAGATTTCAGTAGACTAATTGAAGGGATTCCTGGAAGTCCATGCCTCAAGGAGATACAAAAAAAATTGTTCTGACAAGTACAGCCCACATTTAACGAAGGGCTTTATCTATGTAATTTTCCTATGATGCCATTTCTAACCTTAGGTCGCTGGGCGGACCCGGAAAGAAATGTGTAAACGCCAGAAATCAAAGAAAATAAAAAATAATAATAATAATAATGGGGCAATGAAAAATGTAGCCATATGGCTAAATTTGAATGACGTGTACATCAGTAAGAGGCTGTCCGTACCAAACTCGTTTTCAAGGATAAACGATCTGAGTTCAAAACTCTTTGGGAACTAATTTTTTTTCCGGGTCAATGACGATTGTTTAATGGCTGTCAAATGTAATATCGGCCGGAACATGGCGATAAACCAATAACAGAATATTGTTTACCTTTGCTAAAGTTTCAGTTTCAAATAAAAGACCTTCTTATTATTCTATGTAACATAACTCTTCAGGAGGCGGACTGTCAAGGCTCTCCATAACTTCCTGTCCTTTGCTCTATTCGTTTACACAGGTTTCTTGTGCCGTGTCCCTTCAGGGTGTAGGCGATGATGGGTATCCATAATTTCTAGCCTTCTTTTAGCTATTAGTAAATTTTGTTTCTTGTTATATCTCCTAAACCTTGATATGGTATTCATTGACACAAGCACGCTTGCATTGTTTTCACTATGTCCTGGGAGTATCAAATTTTCCAAGTCCTCCATAATTTTCTGTCTTTGTAGCTCTTAGCAAATTTTTTTAAATCCTTATTCTGTTGTCTATTTACACAAGGTTATGCGTTGTCTTCCTCTGTCCCTCTTACCTTCACCAGGTCCTGTTAGTGTCGAATTTACCAAGCCCTCTTTCCTCATTATGTGCCCTAGAAATTTCAACGGTTTCTTTCTGATGTTAAGTGTTCTTGTTTCCATTTTGTCTGAAACTTCGTCGTTGCTCACATGTTCAGTCCATGGTATCCTCAGCATCCTTCTGTAGAGCCACATTTCTGTTGCCTCAAGTTTTTTTTTCTTCATGGGCCAGCATTCACTGCCATATATATATATATATATATATATATATATATATAAGGAGTGATAATACATAACAGATCAGTACAGAAAAGACACAGCTGTTTTTAGTCATCTTTTAAGAAGAAAAGCGTTTTATCAGTTAACATATTTGATAAGCGTGGATAATTTGTTTTTATTTTCTAGTTTTAGTTGTTCATTTTCGATTTCTCCAACAACGAACTTGTTGCCGTTTTTTTTTCTTTTTCTTTGTCAGTGCCAATGTTCGCTGATTTTATCGCTTAAATCTACGACGCGTTTGATCGTATCATTCCTCGCCCAAAGTTGAACTAGCTTCATTTTTTTCTTTCTTTCTTTCTTCCGTTATTTTCACATTTTTCTTCTTTTTCTTTTCTTTTGTATGAATGAAGCGTGGACATTTAAAAAGACCTATTTTAAATATCACCATATGATAAATAAGATGACTTACCACGTGGCGTCGCTAATAGTGGAGAAGAAACATACTATGAAAAATATTTTTCAAATATGTAAATTCAGGACCTGTTTATATTTCTGAGATGAGGTATTGTAATTATTTACATTTTTCGGACTGTTGCTCTTATCTTTATTGTCATATCCACGGCGTTTCGGTTGTTGTACGTTCCGGCCTTCGTCAGTATCTGTCTATATTTCTGAGATGAAGTATTGTAATTATTTACATTATTTACATTATTTACATTTTTCGGACTATTGTTCTCATCTTTATTGTCATATTCACGACGTTTCAGCCGTTGTACGCTCCGGCCTTCTTCGTGATTTATCTATATTTCTGAGATGAAGTATTGTAATTATTTACATTTTTCGGACTGTTGTTCTCATCTTTATTGTCATATCCACGGCGTTTCAGCTGTTGTACGCCCCGGCCTTCTTCGGGTGATTGGAATTTCCAGCTGAAACCTTTATTTCGTCCACCATGGTAGATTGTACTAGTTCCTCAAAAACAAATGGCCCAGTGGATAAAAGCGGTGGTTAGATCCAGTGACTTGACCCAAAGAGTTATGAGTTCAATACATGGCTACTGCAGCTATGAACAAAAACTTGGAGTGTTGAGTTAAAGGGAGATAACTGAGACATCCGGGAGAGGTATGACACGTGGAACTAGAACAATCTACCCTGGTGGACGAAATAAATGGTTCAGTTTGAAATTCCAATCAGTTGAAGAAGGCCAGAGCGTACAACGGCCGAAATGTCGTGAAAATGGCAATGAAGATGAGAGCAATAATTAAAAACCCTCATCTCAGAAATATAGACAGATACTAAAGAAGGAGAAAAAAATAAAATCTAAAAACAGTTTGTAGGTCGAACCTGGAAAGGGTTGATAAACCGTAACAAATGTGTAAAGCATGTGCACGTAATTATTTACGTTATTTATTCAGTTTTTGTTCTTCTGTTTTGTTTTGTTATTTTTTGTTTGTTTTTTTCGTAAAAAAAATATTTAAAAACTAAAAATTACATTTGAACATCGCAACTCTCACGATATTGGCGACAAAACTGATTTTCCCAATTAATTGGTTAGACTGGTCGATTTTATTTGTCATTCTTGTCCAGTTACTTGATCTAGAATTTTAATTTGGGATGCCCAATGAGGATCGAATTCAATACACTGTAGAAATAGTCAACAGGGCCATCCACTTTAACGGATACCGCACGCTGACTCGCCTAATTAGCTCATTAATACCCACCGTAAAATCCTGTATTTATATCGTAGGCAATAAGACTGCCAACAACCTGAACGGACATGTCACATAGAAGAAGAAGAAGAAGAAGAAGAAGAAGAAGAAGAAGAAAAGAAGAAGAAGAAGAAAAGAAGAAGAAGCAAAAGAAGAAGAAAAAGAAGAAGCAGAAGAAGAAAAAGAAGTGCCTTAAGCAACTCAAAGAGAAAGAAGGAAAAGAAAAACGTGAATTTAAACAAAAAGTCTTGCTAAAAAGTATATATTGTATTCAAGAATTCTACAAATGCTGAAAGTTGAGTGCCATTGAAGTTTTTTTTGCCTTGGCAAGAGCTAACGACCATATCGCGGTGAAACACCAAAAACTCCAAACACCAAAAAAATCTCCAAAGACTTTCTTATGAGCTAAAAATATTTTCTGGGTGTAAATAATCTGCATAGGGTTGATAAACCGTAAAGAAAAAAACAAAACATTCAATAAAATTTAAGCCCAAACATAAAAAAAATTCAAGCACTGATTTAAGCAAATTGAGTATTAATTCTTGTATAAAAATTTAATCTACTCAAGTACTAGTCAAAATCCTATGCTTCCTATTAAAAAAAAAGAATCATAATTTAAAAAAAATGAATCTAATAGCTTATTATATCAGTAGTGCTTGTCTTAATTCCTGACCACTGACAATCCATTTTCTCATTTAAAATGCATTTCTATTGTAAAATCATTATTCATGTATTTACTTGGTACATACATATGAAATTGTACTCTACTCAAATTTGACTAAGTCTTAAGCAAACCAGTACCGACGTTGCATAAAAAATAGAATTAAACAAAAACTATTACTAAATATGTTATTTAATATGTTATTCAAGAATTCTACCAATTTACTAGTTTGCTTATATTAATATGTCTTTCTTTTCTATTTATTAACTCCAAGAATAAAGAAAATGAATCAACCATTTCAGCAACTTAAGCAGTAAATCTAGCACAAAAATGACGGAATCCAAGTCCTTGTTAAAATCCGCAGTAGCACCTAAAAAATTCGTGTATTAAAAAATACGATATTAATCCCAGATTATTACTGTTACGTTAAATTAAAAACGTCTAATAAGAATGCAAGTCCAAATCATTCATACTTGAAATTGTTTCCTCACTGCTGGATTCTGTCACATTAACCGTGATGGTAAGTGGATGTGGGGGACTCTCTTCGAACCTTGGTCTTCTAGCGTGAATGTAAGAGACTGGGGATTTTCCCTCGCGGGTGGGACGTTTATATAACTTCCTGCTATATGTGTGTGCGTCTTAAGTTCAACCAGTTACCCTCTAACATTGAAAGGGCCAGATCAGGCTTTAAATTGTGTACTGTTGAAATATATAGACAGGAACTGCCCAGTCTTCTCTTTCTACTCCCGATAGAGTACGAAAGCGTCTCCATGTCTTTGTGGGTGACGAATTATTTCACCTTCCCCTACATAGACGAGACGTCACAAGCCTCTTCCTGCCATATCGCTATTTCCATGGAGATTATCCAGACGAACTATACTCCTTAGTTCCACCTTCGCGGCTAAGACTCGCCATGCCACGCCCACTGTTACGAACCATCCTCTTTCCTTTCGTATTCCTTTTGTAAGATGTAAATTCTACTGGAGCAGCTACTTCCCACGATACACTACCTCGTGGAACCGGCTCCCAAGAGGATGCTTCTATAATCGCTACAATCTTAACCTGTTCAAATCTAGGGTTAACCGTTACCTTCCTCACATATCCGCAATTGTGCCTGTTACTCTTTAACCCTGTACCTCGAGTGGCCCCCGGGCCTTGTACAGAGTGAACATCATTGCAAAATAAAAATGACTGAATTCCTGTTTTTTGTCAGTGAACATTTTCTTTGTGGCCCGATTCTGTAATTGGTGACTATGAGGTTACCTCTGAGATACCTACAGTTTTTGACGTTTGTAACATTGTGCGTGTAAAATAAAAGGGAATAAATTAATGTCTTAAGTTAGGAAAAACAAAAAGGAAAAACAGCCACAAATATTGTTGGAAATATGACGATCACAAGTCCCGTAGAAAAAAAAAACCTAAGGATGTGGCTTTCCATTGGGCCGTGAACTGACGATTCAGCAACTAGTTCAAAGCGAGATTTCCTGGCAAAAAAGCAGTTTTCTGTGTCGACCACGTGTTCGGTGGATCTCCAGCCGATAGCCAGGGTATCATCTGTCAGGTCAACCCCACACCCTTCATTCTCGTCTACCACGTCTGATAGACTCTACTCATCTCCACTCTGGAGTGGGTGTTTATATAACTCCCTGTAATACGATTCTTCCACCTCCGCCCCAAAGCTTGCAACACAAGTGCTGCTGTGTCGACCACTTGTTCGCATGTCGGGCAGACCTGAACCCAACCGCAGGGTGGGGGTATCTGTCAGGTCAATCCTACAACTGGCTTCTCTCAATGACACTAAGTGCTAAGTCTGTTCTGGCATAATTCGGTGTGAGACCCACGCTACGAGATGTGCCTGCGGAAGCACGCTGTGTAAATAGCTTACAACGAAAGAACAGAGAGCAAGAGAGAGAGAAAGAGAGAGGGAGAAATGAGAGAAAGAGAATGAGAGAAAAAGAAAGAGAGAGAGAGAGAAAGAGAAAATGAACTCAGTTGGCCATTATGCAAATTATAACGTAATTCTAGAAATTATCGTTTGAAGAGGGTAGGCCAAGTTATCTAAAAATCGTTTGTTGTTGTTATTTGCTCATGTTGTTTTTGTTGTTGCTGCTGCTGCTGTTGTTGCTGTTGTTGTTGTTTAAATGTCAATTTGCTGCGAAGTAATTCAATTTACATATTTATCGATATTATTCGATCATAAATCTTTACTAATCATTATTAGTTCCCGGAGAGTGTTATCAATTTTCCCGGCCTAATAGAACCAAAAACAGACTTCATATCTTGAGGAACGAATTCGTAGCTTAGCTCAAGCTAAAATCTGTCACAAGGCCATAAATATTTGAGCACTCACGGAAGACTGAACGCGCAGATCTAGATTCTAGATATGTGTAAACCATCATCTACAACCATTTTTTTTCTCTCAAATAAATTATTTAAAATGGCTTCAAGCGAATGAATTCTCTAGGTCTTAAAATAAAAGACTAGTTCATAAGATCCTACAGACTGGCGTTACATAATCACAAAGAACTTTATAAAATAGCAAAAAAAATTCTTGCAACAACAGCGACAAAAATATAACACATGTAACTAGGAAGGAAAATAATGATGTGTTCAAAATCGAAGTCCACACTACCTTATACAAAAGGTTAGGAAGGAAACTCCCGTCAGTACTCGGAAGAGTGATAAAAGTTGAGAAACCTTTTTTCCTGAAAAAACTGGTTTATGAGAAAGAAAAGGTAGATATGTAGGACACTGATTACACAGGTCCTGAAGGAATACAACACATAGAAGATGTATATATATATATATATATATATATATATATATATATATATATAGAGAGAGAGAGAGAGAGAGAGAGAGAGAAAAGAAAGAGAGAGAGAAAAAAAGAGAAAGAAAAAGAAAGAAAGAGAGAGATAGATAGATAGATAGATATTAGGTTGGTGCAAAAATAATGTCGTTTTCTCACATAGTAACATATGTGAGAAAACGACCAACCTAATAGATAGATAGATAGATAGATAGATAGATAGATAGAAACCGACTGAGATAGACAGATAGATATAAGCAGACATAGATATGAACAGAGATCGATAAATATATATATATATATATATATATATATATATATATAGAGAGAGAGAGAGAGAGAGAGAGAGAAAGAGAGAGAGAATAAGACAGACAGACAGAAACAGACTGAGATAGATAGATAGATAGATAGATAGATAGATATGAACAGACTGAGATAGATAGATAGACTGATGTTCATTTATTTTGTCTTTTTAGTTTTCACTTTCTTTTCTTTTTCTTTTTTACTTTACTTATGTTTTTTTTATCTATTTTTCTTTTTCTTTCTTTGTTCTTAATTTGCTTCTAGTTTTTCTTTAAATTCTGCTTTCTTTTCCTCTTGCCTTTCCTTTTTCTTTTTCATTTTCTATCTTCTTTTTTTTTCGCTTTTCTTTTTCTTTCTCTTTCTTTTTCTTTTTCTTTCTCTTTCTTTTTCTTATTTTTCCCTTCTCCTCTCTTTCCCTTTTCTTATTTTTTTCTTTTCTCTTATTCTTTTAGCCTGTTTTCTTTTCTTCATTTTTTTTCTTCATTTTGTATATATCGACTCTATTTCGAGTCTACTTATTGTTTTTTTAACCCCCACCCCGCGCCTCCGCTACTCTCTATTCCTTGAACCTAATTTCAGCCCGTCGGCCTTCGCGGTCAAATTCCGTAAACTTTTCCAAACGCTCGGATATCTCCGTTCTTTTCAAAAACACATACCGATTTTATTTTTTTTTTTAACTATAACTGACGCACTGCCAAATTTTGGGGTTCGTTGATGACATTACACGCAGCCTTCAGAATCTCTTTATCCCCGAACCAGCGTCTATTTTCAGTGATTTGCTTGGCTGCTGTAAAATCCTTACGGAAACCCGAGAGACGAGGATTTTAATTAAAGTACGCCAAGCGGCGTGCTTCAATTTGCTTCGAATTCAACAAAACTCCAAAAATGTTCGAAGACACGCATGCGCATACGCATGCGCACATGCACAGACACAAATACCCCCAAACAATAGATGAATAAAGAGAGGATGTTGAAAAGAGTGCTGACGCCGAAAATGGTGAACGGCAAACTAAGTTCGAATTCGGCTGTGTTTATTTTACATTATTCATGGTTTCTTCCTCGTCGCCAAATGTCGTGATAAAAACGTCTAATCACTGGCATGCCACAAGTCTTGAAAGAGAATGGGATAGGTGAGTAAGCACTTGGATAAATATGTCTCCGATAACTGACCATGTAATAGCCAAAGAAAGCTCTTACCAACGGAGAAAAAATTCTAAACAGCTGTAGATAGATATGTATAAACATAGATAGATAGATAGATATGTATAGACCTAAGATAGAGGCAGTCTTTCTCCCATTTTGAACTGTGAGAGCTAGATCAGCGTAGAGATCAGTTTCAAAGGCCGTTATTTCGTTCTCTGTTTCTCTGTCTCACAAGCTAACTCTATCTTGCTCTCTCTCTCTCTCTCTCTCTCTCTCTCTCTCTCTTGCGCACGCTTTCACATGTTGTCTATTCCCTTTCCACTGGTTACGGCTCTCTCACGCCCAACTGTTTCTTTCTCCCTAATCTCTCTCTCTCTCTCTTGTCTCCCTATTCTACTACATACTCTGTCACTCACTTTCTCTTCCCTCTTATCACCTATCTCCCCTCTCTATCTATCTCCTCCTCTCTCTCTCAATCTCTCTCTTTAATTGCTAAATTATTCGGCTGTTTGTGTGAAGTCAAACGATAAATAGATAGATAGATAGATAGATAGATAGATATGAACGAACTGAGATAGACAGAGAGAAAAAGAGTAAGGTAATATAGATATGAACAGACTTACTTAGATAGATAGATAGATAGATAGATAGATAGATAGATAGATAGATAGATTTGTTTATTTAATGCCATATCAACTCATGGACCAGTTAATACCGAAATTTAAAATTTCTTAGGAGTAATAAAAATACGTTATTCTGCTTCTACAGTTGAATACATGGTAGATGTTACGCATCTTTTTTTCAGAGATAACATTGGTCTCATGATACACGTCTTACTAATTAACCCATAGCTGGGGGGAGAAGAGGTGGATTGATACCTTTCACAAGAGTATTTCTGCGTAAGTGAATATAACGAACCCAACGAGAATTGGAACTCAGCTCTCTGATTAAAAATTCCATGACATTCTCCTTTACACCACCAACAAATCAAAGCTTATAGCAAACGGTATTTCTAAGCGGTCACCCATTTAGGTACTGACCAGGCTCAATGTTGCTTAACTTTGGTTAACATTCAGGAAACTGTGTTTCATCCAAACTTACAGCACCTGGTATTCCCAGGCGGTTACCCATCTAGGTGCTGACCAGACTACACGTTGTTTAACTTCGGTGATCGTACAGAAACCGGTGCTTCAACGAGATGTGGCCGCAAGCATAGATAGATATGAACAGATTGAGAAGGAGAGATTTAGTATGAAGAGATATGAGATCCATCTAAATATCTTCATATTTTATTACAATGAGGTTCACCTTATAGAAAGCCCGAGGGTGGTTCGTAACAGTGGGCGTGGCATGGCGAGTCTTAGCCGCAAGGTGGAACTAAGGAGTATAGTTCGTCTGGATAATCTCCATGGAAATAGCGATATGGCAGGAAGAGGCTTATGACGTCTCGTCTATGTAGGGGAAGGTGAAATAATTCGTCACCCACAAGGACATGGAGACGCTTTCGGACTCTATCGGGAGTAGAAAGAGAAGACTGGGCAGTTCCTGTCTATATATTTCAACAGTACACAATTTAAAGCCTGATCTGGCCCTTTCAATGTTAGAGGGTAACTGGTTGAACTTAGGACGCACACACATATAGCAGGAAGTTATATAAACGTCCCACCCGCGAGGGAAAATCCCCAGTCTCTTACATTCACGCTAGAAGACCAAGGTTCGAAGAGAGTCCCCCACATCCACTTACCATCACGGTTAATGTGACAGAATCCAGCAGTGAGGAAACAATTTCAAGTATGAATGATTTGGACTTGCATTCTTATTAGACGTTTTTAATTTAACGTAACAGTAATAATCTGGGATTAATATCGTATTTTTTAATACACGAATTTTTTAGGTGCTACTGCGGATTTTAACAAGGACTTGGATTCCGTCATTTTTGTGCTAGATTTACTGCTTAAGTTGCTGAAATGGTTGATTCATTTTCTTTATTCTTGGAGTTAATAAATAGAAAAGAAAGACATATTAATATAAGCAAACTAGTAAATTGGTAGAATTCTTGAATAACATTAAATAACATATTTAGTAATAGTTTTTGTTTAATTCGATTTTTTATGCAACGTCGGTACTGGTTTGCTAAAGACTTAGTCATATTTGAGTAGAGTACAATTTCATATGTATGTACCAAGTAAATACATGAATAATGATTTTACAATAGAAATGCATTTTAAATGAGAAAATGGATTGTCAGTGGTCAGGAATTAAGACAAGCACTACTGATATAATAAGCTATTAGATTCATTTTTTTTAAATTATGATTCTTTTTTTTTAATAGGAAGCATAGGATTTTGACTAGTACTTGAGTAGATTAAATTTTTATACAAGAATTAATACTCAATTTGCTTAAATCAGTGCTTGAATGTTTTTATGTTTGGGCTTAATTTTTATTGAATGTTTTGTTTTTTCTTTACGGTTTATCAACCCTATGCAGATTATTTACACCCAGAAAATATTTTTAGCTCAAAAAATGTCTTTGGAGATTTTTTTGGTGTTTGGAGTTTTTGGTGTTTCACCGCGATATGGTCGTTAGCTCTTGGGCCAAAGCAAAAAAAAAAAACTTCAATGGCACTCAACTTTCAGCATTTGTAGAATTCTTGAATACAATATATACTTTTTAGTAACACTTTTTGTTTAAATTCACGTTTTTCTTTTCCTTCTTTCTCTTTGAGCTGCTTAAGGCACTTCTTTCTCTTCTTCTGCATCTTCTTCTTCTTCTTCTGCATCTTCTTCTTCTTCTTCTTCTATGTGACATGTCCGTTCAGGTTGTTGGCAGTCTTACTGCCTACGATATAAATACAGGATTTTACGGTCGGTATTAATGAGCTAATTAGGCGAGTCAGCGTGCGGTATCCGTTCAAGTGGATGATATAATAAGCTACTAGATTTTTTTAAAAATATGATTCTTTTTTTTTATTACGAACCATAGGATTTTGACTATTACTTGTGTAACTTAAATTTTTGTACAAGAATTAATACTCAAATTGCTTAAATGATTGCTTGAATTTTGAAAGTTCTGCGCCGAGTTTTTTTTTTTTTTGCGGGGGGTCATGAATGTTGGTTGTCCCCTACAATGGGCGTGGCACGGTGGGTCTTAGCCGTGAAACTGAGAACTGGTGGAACTAAGGAATGTAGTTCATCTGAATACAATTCATAGAAAAAAGCGACAGAGCAACGAGAGGCTTGCAACGTTTCGTCTGTGTGAAAGGCGTTGCAAGATGGAAAATAAATCTTCACCGACAAAGAAAGTTTTGGAGTCTATCAAGTGCGGAAAGTGCAGTCTGGACTGCTTCTGTCCACATACGGCAGTAGCATACCATTTCAACCTGATATGACTCTTGTAAATATAAAGAATAGCAGGGTGGTGCGTGAGGGACTTACTGGGGCGGTACAAGAAGCCGACCATTTTTTTTCCAGTATCTTTAGTGATAGATCGGATGTACGATCTCCACTTGAACTCAGTCACGGGATCACCCTGAGGGAACACACCTTCAACAGATAAAGAGAGATTTACGAGGGTAAGTCAAAAATTACCCTCACGTTTGCCAGAACATATCTCGGCGTGGTGTAATGGTTAGCAAGCTTGTCTTGCTGAAACAGTTACGAGTGTATAGTGAGTTCGATCCTCACTGGCTGCTCCCATACTTTCGGCTCTGTGCAACATCTAAGCTACGCATAGAAAATAATTTTCTTCGATCCTCACTGGGTGCCTCCTAGATCTGACCTTGTGCCACACCTAAGCTACGCTTTGGAAATCCCTATCTCTAGATTTGTCATACTGCCTTCTGCTACTATTGTGGTCACATGATGGAAGTTTGAGCTTGATCACGTCATTTCTTTTTTTGCTGTTGTTACAGTGCAAACATGGCCGCTCCGCTAGCAGTATGCACCAGGGAGAGACAAAGATCAGTGATCCGAATCTGCAGAGAACATGGTACCTCGTCGATGATAGCTTGTCGGTTTGAAGTTAACATTTCAAGAGTTTACTGGATCTTCTAGTCAGTGGTGGAACTTGACGGTCCCCTGCTACTTCTTCGGGCGTCACGCTTGTCCGGCTACTTTTAAACTACTCAGTCGATTCATATGCACTTCTACGCAGTAGTGCTCTATCGCCGTGTTGTGTTAAAAGCTTCCGATGAATTGCAACCCCGAGGGATACCGTCCGACCAGAGAATTCCGGTGCACGTCAAGATAGAAATGAAAAGATTGAAACCGGGAGAGACAGAAATAAAGAACAAACAGAAAGAAAGAAAGAAACTTATTGTGATAGATAGATAGATAGATAGATAGATAGATAGATAGATAGATAGATAGATAGATAGATAGATAGAAGGAACAGACTGAGATAGATAGATAGATAGATAGATAGATAGATAGAAGGAACAGACTGAGATAGATAGATAGATAGATAGAAAGAAAGAAAGAAAGAAAGAAAGAAAGAAACAGACTGAGATAGACAGATGTGAACAGTTATAGATATGAACAGAGATCGATATATATATATATATATATATATATATAAGATAGATAGATAGATAGATATGAACAGAGATCGAGATATATATAAGATAGATAGATAGATAGATAGATAGATAGATAGATATGAACAGAGATCGATATATATATATATATATATATATATATATATATATATATAAATAAAAGACAGATAGATATTACCAAACTGAGATAGATTGATAGATAGATAGATAGATAGATAGATAGATAGATAGATAGATAGAAAGAAACAGACTGAGATAGGCAGATAGATATGAACATAGATATGAACAGAGATCAATAAATATATATATATATATAAGATAGATAGATAGATCGTGAGAGAGAGTGTACGGGAATTTTGGTGTGTACTGAAGTGAGTGTCACTATGTATATGAGAGAGGGAGAAAAAGAAATTGATTCAGTTTGTGTACGTTTGCGTATGTTTAGAAAAAGTTTGAATGTGTGTGTGTGAGAGAGAGAAAGAGATTTATTCTGTGTGTGAAATTGATTTTAGATGTGTGTGTGTGTGTGTGTGTTTGCGTATGTAAAAAAGAGCATTTGAGCGTGCGTAAGCGACACTATGCACGTAAACGTGTGTGTGTGTGATTGTGTACACGAATATGCGTAGGTTCACTGAAGAACAGTCAGTCCAAAGGCGACAAAAGAAAGATTTTGTTCTTTAAATCAGATTTTCTGAACAAAATGCCAATAATGTAGATCACAAGGGAAAAGACTTACTTCGCTAATTACAGCTTGTGGGGCTTAAGTTTTAAAACACTGCACTAAATTTGCCAAACTGGGCAACTTTTGAAAACCCAGATCTGCTAAGATTTTGCGATTGGACGGATATATATATATATATATATATGTGTGTGTGTGTGTGTGTGTGTGTGTGTGTGTATGTGTGTGTGTGATAGAAATTAAAGAGGATTTGAGATAAGTAATTCATCAAGTCTAAAAAGAAACCTCAATAGAATGCATTGGACTGCCGCTTCGTTTTGCATTTAGGACTCATCAGCAAGGCGCATTCACTAACGAGAATTGAAACCCGGACAATTACATTAACAGGCAAGCGTCATACCAACTGTACTAACAGGCCTCGGTGACAAAGATGTAGCGAACTAGACTCGATATTGCGCCGCTCCTTCACAAATTCCTTGGTGGAACTCATCCAAGTTTCCTTTACCCATAGGACTGTGCCCCCACGAGCCACGACTACTATCCCCAAGCCGCTCCATCCAGTGCATTAGAAGCCGGTTCAAGCAAGGATATACAAATGATTCTCTTGAGGCTTCTTCTAGACTCGATGAATTACTTAATTGTCTCAAATCCTCCTTAATTTCTATCATTTTTATATCCTTGCTTGAACCGGCTTCTAATGCTCTGGGTGGAACGGCTTGGGGAGTCGTGATGTAGTTTATCGTCATACCCGGGACGTCAAGATAGAGGGTAACCGAATGATTATGTTGTATGAACGTAAGCGATGGGAGGTAAGAACCACAGATTATGAGGATATGTGGGAACATTAACTGTTAATTCTAGACTTGAAGAGGTTAAGATCGGCGAAGCATCCTCCCGGAAATCTGTTCCGGAAAGAAGCGGTTCTTACGAAGAAGCCATCCGAACAGATCGTCCTCCTTACCAATGGTATCCGAAATAAATTAGGATAGTCCAATCCTGTGTACATGGCATAGCAGGTTATAGCTGTGAAGGTCTGAACTGGTGGAACTAAGGAATGAAGCCCATCCTAATGTTTGCCATGGAAATAGCGATAGCGGAGTTATAAAAGTTTATTGATTTGCATAATAACTTCAGACAGGCTGTCGTGTTCAAATGACAAGTCAGACGTAGAAGTTGATATTGTACTCAACAAAATCAAACATCCAGTATGAATAATGTGGACGTTACCTCACTCAATAACTTCGTTATTTCCTGTTTTTCAGCAGTTCTTAGATCCTCCGTCTTATCAATATTTTAACATATCCTATGGACACAAAGAAAAAAATAGTTCTTATTAGATTTCAGAGGTCCTAAGTTAATATTTGTTTATTCTGCATATTAACTTCAATCATTTTCAATTTCTTAAATTCCAAATATCCCAAAAAGTAACCATTTAAAATGGTAGAAAATTTAGTCAAATATTTTACTAAGGGTTTAAAATGGACGATAAATATTGGTTCAGAACTTTTTGAGTTATTAAGGTTTATTTGACCTGCATAATATCAGACGGGCTGTAGTTTCTAACTTTAGCTTACGTTAGCACGTCAGCTCTGCCACACCCACATGTGTGCGTGTGAGTGTGTCGGGGCTGACTCAGCAAGAATCGAAGGATTACAGAAAGAATAGATTGTGACATTAACATATAAACCGGCGTATCATGACCAGGGGCTCATAGTACTTAATCTGCCTAATAACTTCAGTCAGTCCATTTTCGTGAATTACAAATATCTCAAAAGCTGACCATTAAAAATGGCAGAAAACTTAAATAAATATTTTGGGTTGGAAATGGTCGAGTTTATATTTGAGACTTATTGGAACAGAACTTAGAGGTTTATTGATTTGCATAATAACTTCAGACAGGCTGTGGTGTCCAGATTACATAGAGTCTTATCCTGGTCACGGCAACGCCTGGTTACCGAAGTAACTACTTTGATTCCCAGTCTGCCTACCCCCGTTGTGAATTGATCTAGAAATCACTCAATCGTCGGGGCCGTAATGCAAGCTGAGTTCGAATGAGGGTGGTATCACACAAATAGATGTGAGAGAAAATAAAATAACAACTCGAAAAGTTCAAATTATTAAAAAAAAGGATAACAATACTTTATATCTGTTGCTGGATACAGGGTCACGTCTATCTCCCAACCCGCTATGTGGATTCGTGACACGTTGTTTTTTTGTTTTTTTTTTGTTAGGCGAGTCTTAACATCTAAGCTGTCTGTCCTTTAAGAAACTGGTTCTTGGTGTGTCTTCAGGCGAAATTCATAAAACTTATTTTGGTGGTGTGAGTCTAAGTCGTTCTTCAAAAAATAAATTGTTCTTGGTTAGAAGATGGGTTCGGAATTTGCGCGAATCTTGGTCAGCTCTTCGTGGTGGGTCTTCAGAGCTCTCAACTGGAACTCGGTCTCGAACTAACTGCAACTAAAATCTCTCTCTCGAACTCTCATTTTCGCTCGCTGCGACTTTGCTTATATGGACGCCGACCCAAACCGGGGTGGGTTCGTCGGGGTTTGAGGTTCCTTGATAATTCTAAATCCATAGTCCACTTCTTTATTTTCGGTCAGGAATTTTCCACTCCTTTCCATTTTTAGAAGTCTTCTCTTACCCCCACCTTCTCTTATTCTCATATGGATATCTCACCATACTTCAGAGGGGCGTCAACGGTTTTCCCACTTCCTCGCAGCAACTTCTCAATTCTATATTACTTTTCTACATGCAATGTAATGTTCTTTTTCAACTTCTTCTGTTCTACATGCAATGTACTGTTCTTTTTCAACTTCTTCTGTTCTACATGCAATTGTAATGTTCTTTTCATCTTCTGTTCTACATGCAATTGTAATGTTCTTTTTCATCTTATTCTGTTCTACATGCAAATGTAATGTTCTTTTCATCTTCTGCTGTTCTACATGCAAATGTAATGTGGGCGTGTGCCTGTGGGTGCATGTGTGTGGTTATTATGGCTTGTTCTTCTTGGTCAATGTTTTCCTCTCCGCTGTAGTGTTTTTTTCTTCCGTGGCACGTGTCGGTCTCACGCCAGCCTCCTCCGCCGGTCTTTCTGCAATCTCTTCGCCGATTTTGTATGAGTGAGGAACACTGCTCGGCATCTCCCTCTTGAGTTGCTGCATGCTCATTTGATTTTCGCTAGTTAATTTCCTCTTACTCCTAATCTTCATATTACTATAACACCAATGGCTATAATTATGAATGTACCCATCACTACCGACCAACTTATCGCGATCTGCTCATCGTCTTCCCAAGCCATACCTTCATTTCCCAACGCACTTAACTTGTCCCTCAATTGATCCATATCGATCTTTTCTATCGGCTTCATTAGTACTGGCATTTTATTCAAGGTAACATTGGAGAATCTCTTCACTATTGGCTCCCACAACTCTGTACAATTGACTAAGCTTCTGCCAATCATTTCTATGATTGAGTCTTTCTCTTCATATCTTTCCTCTTCCTGGTAATAGGGGGGTAAGGAAATAGATATCCCGAATGCCGAACATCCCATGGGTAACTTTAACAGGGATAATGGTGGTCTTACTCTTGATGTCCTTGTGGATTCTCCCCCACATACCCTAGACAAGCTGATGGGTTTCTGTGTGGCCACTGCCCACACCCCGTCTGAAACACTGATAGCCTGTGGTAATGCCGTGTTTGCTAATACCTCTACTTGACAAGTTCTCTTAATTCCCTCTTTCTTCCCTTCAAATAATTCTAGTATGCACATTTTGTGGTTACCAGCTATATAGATAGGGCTTAACGATGTACAAGTCCCTAGAGCATCATTTCTACACTTTCTAGCTTCTTCAGCTGTTAGCAACATGAATTTTGTTCTCCCCCAATTTAAAGCTATGTATTCTGTTTCTACCTTGTACCTTGCTACCATTCGTGTAGCTACCATCATCATCATGATCATCATCAACCCTTTCATTTTGATCTTTCCTGCAACAAGATTCTCTTGTTTTTATTCTTCATAACCATTCAGTTTTGCTCAATTCTTTACTCAATTATTCCATAATTTCTTACTAAGTTCAGCTCTTCCCTCCTCTAACTAACTCCTAGCAGACAGAACGGTCCGGGCAGGTGTGCGTGGCGTCCACTCCAAAGGTCGTATTTCATGACACCACTGGTGGCCAGTCAGCAATGCCAATACTCTTCTTCCGTCCCTCGTGAGGTGCAGCTTGCGACTCCATCCCCTCCATCCACATCCACCACAGTCAGCCAGTAGGTTTTTGGATGAGCCAGTGTCGTTATTTGTCAATACCGAGTGGTTCTATTCTACACAGCCTTCTTTGTTCTACTGAGACTTTGGGTTCTTCACCCTTCTTAATCTCATCTTCAGAGGTAGTTCCTGCTCAACCTCTAACCTTCCCTCTGTGTTTAATTCCTGTTCAGGAGGTGTGTTGTCCTCTTCTTCCTCTCCTGATTCTTCCTTCTGTTTTGAGTCCTCGCCCTGGACGTCATCATTACTTCTTGACTCGATGTCTAATTCTCTCCTGTTTCTTAGTCTTTCCTTGAGCTGGGAAAGGCGTACTTGATCCTCTTCCTCCCACTCGTTGAACTCTTCGTCTTGTTTAGGGTGCCTCTTTCTAGAGCCTTTGACGGCTTGATTGGATCTCTTCGCTTTTCTCTTCCTTTTCTTTGGACATTGGGGTGCGACGGTGACATCACAGGGTCTTCTCTGCACCGATTCAGGCGACGACTGAACGCCGCTGATCCCCGCCGAGGGTTCCAACTCCGTCACTCGGATCGCTTCGTCTATCTAGCCAAGTCGATCTATCTCTTCATTTTCCTCGGAATCTTCCTCCATCTCTATTTCTTCCAGCTCAACCAAAGTTACCTTCCTTGTCCTTGTCTTCTTAGGCCTTGGCTCGCTCATTTTCAGGTTAGCTATTTCAGCCTTCTTTAGGTCATTGGCATGGACCCTCCTTGCTCGTCCTGTCACTTGATCCCATATTACATATGATACTGGACCCGTCTGCTCCACTATCCGGTAGTACGGTTCCCATCTTTGGTCCAGCTTTCCTTCTCTCTGGTGGATTTTATAGTAGACAGGGTCTCCAACCTTCAATTCTATTACCTTTCTTTCAGCATTCACTCTCTCATTTCTTCTTCTGGCCTGTACAAATATCTTATGTTGTTGTTCCAGCAACAGCTGATGATGATCTTCTCCCATATACTTTCTTCGGGGCTTCAATAGGTTATCCACAGGAAGGACCACGTCTCTGCCAAACAACATAAAGTAAGGAGAAAATCTGGAGGTTTCGTTTATCGTAAAACTCACGGCCGCCAGAGCCTGTGTCAAATACAAGTCCCAATTTCCAGTGTTCTCTCTGGTCAGCTTGGCCAATACATCTCCCAAGGTTCTATGAAACCTTTCCACCTTAGCATTTCCTTGGGGGTGATATGGAGATGTTTTTACGTGCTCTATATTTAAACCTGTCAGCACCTCTCTCATTATGCTGTTTATATTCTCTGTGCCATTATCGGTGACAAGTTGCACAGGGGCGCCATACCTAGGGAAGAATTCACTTATTATCAAACCGGCCACAGTTCTAGCCTTCTTGTCTGGTACTGCAAATGCCTCAGGCCAATTTGTTTGCCAATCAACAAAACTCACTATATAGTTGCTTTCTTGTGCAGTTTCCCCATATGGTCCTGATACATCCATACTCATTTTCTCGAAGGGGAAGTTCGGCACGTCCATCTCTTCCAATGGTGCCATTTCCTGCCTTCTGCTCTGCGATTGGCATACTACACAGCTCCGAACATAGTTAGTGACCTCTCCGCACAGTTTGGGCCAATAGTACTTTCTTCCTATTAGATCACATGTCCTATCAATTCCCATGTGACCCAACCTCACGTGGCACTGTTCCAATATTTCTGGTCTTAAACTTTTGGGCACATACAACTTGGGATTGACTTCCTCATCCCTACCTGAGAGATAATACAGCCTTTCCTGTATTATGGCATACTTGGTGGTCTCTCCTGCCTCCACCTTTTCTCTAAGGGCAGCTATTTCAGTGTCCGCCTGCTCCTTCTCAATTTCTTCTGTCCAGTAGGGATCTGTTATTATCTGTGCGTCCCCTTCCTCGTCCGATTCTAACATAGGGCGATCTTTTAGCTTATTAGAGTTAATTACTTCGATTCTATAGGCTTTATCATCTACTCCCTGCTCTACTTTTACAGATCTTTCTTCCAGTTGTTTCGGTATTCTTGAGAGTAAATCTGCGCACGTGTTTTCCTTCCCTGCCAAATATTCTATCTTACAGTGGTAGCCACTTAACTTTAGCGCCCACTGTTGAATCTTCTTATTATTTGTCCATTCTGCCTGCAATTGGTACTGCAGCGGCTTGTGGTCTGTTTTTATAGTAAAGACCGCACCATTCAAGTAGTAGTCCAGTTTTTGGAGAGCATACATGATAGCATATGCTTCTCTTTCTATTACTGGCCATCTCTGTTGTGTCTCTGAGAGCTTATGAGAAAGAAAGTATATCGGTACCTCCTCTGATATGCCTGGCACTGGTCCTTCTTTATCGGGACACGGCTGGGTAAGAACTGCTCCTACACACTGCTCACTGGCATCAGTGTATAGTACCATGAGCTTGCTGAGGTCTGGGTACGTCAGCAGTGGGACGGCTGTCAACTGTTCTTTTAAGGTATCAAATGCCTGTTGACAGTCTTCTGTCCACTTGAACCTAGCGTATTTCTTCGTCAGGGCTAGTAGTGGTATGGTAATTCTCGAGAATGCCGGGACGAATCGTCGGTAGTAACTTATAGCTCCTATAAAGCCTCTTACTTGTCTCACTGTCTTAGGTTCTGGCATTTCCCTTATGACTTTCACCTTATCCATGTCGGGTTTAATACCGTCTCCGTTTATAACAAAGCCCAAATATCTAGTCTCCTCCTTCAGAAACTGACACTTCGACAATTTCAATTTTAAGCCGTGTTTTCTTAACCTTCCCAACACTTGTTTTAGATGGAAAAAGTGTTGTTCTACTGTTTCTGAAAATATCAAAATATCATCCAAATATGCCATGGCACTCCTAACACTATTGACATCAGCTGTTGGAAGATTCCTGGGGCATTAGCTAAACCGAATGGCATCACCCTGAACTGAAACAGTCCCAGGTGACACGCAAATGCGGCCTTCTCCTTGTCAGCCTCATCAAGGGCTACCTGCCAATACCCGGACCTCAAGTCCAACGTAGAGAAGTACTTTGCTTTCCCTAATAATGCCAATATATCATCTATTAGTGGCAATGGCACCGCCAACGGCTTCGATATAGAATTCAGTTTCCTAAAATCTGCACAAAAACGGTGCCCGCCATCTTCCTTACCTACTATTACGATTGGAAAGCTCCAAGGGGAGATCGATCTTTCGATCATCCCAGCTTCCTACATCTCTTCTACTGCCTCTTCCACAAGGTGTCTCTTATGAATAGGGGTCCGGTAGGGCTTCAATTTCACAGGGGGGGTGATCGCCGGTGTCGATTTTAATTTTTACCGTGTGGGTCTGGCCCAATTCCTTATCTGATTGGGCCACCACATCTCGATTATCCCTCAGCAGACCTCCCACCCTGGCCCTAAATTGGTCAGGTGCCAATATATCTTCGTCCACTATTCCTTCTGTTTGCTCTACGAGTTTTCCTCGTTTCTCCTCGAATCTCACTCGATTCAGAGTTCGTAGGGGTAGTTCTTTTCCTATCCCTTCTCCTCTCTTAACCTTTATCGTCTTTTGGGCCTGGTTCACCATCATAATGGGCACCAATTCGGCTGCCTCCACTACTGCCTCACACAGAGTTACCTCATTTTCTTCTAGGCCCTTCCCTTCTACAGGAACAAATTGCAGGGTTCCTTTTTCTATTTTCTTCCCTGACATTAACCTACCCTTTCCCGACACTGCCGTTCTGGGGGGTAGCTTTACATCTTCCTCCACCACTATTGTTATATCTTCTTCTGGTGGGCATCCCAATGGCGTTCTCTCGCCATTCACTATCAGCACAGTGGGGTTAAACTCTATCTGAGCCCTCTGGCTCCGAAGCCAATCTTCTCCCAAGATTGCTTCCGTACACAGGTTGGGAGCTACGTAAAAATTTTGAGTGCTTCTTAATTTCCCAATCCTCACAGGGAGCCTCGCCATCCCTTTTATCTCTAGGGGGGCTCCATCTGCTTGCGTGACCTCTATGTCCTCTTCCCGTAACCCACTCTTCCGTTTCACCCGCCTGTATGCTTCCTCTCTCAGCAATGAAACAGACGCTTTCACTGCCCTACCTCCTATCTCTGCCCCACACGACAGCTCCCTCTCTTGCGTCAGCGAAGAGAACACTTGGGCTTTCTTCTTCCTGGGTTCCCACCTTTGGGTCATGCCAGCCATAGGCGCCGGTAGCAACAAATTACTTTCATCATTCTCACGTGGGGGAGTTCTGCGTTTTCTGCACCTGGGCGGTCCCGGCTGGACCTCTCCCAGTCTCTTGCGGTTGTTCCTAAGAATACAACTCCTCTTCAGGTGCCCTGGTCACCTACAAAACCAGCACCTTCTTGCCGGACACTTTACCGCAAAGTGGCCCACCTGACCACATATCCAACATTTTACTCTTCTTTTCTTCAAATGGGACACCCTCTCCCTTATTCCTGGGGGGACCTGCCCTCTACCTAAGTGGCTCTCCTGACCACATGTCCAAGGTTTTACTTCCTTTCTTTTTAACTGAATTAAGAGGGAGGGTGGCCCGCTTGCTTTTCCCTGGTTTTGTCTCTTGGGGTCGTCCTTCTTTATTAATATCGGTGGGGCACCTTTTCTCAACCCGCACCACTTGGCTAGGTGTCCCTTCTTTCCACACCTAGTGCACTTATCCTGTTCGAAGTCTGGGGGCAAACCCCACCTCGTCGGACATTCCGCTGCTCTGTGGTCCTCATGCCCACAAGTCCAACAGACCAGTCCGTATCTACCCGGCGTGGGCTTATAGAACCCATGCCTTGTTGACCAAGCCTTTCTATTGGGATCCTCTTCCCACACTTCAGGCTCATCCGCCTCTAGCTTGACCCTCCGATTCCACGTGGGGGGTCTACCTCCTTCCCCCTTTCTTCCGACCTCACGACTTAGTTCTTGCTTCTTTCCACACCTTTTTACTTTCTCCCAAATACCCTGTCTCTCTTTGGCCAGCTCCACTGCTGTCGACAATCTCAGCGGTCTTTCCTTCCACACATCGTGACGAACACGCTCGTCACCGAGTGCTTCAACATACAGATCAGCCAACTGTGCCTGCATGACCGCATTATGTCTCACAACCTCTGAGAAGGCTAATGACGACAGCTTTTCCGCTCGGGTCCCCAATTCTCCAGGGGTCTCGTCCCGCAGCTGTGTCAACTTCAGGAGGGCCCTCATAGCCTCTATCGGTGACCCTTCGTCAGCGAACTCCCTAGTTAATAGTTCTTCCAACCTTTCCCATGGCAAGTGGGGCTCACTAGCTGGCAATTCCTGTCTAGCCCCATCTTCCTCTACGTCTACTCTATCCGACTCATAGTCAGACATTTTTAACACTGCAAAATAAAAATAATCTGAGAAGCAACAATCGAATTTTGGGAGATCAAAACAAAGTGTCCTGCCTGACAGACGATTCTCCGCTCGTTCCTCTCAGGTTCCGGTTTGTTGTACTAGAGTATCGTTGTTTCGACTTGAGTCCTTGAGACGCCGTGCGTTGTCCTAGTCGAAACTTTTCAGCAACTCCTGCGGCAGCGGTTGATCCACGGTCTTATCCTAGTCACGGCACCAATTGTGACATCAAATCCGATCCAGAGTCCCGGTCACGGCGCCAACTGCGACGTCGGCCACTCCCGTTCGTTCGTTCGGGTGGGTGTCGCTCCAGACGTGATGTCCGCCTGTCTGCGTCAGTCGTGCTATCCCGTCCTGTGACGACCAACTGGCTTGGCATTGGTTGCGGCACCCAAGTGTGACGTTCCAACCTTTTGGCGATTCGGATGGGAATCGGGTTAGATCCGATAACAGCCTCGTCGTTCCCAACTCGCCTCCAACGCCTGGTTACCGAAGTAACTACTTTGATTCCCAGTCTGCCTACCCACGTTGTGAATTGATCTAGAAATCACTCAATCGTCGGGGCCGTAATGCAAGCTGAGTTCGAATGAGGGTGGTATCACACAAATAGATGTGAGAGAAAATAAAATAACAACTCGAAAAGTTCAAATTATTAAAAAAAAGGATAACAATACTTTATATCTGTTGCTGGATACAGGGTCACGTCTATCTCCCAACCCGCTATGTGGATTCGTGACACGTTGTTTTTTTTTTGTTTTTTTGTTAGGCAAGTCTTAACATCTAAGCTGTCTGTCCTTTAAGAAACTGGTTCTTGGTGTGTCTTCAGGCGAAATTCATAAAACTTATTTTGGTGGTGTGAGTCTAAGTCGTTCTTCAAAAAATAAATTGTTCTTGGTTAGAAGATGAGTTCGGAATTTGCGCGAATCTTGGTCAGCTCTTCGTGGTGGGTCTTCAGAGCTCTCAACTGGAACTCGGTCTCGAACTAACTGCAACTAAAAACTCTCTCTCGAACTCTCATTTTCGCTCGCTGCGACTTTGCTTATATGGACGCCGACCCAAACCGGGGTGGGTTCGTCGGGGTTTGAGGTTCCTTGATAATTCTAAATCCATAGTCCACTTCTTTATTTTCGGTCAGGAATTTTCCACTCCTTTCCATTTTTAGAAGTCTTCTCTTACCCCCACCTTCTCTTATTCTCATATGGATATCTCACCATACTTCAGAGTGGCGTCAACGGTTTTCCCACTTCCTCGCAGAAACTTCTCATACCTACCTCTCAATGGGCGGCGGCGTGCTCCCTCCTTGCGTCACATGATCACCTCCGCCTGGATCTCGTTAACATTCAACCAATGGCGTTCAACAGTGTGTGCGTGACCAGACTAGCCTTGTTCTTAAAAAAATATATATTTTGCTCAAAGAAAAAAAATTATCTTTTTCTTTTCCTTTTCTTTCTTTTGTTTCTCTCTTCTTCTCTGGCCGCCAAGAGGACAATACGACCCGTAGAGTGATAATCTCAATTCTTATCCTAACGTCACGGCATATGGAATTCTTCAATCAGATTTTCGCCAGCACCAAGAGGCTAGTCAACCAGACACACTCATTCTTCGGCGCCAACGAAATATTGTTTCGTTGTCATATTCAAATTCCAACACAGCCCAGATGTGTTTTCTCTCAATGACACCTCCCATCGACAAAGACCCAACCTAGAGATGGCTCTCTTTGTGTGTGGTCAACAGATGACCTATTAAATTGTTTGCCACCATGACACAAGTAAATCTTTATCTATTTAAAAAAAACTATGTATCAACCTGGACTTTGTCAGTTATCCCTACGACAATGGCCGTCAGAATTTTCACCATTTTTTCCATTATCAAAATAACATTGCCAAACGTCTCTGTCGTGGGTGGCCTCACTTTATCATATAAGTTAAGTCTCGCCTCTCTTTTTCTTTCTTTTCTTTCTCTTTTTCCTTTCCTTCTTTTTCCCTCTTTTTGTGCCCCTAAATGGTGTCACATTGTCATTAATGCATCGGCATTGTATGCTTATGTGTTTGCTAGAAGTCATATATAGAAAGTGGTTGAAAGAGAGATGTAAAGAAATGGCGTGTGTTCGTTCAGATGGTGACCTAATTTAACATCTGGATTGTGAACATAAATGGTTACATTTATGCCCGCTTTTCTCTTCTTTCTCATTCCACCTCTCTCTTTTTACCCCTCTCTCTCTCTCTCTCTCTCCACCTCTCTCTCTTTCTTTCTACCCTCTCTCTTTCTTTTTCTACCTCTCTCTCTTTCTCTTTCCACCTCTCTCTCTTTCTACCCCTCTCTCTTTTAACCTCTCTCTCTCCCTCTCTATCTCTTTTCATCTCTCTCCCTCTTTCCACCTTTCTCTCTTTCCGCCTCTCTCTCTTTCCACTTCTCTCTCTCTTTCTACCCTCTCTCTTTCTCTTTCTACCGCTCTTTCTCTTTCTCTTTCCACCTCTCTCTCTCTCTTTCTACCCCTCTCTCTCTTTTAACCTCTCTCTTTTAACCTCTCTCTCTCCCTCTCTATCTCTTTTCACTTCTCTCTTTTTCACCTCTTTCTCTCTTTCCACCTCTCTCTATCTTCATCTCTCTCCCTTTTTTCACCTTTCTCTCTTTCCACCTCTCTCTCTCCCTCCCTCCCTCTCTCTCTCTTTTCACGTCTCTCTTTCCACCCGTAAGATCTCGTGCTTCCTTATTTATATTTCAGCTTTCTTTAAACAAACAATATTCTAGCCATTTAAAAAATATTTTTGCCATATTTTAAAATATTTCCAAGTGAATACGATTTTAAAATATTTTTTGGCATATTAAAGATGTTTTTACGTTAATGTGATTTTAAAATATTTTGAATGTTTAAGGTTTAAAAATACGAATTGTTTATATAGTAAGTATTTTTATTTCAACTTTCTTCAAACAGACAATATTCTTATGTTGAAATCAACTTCAGTGATTTATAACCTGAAGTGTCAGTGACCCAATTGGTCACGGGTGGTCTAGTCTAGTATATATATATATATATATATATATATATATATATATATATATATATATATATATATATATATATATCCGTCCTCCTTTCTCTTCCATTCGTAAGGACGTCCTCCCTCCCCATCATGTTAATTCAGTGATTTACCAATACAAGTGTAGTTGTGGACACGACTACATAGGGAGGACGTCCCAGCGTTTGGATTCGAAAATAAAACAGCATTTACCTCCCAGGAATAGCCAACTGATTAACAGTTCTGGTTCTGCTATTGCTGAACATTTAATAAATAGAAGGAAATGTGTGGAAAATTTTAGTGGTGACCGATTTATAATTTTATCGAGGTCCCACTCCACATTTCACCTCAAGGTCCTAGAGTCCTTGTATATCAGATCCCGTGAGCCTTCTCTTTGTAAACAGAGGGAATGCTTGCTGGGTCTGAATATTATTGGACTCTAGTTTCTTGAAATTCATAATTTATTTCCCATTCGATTACATTCGTTAATCAAAAATTAATTTACACGCTTTTTTAAATTCCCAGAATAAATAAACTTGATAAGTCCTGGGAGGAAACTGGTTGTTTTTATTTTAGCTTTTGCTTTTAAAAATGCCTTCTAAATATTGTCTTTTCCTATCTATTATTAAATTCTGTACCACGAAAAACTTATTTAAATATATATATATATATAAACCCAATATATATATATATATATAAACGCAATATATATATATATATATATATATATATATATATATATATATATATATATATATATATATATTCACCTAAACGGATTGTCAGGGAAACTAAGGCCTTACTTTCCCTGACGATCCGTTTAGGTGAAACCTAGGTAGGTTTGTCTGGCTCACTAGGTGTATCTAGGTCTGCTCTACGGTTGTATTGAGCTCTTTTGTTAGTTAGTTGTTTACTCGTATCGGGGTTTTTTCTTTGGGATTCAGACCTGCATCTGTGCGATATTTTTCGGCAGAAGTTCATGCTTGTAGCTCTTTCTTTTTTTAAAACCTTTTTTTCTCTCGAGATTGATTTGATTATTGGCAAATCAAAAATTCGAGGGTTTTTCGAAACGAGACTAGTTATCTATATTTGTATGTATATATATATATATATATATATATATATATATATATATACATATATATATATATATATACATATATATATATATATATATATATATATATATATATATATATATATATATATATATATTATATATATATATATATATATATATATATATATATATATATATACAGAGCTGTATGGATATGAATTTGTGACCCTGTTTTATTTTCTGAAAATTGAATCTATTTATGCTTGTGTTTGATTATGTTTGGTATTTGGGGGGATTCTCCTCTGTTTCCGTTTTGGGATGACACTTTTACACACAGAGACATATATGTATACAGGTGTCGTCCTAAAATGGAAACAGAGGAGAATTCTCTACCCTCACCAGACGTAATCAAACAGTTTGTCTGATGATCGCAAAAGGGTGGAACCCAGGATCACAAATTCATATCCATACAACTGAATATATATATATATATATAAAACTCTATCACTGATATTGAGCACTTTCTAATAAGTACCGCGCATACTATTTACATTATTCGGACTAATGTCCTCATCTTTGTTGCCATATTTATCACAACGTTTCGGTCGTTGTACGCTCCGAACTTCAGGTGGTTTCAATGTCGAACTGAACCCTTTATTTCGCTCGCTGGGCTAGACTGTTCTAGTTCCACGTGCCATGTCTAATGGATGTCAGTTATAGAGTATAGAGTTAGCTCCTGTTAATTCCCCTCTCCAAGATCTCCACTGCCTTAACCAGGTATTGAATTCACACACTTTGGGTCATGTCACTGGATCTAACTAACGCCTTTATCCACTGTGCCATATCTTAGATACTAATCAAGAACAAGTATCACTTTGCACCTAAGACGTATAGGCAGTTGTCGCAGCGTTACACTAAGCTACCTCAAATATAGGGTCTCCCTATGATTCACAAAGAAGGTATTCTGCTCAGGCCGATTGTTAGTTGCCAAAGATCTGTGTGCTACCCTCTGAGTAGCTTCCACGTTGATATAATTGACCCACTGATCAGAAAGTCACCTTTATATGTCTGAAACTCCGCCCACTTCGTGGAAATAATCAAATATGCCCCCATCCTATCCAATCAGATGGTGAGCTTGAATGTGGTGAGTTTCTTCACCAAGGTACCCACAGAGGAGGCACTTTCAGCAGTCAGAGACAGATTGGCCTCTGACTCATCTCTAGAAGAACGGACCAGTATTCCAATAGATAATGATGGAGATGTTGACTTTCTGTACACGAACAACACACTTCGGAATGGGATCACACATATATCGACAGGATGAGGGCTTAGCAATGGGCTCGCTATTATCACCATTATCACCAGCAATGGCGACTATATACATGGAATAATTTGCGGAAATGGCATTAGAATTTATATCTCTAAAGCCAACTCTATGGTTAAGGTACGTAGATGACACCAGGAAGATGTTCAGGTTCTACTGGACCATGTGAACTCAATAAGAACTTCGATACAATTCACGGTGGAGAAAGAGAATAACAACACACTCCAATTCCTGGATGTTCTAATATCTCGAACTGAGCATGGGTTTAAGACATCTGTATACCGTAAACCGGCATTCACTGGACAGTACCTCAATTTCAACTCCCACCATCCATACAGCGTAAAGAAAGGGATCGTCCGCTGCTTACAACACTAAGTCATAAGTGGTGACCCAGAGACATTAGATAAAGAATTGGTCAGTATAAGTAGTACCCTACAACGTAACAACTACCCTGGGTACATGTCAGTAGCCCCAAAAACTGGGATAGGCGGGTACAACAAGTGGAGGACAACAACAGTCTGCTTGCCTTATGTGAAGGGGTTATCAGAAAAAATACAAAGGATCTGCGGTCCATATAACATCAGGACAACCATCAAAAGCTTGACGACACTTCACAGATATCTCTTCCGAGTAAGACCCGCACCCCCCGCCATAGAGGAGAACATGACTAAAGTCTGTTTGTACGCCATCCCATGCAGCTACGGAAAGAAATATAAAGGGGAGACAGGCCGCCCCCTTAAGATAAGGCTTCAAGAATACCAGAAAACTGTAACACGGGGATGGAGTGGAAAAATCAGGATTGGTTGACCACATATGGAGAGAAAAGAAAATTCTCTCTGTGGCATCAGGTTGAAATCATAGACAAAGAACATCATTGGAAAATTCGTAAACTTAAGGAATCAGCACATATGCTAGTCCACAAAAATCTCCTGTGTCGACCAAGCATAGAAATGAATACAATATGGGAACCAGTAATAAGGAGTGCCAGAGAAAAGAGATAACAACAACGAAAATTGCAATATGAGATCTAGTAAAAAAAATATAATGATAACAGCAAAAATGGTATTATGAGCACTGGTAAAAAATGGTTACAGAAGACATTAGGTTTATAATACCCAGAAATTCATAGACAGATGTCCTCAAGGACACATGGCACAATAAAGACGTTAGTTAGATCCAGTGACAGGACCCAAAGAGTGTGAGTTCAATACCTGGTTAAGACAGTGGAGAACTTGGAGAGGGGAATTAACAGGAGATAACTGGCATCCATTAGATATGGCACGTGGAACTAGAACAGTCTACCCCAGTGAACGAAATAAAGGGTTCAGTTCGACATTCCAACCACCTGAAGAAAGCCGGAGCGTACAATAGTCCGAATAATGTAAATAGTGTACATAACACCTCATCTCAGAAATATAGACAGATACTGAAGTACTGCGTATATATATATATATATATATATATATATATATATATATATATATATATATATACTTACTTCTTTTTCTTGGATGGGGTAGTGTTCGACTTGAGTGATCGAGAAAGCTAAGTAAGATTTTACAAGTGCTTTGAATGTGCTTGTTAGCATTTGTCAATGAATTTCATTCATACGCGCGTGCGCATGCGTTGAACGGATAATCAATAAGCGAGCATGCGTGAACGTTTTGCCTTTCCTTCATCAAAGGATGTTGGCACCAATTAGGCGGCCCGGTTAATTGTTTAATTATTAAAGTCCGTCCGTTAAAATTGATTGAGACACTCGTTGTAAGGAAAAATATCCTACGTGTTCTACTCTAAATAATTAAACTTTACGATGAAACTTCTCTTTCTCTTTTTCTCGCATTTCTTCGTCGTCTTTGCTTTCATATTATTAGTCTTACTACTACTACAACTACTACTATTACTACTAATATTACTATTACTACTACTACTACTACTACAGCTACGGTTACTGCTTCCGATGCTACGTTTTACTGTCATGTTCGCGTCTTTAGTTACCGTTACTATTTACTGGGCTTCTTCTTCTTCTTCTTCCACCTTCTTTCTTTCTTTCTTTCTTTTTCTCCCCTTTTTCCTCTTCTTCTTCTTTTGTCTTCTTCTTCCACCTTCTTTCTTTCTTTCTTTCTTCATTTTTCTCCCCTTTCTCCTCTTCTTCTTTTGTCTTCTTTTACTCTTCCTTTCTTTTCTTCTTCTTCTCCCTCTCTCTCCTCCTCCACCTTCTTTTTCTTCTCTTTCTCCCCCACTTCCTCCAACTCCTCCTCCTTTTTTCTTCTTTTCTCCACCTTTCTCTTCTCCTCCTCCTTCTTCTCTCTCTCTCCTCCACCTCCTTCTTTCTCTTCTTTCTCATCCCCTTCCTCCTCCTCTTCCTCTCCTCGTTCTTCTTCTTCCTCTTCTTCCTCTTCTTCTTCTTCGTCACTCCTTCTCCTTCCTCTTTAACCTTCTTCCTTTTTCTCCTTCTTCTTCCTTTTTCTCCTTCTTCTTCCCTCCTTCTTCTTCTACTTCTTCGTCTTCCATTCCTCCTCCTTTTCTTCATCTCCTCCTCTTCCTCTTCCTTCGCGTCCCCCCTGCTTGTTCTTCCTCCTCCATGTTCTTCTCATTCTTCTCCTCCTTATTCTCCTCCTTCTTTCGAGCAATGTCATCGCTTGATTCATCCTATTGCAGGCGTAGACGATCGATTGTTTAGGTGGAAAACACGTGGCTCCTGCTATATTTATACCACAATAAAATGGTGGACCTGGAATGTGAGTTCGGATAATACTATGTAAAAGTAACAAAAAACTATATATATAAACAACCGATAATGTATATATTAACGAAATAAAGTGTACATAAACAATAGAATATTGTTGCCTGTTACTGAGCAATAAACATGAAGGAAGAAAACATTTAAAGACTAAAGAATACATTTCTGTGTATAAAATGTGTGCAGAAGAATCCGAGGGAAAGGTAGTACATTGAAGAAATTTAAGGGAAAGTTGCTGGTACGGGTGTGCACTTATCTCTGCGTTCGACCTCCATCTTATAGTCCCTGGGTAAAATAGGAGAAAGAGAATGACCGAGAATGTTACTCTCTATCTATAGGCTTAGGAAGCGTCACCTAGCGGCGGTTTTTTTAGAAAAGTAAATGGGGTAACTTAAAATATAGACAGTGTCGATGTGGCTTTTGAGTCCTGCTAGGGTTTTACATTCTCTTGCGCAGATGTGGCAACGTTGGGTTGGGTGACTTTTGCAGTCGTTATATTAATATTTTGCTGAACTTTCAAATGACATTTTAGTCTAAAGATACAGGTAAGATGGTCTGCCACCCTGTACCGCTCTAGCAAGTACGTAACACTACGTGCTATTTACTACGTTTACAAGAACTAGATCAGGTCAAGAACGTCCTGGGTATGACGATAAACTACACCCGCGTCCTGGGTATGACGATAAACTACGTCCAACAACAAGGCCTCAGATAATGTTTTCGGAAAAATAATGTTGCCAGCTATACGTTTTTGAAACAATAATGTTGCCAGCTATACGTTTTTTTGAAAGAATAATGTTGCCAGCTATACGTTTTTGAAACAATGTTGCCAGCTATACGTTTTTTGGAAAAAATAATGTTGCCAGTTATACGTTTTTGAAACAATAATGTTGCCAGCTATACGTTTTTTGGAAAAATAATTATTGCCAGCTATACGTTTTTGAAACAATAATGTTGCCAGCTAGACGTTTTTTGGAAAAATAATTATTGCCAGCTATACGTTTTTGAAACAATAATGTTGCCAGCTATACGTTTTTGGGGAAAATAATCATTGCCAGCTATACGTTTTTGAAACAATAATGTTGCCAGCTATACGTTTTTTTGTTTTTAAATATTGTTGCCATGTATGCGTTTTTGAATCATTAATGTTGCCAGCTATACGTTTTTTGGGAAAAAATGATGTTGCCAGCTATGTGTTTTTGAAAAAAAAATGTTGCCTGCTATGTTTGATAGTACTGTATATTTAATATATGTATAGGTATGTATATATATATATATATATATATATATATATATATATATATATATATATATATACACCTTAATTTGGCATTAAATGACCCACATTGGTTGATATGCCATAAAACCCAACCAACCATCCAATCAGGCCAAGAATGAAATACTGTTGTCATATTTGGGCAGGAGCTGACTAGTCCTCACTTTCCAGACTCAACAGAGTCCAAAAGCGTCTATGAGTCCTTCCATCCGCCAACCTTTCACAAACGTGAGTCGATTTCTGTGTACGTCGGCGTTTGCACAAAATTGAGATTTTTAGTGATATTTCTTAAATCTATATAATTCCTCTACCATTTTTCACGGGGTTAACACACACACACACACATATATATAAATTCTTATCATCGCTTGATAATGGAACGGAACTTTGTATTTTAAGTTTAATTTTTATGATTAAATCTCGGCCACGGTGACTTGTGCCTTTGTTTTGCAATAGTATTATTACTAAGAATGCAGCGACAAAAACTATTACTACCTTTTCTGTTTCTAGCATTACTGTTCTTCATCTGTCTGCCATTTTGTTATCACCTCTCTCTCTCTCTCTCTCTCTCTCTCTCTCTCTCTCTCTCTCTCTCTCTCTCTCTCTTTCTGAAATCTATGTTGATTTGCTCAGAGCTATTTTTTCATTGTTGACAATGTGAAACCTGTGAACGGACCCAGCGTGTGTTCTTTTAATGCCACGGCAGCGCTTGTGTGCGGAAGACACATTTTGGTTGTTATCATATAAACTTCAGTTATTTTCCTTGACAGAAGTTAGTTTGAGGGAATGTGTTGCTCTATTTTTCATCTTTTGGGCCTGTTAATAGTTTAAAGAGACAGAGAGGTAGGAAAAGCGTGCAGAAAGTGAAGAAAGAGATAGCTTTGATGTGGCACCAAGCCGAAAGTATGGGACACCCAGTGAGGATCGAACTCAGTCGTAATTGTCCTTGCGAGACCAGCTTGCTAACCATTACGCCACGCCGAGTCTATGATGCCTGTGACAGGATAAGGAACAAATAGAAAACGTTTATAAATCTAATGTTTCGCTTTTAATAAAGATTCACCAGAGCATGAGATGTGGAGAAAAGAAAGAAAGAAAGAGAAAAAATTAAGTCATTTTACATTTTTGTTCTGTTTGTCTTTCATTGCTTCAGCAGACTTCGCGTGCATTTGTCTTGTCAAGTAACGTTTGTGTGTGTTATAATTCATGTGTGTAAGTGTATCATAATTCTAGTTTGGGATGATTAGTGTGAGAGTCAAAAAATTTACGTAACACCGGTTGTAGTAGTAGCTGTAGTAGGTAGACATATCTTATATTCTTTAAGTATGAATTTTATAAATGTTGGTGATTTAATAGATAATAGACATACAAACGTTCTTTCTTGCTCTTTTTTTTAATTATTATCCTTCTCTTCTTTTACACGTTTTCTCTCTCTCTCTCTCTCTTTCTCTCTCTCTCTCTCTCTCTCTCTCTCTCTTTCTCTCTCTTCTTTTTTGATCTTCGCCTATATTTTTCTCTGTCTACGCTCTCTTCTAGCCTTCGATTTTTATTGCTGGATCATCCTCTTAACCCGCATCCTCCTCCTCCTCTTCATTCGCCTACTCCCCATCCTCCTCCTGCTTTTTCTTCTACAACAGAAGACTGTTGTGTACTTATTTGCGTAGAGTGAAACGATAAGCATTGCTAAATACGGTAGACGGAGGGGTTCAACGGCCGAGGAGTTACGATAGAATAAAATAAGGTCGACTTTTAAAGTAAGTTTCTACAAATGTCCCTTAAATTTCAAGGCTGGAGACGAAAAACACAATAGAAAACAGTTTTCTTTTTTTAAACTTCAAAAAGCGCTAGAAACAATGGCACACGCCGAATACAATATCTTTATTTACCTTCTTTTCATGTTTGATATTACGGTACATATTCTGTTTGTTAGCAGGCATAGATAGATAGATAGATAGATAGATAGATAGATAGATAGATAGATAGATAGATAGATAGATATGAAGACATAGATATGTAGATATGAACAGACATAGAAAGATAGATAGATAGATAGATAGATAAATAAATAAATAAATAAATAAATAAAAACGAACATAGATAGATATGAACAGACATAGGTAGATATGACCAGACATAGATAGATAGACAGACAGACAGACAGACAGATAGGCGAGACGAAACCATAGCATATTCTCTCTATTTCGACCAGCTTGTTAGGTTTTATTATTAAGATTTCTTTTTCTTCCCGGTGCCCACGGTCAATGTTCGAGCCCAAGTAAAAGAAAAAATAGCCAGGATTTTTAATAATGATCGTCAAAACAGAACCACCCTCCTCCCCGCCGGAGCCACACTATCTACCTATCGCCAACCCATCCTGTCTTGTGTCGCCCGTCTTCTCTTACACCTCACCAAGCCATTCGCAATTGATTATTCTAAACAAATTAGTATCTTGTATAACAACATCCGACTTTTTCCAATGACAACTCTTCTTATCTTGTTATCGTCACCAGAAGACATTAGCGATTGGATAGTTTGTCAAAGAATCCCGGTTCTTTTACAAGGATTCTATGTCGTAGCTAATGGATATTCGACTATGAACTTTTCTCTCAATTACCACCTGATAATGGCTTGTAAAACAAGATGCGGGTGTCGGCAAAAAAAAGCGATGCCTATGCTAATTTGATTTAAAAGTATTAGAATAACTTATTTTCTTTTCTTTTTAGATATAATACAAAGTCTTGGGAAACCCAGTGCAAAAATTAGTGGAGTTATCATTTATTTCTCTACCCATAATTCCTTTTCAAAATGGCTGCCCTTAGCGCATATAGAAAGCAAACAGCTGTCATAGAATTCTTCCTGTTCTTGAAAACTTCACAAGAAAAATTAGTGAACATACCATCTCTTTTCATACCAATCAAAATGGCTTCCCCTAGATACACACAGAAAGCAGAAGGCATTCATATAATCTCTTTTTCTTTCCCTTATTCTTACGAAACCCAACCAAAAATAGTGTGACTAGTCCCTACACATAATCCTCTTTTAAAATGGCTGTCTCTGACACAGATAGAAAGCAAACCGCTATCATAGAATGTATTTTTGTTCTTCTTGAGAAATTCAGTAGAAAACTTAATGGACATAGCATTTATTTTCCCTAACCATAATCCACTTTCAAAATGGCTGCCCTTGACGCACATAAGACAGTAAGTTAATAATTATCCGCACCTTCGCCATAAAATATCTTTAGGTTTGTCATGTGTGCCTATAGTTAGTACTATTGTGGTCACGTGATCGAAGTTTGAGCTTGATCGCGTCATTTTTTATTTTTTTTTTTTTTGCTGCTGTTACAGTACAAACATGACCGTTCCGCTAGCAGTGTGTACCAAAGAGGAACAAATATCAGTGATCAGAATCTGCAAAGAGCTTGCTACCTTATTGATGACAACACGTAGGTTCGCCATTATCGTCTCACGAGCTTGCTGAATCTTCTCGTTGGTGGTAGAGCTTGACGGGTACCTTACTCCTTCCACGTGAGTCACGCTTGTCCGCCCACTTTTAAACTCTTCGATCCATTCATACACACTTCTACGCGGTAGTGCACTGTCGCCGTATTGTGTTAAAAATTTTACCCCCTGGCATACATTCCGACCAGAGAAATCGAATCACTGCTATTTGTTTCTTCTTAGTGCACACTGCTAACGGAGCGGCTATGTTTACACTGTAACAGCAGCAAGAAAACTGGCCCAATCAAACTCAAACATCGATCACTTGACTACTATAAGCACGCATGAGCAGAAGGCAGCATGACAAATGGCGAATCTGTAGATAATTTTTGCCTTACCCTCGTAGAAAGTAGAAGACAGATAATGTTTCTTCTTCGCTTTCTCTTAAACAACCCAGCTGAAAAATGGAGTGGAGTTTCCATTTATTTCCCTACCCATGATCTACTTTCAAGATGGCCGACCTTGACGCACATAGAAAGTAGAAGGGTGTCAGATAATGTTCTTCTCTTTTCTCTTGGGCATCCCAGCTGCAAAAAATAGTGGAGTTATCATTTATTTCCCTACCCATAATCCACTTTCAAAATGGCTGCCCTTGACTCAGATCGTAAGCAAACAGAATGTCATCTTGTTGTTCTTGAGAAATTCAGCAAAAAAATAAGTATACATTTGATATCATTTCATAAACAATAATGCACTTTCTAAATGGCTGCCCCTTGACACATATACAAAGCAGAGCTCTGTCATAAATCTCTTTTTTCCTCGTTCTTACGAAACCCAGCAGAAAAATAGTGAAGCTACAATATATTTTCTTACCACCGATGAGGCTAAAATGGCTGCCTCTGATATACATAAAAAGTAAAAAGCTGTTATAGAATATCATCTTTTTCTTCTTAAGAAACCCAGTGGGAAATCCAGTATCATCGCAGCATAGATTTGTCATCAAATGTTTGTTTTTCGGAAAGAGATTGTGTTGCAGATATTCACAGGGTGGGGAGGTAGTGAATGCTTATCGAATGGCTATACTTAAATTTAAAGAAAGTGGGTATTACATTTTGACACCACCCTCATAAAAGAAAGACTAACAATCAATAAGTGACATAGAAAAATGAAATAAAATCAATTAATAATAATAATAATGTATGCTTATTGACCTAGCAGTACCATCTGGGAGAGACATCTCCAGGAACATTATCCAGAAATTGTCCAAATACAAGGACCTGGAAATCGAGATTAAGAGGATGTAGGGAATGAAGACTGAAATTATACCAATAGTAATCGGAGCACTGGGCCTCGTAAGAAAAGGAATGGACAATTTTAATAACAGCGTCCCAGGTAACATCAACGTATAAATTGCCCAGAAGATCGCCCTACTAGGAACATCCCATATACTAAGAAAAGTCTTATCAATTAAATGATAATTCTCCTATAGGGTCTAAAGACCATAGTTTGAATCCCACTCTACAGGATATAAAGCAGGAAATATGGCATACACAAATAATAATAATAATAATAATAATATTAAAAAAAGAAATACATTTTCCTATGATGTAAAGGAACCGGAAATTTTATCACTCCATTTGGCTTCGCTAAACGATGGTGCTGTTTAAGTTTCATAAACAGAAATTTACTTTTTTAGGTTTTTATAAACAGACATTTCCTTCTTTCTTTCCGATGGGAAACGTCTCTTTTCCTCGATCAACTGACGACTGAACTCTTTTCTTTCTTGTATTCCAAGACGTAGCAGGTGCAGGTAAAGATTTTCCCACTGGGAAACGTCTTTTCCTCCAATCGACTGACGGATGAATAAGTACAACCTGTAATTTGGTCGTTCCAAATCTGCGTAAGGCTGACTTGGGATCGACCAGTATAACCATGCTTATCATGACTTAACCCTAACTTACTCCTGAAAAAATAATAAAATAACTCTATTCCCACTTTCCAACGAAAAGTAACTCTCTTTCACTTCCCAACGCATGACGCTCGGGCGTGTTTTGCCAAACCTCCGCTGATGAATTTTACTTTGGTCGTTTCAGCTCAGCACAAGGCTGTCTTGAGCTCGGTCGTTATGACGATGCTCATCATCACTTGCCCTAACTTACTTCTAGAAAAGAAAAAGTAAACGGTCATATCCAAGAGTCATTATTAACTTTGCTTCCCTAGAATAAAAAAAAAGGAAGCCATGTTCCCTAGTATAAATCAAAGTTTTTGCATGCTTCTTTTTTAGCTGCTTACGTGTGAACAACCTCTTCACGGCTGTTGGTCGCAAATCCACCATGGCCTGGACAGGTAGCATCAATTAGGGTCACAACTATGGGCAAATAGTGACACGCACAAAAAGAACAAGTCAATAGTACATTTATATAATAAAATTACCAAAAATACATTTTGAAAAATAACCAACAAATTTTATATCTAAATCCGTCAAGAAATAGAAATAACTATCTAAAGAGTAGAATGTGACTTGCGATATTAGCCATCACTGCAGGTAACAGATTTCTGCAATACACGGGCAGTAATTACGTAAAGAAATAGAAATAACCACCTAAAAAAATACAATGTGATATTCGTTATTAGCCCTCATTGCAGGTTTCAGATTTCTGCAATACATGGACAGTAATTACGTAAAGAACATATTTTCTCTTTGCGCCTACCCCATTAAACAGCACTGAAGAAAAGATCAACAAATATTCACGGAATGATTTTACGGATTTACCTGACGTTTGTGATAGCAAAAAGATTGTGTTCAGCTTGTTATTCCCAACGCGGTCAGTGCCGTCTCCCCGCATTGGGAACGGTGTGGAAAGAATGGGCAGTAGGAGGCATTTAGAAAAATTGTTAAAGAGCGGAAGAGTGGCATTCTTCTGCGTTCGCTGCGGTGTCTCCTCAGTACGCAGGCGACCATGGCTCCCCACAATTTCCTGTTCTCTGTAGCTCTTAATACATTGTATCTTTTTGTTACCTTTCCTAAAGTTTTAGAATCCATTTACTCAAGCTCAGCTATTAAATCAGTCCTGTGAGTATCAGATTTTCCAAGCCCTCTTTCCTCATTATGTGCCCTAGAGATTTCAACTAACACTTCCTGTGGTTATGTATGTGTCCTTTTCGTTTCCATTTTCTCTAACTTGGTCGTTTCTCACAAATTCGGTTCATAGTATCCTCAGCATCCTCCTGTAGAACCACATGGAAAATTTGATATTCACAGAACATATGAAAGGTAAGAGGGATAGAGGAAAATGGTGCATGATCTACCTGACGTGCCTGCGTAAATCTTTGATAGAACAGGGATTACACTTTCGTATCTCGCCAAAGACATAACTTTTCCTTTGTGACGTCCCCCGGTGTCGCTGCGCCAAATGTGACGTCTGCCTGGCCGCGCCCGCCGTGCTGTCCTGGTCGCGGCGCCAAATGTGACGTCACCCCGTCTGTCTCCACGCCGTCGCCGTCCTATCCTGTCCTGTGACGACCAATGTGACTTGGTATTGGTCGCGGCACCAAATGTGACGTTCTAACCTTTTGCTGATTCGGATGGGAATCTGGTTAGATTCGGTATCAGCAATGTCGTTCCCAGCTCGCCTCCAACGTCTGGTTACCGAAGTAACTGTTTTGATTTCTAGTCTAACCCACCCACGTTGTGATTTGATCTTAGGTAGACGAAATCAATCAGTCGCCGGGCCGTAATGCAAGTCGAGTCCGAACAAGGGCAATACCGCACAAGTATATGTAAAAGAAAATAAAGTAATAACTCGAAAAGTTCAAATGTGTTAAACAAGGATAACAATATTTTATATCTGGTTGCTGAATACAGGACTGCGTCTTTCTCCCAAACCGCTATATGGATTCGTGACACTTTGCGTTTGTTAGGCGAGTCATAACATCTTAAGTTGTTTTTCGATAACTGGTTTTTGGTGTATCTTCAGGTGATATTCGTAAAACTTGTTTTGGTGCTGTGAGTCTAAGTCGTTCTTCAAAAATAAATTGTTCTTGGTTAGAAGTTGAGGTCGAGAATGCGTGGGTCTTAGGTCAGCTTCCTGCGAGGCGGGTCTTCAGAGCTCTCAGCTCAATTCAACTCAGCTGCGAACTCCTTAATTCAACTTCTCAGTTGCCAGCTGCCTCTGTGCCAACTGCGACTCTGCTTATATGGACGCCGACCAAAACCGGGGTGGGCCTGTCGGGGTCTGAGGTTCCTTGATAATTCTAAATCCGTATTAAAGGTTTTTATTTGTTTTTGGTCAGGAAAACCCATCACTTTCCATTTTTGGAAATCTTTCGTCCTCTCATATTCTTCCTTTCTCATATTGGTATCTCACCCATACCCCTCAGAGGGTGTCAACGGGTTTCCCTCTCTCTCACAGTGGCATTTCATACCGATCCCTTCAGGGGGGTGTCAACAGCCCCCCCCCCTTCTTCACATGATTACCTTCGCCTACCGCTCACGTCATCATTCAGCCAATGGGCGCCCAGCAGTGTGGGTGTGACGAGACTGGGATCGGTTTAAAAAATCTTGTTCAAAGAAAAAAAAAATTTTCTTCCTTTTTTTCTTTTTCTTTTCTTTCTTTTTCTTCTTCTCGACAACAAATCCTTAGACTCTTATTTTAACCGAATCACCTGGAGTTCGTCAATCAGATTTTCGCCAGCATCAAGTGGGTGGTTTAACTGGACGTATTGCGCTACAGCCAATTATTCGTTTCGATAAAATAATTTTCTTATCATAGCCAGCTCCTGACACAAAACAGGTGCCTTTTCCAAACGATATCTCCATAGATAGCTTATGGATCAATCTTTTCTTTCTTTGTAACTCTGCGGTTGGTCCAACGGACATTTTTGTTTTTCGGTCAGTGCATGACCTAATTAATTTTTATCTCTCAGTTTCTGTTTCGTAGGTCACTTGACCGACCCGAAAACTTCACCATTGCCATGGGCAGATTGGCTATATCTTATTCGGTGCGTCGTCATAAATTAAATTAAATCCGACACATCCGCGACCTTACTTTCCTCGCTAATGAGAATAAAACCTTTTCTTGGTTAGAAAAAAAATAACATCGTCTTTTCGTGATAGATTCTTATCACCTAATTTTAATTCTCGCCTTTTTTCTTTTTCACGCAACCCTAAATAGTGTCACACTTTTTTTGATTTTTCTTTCGAACCGGGATTTCTAACTAAACCATCAAATAGGTTAGAATGTAATCTTTAAATTTTTTTCTTCTCCCCCTACTCGTCAGTGTGTTTGACCATAGTAACACATTTTTGTTCTAATCATTCTAACTTATTTGATGGTTTAGTTAGAAATCCCGGTTTGAAAGAAAAAACAAAAAAAGGAAAATTGCATGTCTTTGGTTAGATGCGAAAGTGTCTCGTCAGTATTCTCATGATCTAATTGGCCGAATCTTCTTGCTTGATAAATTGTCTGAACTTGGAATTGTTTTTGCCGTTTCTTTCTCCTGTGGTCCTTAATTTTATTGAAAGCATGTCTCCCAAGCCCACTATTTGGTGAGGGCGGAGGATTGGCCGTTGATCCCCCCCCCCTACCAGCTCGATGCTTAGACTTAAGGTAAGCCGTACATTCTCTTGTTATCATGAGGAAGAAAACGGACAAACACTTGCTGCATTGTGTGAGTATAATTTGTGGAGAGCCATGTTCATCCGCGTTTTGAAGAAACACGGCTGCAGAAGAAGAAGGGGAAATAATAATAATAAGAAGAAGAAGAAGAAGAAGCTGTATTTTTATTCTTTTATATTATTAAACAAGATAAATAAATGGGTTTATTTAATTGCTATTTGTGAAACTTATATGTGCGTTTACCAACCTAAGACTGGTTGTTTGATTTGAATTTGCAGTCTACCCAGCGTCCAGGGTATGATGATAAACTACATCCGGCAGCAATGCCTCTAATTCCTGAACGTGAACACTGACTATTCCGATATTAAATTTTTTCTCAGTCAGCCAAATATTGGGTTATTTAATATCGTACAGAGAGGATCAAACACACAACACAGTAATAATGGCCAAGCACACTAGTCTTGCTAACTATTACTCCATGCTGAGGTGTGATAGACAGACAGACAGATAGATATGAACAGACTGAGATAGATAGATAGATGTGTTGTGAACATATTGAGATAGAGAGATAATGTATGGAGTACTCAGAGGAGGCAGAACTTACTACTCAGTAATAATGATTTTTCTCTCTCTCTCTCTCTCTCTCTCATATTACTATGTTAATACACGCTTTGTTCATTTCATAGATCGATTTTACATCAACCTCCGTTGGGTTATTTAATATCGTATAACAGGGCCCACAGTGAGGATCGAACTCACTACTCAGTAATAATGGCCAACCACACTAACCTTGCTAACCATTACTCCATGCTGAGACGTGGTAGATAGATAGGTAGGTAGCTAGATATTAACAGACTGAGATAGATAGATAGATAGATAGATAGATAGATAGATAGATAGATAGATAGATAGATCACCTTTTCACACTTTGGAGTATTTATAATTACTGTCACGCCGTTGAAATTCTTACAATCGAACAATAATAATTATCCTGTAATGTCCTCATCGTGATGGCCAATCCAGCTTGAACGGGAGCACAATTGGTATAAATTGATAGATAATGAGTGAAATGAAATTTTTCTGTTAATTTCAAGTAGTGGCTTAATTAACCAAATTACACAATACGGGTGAAGAGACCATTAGCCCCGCGCACGAATTATCGTGTGTCTTGAATGAAGATTGTAACGAAAGTAGTGTATTATTTGTGATGAGATACTGTCGTAAAATGACACTTCCTAAAAGAGTCGCTTTGGACAATCTACACCTGTTATTTTTGGGGGGTTTTGTTTTTTTTATTGTTCTATTCACGACGTTTCAGCGGTTGTACGCTCCGGCCTACTTAAGTATCTGTCTATATTTCTGAGATGGGGTATTGTAATTATTTACATTATTTTCATTTTTGGAACTGTTGTCCTCATCTTTGTTGCCATATTCACGACGTTTCGGCCGTTGTAAGCTCCGGCCTTCTTCAGTATCTGTCTATATTTCTGAGATGGGGTATTGTAACTATTTACATTATTTTCATTTTTCGAACTGTTGTCCTCATCTTTATTGTCATATTCACGACGTTTCGGCCGTTGTACGCTCCGCCCGTCTTCAGTGTGTGTCTATATTTCTGAGATGAGGTATTGCAATTCTTTATTGCCATATTCACGACGTTTTGGCCGTTGTACGCCCACCCGTCTTCAGATGATTGGAATTTCGAACTGAACCCTTTATTTCGTCCACCGGGGTAGATTGTTCTAGTTCCATGTGTCATGCCTCTTCCGGATTCCTCAGTTATCTCTCTTTAACTCAATTCTCTATTTTTTATTATTATTCACCACTGCAGTAACCAGGTATTGAACTCACAATGCTTTGGTCAAATCACTGGATCCAACTAACGACACATGGCTCAGTGGATAAAATCGTTGGTTGGATCCAGTGACTTAACCCAAAGAGTTGTGAGTTCAATACCTGGCTACTGCAGGTAAATCTTGTAGAGTTCAGTTAAAGGGACCACTTTTGTTACGAGGTGTGGACGTTTTTCAGTAAATATTTAATGGGTCCTGGAATATTTGTCCCGCAAACTATATTTGGCGGACTCATGTGAGTCCGGGAAAGATTTTTTTTTAAATTACAACACATGGAATTTAAAACAAATGACAATTAGAGAATGTATTAACACACAGAAAATTACATAAATCTGTTTATTGAATGATTTGTTCTTTTAACAGCATCTCAGCTCCTTATAGTTTATTTTTCGGAGCTTCCAAGAATGTTATTCTACCTTCACAATTGAATACATGGTAGATGATTCTCCGCTTTTGTGCATAGACATGTTTGTGTGCACATAATTACGAGGCGTGTTTTATATTGTAGTTTTGTTGAAGTTATACTTTGGAATACAGTTTGATTTCTTTAAGAAATTGTCGGATATTATACGGCTTAATGTCATGAAAGATTTCTTTCATGTTGGTTGGTTGGTTGGTAGTATTTTAAATGGGTTTGGGTGAAGTCGCTACAGTTTGTTAGTATATGCGCATTGTTAGTAGTTTTACTATAAATATCTATTTTTGGTAATTCCTTTATAGAAAAATGTATTGCTGGTATTTTTACTATAAAAATGTATTTTTATGCTTTCATAGTGTTTTGTTGGGGGGGCAGGATTTGCCCATAGCTGGGACCCTAACAGGTACTACCACCTTTGATCAGGGTAAAGCTGTGACTAACAACAATTAAGAGATGGTTCCACGCTCCCCCAAACCTCCAATCTCCCGATCAGAGGCCCTGCTGCCGGATGTACATACATAAATGTGTACACAAATGAAAGTAAAGAAAAAGGTATTAAAAACAATGCTAATAAGAATGTACTTTTTCTGATGTCAACGAACACGCGTTGTCACTTTCGTAATGCTCGTTATAGTAGAGACTTTGTAATCGCAGATACCACTATAGTAACGCCGTTGAACAATACTGGTATCAGACGCCGTCGAATATCACTCGCACTAATAGTACTTGCGCGATAATACTCGTTCGAATAGTAACCTGTGTAGTGATCTGAATAGAGAAAGAGTATAGTGAATAGAGTAGAGAATAGTGTGAGAGATAGGGATCTGTATAGTAAAGAGGATAGACTAGAACTAGCGATCGTTACTCGTCATGATACTTTCTACTCTATGGTCACGATATCCACAATTCAATAATGGGATCGTCTGTGTTTGCTCACATCGATCTATGTTCAAACTCAAGTGCCGGCAGCGACACTTTATTCCTATATAACAGTACTTTTTATCTGAATTTCTTGGATTACAAGTTATCGTTATTTACATTATTTATATTCGGACTATTGTCCTCATCTTTGTTGTTATCACATTTCGGTCGTTGTGCCCTACGGCCTTTCTCGGGTATTCAGGCTGAGATGCGTAAATTGTTGCTACTTTATATTTTTAATTTCGCACATGCGCGTTGTTTGTTTCTGATTTTGTCGACTGCACAGTATAGTAGAGTCAGTTGGGCAACGTCTGAGAGAAAAAAACACCATGATGCAGTTCACTCCGCCAGGAATTTGGAAACGGCATGTTCTACTGCTTGGCATTCGCAGCGGAAGCTCCAATAACAATATTTCAGCGTGTTTGGGTGTCAATCTGAGAACAGTGAAGAGAATTCGGAAAGAGTTGGATGAATCTAATGGTGATTACGAAGGTACGGCAACTCGGAAAACTCTCTCAGATCGTTCTGATAAGAAAAGAACTCCTTAATCTGTTGGTGAGGGCCTTGAGGAGGTAGTACCGCCCTGGGTCAGGAGGGTGGCTACTGGAAGACCCTATATCTGGCAACAGGATTCAGCACCATGCCACACAAGCAGGAGAACCCAGTCAGGGCTGTCAGACAATTTCTGCGACCACATCACGCCTTACATCTGGCTAACTAACTTCCCAGACTACAACCCCCTTGATTATTATGTGTGGGGCTCAGTTGAGCAAGAGACCAACAAAACTCCCTGTAACACCAAAGATGAACTGAAGTCAAAGATTATGTAAGCATTCACCAACTTAAACAGGGAGACCGTCCAGAAGAGATGCAGGAGATTCCGAAGTTATCTGGAAGCCGTGGTGAAAGCCAATGGCAATTTTATTAAATAAATTCACTCTTTAGCATTTCAAGATATTTTTGAGTAATTTTGGTAAATATATCTGTTAAAATGAGATGCCAGTGTTATTTTCATTTTTGTGTAAATTAAAAGACAATTTATCTATTATTACCCAGTTTATCGATCTTTATAACGTACAGGGAATTCTGGACTGAACCCTTTATTTAATCTACAGGGCAGAATTTTCTCGTTCCATTGCTCATGTCACGGGAAATCTCGTCTTGTTGTTATTTTTATCAAAGACGGTTGAATTATTTGTGGTCCCACTGGATAGCGGATAAACATTTTTTTTTTTTTTTTTTTTTTGTAACATTGTGGATGTGAGTTCAATTCCTGGCTCGGGCAATGTGCACTTGTGGAAACAGGCGAGCAGTAAGTGAACAGTACTAAATGAAAATAAATTAATAAATTATAAATGAGAATGTGTTTGTTTGCGCGATACACACGTATGTTTATATGTGTGAGAGTTCAAATGCCAAAGGACCAAGGAAACAAATGCGTCCCAAAGGAGACGTTCTTTATCTACATACTACTACATCTGGAAGCATGAGAAAAGAAATTTTGTTGTTTTTTCATAAACTTGAACAGCGCCGCCTAATGGGCGTTTTTGTGGCAAGCTACAAACATAATCATTCAGTCTAATTTCGATTCTCGAAATATTTTCAATGTATTTCAGTTATAAATGATTTTCTAATTTTCTTTTTACGATAAACGTTATTTTAGTGGGTAAACCTTTCAGCGCTGACATCCCTGTTTATTTTTTTTGGGGGGGGTCGGTGGGTAGGGGGTCATTTTATTAAATAATGAAATTAAAAACAACCGGCCTAAATTGAAAAGCCTTACTAAAGAAAAGGTGTGCCTCCGACAGGAATCGAACCATTCTTATTTTTTCATTTTTTTATAAGGACACCAACTTCTTGAGCCAACGTGTGCCTCTATCAGTTCGTCCATGGAGTCAGCCTGACAAGGCAATGGTTTGAATCAACCTATTAACGAAGGCACGTTTAGTGTGTAAATTACTCTTTTTGAGTAGTTACACGTCTACCTATCATCTCTCAGTTGCGTCTCTGTCTTTGAGCAGAATTCGCTCAGGGGCGACTCCGTCAAAGGACAGAGTCGCAACTGAGGGAAATTATACTGAGCCCTAGGGAACAGCTGCCTTCTTATTGCACTAGAGAGAAGGATCGGTGCACGCACCGAGGCCAGCGCAACCGACGGTTGCGAGGGCTCGGGGAATTTTTGTTCCTTTCCCGGATGCACGCACTCGGGTTCCCCACATTAAACCGACCTTGTGTCACAATCTGACCTCGTGGGGGGGGGTAAATACAAATTAACGAAGGAAGGCACGTTTCTCGTTAGGACTTCTACGAGTCAATTTCCTGTCCGAAACATAATCAATAATAATATTCCGAAAGGATTATCCGACATTATAAAAAAATAAATGATTTTTCTATAGACATTCATTTAAATTGTCAGTAAATTGAAGGTATTTTGGAGTATTGTTAAGTTCAGCGTTTCAAACTATTTATCTACACTGATTTACCCGCCCTTACGTACAACTTACAATATAATTGATTTAAGTTTTTGCTCCTTGTTTTTGTTTTGTTTTTTGTTTTTGTTTTGCTTATTTTATTGTTGTCTATAAGTAACAACATCCATTAGTGCAAGATCAGACCAACGGAGCTAGACGAGTCTGTTGCCGACCGTTCGCTTAGGTATATCATTGTCAACCAAGCCTCTACAAAATATCGAAGTAACCCACCGTAAAAAAATCTCGACTCAAAAAGAACCGCACCACCGTATAACTTTGGCCTTCGTCACGACCACCGACTTCCAGTGTGTCCAAACTACTCCAGGCTCTGTACGTCCAAACTTGGTATGCAGAGTCATCTCCGGATACACTGGAAGGTTTCTTCGGATTCGAAGAAAAAGCATGATGACTTAACACTTGTGACCACTGATTTCATTTATAGATTCTACATCGGCACTCTAAAATCTCCTCACGTTTCGTTTCCAAATATGAGTCCACTTAAAAAAAAATAACAGATATAATGTATGTAGAATACGTTTAAAAAGCTAAACTAGACAATACCAAATTTTTTATATATGAAATCTTTCTGTTAGTATCTGTCTATATTTCTGAGATGAGGTATTATGTACACTATTTACATTATTCGGACTATTGTCCTCTTCTTTGTCGTCATATTTATTACAACGTTTCGGACTTTCAGTATCTGTCTATATTTCTGAGATGAGGTATTATGTACACTATTTACATTATTCGGACTATTGTCCTCATCTTTGTCGCCATATTTATTACAACGTTTCGGCCGTTGTACGCTCATCAGATGATTTTAAACGACTGGTAATTGAAAGATAAATCGTTCCCTTGTACTCCCCACGTTTGTCCAATTATGGATTGTTCAGGGTATTTAATCCATAGTTGGAGATTTCTAGATTTCAGAGTTGTCCTTCTCCGAGCAGATGTCTTAAAGAAATAGAAAAACTTGTACTCACAAATCCAGCTCACACATTACGAAGAGCTTTATCTGTGTAAAATATGTTTGTTCTTAGGTTTTTTGTTGGGTTTTTTTTGTTTGTTTTTTTTTGTTTTCTTGTTTTTTGTTTTTTTTGTCTTATTTTTGTTTTTTCTTCAGTGGAAGATGTCATGAGGCTATTTCTGACCTTAGGTCTCTGGTTGGGGCCCGGAAGGAAATGTGTATACTACAGAAACCCAAGGAAATAATAATAATAATAATAATAATAATAATAATAATAATAATAATAATAATAATAATAAACCTACTTCTAATATAATTTTACCATTCTTCTTTCATCTCGCCATGACAAAAGAGGTTCTCGAGCAGACGAGACGTGTTTTTGAAAAGACAGGTTATTTAACTTTTGAAACATTGATACATCTAGAAACGATACGTGTTCTTCCAGTTGCTAGTTAGTCCTTTCTTCTTCCTCTCCTTTACTACTTTGTCAAAGATGTCCTGAAGTTTTCCTTATCAACACAGTGCCATCTGCGTAATTTATTTTTAATCAATTCCCCTAAAGCAAGGCGATAATGTCACTAAGACGCAAGGGAGTGAAAGAGAATACGAAGACTTTAGAAGGAACCGGAAGGCCAATCCTAAACAGGAAACAAGGAATAAACTTCTACTGCTGTTCAAAATACCAGGGAGGAAGGTGAAACGGACGATAGGCAAACCAATCTACTCCTATTGAAAGGAAAAAATAAATAATAAATAAAATTTTAGAGTTTAGGCGGAGTCGTTAGAACTATAGAGTTGAATTAGACTTTAGAAGAAACCGGAAACAAAGATAAACCTCTATTCCTATTTAAAAGACGTCAGGTATTGTCAAGATTGTGCCCACCAATAATAAATCCTGCTAAATTCCTTAGTTCCCTTAAGATAGTCTCTCACAGTAAAGGTTGAATATTAAATTAAATTAGTTATATCATATTAATTACACAAAATGTTGTTGTGGTAAAGATTTCCTAAAATTATTAACACTACTGTACTAATAAATTTTGGCATTAAAAGGCGTCTCTTAGTTATGCGTTGTTGTGGTGTCCTCACTCTAAAGAGTCTATGTTGGACTCTTCCTCCTACTATAAGATTAGTAGGAGAGAACGCGTTGTGGGAACGGTCGACCAAACTGTTCATTGCTGTCGAACTCTCTGTCTCGGCGGAGAGGAACCTATACGAAGGTTTACCGGAGGGCAAAGTTTCGTCCGGGGAGGAAACAGTCCCTGAACCCGTTTAGGCGGGTTCAAAGGGAATATTTTTGGCCGAGCCTACGGGCTCGGAGTACCCACAATAAACCGGCCTTGTGCCACATACACCCTCGTAGTGGTGGGGGGGGGCTGTTAAATATTAACAGTCGACCAGACTGTTCGTACTGTCGAACTCTCTGCCTCGGCAGAGAGCAACTCGGACGAGGCTTTTCTGCAGGGCAAAATTTCGTCCGGGGAGTGGGGGGTAGACAGTCCCTGAAACCGTTTAGGCAGGTTCAAAGGGAATATTTTTGGCCGAGCCTACAGGCTCGGAGAACCCACAATAAACTTGGCCTTGTGCCACATACATCCCTCATTGGGGGTGTTAAATAGAACAGTCGAACAGATCTTTGGGGAACAGTCGACCAGATTGTTCATCTGTCGAACTCTCTGCCTTGAGCAGAGAGGAACCCGGACGAGGCTTTGCCGGAGGGTAAAGTTTTATCCGAGGTGGTAGACAGACCCTGAACCCGTTTATACGGGTTCAAAGGGAATATTTTTGGCCGAGTATACGGTAAACTGAGCTTTGCGCCACATACATCCTTCGTGGGGGGCTGTTAAATATTAACAGTCGAACAGATCTGTTCCAGCTGTGCTAGTCAAACACTCTGCCTCCTATTAAAAAATGTCTACTCGGAGGGGAAGAATACCGCGTTGTCGCTACATCGCGAAACAAAAAAAATGCTTTTATTTTGGCTACTCATATACAAAGAAGTCTATAGATACTGAAAACAAAAGAAACAATAGAGAGGGAGGGAGGAAGGGAGAGAGTATGTGTGTGTGTGTGTGTGTGTGTGTGTGTGTGTACACGTGGTTTGTTTTAAATTAACTAGTCGGTTAAAAAAAAGTCTACTCGGAGGAAAAAAACACCGTGTGGAATTAATAAAATAACAATAATAATAAAACTGAGACAAACAGAGCATAATAATAATGCATAATAAATGTACAATGTAAAACGAGACAATGCGTAGCAACTATAAATCAGTAAGAATGTAAAAAGCTCACAAAATAGAAACAGTGTTCATACGCGAACGGCATACGGACAAATTGTTATAGACTTCAAGGAAAGACGGAAAAAAATTGTGGACAAAACCAAGAATTGTCCATTTTTATTGACTACGAAGAAATCCCAGCATGCATCTGTCGGATCTATCAATAATTTTGGAATCAAAATATTTACCTGATTTATTAGTATTAAAACATATTCTTCTGTTTATATCTTTCATCGTTCTCCTATTTATTAGGTTATTTCGCCAAACAAAAATTAATTTTGACTTCATCTACCACTGTGGGATCTGAATGGTAAACAGGACAGTACAATAGTCAAATCATTTTTATAGCTGTAGTGGATTTTGCAAATTATAAATTTTAACGCTAATAATTCGTTTGAGTAAATATATATTGATCTATCGGTTCTGCCGGGAATAAATGCGGAATTGCTTAAGACTGGGAATATGATTCTCTTTTACAGCGATAGATGTAGATAGGCTTAGATGAATGAAGAGATACAAACAGACTGAGATAGATAGATAGATAGATAGATAGATAGATAGATAGATAGATAGATATTAACAGAATGGGGAGTTTAAGAGCAAGACAGACTGACAAAAATAGAGAGAGTGAGAGACAGAGAGAGAGAGAGAGATGGAGTTTAAGGGGAGTAATTTGAAAAAATGTTTATGAGTTATCTCCCTTGAAAAAAAAAATTTTTTTTTTTTTTTAGATGTTTTTTTAACTATTTAAGGGTTAATTTCACAAGTTCTCCGGTAAAAGCGAATCTTTTATCCGGCACATAACTTTTATTGCAGCCTATTGTTATAATTGCCCCATTTCATTATTACTTATTGTTATTAATCTCTTATTGTGCCTAATGAGATCTACGGTAGGAACAAAAATTCTATCCGTCACATAACTTTTATTACAGTCTATTGTTATAATTGTTCTATTTTATTATTAGTTATTGCTATTGATCTCTTATTGTGTCTAACAAGATCTACGGTAAGAAAGAATCTTCTATCCGTCAGATAACTTTTATTTCAGTCTATTGTTATAAGTACCCTATTTTATTATTAATCTCTTATTGTGTCTAACAAGATCTACGGTAAGAACGAATCTTTTATCCGTCACATAACTTTTATTACAGTCTATTGTTATAATTGTTCTATATTATTATTAGTTATTGTTATTAATCTTTTATTGCTATTGCGCCTAATAAGACCTACGGTAAGAACGAATCTTTTATCCGTCACATAACTTTTATTACAGTTTATTGTTATAATTGTTCTATTTTATTATTAGTTATTGTTGTTAATCTCTTATTGTGCCTAATAAGATCTACGGGAAGAACGAATCTTTTATCCGTCACATAACTTTTATTACAGTCTATTGTTATAATTGTTCTATATTATTATTAGTTATTGTTATTAATCTTTTATTGCGTCTAACAAGATCTACGGTAAGAACGAATCTTTTATCCGTCACATAACTTTTATTACAGTCTATTGTTATAATTGTTCTATATTATTATTAGTTATTGTTATTAATCTTTTATTGCGCCTAATAAGACCTACGGTAAGAACGAATCTTTTATCCGTCACATAACTTTTATTACAGTTTATTGTTATAATTGTTCTATTTTATTATTAGTTATTGTTGTTAATCTCTTATTGTGCCTAATAAGATCTACGGTAAGAACGAATCTTTTATCCGTCACATAACTTTTATTACAGTCTATTGTTATAATTGTTCTATATTATTATTAGTTGTTGTTATTAATCTTTTATTGCGTCTAACTAGATCTACGGTAAGAACGAATCTTTTATCCGTCACATAACTTTTATTACAGTCTATTGTTATAATTGTTCTATATTATTATTAGTTATTGTTATTAATCTTTTATTGCGCCTAATAAGACCTACGGTAAGAACGAATCTTTTATCAGTCACATAACTTTTATTACAGTCTATTGTTATAATTGTTCTATATTATTATTAGTTATTGTTATTAATCTTTTATTGCGCCTAATAAGACCTACGGTAAGAACGAATCTTTTATCCGTCACATAACTTTTATTACAGTCTATTGTTATAATTGTTCTATTTTATTATTAGTTATTGTTATTAATCTTTTATTGCGCCTATTAAGATCTACGGCAAGAACGAATCTTTTATCCGTCACATAACTTTTATTACAGTCTATTGTTATAATTGTTCTATATTATTATTAGTTATTGTTATTAATCTTTTATTGCGCCTATTAAGATCTACGGTAAGAAAGAATCTTCTATCCGTCAGATAACTTTTATTTCAGTCAATTGTTATAAGTACCCTATTTTATTATTAATCTTTTATTGCGCCTAATAAGACCTACGGTAAGAACGAATCTTTTATCCGTCACATAACTTTTATTACAGTTTATTGTTATAATTGTTCTATTTTATTATTAGTTATTGTTGTTAATCTCTTATTGTGCCTAATAAGATCTACGGTAAGAACGAATCTTTTATTCGTCACATAACTTTTATTACAGTCTATTGTTATAATTGTACTATATTATTATTAGTTATTGTTATTAATCTTTTATTGCGTCTAACAAGATCTACGGTAAGAACGAATCTTTTATCCGTCACATAACTTTTATTACGGTCTATTGTTATAATTGTTCTATATTATTATTAGTTATTGTTATTAATCTTTTATTGCGCCTAATAAGACCTACGGTAAGAACGAATCTTTTATCCGTCACATAACTTTTATTACAATCTATTGTTATAATTGTTCTATTTTATTATTAGTTATTGTTATTAATCTTTTATTGCGCCTATTAAGATCTACGGCAAGAACGAATCTTTTATCCGTCACATAACTTTTATTACAGTCTATTGTTATAATTGTTCTATATTATTATTAGTTATTGTTATTAATCTTTTATTGCGCGTAATAAGACCTACGGTAAGAACGAATCTTTTATCAGTCACATAACTTTTATTACAGTCTATTGTTATAATTGTTCTATATTATTATTAGTTATTGTTATTAATCTTTTATTGCGCCTATTAAGATCTACGGTAAGAACGAATCTTTTATCCGTCACATAACTTTTATTACAGTCTATTGTTATAATTGTTCTATTTTATTATTAGTTATTGTTATTAATCTTTTATTGCGCCTATTAAGATCTACGGTAAGAACGAATTTTTTATCCGTCACATAACTTTTATTACAGTCTATTGTTATAATTGTTCTATATTATTATTAGTTATTGTTATTAATCTTTTATTGCGTCTAACAAGATCTACGGTAAAAACGAATCTTTTATCCGTCACATAACTTTTATTACGGTCTATTGTTATAATTGTTCTATATTATTATTAGTTATTGTTATTAATCTTTTATTGCGCCTAATAAGACCTACGGTAAGAACGAATCTTTTATCAGTCACATAACTTTTATTACAGTCTATTGTTATAATTGTTCTATATTATTATTACTTATTGTTATTAATCTTTTATTGCGCCTAATAAGACCTACGGTAAGAACGAATCTTTTATCCGTCACATAACTTTTATTACAGTCTATTGTTATAATTGTTCTATATTATTATTAGTTATTGTTATTAATCTTTTATTGCGCCTATTAAGATCTACGGTAAGAACGAATCTTTTATCCGTCACATAACTTTTATTACAGTCTATTGTTATAATTGTTCTATATTATTATTAGTTATTGTTATTAATCTTTTATTGCGCCTAATAAGACCTACGGTTGGAACAAATCTTTTATCCGTCACATAACTTTTATTACAGTCTATTGTTGTAATTGTTCTATTTTATTATTAGTTATTGTTATTAATCTTTTATTGCGCCTATTAAGATCTACGGTAAGAACGAATCTTTTATCCGTCACATAACTTTTATTACAGTCTATTGTTATAATTGTTCTATATTATTATTAGTTATTGTTATTAATCTTTTATTGCGCCTAATAAGACCTACGGTAAGAACGAATCTTTTATCCGTCACATAACTTTTATTACAGTCTATTGTTATAATTGTTCTATTTTATTATTAGTTATTGTTATTAATCTTTTATTGTGCCTAATAAGATCTACGGTAAGAACGAATCTTTTATCCGTCACATAACTTTTATTACAGTCTATTGTTATAATTGTTCTATATTATTATTAGTTATTGTTATTAATCTTTTATTGCGCCTAATAAGACCTACGGTAAGAACGAATCTTTTATCCGTCACATAACTTTTATTACAGTCTATTGTTATAATTGTTCTATATTATTATTAGTTATTGTTATTAATCTTTTATTGCGCCTAATAAGACCTACGGTAAGAACGAATCTTTTATCCGTCACATAACTTTTATTACAGTCTATTGTTATAATTGTTCTATATTATTATTAGTTATTGTTATTAATCTTTTATTGCGCCTATTAAGATCTACGGCAAGAACGAATCTTTTATCCGTCACATAACTTTTATTACAGTCTATTGTTATAATTGTTCTATTTTATTATTAGTTATTGTTATTAATCTTTTATTGCGTCTAATAAGACCTACGGTAAGAACGAATCTTTTATCAGTCACATAACTTTTATTACAGTCTATTGTTATAATTGTTCTATATTATTATTAGTTATTGTTATTAATCTTTTATTGCGCCTAATAAGATCTACGGTAAGAACGAATCTTTTATCCGTCACATAACTTTTATTACAGTCTATTGTTATAATTGTTCTATTTTATTATTAGTTATTGTTATTAATCTTTTATTGCGCCTATTAAGATCTACGGTAAGAACGAATTTTTTATCCGTCACATAACTTTTATTACAGTCTATTGTTATAATTGTTCTATATTATTATTAGTTATTGTTATTAATCTTTTATTGCGTCTAACAAGATCTACGGTAAGAACGAATCTTTTATCCGTCACATAACTTTTATTACGGTCTATTGTTATAATTGTTCTATATTATTATTAGTTATTGTTATTAATCTTTTATTGCGCCTAATAAGACCTACGGTAAGAACGAATCTTTTATCAGTCACATAACTTTTATTACAGTCTATTGTTATAATTGTTCTATATTATTATTACTTATTGTTATTAATCTTTTATTGCGCCTAATAAGACCTACGGTAAGAACGAATCTTTTATCCGTCACATAACTTTTATTACAGTCTATTGTTATAATTGTTCTATATTATTATTAGTTATTGTTATTAATCTTTTATTGCGCCTAATAAGACCTACGGTAGGAACAAATCTTTTATCCGTCACATAACTTTTATTACAGTCTATTGTTATAATTGTTCTATTTTATTATTAGTTATTGTTATTAATCTTTTATTGCGCCTATTAAGATCTACGGTAAGAACGAATCTTTTATCCGTCACATAACTTTTATTACAGTCTATTGTTATAATTGTTCTATATTATTATTAGTTATTGTTATTAATCTTTTATTGCGCCTAATAAGACCTACGGTTGGAACAAATCTTTTATCCGTCACATAACTTTTATTACAGTCTATTGTTGTAATTGTTCTATTTTATTATTAGTTATTGTTATTAATCTTTTATTGCGCCTATTAAGATCTACGGTAAGAACGAATCTTTTATCCGTCACATAACTTTTATTACAGTCTATTGTTATAATTGTTCTATATTATTATTAGTTATTGTTATTAATCTTTTATTGCGCCTAATAAGACCTACGGTAAGAACGAATCTTTTATCCGTCACATAACTTTTATTACAGTCTATTGTTATAATTGTTCTATTTTATTATTAGTTATTGTTATTAATCTTTTATTGTGCCTAATAAGATCTACGGTAAGAACGAATCTTTTATCCGTCACATAACTTTTATTACAGTCTATTGTTATAATTATTCTATATTATTATTAGTTATTGTTATTAATCTTTTATTGCGTCTAATAAGACCTACGGTAAGAACGAATCTTTTATCCGTCACATAACTTTTATTACAGTCTATTGTTATAATTGTTCTATATTATTATTAGTTATTGTTATTAATCTTTTATTGCGCCTAATAAGACCTACGGTAAGAACGAATCTTTTATTCGTCACATAACTTTTATTACAGTCTATTGTTATAATTGTTCTATATTATTATTAGTTATTGTTATTAATCTTTTATTGCGCCTAATAAGACCTACGGTAAGAACGAATCTTTTATCCGTCACATAACTTTTATTACAGTCTATTGTTATAATTGTTCTATATTATTATTAGTTATTGTTATTAATCTTTTATTGCGCCTATTAAGATCTACGGCAAGAACGAATCTTTTATCCGTCACATAACTTTTATTACAGTCTATTGTTATAATTGTTCTATTTTATTATTAGTTGTTGTTATTAATCTTTTATTGCGTCTAATAAGACCTACGGTAAGAACGAATCTTTTATCAGTCACATAACTTTTATTACAGTCTATTGTTATAATTGTTCTATTTTATTATTAGTTATTGTTATTAATCTTTTATTGTGCCTAATAAGATCTACGGTAAGAACGAATCTTTTATCCGTCACATAACTTTTATTACAGTCTATTGTTATAATTATTCTATATTATTATTAGTTATTGTTATTAATCTTTTATTGCGTCTAATAAGACCTACGGTAAGAACGAATCTTTTATCCGTCACATAACTTTTATTACAGTCTATTGTTATAATTGTTCTATATTATTATTAGTTATTGTTATTAATCTTTTATTGCGCCTAATAAGACCTACGGTAAGAACGAATCTTTTATCCGTCACATAACTTTTATTACAGTCTATTGTTATAATTGTTCTATATTATTATTAGTTATTGTTATTAATCTTTTATTGCGCCTAATAAGACCTACGGTAAGAACGAATCTTTTATCCGTCACATAACTTTTATTACAGTCTATTGTTATAATTGTTCTATATTATTATTAGTTATTGTTATTAATCTTTTATTGCGCCTATTAAGATCTACGGCAAGAACGAATCTTTTATCCGTCACATAACTTTTATTACAGTCTATTGTTATAATTGTTCTATATTATTATTAGTTATTGTTATTAATCTTTTATTGCGCCTATTAAGATCTACGGCAAGAACGAATCTTTTATCCGTCACATAACTTTTATTACAGTCTATTGTTATAATTGTTCTATATTATTATTAGTTATTGTTATTAATCTTTTATTGCGCCTATTAAGATCTACGGCAAGAACGAATCTTTTATCAGTCACATAACTTTTATTACAGTCTATTGTTATAATTGTTCTATATTATTATTACTTATTGTTATTAATCTTTTATTGCGCCTAATAAGACCTACGGTAAGAACGAAT
>OZ010575.1:16475210-16507710 GCA_963932145.1 Acanthosepion lycidas
GTGTATAATTTCAATATGGATCCAGGAAATAAAGTAACACTCAACCAAAATCCAACTTTAAATCTGCTTGAAATAATTCCCAGCAGAATGTTTTCATCTTGCTTACAAAAAATATTCTTTTCTCAATGTTGAAATCAGATGAATTGACGGTGACTATAAAAATAGATAAGTAAATATTTATTAGTGCTACTATAGTCCATTTATCTACCGTCCATTTTCTACTATAGTATCATATCTACTATTCATTTTCTACTATAGTATCATATCTACTATTCATTTTCTACTATAGTATCATATCTACTATTCATTTTCTACTATAGTATCATATCTACCGTCCATTTTCTCCTATAGTATCATATCTACTATTCATTATGCATTATGCTATGATATTTACCAATTGTTGGATGTATGAAATATGTGAGGGTTTGGGTTAAGGGTTAGAGTTAAGAGTTTCGTTTAGGGTTAAGGGTTAGGGTTACGGATTACTGTTACGGTTAGGAATTAGGGTTATGGATTAGGGATAAAGTCATTGAACAGTGAATTGGTTATGTATTAAAAATTATTAACAATTTTTATACAAAAAAAAATAAAAAATAAAAATCATGTAAAAATAGTGATTATAATGTTTGTAAACTGATTTAATGTCATTTAAAAAAAAAAACAATAAACAGGTCAGCATTTTCCCTAGGTATTTTCCCTAGGCATTTTCCCTAGGCATTTTCCAGCAATAATGAGTGCTTGGTCATTTACGATAGATTACAAATGCCTCCATAGATATCATACACTGTATATAGTAGCAGCCATTTATTCATAGTTAATTAGTTATGTCAAGACTGACTTAAAATTTCATTCAAATTACACCACAAAGATATAATCAAATATGGGTAAATTTTCCAATAAAAACATTTTTTTAATTCAGAAGTAGCGCGCCAACAAAGAAGAGATTTAAAAAAAAAAAAAAAAAAAAAAAAGACTTATATACATCAACTCTGAAACGACACACTATTCAAATTTGATTAACCTCTCGCAAAATTGACTTTTTGAACCTGCACTTGTAGAAGGGTTTACAAATAATGAACTACAAGAGGTTTTAATGAATGGAACGTCGTAAGAGTTGTCGAATTTACCTGCACATTCGCAAGGTGTAGAAAGAGCAGTTAAATTATCTACTAAAACTTCACAAATTGTAAATGGACAAGAAGCAAGCCTTGTAAGTAAATCATTGTACCATGAAATAAGACCTTCATTTCCTTCAAAGAGAAATTAGACTGAACAATTTAGCTATATTCTACTATATTTTCAATAAACAATTCAAATTTATAATTTATGTTCAATAGTATTATGGTGTTATATAGATTTTTATCTATTCTTTTGTTTTTATTAACAAATGCTGTAAGACATTGCTACTCAAAGTGATGGTCAGTGAACCGGTGCCGGTACGCGAACCATCAGCTACCGGTACGCGGCCAGTATCTAAGCCATGGTAAGGAATCATTTGTAAAGATTAAGTTTATATCATTTTTGTTTTTGTCTTAAAACTGCTTATTTTTTATGTTTTTGATATTGAATTATTTTTTGCAAAATAAATGGAACATAAAAAAATTAGTCAACTTTTATTGTATTCATTATATATATATATATATATATATCGTTTCCCGTATAAATTAATATTGCCACGAAATATTACAGGTACGAGACACATTGAGAAAAAAAAAATGCCGGTCTGCCATATCAGATAATTTGAGAAGCACTGGTATAAGATATTATTCATTGATTAGCTCTTTCTTATCTTTGCAATTTTTACATAGTTTTCACTTATCGAATACAGTAAAAATATTTTGTTTGTACTGATTCGTAATTAGAAATCTGGTTTGAATATATTTTCAATTCGGTGTATCTAATACAAAAAATATCAACTTTATTTCAACTTTATAACCGATGGCTAGTGAAATAATCAAATTTTGAAGTCTGTAAGCAAAGAGACCTGCGGAAAGTAGGTGTTTCTCTCGATTGTTTCATGTTAAATGCTCAAAGATTGATAAAATAGATTCATCTAATTTTTTGTGTCGGTACTTATCAATTCAAACACCAGGATTCGCATTGAGTGTAGTGTTGGTTTTCTAAAGAAAAAAAAAAGTGAAAAATCAACCTGCCCGATTTCCAATTCCGATTCGTTATTCAGAATATTGTTATATTGTGTGTGCGAAAAATAATATTCAGAATACATTATAACAACATTGTTAAATAAATTTAAATAAACATAACACAACATGTATTTATACAGTTCACTACACTACATCAGAACTTTTTTATCAACAACTACTTGAAAGTTGAACAGGCTATATTTGTCACATGACATGATGGTAAATAAATAAATGCACGCTGGTTTGCTGCCGTTACGTATTTTTAAAATGCGAGAAAGAAAGAAATAAGTATAATAATAAAAAAATACACTTATTTGGAAAATGACTACACCTGTTTTAAACTATTACTCCAACTTGTCACGCAAGGTGTTAACTATGAAGCCCAGTGGAAAAATAAAACTTATTTTACAGTCATTAAATACAAATTAAAAATTATAATTAATAATAAAATAAAATAATACAAATAAATAAAATATAAAATAAAATAATAAAAATAATAAAATAATAAATAATTAAATAAATAATAAAATCAAATACAAATTAAAAATTATAATTAATAATAAAAATTATAATATTGTAACTTCATTTTGTATCATGAACTTTTTTTACAGTGATGTGATGTTCACCCTGTACAAGGCTAGGGAGCCTCTCGAGTTAGAGGGTTACAGAGGAAGGGACAGACTTTAGGCGGATACGTAGTGAAGATAATGATTAATACTAGACATGAGCAGGTTAAGATTGTAGTGATCAGGAAAACATTCTCTTGGGAGTCGGTTTCACGGAACAGCGGTTCGAGGGAAGAATCTACTCGATTGGAACTTACATCTCACCAATGGAGAACGAAGGAAATGATGATGGTTCGCTACAATGTTCGTAGCATGACGGGTCTTAGTCGTGAAGGTTACAACTGGTGGAAAAAGGAATGCAGTTCGTCTGGACAAAAAAAAAGGGGTTGTAGGGTGGGAAATAATTTGTCACCCACAAGGACTCGAGACTGAAAAACTGAAAAGTGAGCACTGGGCAACTCCTGTCCAAATATGAAAACAGTACAGGGTGTCCTCGACTCACGTCGGAGATCCGTTTCTACGGTGCGACGTAAACAGATTTTCGACTTAGGTTGGAACTCACGTACATAAGCATTCATGTGTCTGCCTTACGCTTGGAAGCCATAATGAAAAGCAAAAAGTACCCCCACAAAACAAATGGCGCAAACGAGAGATAGTAAATGTTGCACAATCCAATATGGCGTACATCCAGTGAAGAAACAACGTCGTCTTCCTCGTATAGCGCCGTGTGATGACTTATATTATACCAGATGGCGCCGTAACGCTATATGTCGGGTTCGAAGTAAACCGAGGACCTTCTGTATATATATATATATATATATATATATATATATATATATATATATATATAATGTGTGTGTATAAATCTGCGTACGTTTAAGAATATATATATATATATATATATATATATATATATATATATATATATATATATATATACCGTGTATAACAGCGAAACTGAGCGAAATCGTGTAATCAGAGACAAGGTCTGTCCCCAGTCAGCATACGATGTTACGGCACGCAGACCAAGCAGAATCCAAGTGGCAATTTCTCAATATATCTTTTGACTTTTCAAGCATACGTATATACTATACAGGTGGGTCCTCGACTTACGTCGGTGATCCGTTCCTACGGCGCGACGTAGCCTGATTTTCGACGTAAGTTGGAACTCACATAACCACCAGCGAATCTGCCTTACGCTTGGGAACCATAACGAAAGGCAAAAGATTAAAACAAAAGCCGACACAAACGAGAGAGAGAGAGAGAGAGAGAGAGCGAATGTAGCACAACCCAGTATGGCGTACAGCCAGTGAAGAAATACCGCCTTCTTCCTCATATAGCGCCGCGTGATGACGTATTATATTATGGGAGATGGCGCCGTAAACACGAAACGCCGTACGTCGGATCTGACGTACCCCGAGTACCTATTTTCTGCCTGATCTGGCTCTTTTAAATTTAGAGGGTAGCACGAGAAGTCGGGTACAGGGAACCGACCATTTTCCAGCATCTTTAGCGATTAATCGTATGCACGGGGTTCACTTGAGATTTGGGTTGAGTTTAAGTGACTGGTGATAGTTAAGGATTCGATAAACCCTACGTGTTTATGGATGGCCTGGTTTACATTATTTACATTCGGACCATTGTCCTCATCTTTGTTGTTGTTATCACCGACCTTCATCCGGTTAACCTTCCGAGAATCTCGAATTGAACACTTTATTCAATCTCTACAAGGATAGACTGTTCACGTTCCACTGACCATGTGTAGGGATATCTCGTGCAGTTCTTATTTAGTATTGCTCGACTCGTTCTCACTGAGTTCAAGTACACCCTGCCGACCCAAGGATTGAACTTGCGATTACTATCACCATTTGCATGAACCAATGCTTTAATCCAGGGGTCGGCAACTCATTCGACTCCGCGGGCCGGATCGTGTTATAATGACGGGTCGCGGGTCGGACGACGGCCATTAATGAAAAATTAAGGAAAATTACATATGCAGACCCCCTGTCAACCTAAATATTTAAAACCATAATGAAAATAAACATTGAGAAATCAGAAAAACAAAAGAAAATCTAAAATTAAAAAACACCTAACAAAAATTACTTTTCCTCAAGGAACGTCAAAATAATTCAAAGTGAAAAAAATCAACGGAAGTGAAAATGGATGAAATTCTGACGTGTAGGTTTGAAACTGTTATTGAAAATTGTTCCACAAATGAACCACACACACACATCAAACAAAAACGAAGCACATATACCCATACATACGAGTACAAATAGTTGCAAACATATACACTTACGTACGTACACATGCAGTATCATCCACACATTCATTAGGTATGTATGTATAATGCGCGTATGTTTAACTGTGTTTAGATTTCTACTACCTCGCATGTCAGTCCCTCCCTGGCCTCTTTCACTTTATCGTTCCTTTCCCTTCTGTTATCTTTTAATGTAGCCAAGGGTCATAACAAATATGTATCCATTATTTGACATTAAACGTAGGCAACGCAACTTGGTAAAATAAGTCTCATGAAAGATAACTGGCAGATAGTCTCATATTTTTAGTGCACTGAGATGTGTAGACATTCTATGGAAAATGACATATAGCAAATTTCATTTGAAGGTCGTCACTCATGTTAAAAATAGAGTCATTGGGAATCAGGCTCGCGGGCCGGTCAAAATGCCTTCGCGGGCCGGATCCGGCCCGCGGGCCGTAGGTTGCTGACCCTTGCTTTAATCCACCGTGAGACAATCCTGAGTGAAGGACATCGAGCCTTAATTCTAACCTGCTTGCTGATGTGTCGTGCTGCTGCTGCTTGTCAAGCTTGACTGCCTTTGCCGAGGTTCCTTTTCTATTCCCGTCACTGCTGCTGCTGCTGACGTCTGCTTGTCATTTCACTTTCTTTATTCATTAATAACTACCATATCGTATTCATTTATGCTAAATTTAACCTGTAAACATTTCCTATTTTAAATTTCTGACGAATCTTAATTCTTCAGTTAATATAGGGTGACCCCAAAAAATGGGAATTTTTGAAGTGCGTATTGCCAGACATGAGCAAGTGGCAACACTGCGAGACAGTGACCTTGAGCAAGTAAACATTTCGCCATTTAGAATTCAAGATGAAATTCACAGTATCCCAGCTGAGATGTTGCAGCAGTCAATGAGGAATCTCAACAGCAGAATGCATTCGTACAGGAGGACGCCATCTTCAAGACGTAATTTTAAAAAAAATGAAAATTCTATCATTGTTTCTTAAATGGCATGTTTTAAGGTTTCAATTACTATGAATAAAATATTTTTCTTCCATCACTCTTGGTTTTATTGGATTGTTAAAAAGTTCCCATTTTTTGGGGTCACCCTGTAATTGAATAAGCTCATGGCGAGTTCTACGACAATAAAATATCCGTAGGAATTCCCCTATCGCACCGTTAAATATTTGAGCCTAACAACTTTACCAGAATATTGCAGCAACAATCATAAATAGGAATGCTGGTCGTTATTTTAAAAAGTAAGAGGGTACAAATGAAAAGTTTTGAAATTCACAATTTTTTCCGTTTCACTCAGACGTTAAACATTTCTATTTTCGATTCTTTCTTTCATCTTCTCACTGAAACCAAGTAATGTCTTTGATATGTGTTTTGTCTTCTCACGTGATCAAAACGGAATAGTTCATTATTTATGAGGTATTGGCAGAACACAGCGGTCGTGCGAACTAAAAAAGAGTGGGATATTAAGATGGTCCTCATAGCGTAGCGTATGAACTGATTCTTTCAAACGTCTGATTTACCAGTGTTCTTCTCTGCCTGTTATTTTTATTGATATCAAAAGGGGTAAATGACTGCCACTTTCCCTCTATACATGAACAGCCATGCCTGATTTCATTGTTTCCTCAACGTAGTTTTTCGATGCTCCTCTGGTCTTACTTTTAGGAGGAGGCTGGTCTCACCTTTATATACATTGCCACAACTGCAACAAATGGAATAGACACAGCTCTTGATCATGTTCTCTGTGTTAAGCTTGAATCGGCAGAGGGTTACAAAGATTCAAATGTTAAAGGAAAAATCAAGACAAGAAGTTACGGCGAGTTAATCAATAATCCATAATCGCCCACGTCCTGAAACGATATTGCATACGAAACAAAGACGAATGCTGACCAAGTAGAAGTCGTTCATAAATAAATGACGTCTTTGCGATGGCCTTACACGGTGTGTCCTTTATCTTCCCCTACTTAAAAAAAAGGCCTGTTTTTCATTCTCGTGTCGTCTAAAGTGATTAGCTTTTTATCTGTTGCTTCGTGTTTTTTTTTTAAAGACGTTTTTTTTTCTTTCGAAATAACAGACATTAAAATAATAAATATCTTATTATTTCTCTCAGAAATGATGACCATCGGGAATAGTTTTTGCTTTTCGGATAGATCAACGCTAGGAAAATGTAAATATCTGCATCTGTAAAGTCAAGCTATTGCAGTAAAACTAACATACCATAAATGGCCGGGGGGACATGCAAGTCCCTTGAATGTATAATGTGCCACATGAGACGTCATCAGTAACAAGATATGCAAACGTGAACATGTTGCACATATGGACTCGGTCTATGATAAAGTTGTACACAGTCACATGTCGACTTCCAACACATAGTCACACACACACACACACACACACACATATATATAGGCCTGCATATTTTCATTCAAGCAGGTTTGGTTAAATAATTTACATGTATTATGTCTATTTATTTTAGTTTTAATCCTTTCAAGTCCACGAATTAATTTCTTGTTGGCTGTAGAAAACAGATTCAGAAAAATTCCAAAATTTTCTTTCAAATAATTTTTATTTTCCCAAGTCCTTTCAATCTCATCTGAGACTATCTTCAGGGGGTTAAAATATCTGTGGCTACGTATACTGTAGCTCTGTAAATTCATTTTTTTTCACTATTCATTTATAGCGTTCCAAATTCGAATATGCAAAGGAGGTAACTTTGTAATTTTTTATTTTAATATTTAAAAATGTGATTTTTATTATTTTTAGTTATAATATTTTAAATTATTTAACGAAACATATATATATATATATATATATATATATATATATATATATATATCATAATATTTTAAAGAAAAACAGACCACTTTAAGGTTCCATTATAATAATTTATTTCACCAGAGCCCTTTTAAAGGATCATCAGATAGCACTTCTAAAAGATGAAACGAAATATATATATATATATATATATATATATATATATATATATATATATATATAAGCATATTTTAAATGTTAATTTTACTAGATACTTTCCAGACTTTCTTCAGGCACCAGACATGTACCAGATCAAGAAAACATAGTGGCAGATACACTGTCATGCGCTACTATTGCATCTTTAGTTTCTAGTTCTTTGAACTAGAAATTAATTCGTAAAGACCAAACTATGGATGACTCACTATCGGATAAGCAGTTCTCACGGACCAGTCGTTAACACGTGCGTCAACGAAAATTTCGTCTCCCTTTCCTTTTCAGGCAGTAATAGTAACATTTATCTCTTAGCACGCAACAAAACTTCGAGGTAAGAAAACCCCAGACACTTCTTGTATTTTTCCAACTAAATTATCTGAACACTCATTAAACACATCTATAAATACATGCGAAAGACTGTATAGACTTTGCTTATTCTTTATTTCTCCTTTTGAAGAATTTCAATTCATATTTGAACTCAAACACACAATTTTACTTAGTATTACTGTTTCTTGTTCCTCCAACACCACATAACAACCAGATAATAAATAAAAACTCATTTTGTTGTTTCCATGTCTTGCTGTTTCTCATTTTTATGAGTATTTTTGTATATATAAATGTTAGGGTGATTATAATATATATACCCAGAGTTATAACACCTCTACAAGATAAAAGAAAAAATTATTGAAAGAATTAGTAGTTGACAATATTTCACCTAGTATAAATTCAAAAATCATTGTAACACATTACGCCCTTCTTATTTGTTGATGTCCTGCTGCTTTGACTCTAGTTTGGATACTTAACTTCTGGTAGGTTCATGGGAGTGAGAATTTGTCACCACAAATGTATAGACACGTTTCCGGTGTATGTTTTTTTAATTTTAATGTAGGTCAGAGATTCGGTAGCGAATTATGCATCGAAAAATAATTCATATTTATCTGTATCTCACTCATTTAAACCGTTAACTCCTCCTTTAAAACTTCTCTCTGTTAAATTTTAATCCCCACCTTCACATTTAGGCCTTCCTGTTCAAATTTCTTCTATTACACCCTCTCTCTAGAGCTTTCATGCATTTCCCTCTCACACTTGTTTCCCACTCCCACACATACACTTTCACTAAAATTTTGCTTTTTATACCCGGAGTTATATTTTCCAATTTCTTTTTGAATTTGTAGGTCTGATGATTTGGATCGTGATTACAATTTTAATGTAATAAATTATAACCATGGAATATTAGTGTTTTTTTTATTATGTTCTTACTCTGTTCTGGACATTGAGTTCTACCTGGATTCTATCCTCTTGGAAATTTACATATATATATATATATATACTGACCACTAATATTATATATATATATATATATATATATATATATATATATATATATATATATATATATATATATATATATATATACCACTGCTTGAACCGGCTTCTAATGCTCCGGATGGAACGGCTTGGGAATAGAAGTCGTGACTCATGGGGGCACAATCCGTTAGTATAAATAAACTAGGATGAGTCACACGGCAGAAGTTGTGAAGAGCTGACGCTATATCGATTCTGGTTTATTACCTCTCCATCACACACTGATCCAGTGGGTATGACGCTTGTGTCATATCTAACGTTCGGGGTTCAATTCTTGGTAGTGAATGCGCACTGCTGATGAGTCCCAAAAATAGGACTTTCTGCATTCTGTTGGGGATTCTTCTAGACTCGATCAATTAATTATGATATCTATATCTATATCTATATATACATACATATATATATATATATATATATATATATATATATATATATATACACACGAATTTGAGTAGACGTATTTATTTCGTCTACCACCCCGCACACTCGAGGTAACTTGTTAAAGTAAATATATCCTCCAATTCGGCTTTGCGCCCCCTTTGCAGGCGAAACCATCATACGTTCCGACGCTCTTTAGATGCTCTGCTACGAAGAGTTCTGTTTTGACTTTAAAGGACACTTACTCGTTCAGATTTCTCAAAATACATATCTGCTCAATTTTGTATACGAAATATATCTGAATATATACAAGGTATATCAAAAATTCTTTTACAAACTTTGAGGGATGTTTCCTCACACAAAAACAACGACAAAACTCCAAATAAACATATATCTGTAAATCCTTCATTTTTGAGTTATTAAGTTTAAAGAAAGTTTAGATGGCGATGTCTTGTAGACGAGGTTACATTTGTCATTTGTGTACATTTGTGGCTAGTCTGTCTTCAACATTTAACGTATGTAGTAATGAATTAATTGAGAAGTATTCCGTTTGACAATGGCAGGATATTTATATCGTGAGCAGGCAGATATGATTTTTATATACGGCTGTACGACTCGTAATGGACGCGAGGCTGCACGTCTGTGCCAGATTGCGTTTCCAACATTTTCTGCTCATTATCGTCGTGTTGTTGAGTCAAGATCCATTGCACCACAAACTACGGATCGAAAAAGACGGAGATCTGCTCGTACGCCTGACACCGAAGAACGCATTCTACAGGCTGACGGTGATGATTCAGGTATCAACACACGTCAAGTAGCCCGAGCATGTCATACACCTCATAGTACCGCATGGAGAGTACATCAAGATCAGGTCTTTTGCCCTCTGATCACTCACTCCGCCTTAAGTGTCCGAGTTTTGAGATGGAAATCTTTCAGAATGGTTAGAAAATAGATGAAAGAATTATTTTTATCGGTGCGTTCTCCATGACGAAAGGGTGTAATAAATTTGGGTATATAAATCATAAGTTATTAACATTTGGAAAAATGTTCAGAGAATATAAAATGTTAAACGATATTTTTAAAAGTTACTCATTTTCTTTCTCTTTTTTAGTCTCGAGCAATGGCAGCTTGGGAAAATAATATAAGATTTAATTATTTTCACCCTAGAACACTAACCATGAGTATATAGTACCCAGCGCAAATTTTCATATTTTTAATTACAATTTTCACTACCTGATTTTCTTACCTAAATAATATGTTTTTCAGTTCCTATTAATGTTAACTCAAAGTACAAAGTTTGAAGTGCCTGCATGTAAAATATTTCAAATAAAGATTTAGATTTAATATTTTTTTGATATTTTCAAAATCGGGTATGATATACCCATGGTTATTTGTGGTGTAACTTTAACTGATGGTTAGGGTTAAGGGGTTGAAAATACACACAAATACATACACAAATATTTTCGTTATCTGTCTTATGAAGCCATATAGGCGAATACATTATCGAATACCATTTTCGAAACGTTTTTTCCAAATGTCATTAACTCATAACTCTGTTGGGATTAAATACCCAGATTTATTACATGTGTGTATATATAAGTATATGCATGTTTGCGTTTGTTTGTGTGCGTAAACGTGTGAATACAAGAATATGCACACAGATTCAAACAATAAAAATTATAAATACAAATAAAAACATAACCTCCTACAAGTAATACCCTAATCTTACCACCAAATCAGATAAGAAAACGAAATAATGGCCAAGTGAAGACATATAAAAAATATTTACTTTATCATTTAAACATCGAAATTAATTATTTATATAAAAGATGAAATACAATTTTCCTAACTCAAGAAAATGCTAGGACGCCTAAAAATTAAAATCGACAGCTTGTATAGAAAAAAAAATGGGCACCACTAAGCAATAAATGACAACAATTGAAAGAAAAAAGGAAAAAGAAAAATAATTATATAATATATACATAAATTAAGGAGTGAGTGTAAAGTGAAGAAAAAAAAAGCGACGAAAAGGACAAATAATCACGACACCATACACGTACGCACATCCACGCAGACGGGCGCATGAGCACACACGTATAGATATACTATGAAAAAAAAAACTTGCATCAATGATAAGTGCATATAAGAGAAATCGAAAAGTATAAGCAGTCAATTATACCACAAGATGAATTTACGGACAGGTCCGTCAACGAAACTCTGGAGTCGGGATGCTGAAGTTAGCATTAATCAGCTAAATGACATACATTTTATTTGTACACACACACACACACACACACACACACATATATATATATATATATATATATATATATATATATATATATATATATATGTATATATAAGATATTCCTAAGGAGCCAGGCAAACCTACCTAGGAACCTAAAAATTTATTGAACCAAAAATTGGTGTAGGCATAGGAAAAGCTGGTTATTAGAATGTTTTTTTTTTGTTTTGTTTTTTTTGTTTTTTTGTCACGTGGTTATGGTTATTTTTGGTTTTAGCTATAAACACTGTTCCATAATTTTCCTTTTCAGCAGTCTGTACCCTGAAGATCCGTTTGGGTGAAACCTAGGTAGGTTTGCCTGGCTCCTTAGGATTATCTTAGATTTTGTTCTACTTAGTTTATTGATCACTTTACGTAGTTATCTTTTATATATATATATAAATGAGTGCAGAAAAGTTCTTAACCCAACCAAATATATATTCATAGAAAGAAATATTCTGATATTCGGTTTGGAAAGTGTGTTGAGTGGAGAACTCTTTAGCACACATAGATATATAGATAGATAATTAACAGGCTAATATAGATAGATAGATAGATAGATAGATAGATAGATAACGAACAGACTGAAATAGATAGATAGATAGATAGATAGATAGATAGATAGATAGATAGATAGATTGCATGAATTGAAGTGTGCTACTGGATTAGAAACTAGCTCTCACCTTTTTACTGTTGAACTAGCTAGATGCAACCGTATGTTCTATTCTAATAGTTTCTTCTCTCCCACTTCACGCCTGTGGAATTCGCTTCCGATATCTTGCTTCCCTGCCACCTTCTTCTTTATGCGCCATTTCCCCTCAGGACATGGGCGATCATGGCTCTCCCTTGTCATGTCATGCGTTGATTTCCTCTGTTCCTCTTGTCTTCAATCTGTCCTGTGAGTATCAGATTTGCCAAGCCTTCATTCCTCATCATATGCCCAAGAAATCTCAACTATCTTTTCTTGATGTTCAGTATAAGTTTCCTTTTTGTTACCATTTTCTCTAAAACTTCGTCGTTGCTCACATGTCCGGTCCATGTTATGCTCAGCTTCCTTCTGTAGAACCACGTTTCTACTACCTCACGCCTCTTCTTCATCTTTGAGGAGATTGTCCAGCATTAACTATTCATTATGTAGCAGCTTTTCTTGTTTCTGGCGAACATTTTCTGTTTCTTAGTACTATGAACTCGAAATGCAACGCAATTGACATCTTCTGTCTTCCTAAAAGTGTTCTTTCATTGTCCTTTCTCTTCACTGAAGTTTTCTGATTCTCTTTCACTCCCGGTAACCGCTTGAGTTCTAGTGACATTATCGCTTTGCGTGAAGTGGAAATGATTTTAAAAAAAAAGGTTATTGAATAAAACTTTGTGAAGTTTTGTTAAGTGACAACAGCGTTTTTCTATTTTTAAGTTACTATTAAATTTCCTCTTTTGATGCCTGTAAATGCGTAATTCTGAGCATGTCATCGACAGATGGAAACAAAATAGACAAGACGACTTTAAAAAAACCCGTTTTGTGGCTGTTGTGACCAAGTAATTGTTAAAAAATAACAAAACAAGAGGTTGCAGATAAATAGTGCATTGAACAGTAAATACAACAGAAGTCTGTTATACGACTTGAGAGTGTGTGTCGATGACCAGCGTTTAGTCTATCACTGTTCCCCCGAGACTTACTTTTCCTACTAACTTTATAGTAAGTGGAAGAATCCACAATAGCCTTATTAGAAGGGAGACACCACAACAGTGACTGACATAGACTCATGTCCCGAATAGACGTCCCCTTTCGACAATTAATCTTTTTTTTAATATTTCCACCCAGAACATTCATATACCTACCCAAATCCTGTTTGCTTATTAATGTTCATAAGAAGAATCTGCTATATTATTGGTCCTAACCTGGCAGCTTGCCCACCGCTATAAGGTTGCTTCTCTGTGCCTTTTTTATAAATACTTTCATGGTAATTTTTCGGATGAGTTCTTCGCTATGGTACCTAGACTTTATGAATTTAAGCGCAGTACTAGACTGGCGTTGAAATCTCATCAATTTACAGTTGAGCTGGCTAGATGTAACCGTAAGTTCTATGCTAACATTTTCTTCTCTCGCACTTCTCGCTTGTGGAACTCACTCCCGGTTACATGCTTTCCAGCCAACTTTAATCTGCGAAAATGTAAATGCAATGTCAATCGCTATCTACTGTCCTCCTGATTACTCTTTCCTCTTTCCGCTCATTATTAATGTTTCTGTTCCTAATTCTTCCACACCCTGTAACCTCCTTGTGTCTTAGTGGCTTTACTGCCTTGCTTGTGGAACTCCCTTCCAGCTTCATGCTTTTCAGCATACTTTATTTCTGCAAAAATGTAAATGCAATGTCAATCACTATCTACTGTCCTCCTGATTACTATTTCCTCTTCCCGCTTATTATTAATGTTTCTGTTCCTAATTCTTCCACACACTGTAACCTCCTTGTGTCTTAGTGGCTTTAATGCCTTGCTTGGGATGATACAGATTAAAAAAAAATTCTAAACTAGACACTTCCATAACGTGCCTTCGTAAATTTTCTCACAGTCTTTGTGCGTTTATTGCTCAAAATAAAGATGGCTTTCGTCCACGAATTTGTCTTTCTCTTGAGATGAACTTGCATTACAAACGAATATCAATCTAAACGCAAATAGCTTTATGTTTTAGCATTTTTACAACCCCCATGCCTATGATTCCCATCCCAAGTGCTGGTGCAAGGGTCATGGGTTTACCCTCTCTGAATCTATGATACCTTACCCCCACTCAATTTGCATAAATTAATATTCATATAAAATACAAATTTTATTGTAACCTAATTATGTGCAATAATGGACCATATGCAATATTGGTGAATAATTCAACGAGAAAAATTGAAAATAAATAAAATGTATCTGAACAGAAATTAGAGACATGTCGTAATAGATCATCACATCTTAAATAAATCAACAATGTTTTGCAGCAATTTTTGACATCAACTTGAGATTTTTCTTGCTAAAAAGTTGAAGAATTTTAACACATTCATCATTATGGATAAAAAAATTATAGTGTATTTTATACAGTATTTTTTCGCGACTAAGCACGACCAAAAAAAATTCACAGATCTGTATGGAAAGAAAATGCTATCTATAATGACCTCAAAATTCACGAAAATTGTCCATCCTTTAATAATAATCAGTTGTGCGTTGTGCCTAGTTTAATTTGGAACGCATATAAATGAAGGTAGAAAAAAAAAGCAAATATAAAATAGCAAGGGTTACAAAACACTGCCCGGGGCCCGTAATTAGGCTCCCCAACTCCGGTTGTGGGTAGTACGCACCGGCCCTCCCCAACTTGTATTCAGGATTCGTGATTACTGGCATATTTGCCACCGGTCTCAGAGGTCAGTGTTCGAACCCAGTTAAGAAATAGAATCTGAAATTCCTAATTTTCTAGGAAGAGCCTCCTACTTTATAAATTTGGTCTCAACAAAATAATCCTTTTTTCTTTTTTTTTTTTTTTCTTAAACCCACATTTTGTCTTGTCTTTATTCAATAAAATTTCACAAATTGTGAATACATGATTCATCTGCGATATCTTTGCCCTTTTATATCTTAGTTCACACTAATCAGATCGTGCGAGGGCGGCTGGCCAGGAAGTGTCAGTTTCCCTACATCGCCTATATTCGGGGTTACTCTAAACACCAGAGAGCTACATGCGGCGGGACTCTCATTGACAGCAGTCACGTGGTCACGGCTGCCCACTGCGTGTACGTATTACTAAATGGAGTAAGTTATTTGAAACAATTTTTATACAGTAATGCATAATATACAGTCTTCTACATAATATTAGGTTGGTGCAAAAATAATATCGTTTTTTGACGTTCTAAAATACGTCAAAAAACGATATTATTTATGCACCAACCTAATAAAAGCAAATATTAGTGTCATTTGTGCCACACATTTTCAATTAAAGGGACACAATTCTCTAACTTTCAATAGCTCATGTTACTGTCATGTATTCCGAAGTTTTCATTACTACGATTGTTTTCAGCGATTTTTTACTTAATTTTTTTGCGACGAATTTTTTGTATGATAACAATTTTTATAACTTGAAATAAATTTGGGAATAATCGAAATTAATTGCGAAATCCAGCGAAAGTCACCCATGAAATAAAAATAATTGTTTGTACGGAAAGTAAGGACCTACGTACATCAAACTGTCTTTAAATTAAGTGGCGACAGAAGAATTATCGTTGAGCTTTTAAAAGGTAAGCTTAAATATTAATTCAATACTTAAATGCAGCGATCAATTTTGAGTCCTTCTGTAATTTTTTGTTGCCTACGGCAGCAGTGTGCATTGTAAAAAGAAATCTCCGCCAACAGAGGACCAGATGGCAATCAAAAGAGCCAAAGCTGCAGCGAAGAAACGAATATCCCATGCAGTCGAACAGCCAGATAAAACGGCAGCCAGGAGAGCTTCCAATGCTGAGAATATGCAAAGAAATAGGAAGTGTCAAACTCCTGAACAAGCCGAAGGCCTAATCAAAAGAATTCCGCAGGAGCAAGCTTAAATGCCCCCCAATAGGGCGACTTCTAAGCTAGTTTACAATAAAAGGCGCTTTCAGAAGCTAAACAAAGGAATAAGAGATTGGAAATATCTTTAGAAACAGAAAAAAGGGTATTGAAATCTTACGTAATGTCACTACGCAACAATGAATCTTCTCACAGATGAAGAACGGACTCGAAATAGGCAGAGCTAACTTATAGGGATCTCAATATGAAGTAGTAGGTGCTGAAATTTAACTATTTGCGTAATATAGTAATTGTTATGGTAATTTACCCACGCACGAATGGACTCTCCCAGCTATAAATAAGAGCAGGTATTGCCTTTTGAAGTTTCCAGCAGTCAGCTCTGACAGTATTACTGTTTCTGATAATATATTTGTTTAACTCAGTTTCTCTCTTGTGTCTTTATTTCTGGCCCTAACAAGGCCACAAAAGTAATAGAGGATGGAAAATGAAATACAGAAATCCAAAGGCGGGGGTGTACAGGATAACGGCGCGGAATTGTAAATCGGAGAGCCGAGTTCTAACTCCTATTGGGTTCGTTATATTCACTTAGGCGCAAATACTCTTGGGAAAGTTATGAGTCCATCTTTTCTCCACCACCCCACCCCACCCCAGGTTATGGGTTAATTCGTAAGATTCATGTCAGTAAATCATTATTATCACTAAAAAAATTCATACAATCTAAAAAAATACTTTCTGGTTTTAAAAAACTGCAAAGGGTTGATAAGCCGTAAAAACATCAAATCAATCAATCAAGCTATTGAAGAGTTATGCAATTGTCTTTAGTTGTTGATGACATATATACCATCATTACATTCCTTACCAGAACGAAAAACCAAATCGAGGTGTGAAAAGTTGGCTTTCATAAAACGATGAGTACCAACTTAAGCTGTAAAAAAAACGAATCAAATCATCATATTATTGACCCTTTGCAAGTTACTTAAAGCCAGAAAATATTTTTAGACAGTATTTTTTGTGAGATAATTATTTTGTAATATAAGACTTATTAATTAACCCATAGCTGGATGAAAAGAGGTGGATTTATACTTTTCCCAATGGCATTTGCCTGTAACGAAACCAGCGGTAATTGGAACTCGGTTCTCCGTTTAACAATTCTGAGCCAGTAAGCATTACATTACCCAGACATGCAAGTTTACAGCACCTAGTATGACCAAGCAGTCACCCATCTTGGCCCTGCGTTGATTAACTTCGGTGATGGTACGGGAACCAATGTTTCTGTGATGAAAGACATGACTTAAGAATTCGAAACGTGAACGTGTCTAGCCTGCAAAGTGATCATAAAAAGAAATATGGCCGCTATTGAAGACGCAATTTATGTGCGCCTATCTCGTCCAAAACGAGACGATATTTGCACACATGAAAATTTTGGCCATATTGGAATAGCATAAAAAGCGGAGTGCCAGCAGCACGGGCGAAGCGAAGTCATTCAGCGGACAGCGTGCAATAGAGTTGGACGTACGGATTGACAGAACTTCAAAGAGGAAGTCGAAGTAGGCGCAGCTGAGGTGGTGTCTGTTTCATAACTGCCCAGAGTAACGGCTGAGAAAGGATGCCACGCAATCCATTTCTTTGAGGCGACCGAAGAGGAAGAAGAAAAATAGCTGGCCTGCCGGCGAGCACTGCACTTTTTGACACCCCCACCCCGTCTCATCATCATTTTTTTTTCTCTACAGTTTCAATGTGATATGGCCGTAAGCAGTTAATATGATGAATATTAATACTTTCATCATAATGAATCCATTGAGATACCCTCTTTACATGCCTGATTTCATTGTCTTCCACACCTAATTACAGCTTTTCAATGATTCTCCTGCTTACTTTTAAGGAGCGGCTGGTCTCACCTTTCTATTCTTTACTACAATTCCAAAGTATGGAATACATGCAGTTCATGGTCATGTTCCTGTCTGTTGATCAGAGCTGCTGTTGCTGCTTGTCAAGCTTGATTGCATTCAGCAAAGTTTCTCTTTTCTACTGCGGCTACTGCTGCTGCTACTGCTATTGTTGAAGTATGGCTATCAAGTATCTTCATTTATTAACGGATACCACGTCGTTTTTATTTATATTCCCAATATATTAAGGTCGTTCTGATGGACTAGCATATGCACTGATTCTTTCAAACGTCTGACTTACCAGAGTTCTTCTCTGCCTGTTATTTTTATTTCTATCAACAGGGGTAAATGACTACCATTTTCCCTATATACATGAACAGCCATGCCTGATTTCATTGTCTCCCCAACGTAATTTTTCGATGTTCCTCCAGTCTTACTTTTAGGGGAGGCTGGTCTTACCTTTATATACTTTGCTATAACTGCAAAGTATGGAATACACACTGTTCATAGTCATGTTCCTATCTGCTAATCAGAGCTATACATGAACAGCCATGCCTGATTTCATTGTCTCCCCCAACCACAACTGCAAGAAATGATATGCACACATTTCTTGGTCATGTTCTTTCCAGTGTTAGGCTTGAATCGTTAAAGGGTGGCAAAGGGTTAAAAGTTAAACGAAAACTTAAGACACGATGTTACGGTGAGTTAATCAATAATCCATAATCGCCCACGTCCTGAAAAGATATTGCATACGAAACAAAGACGAATGCTGACCAAGTAGAAGTCGTTCATAAATAAATGACGTCTTTGCGATCGCCTTAGACGGTGTGTGTCCTTTATCTTCCCCTACTTAAAAAAAGGCCTGTTTTTCATTCTCGTGTCGTCTGAAGTGATTACTTTCTTATCTGTTGTTTCGTTTTTTGTTTTTTGTTTTTTCGTAATAATTAAAATAGTAAATATTTTATGATTTCTCTCAGAAATGATGACCACCGGGAATATTTTTTGCTTTTCGGATCGATCAACGCTAGCAAAATGCCGGTTCGTATTCCAGTGAGGGAAATTATCAAGCATGAAAACTTCAGCATGGATCCACAACTGCGTAAGACACTATTACCTCCGAGCTTTTATCCTTGTAACGACATCCTTTCAAATACACGTCCGCAAACCAAATCAGTCCGTATTCTAATAGTGCAAAATTGTATTTTACGTAACAAATATTTACTTTCCAACATAATGTCCTTTATTGACAATGCATTTATAACCAAGGCTAGCATTTATTTTTGTAAATCGAACATTATATACTGAAAATTTTAGATCGAAATTCAGTGAATAACTGAGCCAAATCCCGGACTTGTTGATCCACTTCTGTGTGTCTGTACGTTTAAAAGATATAATCAAAAGTCTATATATATATATATATATATATATATATATATATATATATGTATATATATATATATATATATATATATATAATAATTTATTCGAAAATTATAACATAGATATGTTATAAAATCACTACAAAAATAGCCATTTTGTTCAAACACGTCTGACCATCACTTGATAAAACACCAGAAGTATTAAAACAAAATGGCGATTTTTGTAGTGATTTTATAACATTTTTATGTTATAATTTTCGAATAAATAATTATATTAGCTCTACACTGTATTGAGCTCTCTTTTAAGAATAGTATTTCTTGGTTACTGGAATTGATTCTATTTACACCAGTCCCATACTTGGATATATATATATATATATATATATATATATATATATATATATATATATATATATATGAAGAAATATAGTTTTAAGGTGTGGTATATTTATGGGATAAAGTGCTCAATATCAGAGATAGAGCGTATGTAAATATAAAAGTGAACGCTGAAGTCAACACTCAGAGGCGACAGGCTGTTTCATGCTAGACACAATCGTTATGGTCAGGCCACCTGGCGATTATGTCTAACCTGATGATTGTCTCTAGCATGAAACAGCCTGTCGCTTCTGATTGCTGATATATATTTCAATTAAAAGGTGCAAATATAATTTATAAATTCATGAATCATTCATACAAATCTACCAGTATATATATATATATATATATATATATATATATATATATATATATATATATATATATATATAAAGTATATAATGAAAAACAAACCACTTTAAGGTACCATTACGATAATTTATTTCACCTAAATCCTTCTTTAAGGATTCAGGATCATCAGGTAAAACTTCCAACAACGAATTGAGAGGAAAAATGGGATTAGAAATTGGTGGGTAGTGTAATTTTTGTAATTTAATAGAGGGGGTTGAGAGTGGTAGTTAAACAGACAATATAAAGTATAGGGAGGGGTTAATTTTATATCTCTCTTAAGTATGTTTTATATTGGAGTAGGAGGAGTGACAGAAACTTCTTTAGATGGTTAATAAAACGGAAATGAAATGAAGAAAATGTATACAAGTGAGTCTTATGGTAAAGAGAGAGATAGGGGGGAGGGGGAAAGAGAGATGGAGTTGTTATAATTTTGTTTTAACAAAATTATGTAAAAGATAGTTTACAATGTTTGATAGAAAATTCGATGTCTGAAAAAAAATTTTGTTATTAACTTAAATCTTTAAGTAAATAGTTTCAGGACTAAATATAACTATTATTGTAATAAACATATTTATCTAGGACATAAAGAAATATTTAAAATTTTAATAGTTTATTCACCCGACTAATTGTATTTCCACAATATAAAAAAAAAAAATAACAATAACATCTATTTTAATATTTAAAATTAATTTATGAATGTAATTTATTTATTATATTGGTAAACTAAATTAAAGATTAGGTTTCATTATTTAATAGTATTTGAGGGTAATATTAATTTTCACTTATTCATATATGTCTCACAAATGTATTCATGTGAATCCCTACATACATACGATCATTAACAAGTCCAAAAAAAAAAAAAAAACCCCATAGAAACACTTGAGATAATTTACACAAAAATTCATTTATCCTCGTACATAAACTATATATACATTTTACAATCTTTATCTATATTTTAATATTTGAAATATATATAGATTTTGGTTAAATTCCACAGTTAAAATTTAATTTTATCAATGTGATTTCGGAAGTGTTTCATTTTAAAGGAATTTAGCTAATATTATTACTATTATTAATAGTCAAAGAATGGTATATTTAAATTTAAATTATCAATTTAGAAATGAAACTCCCTTCAGAAGAAACCAAAATTTAAACTATAGAATATTACAAAAGAAGGACATTACAAATTAAGAAAATAAATTTAAAATGTCATTAGAAAGACCCAATATTTCATTTAAAATCAATTCATGCACGTACGCACATATATACATACACACACACACATATATATATATATACATATATACATACACACACAAATATATACATCTATATATATATATACACATATACATACACATATACATACATATACAATTCATATATCCATATACAAATCTATATATCAAAAAATTAATCTAACCATTTAATCATCCGTATATATATATACATATATATAGAGACATACTCATATACACATACACACCCTTAAATACATATACATTCATATATAAGCACAAAACCCTACATACAAAAAAAGATATAAAAAGAATACATATATATATATATATATATATATATATATATATATATATATATATATATATATGTACATTTTCTAAATATAAATTTTAAGGTAAATACGTCTATATACATACATAGATTACAAGTAGTTAAATCCATAAAAACACACATGTTTAAGTACATGTACACACACATATACTCATACATACACATATAATATTCATATACATACAAAACAAACATAAAAACATTTATACATATACATCCACACCCATGCAGCATACACGTTAAAAAAAAAATGTTCAGTATTCAAATATGCCTCATATTAGTATATTTATACTCACACATGTGTATATCTATTTATACATATATATCCATACTACCATACATATGTGTCCACAATATAAATACATAGTTACCCTTATCTATAATGTTCATATATATATATATCTAAATAAGTTCACATATAAAAAAAATTTTAAGTTCCACAACACATTTATCAAAGAGCACAGTGTCAGTATTTTCATATATTCATTTAAAACAATTTATATTTTCTATTTATATATCTACACATACTTTGTTAAAATGAGGTGATTTTTATGCCTACATTTACAAAGCAACTCATTATGTCTGTTCAATAGTATGTCCGGATCCTTATGTTTTATAATTAGTATTTTTTCCATAATGCACAAATTGCATCGGTCTCTGAAATTAATCGGAGTTTTGGCTCTTGAGACGATTTTCCATTCTATTTGTGGGGTTAATTTTTTTTCCAATAATTCCCAATAGTGCTTTGAAAGTGCAGTTTGGTGTTTTTTTGATTCATTATAAAAGAATTGGCGATGGTTGTAAAATCGTTGTTTCCAACTTCCCGCCGAAATTCCTATGTAGATCTTCTTATGTTCAATATTTTCTTTGGGGAAAATTGTAGCTTCATATACTATGTTTTTGGACAAACATACTCCTTCTACTGGACAGACAGATCCTTCCCTGCAGTTACAAGTAGATTTGGTCTTTGGGCTTGTATTAGGATCTTTTTGAAGTTGATTATAAAATTCATTTAAAATTTTACTATTATGGGAGCTAATAATTTTTTCCATGTTGTTCATGCAGGAATAACTAATTTTTAAATTCATTCTATTGAACAACTTTTTTAATAGCTTATCTTTTTTAAAATGTTTATCTATTAGTTTAAGAAAGTATTTTCCTATATTAATGTTCGACAGCTTACAGAAGGGTGGGTTGAACCACATAATTTTCCTATTTCTATTTCTAGATTTAGAAGACGTGTCGCTAGTAGATTTATCTATATAAGTGAGTGTTTGTTTGAATTTGCTTTTTAATAGGGCTTGATTGTATGTTGATTTATTTTGATCAAAGATGCTTTTACTAGTGGCTAGTTTATTTATTCTAGTATTTACAGTGTTAGGGATCTGTTTCATAATTGCTATAGGGTGGTTTGAGTCGATATTTATGTATATGGGCGATTGGTTCTCCTTTTGGAAAGGTTTATAACTGTTATTTTCAAGATCAAATGTTACGTCTAGAAAATTTACTATTTTCAGGTTAGATGATATTTCTATTTTAAGACCTATATATTTGAAAGCCTTAATTATTTTCTTCTGGGGTTGGGATGTAAGAGGTCCATTAGAGTTAGGTATAATAATGAGAGCATCATCCCTGTAAAGCCCTACATTTTGGGGGTTAAGAAATCTGCTCAGAATATCTAAAATATACATCCCTATTAGGTCCGCTATTTGAGCAGAATCAAAAGCTCCCATATATATATATATATATATATATATATATATATATATATATATATATATATATATATAAAGTCATGTCTCATTAAATAATTTGGACAAGTTTTGTGTACATATTATTAAGAGGATCTTCTTGTAGTTAAGAACAAGTTTCTTAGTATCCTTATTAAAGGTAGAAAGAAAATTACCATGCTGATGCATATTCATTTTATTCTGAGGACTTTCGACGTTAGCACAATCACGGCCTTGTTTATTCTAAGTCAAAAAAATGTTGTGTTCATCATTTTTCTTGCCCTTTCTTACGCTAATACAACTCCACAGAGTATCCCTCTACCTTTAGTGGTCCTTGACCCTTTATTGGGTGAACATTAGTAAACCAAATTTAAAAAAAAAAGACAAAAACTATAATAATAAAACCATTAATAAGGAAGTTGTGATTCGATCCAAAGTGGCGCCATGCGTAACGGTTAAAAGGAGCAAAATCATTATATATATATATATATATATATATATATATATATATATATATATATATATATATATATACACACACACACAAACACACACACATATATATGTATATATATATATATATATATATATATATATATATATATATATATATATATTAGGTTGGTGCAAAAATAATGACGTAATAATGTCGTTTTTTTACGTTAAAAAATACGTCAAAAACGACATTATTGCGTCATTATTTTTGCACCAACCTTATATATACATATATATATATATATATATATGTGTGTGTGTGTGTTTGTGTGTATATATATATTTATACATATATATATATATATATGTGTATATATATGTATGTGTATATATATATATATATATATACACACACACACAAGTTTACTTCTAAATATTATATTTTAATTAAAAACAACTTAAATTTAAAAAAAATGTAGAAATGTAGATAATATCCTTACGTTAAAAAATGAATGCAACGAATTATATAACCAACAAGCTTCATTTAGCAAACTCTCTATCAAAGAATCCTATGTCCTAATTTTGAGGTTAATCTTCCCACTAGATCTATCAACCCTACCAGGTCAGAAACTGGAAGGATTGGTAAAGTCATCGTTGATAGGGTTAACCAGCTGATCAGAAGTTGCCTTGGATTTTACAATGTAGATGCCATAAATTGGTTCAGTGGTATAAACGATAAAAGAAATTGTTCTTTTATCTAATTTGATATCGTGGATTTTTACCTATCTGTTTCCAAGAATCTTTTTACTTTGGCTTTGGAATTTGCCAGGGAGTACTCAGCTCTTTCTAACGAGGATCTTGATATTATTATGACCTGCAAAAGATCTGTCCTCATCCACAACAATGAACAGTAGATTAAGAACAATTCTATTGATCAATTTGACATTTCCATGGGATCATTAGATTCTGCAGAGTTTTCCGACCTTGTTGGTTTATTTATCATATATAATCTTCGTGCCTACGATGATGTTAACATTGATAATATAAGGTTATATAGAGATGATGGCTTTATGTTAGTGAAAATTCCACAAAAATTAATGCTGACAAAATCAGAAAATTAATACATAGAGAGTTTAAAAGTCTTAACATTAAAGTTAAGATCAACACTATTTTAAAAAAGGTAGATTTCCTTGATGTTACATTAGACCTAGTTAATAATGTTTTCCAACCCTACATGAAAACAAATGTCAATCCAATATACATCCACCAGAATTCTAATCACCCTTCATCCGTAATCAAACACATACCCTCTTCTATAGAATATAGGATTAGCAGTAACTCTTCCAGCGAAGATGTCTTTTACAAGCTTAGTAATGTTTACAACGCTGCTTTAAAAATGGTAGCTATAAGTGCACCGACATCAAATATATAAAACATAACAACAACGATCGTAGGAATAAGAATAGAAACAGGAAAATCATTTGGTACACCCCCCATTTAACCAAATAGTTAGGCCAGAAGTTCTTCCATTTAATTGATAAACACTTCCCTATAAATAATCCACTTAGTAAAATTTTTTTTAAAAAAGTACACTAAAACTAAGCTAAAGTTGTACTGATAATTTTGAAAAAAATTATTAAAAAAACATAAAATTTTTAACCAATACAAAACCTGAATAATAATAGCCATTCCAAAGTAAGAAACGCTGATAATGCCAACAAGTGTAATTGTAGAAAATCTAACGAATGCACATTGCAGAACCGATGTCAAATTGGACTCTCTTGTTTACCTAAGTACTATTTCTACTATAAAAAATCCAACAGTTAAAAAAATTTTATATAGGGTGCACCAAGAATTCTTTTAAAACTAGGTGGTATCAAAATATATTATCTTTCACAAATAGTCCCTTTCTAAATATTTCTGAAACTTAAAAGAAGTTAACAAAACCCCTACGGTAAAATGGAAAATGCTAAAAATAATCTAGAACATGTAAATCTTTAAATGAACCTTGCTTCTTATGCTTACATGAGAAATTAGATTTATCCGATTCGCTGACAAAATATCTCTATTAAACCAAAGAAGTGAATTAACTGTAAATTGCTGACACAGTTTATCTTTTACCTTAAAATATAGCTAAATTTTTAAAATTAGGTAGCATCATTCCTTATGGCCATAATCAATAAGTAAATAACGGTCCGCTCTCTATTATTTTGTTCATTTGAATTTAATATTGCTATGTATTGCTGTTCAGTTGGTATTATAGCTTATATAGATGTTGCACGTTTTTAATTTTATCTAAAGATTCCTTTAGAAAGCTTCCTGAATCTGAAATTTAAAAAAAAAATCTGCTGAAATTAACTTTACGTCTGATTATCCTCCTACACCTCCTTTCAACATCCTTGTCTGTAATCAAGATGCATTTGTTGCTTGCATGTTTTCCGCAAATGTTAATGATGACCTAAGTTCCGGTTTATCATGTCATGAAAAAATAACTCCATCACCTCCACTCTCAGAGCTTACTTTTCTATTTAGTGTATATATATATATATATATATATATATATATATATATATATATATATATATATATAATGTGCCTTGATTGTGTCTGTATATCGCCAACGAATACCTTTTGAAAAAGCGTTGGCCGAAAGGATCCTAAAAGTACAATAAGGCCTATTTAGTTCAAGTCTATGTTCTATTTCTGTGGGTACAAGTCTTTGTTTTGTATTTGTATACTTTGTATTGAGCACTTTTAAAAAAACAAAAATTTTACTCCATCTGTTCTTTCTCTCACTTGGATATATATATATATGTATGTGTGTGTGTGTGCGTGCGTGCGTGCGCGTGCGTGCGCGCGCGTGTGCGTGCGTGTGTGTACATATAAAGAAAGAAAGAGGTGGAGGAGTAGCCAACAAGTTTAACAATGGGCTTAACAACTGTAACTGTTTCAATGAATAAAGGTTAGTAAGATAGGTATGGTAGAATGGTCTGTCCAAGGGCTCACAATTCTAGTCTATTCTCTAGGCGTGTTGGTGACAGGACATCTATGTAATGATAACAGTGTGACTGGACAGAGTGCGAGAAGAATTTGGATTCATACCTATCTCAAGGGCACTGGTGTTAACTGAACGCACACCTCCTTTTCAGTAAATGACGTGGCCATCTTGAAATTAGCCAGACCTGTGAAACTGTCAAAATGCCTTCGCGCGTTAAAGCTGGCATCGCCAAATGATGTATTTCTGCGCAGCTGTTCCATCGCTGGTTGGGGACGGGCCACCTGTACGTAATTCACTTTAGATTCTTTTCTATATCTACTTCATAAGTTTGAACTTTTACTTTTGTTCTTTATTTCTATTTCTTTTCTGTTTGTCCGTACTTGATTGTTCTTTTTATTCAAGTTCTTTAAAGCATTTATCTCACGGCAGCACCGGTGCAAGTGTCTCGTGCACCACCCCCACCCCCAAATCTATGATGCGGAGTTCCCCAACTCTACCCTAAATCTCAATTTAAATAAGTAATATTCATATGAAATACAAATTTCAAATTTTAATCTAATTATGTACAATAATGGATCATCTATATAATAAATGCTAATGTCAGTGTGTCACACTTTTTTAACTTGACTCCTAGAGGTCGTAGCTTAACATACCATTTTGGAATCAGGTCGACTCCGTGAGCAAATTAAAAACATTCCGGGCCGGATCCAGATCCGCAAACCTGAAATTTTGGATTCCTAAGTTTTTATTACTGCGATTTTTTTTTTACGTGATTTTTTACAACGGGAAAAAAAAACGATAACAATTTTTATAACTTGCGAATTAATTTGAGAATAATCGAAAAACCTGCCGAGTTCATTACATTCCCTTTGGGAATGGTATGAATCCATCTTTACCCTTCAAGCGAAAAGTTACCCATGAAATAAAAATAATTGTTTGTATGGAAAGTAAGGACCTACGTACATCAAATTGTCTTTAAGTGGCGGCAAAAGAATTATCGTTGAAGTTTTAAAAGATAAGCTTAAATATTAAAGCAATACTTAATGGTCATGATCAAATTTGAGTTTTTCTATAGTTTATTATTGCGTCCCTAGCTATTGTGTTGAAGACTATCAAGATCCTTCCGTAGCAGCTAGCTTAAATGCCGCCCGATATGGAGGCTTTTAAGCTAGTATGCAATATAGGTGAACAATTCAACTAGAAAAACTGAAAATAAATACGATGTTTCGAAATACAAATTAAAGACATATAATTGATCATCTCGTCTTAAATAAATCGACAATGTTTTGCGGCAATTTCTAAGATCAACTAATTAATTTAAATTGAATAATTTTAACACATTCAACATTATGGATAAAAAATAATTAATTCTATATAGTGTTTATTTTTTTTTTGTTTTGTTTTGTTTTTTTGTTTCATTTCCAAGAATGAGCAAAACAAATTCATGGAATGACATCAAAATCAAAAAAAAAATTAATGCTTTAATAGTTAGTTGTGCTTAGTTTAATTTTTAACGTATATAAACGTAGGTATAGAAAAGCAAATGTTGATAAGTTAGCGAGAGTGACAAATCAATGCCTGGGCATCAAACAGGCTTACCTCCCTTGCCTACACACACACACACACACACACAGTGGTGATGGGAGGTGGGCAGAGTAGTATGCACTGAATATGTCTCTAGGTCACATACAAATATAGAAATGATTACACATTTACATTAAACGTCAACCGCAGAAATTTAATGGTGATTTTAACAGAGAAAAACACGGGTGCCACATTTGGAATATGTCTTTTGTAATTCCGATATGCCTTCAGATCTCGGTGTCGCACTTTCCGTCCTCTGTTAGAACACTACCCAGATATATAAATTTCTGTACAGACCAACCTCGGTTCTCGAACGTCTCACATGTCGAACAGATCGGTTTTCGAACAGAAAATTCAAGATGAAAATGCATCAGTTATCGAACAAAATTTCGGTTCTCGAACACCATTACCGAACCGAGTTAACCCGAACGGAATAATTTCTGAATCGACCGCCGTGTTGCATGTATTCATGTGTTGTGTTCTTTTTTTATCAAATTTATTGTACTGTGACTTTTTTCCCTACATTGATTCCTATTGGAAAAATAGTTTCGGTTTACGAACATTTCGAGTTACGAACGGCCTTCGGGAACTAATTAAATTCATGAACCGAGATTCAACTGTACTTGTTTGGTTTTCGTGTCCCCGATTTAATTTGCATTTTGGACTCACCCTTTTGCTGATAACCATGCACAAACTGAATACAGACAAGCGGTTACAGCCTTCTGACTTCGAGGCAAGAGAGAAAGAAATGTATGGGTAAAACTAAGAATTGTCCATTTTTATTGACTACGAAATCCCAATATGCATCTGTAAGATTTGTTTATAAATTTGAATAAAGGAGATATTTGGCAGTCCAGAGATTGGAACTGACAAAAATATCTTACATGATTACAGTAATAAACTATTGCAAACGATGCTATAAATCTTTTGAAGCGCACACAAACATTATGGACACCCTGTATATATATATATATATATATATATATAAGATTCTGTGACTTCGTTAGTGTGTCACGCCCATTAAAATAGCCATACATTGTACCCCCTTAGCTGCGTGAACATTTCCTCAAAATTTGGTTTCAATTGGTCAAAGTACAGTTGATTTTATTAGAGTGCATAGCTTAGTACAATAAATTTTCATTATTTTTTTAGAAACATTAAAAGTTTTATTATTGAACATACAAAATACTCCATGTATTTTAAAAACAATTTAATGATTAAAATAACAAAATATTTATTTAATAAAAATGCAATATTGTTTTTTGCATATCTTTAAGTTTTTTTTATAATTTCATTCTGGTCAAATATAAGGCCGAGTAGTAACACTGTAAATGTAAACCCAGTAGGGAGAGTTCCAAATGCGCAAAGGAAAAAATAACTTCAACAATACTAAATACTGTGCGGATTTTTCCTATGATTCCCAGAGTACTATTTGATCTTTACTAGTATTTCTTTCCAGTTGTGTCTCTTTCGCCTGCACTTTCCAGTTGGTTAATTCGTTGAAGTATATTTACGTGCAATGGATCAGCAGCTACCGACGAAAGTCGCCGGTATTTTATTACGATAATTTATTTTACAGTACCGGCAATAATGATATTGATGATGCTGACGTTTTATTAAATAATATGAATACGGATTCAGACTAGGTTGAGGTCGCTGTCTAAAGTAAAGTCGTAACCCACAGCTGTTAGCGTCGGGGATAGAACTGGCTTACAAGAGGCCTCAGCTTCACACATTAGACGTTCGGTGACATTTTACCCTTTTTGTGAGGCAGGGAGTCTTATATGTCATCAAATAGGATAATATTTTAATTTATGCCATATACACATATACCACCGATAATCCGGATTTTATAGTCCCACGATCATAACGGATTATCCGTCTGTCAATTTTATATAATAATTGTGTAATATGGAAATGAATATGAAAATGAGTAATTATGTAATAGTTATTATTTATATAATAATAACATAATAATTTTATGTATTAATTTTCAAGAGTTACCGTAATTCCCCATGTATAATACGCCTTCATCCATAATACGCACACCTAAAAAAAGTATGGAAAAATGCTTCTACTCACGCATAATACGTACCCCTTGTTTGGTAATCAAACCCTATAAATTGTACCTCCCCAATTTCATTACGGCCAGTGTTTCCTACTCTTATTAAAAATGGTTTTAAACATCGAATAATATTATTGTAATTTAGTTTTATGATAATTCTTTTTTTTATTTTACATTTGTAAGTATTGTTAGGTACATATGATTGTATTTGACATCCTTATGGGGTCTGGAATTGCTGAATGTTAGTGTTAAATTGTCGTATGTTTGTGGTGAGTAGACATTTCGCAATTTAAATCGACCTATGAAATGGAAACTTTTTAAAGTTTTTCTTGTAGCTGTGCATAATACACACCGCTAATTTTGCTTATTATTTTTTTAGAAAAAATGCTTATGATACATGGGAAATTACGGTAATGTTGTAATTTATGTAATACATACGTAAATAACCAATGTTCCATGGCTCTACCGGATTATCCGTTTTGCCGGACCAACATAAATCCTATAATATCAATTCAGTAATACACTTCTGACCCGCAAATAATCTCTCCTGTTTCTCGAATAATCGATAGTTAGAAACTTATATTAAACCACTAGTCTACCTGTGCCGCCAAAAATGGCGGCAATTGTTAGAAAGTTTTAATAGTGAGATGCAAAGAAACAAATGTTCAGAAACAATGTACTGAGATTCAATAAAGCGGAAATAAAGAATTTACAATTAAAACAGAGGCCAATGAAAGGGTTTCATTAACCCGTTCCATTTATATTTTTTTAGACGTTCAATAGTATCTATGATTCATTGATTACTTCCGGGATTATATAAATCGTTTTTGGCTCAATATCTCTTCGTGTTAAAAATTTTATGTGTTTAATATAAAAATAAAACGAAAATATCTCTCGGAAGAAAAACATAAGAAACAGACCAATAAAGACGGCGACAACAAAGATTATTTCAAGACAAAGTTGAAGCAAGACGATCACTTAATAGATATCTGAGTGCCTCCCATGAAAGGCTTGAACAAATAAAACTGCAATCTAAGAAACGTAGGAGAGAAGGAACTGATTAATTAAACGATTCATTTTGCACGGGAAGTATTTTTTCTAAATGCAGTTAAATATTTTATTTGTATAGATTATTAAAACGAATAAGGGAAGTAATCACTCACAACTGTATTAACTTATATGTACTTTTAAAGTTGATTTACCTCCCTTCCCACTACAGATGGGACAGGAAATATGTAAATAAATACTCATTTATAATGTAATACAATACACGGTATGTCGATGACATTTTCCTATTAGTAATATTAAATTAACAATTAAATTCTTCTGTGTACCGCGTCCCTTCCTGACATAGGCGATCATGGCTCTACACAACTTTCTATCCTTTGTGGCTCTTAGAAGGTCTTCGCTCTTTGTTAAACCCCCATCCCCATTCCATGATCTATTTACACGAGTACGTCGGGTAAGTGGCTCGCTACCTTCCCCTATCTCTCTTACACTCAATATGTGTAGCGATATCTTCTTAAGGACACACCAGCAGGATGGTACAGAAATCGTTTTGACAATTATCGTCTTGACAAAGGAGGTCAGCTGAGTGGAGAGCGGACTGAGAACCACGTCA
>OZ010575.1:16512710-16625210 GCA_963932145.1 Acanthosepion lycidas
ATTACTTATAATTACTTTTTAGTAATTATATCTTATTATAAAACGCACATTGTGTGTGTGTACGTTTATATATTGGATTGGATTTCCTACATTTCTCAACCGATTTGAACAAAACTTCACAGGACTGCGTAAAATTACCTTGCGGTGGTTCTGACAGCGCCAAAAAATTGTTTTTGTCCGAAATCAATTTGAAAACATGATAAAATATTTATGGTCTGTCGCCAGAATGAAAGGGGGACAACTCATATCGAATTATACTTATTATAAAACCCAGGTTGTGTGTGTGTGTTCGTTTATATATGTGATCGGATTTTCTACATTTTTCAACCGATTTCAACAAAACTTCACTTTTTTTTTTTTGGCAGGTAGTGTTTCTTATTGTCTTGCACACTTTTTTCGTAATTTTTACGTTCAGAATGCTTTAAAAATTCCATGTACAAGACAATTGTTTATAATAAAATTCTATTCAATCAATAGGCTCATGACGATTGAAGACAATGTTTTTGTTTGAGTTTGACCAATGCGTAAAAAAAAAAAAAAAAAAAAAAAAAAAAAAAAAACACACACACACACAACTAATTAAGACATGCGTGTCCGTCAACCTTAAACAATAATCTTTGTCAATTTTATTTTTCAGTCTTTATGATGGCCGATACTTGATCAATCTCTTACTGCTACATCCCCGGGCTCTACTGCTAGTATATATATATTGTTCACACATGTCTACTCGGAATTCCGCAGAATCACATCCACTCTTCAGTAGATTGATAGGAAATTTTGAACAATAAAAAAAATCACATACCGAATTTACCACCCAGTCTGCTGAAGAGTGCGTGTAATTTCACAAAACTGAAAATTTATTTGATTTAAAATTATCAATTACTCTAATTATCTTAAAAATATCTTATATATAATTATCCTAGCTCACCTTTTTCAACGAAATACTTTCATTTATTATATAATATATATATATATATATATATATATATATATATATATATATAAAGAGACAAAAGGAAAAACTATTCCTACCCTCAGAGGGACTTTATCAAGGCAATGTAGGATTTATTTTGTTGCGCGTGTTTATGCAGAAATGCGAGGATGTTATTAGTTCATCAAGGCTTTTAAATTTGAGAAATTTGATAAATATTCATCAGGTGGTTTGTACAAATACACCACAGGGGCAAAATAGGCGAGGTGGGCTGTTCCTCACTTTTCTATCGATAGTTTATCAAGCTTCAATGACTGACCCTGTGATTTGTATATTGTTCCTTTCACCATTTCATCTACACAACAATGCCTTACACAGACACTATTATGCTGTGTGTTTTTGCTCGACTATTTATATATACAGGTCAGTGATGCATTGTGGGTAGTCTATTGCATTGTTCTAACGGTTTATTTAAGAAAAAACAAAACAGCCTTTAGAACAATACAATAGACTACCCACAATGCATCACTGACCTGTATATATATCGATTTTCTAAGCATAGCTTAGATGTGGCACAAGGCCAAAATTATGGGACTCCCAGTGAGGATCGAACTCACTTGTCAGTGATAATTGTTTTTAGCGAGACAAGCTTGCTAACCATTACACCACGCCGAGGTGCCCTCTGGCCTGTATATATAAATAACTGAGCAAAAACACAACGCATATGGCCTGACGATGGCACATAAGCATTAAACAGACTGTCGCCGCTGGGTGTTGAGTTCGATGTCTACTTTTATATTTACATACGCTCTATCCCTGATACTGAGCACTTTAACACAAATATAACATACCTTAAAACTCACTCTCTCTCTCTCTATATATATATATATATATATTCTTTGAACAGTGCAGCTAATGTGTACATTAAGATACGCAGTAATCGAATTACTTATAGGATATGAAGTCATTTGTGCCACAAATTTTAGTCTCATTCACAATTTCTAATTTGCATACGTTTTAATTAAAATATAGGTTCATACAAGAAGATACAATAAAAATGCTATGAATTAATGTTTATTAATCTGATTTTTTATATATAAAAAAACTTTTAGAGTGATTGTCGTATGGTATTCTTATGTTCATGTAATTGGCGATACTGAGAAATTGCACTTAAATTTTTATGCAAATTTGCCAGCTTCTGTCTTCGTCAGTGTCTGCTTCTAAATATTTTCCTTTAAATTCTTCAATGAGCCAGAAAAGAAAAAAAATTCCTGTTACTGTTGACTTGCCTTAGTTTTAGCTCTAGGCCTATTTTTGATTTTGACACACCATCTTCACTCTTTAACGATTCCTAATTTTTCTTCTAAAGAAATAACTGAGTTTTTGTGCAATTTCACTTTTATCTTCACTGTTTGTTTTTTTTATTATGTTAAGGAAAGGGTAGCATGCTAAATGTTTAAAGTAAAAAAAAAAAATAAATAAATAAATAAATAAAGTAAATTCCAGAAATTATTTCAAAGATGCACGTGCGTCCTGGGTAAGACGATAAACTACATCCGACAGCGAGGCCTCTGATCAGGGTTAATTGCCGGTGTTCCCAGATCCACCCCAACCCAGGGTAGTAACATCTGTTAGGGTCCCAACTATGGGTAAATAGATGGATTTTTAAGGATTTTGTATTTATTATATTGCTCTGTTCTTACATTGAGCTCTCTTTGGATTTATATCCTCCTTAGTATTACGACTATTAGTAGGGATAATTGCAGACGTATTTTTTTTTTTTTTTTTTTTAATTTTTAGAAGTGGTGGAATTCGATATTGCAATTTATTAGTGGGACTTCTCAATTTCTGGGGCCAGTTGACGTACATGTTAATTCGGTTCCGCCACCAAATTCCAAGGTAAAAACCAAACTATATGCCGATTTATTACTTATAAACGTCAGTTTACTATTTTATTCTTTAAATTTTATATATATTGCAGTAAGGTTTTTAAATAAAAGATTTAATGAAGATCACCACAATTGCAGTCGATCAGCAACTTGATCTACAATTTTGTACCGACGTACTTTAGGAGGAGGAGTTAACTTTGCGATTTTATAAATACACTTTGACTAGAAATTCAAAGGTTGATCGCTTAATGTCAATTTAAAATTGATCCAATCGGTAATTCAAGGGACGTAATTAAAAAAAAAAAACTACAGAGTTGCTCCCCTTGAATTAAAGTCTTCATGTTATCGAGATAATTTAAATCACTCAACATTTATTCTTGGCATATCATCAAAAGTAGAAAGCGTGAGAAAAGGATATTTGAGGGTTTTTTTTTCTCTCACACTCTTCTTGGTCTTTTTAGCTATGACTTTCAGATGTAATTGAACGTAAATAGGAACGCTACCAACAAGGCAAGTTCGTTTCTTTGGTCCTCCTTTCACTTTGGAACTCTCTCTCACACACTTTAAATTTTACACAGCAACATAAAAGAATTCTTTCCTACCAATTCCAAGTTCTTGTGCCAAGCACAAGACTCGAAAATAGACGCAACTTAAAAAAAAAAAATAAGACAACCACTGCGTAAAATTTTAAAACATTTATTTACAATTACAAATTAGAACAGTACAAAAAGGTTGCACATAAATTTCCTTCCTATGCAGGATAACTTTACTGGGGTATCAAAAAAAATAAAAATAAAAAAGACTTTCCACAGAAACAAGAAAAAGAATATTTCAAAATGAGTTTAAGAAACAGATTCATGTACAAAAATTATTCCCCTCAAAAATAGAGAAAAATTGGGGAAAACTTGGCAAAAGCATTTAACAAAATGGCACAAAGCAGCAGAAATTTTTCAAATGGCACCCACTTCTGTTCTTGACAGTATACAGAAACATGACAGCTCGGAAGGATTTGTATCATTTGTGATATCAGCTTGACATTGACATTTTTGACAAAATTTGACATTGGTGGGAACATTTTAGTTTACACCGTTGTAAACACACACTTGTTATTGCTTGAGAAATTAACGTCTGTTTATTTTTTAAATTAAAAAATAATTTTAGGCTAAAGACCTAATTATTTTGAAAGGAGAAATGAAAAAAAGACTTGTTTAAAATATCATTATATTTTAAGTGTCTGCAGCGAATTTAAACATATTTGTTTCATCCGCTGAAGAAATTATTCCCGTTGTTGGTAAGTTAACTTTTTTCTTTAATTTGTTTTTCTATTAGGTTGGTGCAAAAATAATGACGTAATAATGTCGTTTTTTTTTTTCGCGTATTTTTTTTACGTCAAAAAACGACATTATTACGTCATTATTTTTGCACCAACCTAATATTTGAAGTTTTTATTAAAATATGGTAATATTCCAGTTTTATATTAAAAAAAAAAAAAAAAAAGCCCATACAATTTTATTCTACACATTCTTTACAAAACACAACCATGTAAATTTTCAATTTTTTTTTCTAGTTAATAAAAAAATTACTTTTCCGAAAATTAGTGGCAAATTTTTATTTTATGGGGTTAATTTTTTTTTTTTTTTTTTTTTTAAGCAGTAATGTTTTTCTAAAATTATAGTTTTAAAATCAGATAACCCACAAAGGTTAATATAAGTAAATAAAGAAACTGCTTTAAAAGGTTTTTCAAACTCTAAACACTACAGCAAGAATGAATCCCTTTATGGATAAATTCATGTTATCCAAAGATGAGCAAAAATCTGTATTAAAAAAATAAAAAAAAAAATAAAAATTTTTTAGTCTAAACTAAACACTAGTATGTCTCTGGTCTGGTCCTGTCTTCTCAATAAAGCTAATTCAACTCTACAAAGTTTTTCATTACTCCTTACCATAACTAGCAGTTTTTTTTTTTACATATGAAACTGGAACACCAAACTGTTTTAGGCTATCATCCATTTATTTTATTTTTTCCAGATTAAAATGTCAGTAAAAACACAACATTCAATTTTAAACCGTGGTTCACAAAGGTTTGCTGGTCCACCTTGTTTTTCATAAAACAGAACCCCCCCACTTTACGACAAGTCATCCAGTTTAGTTATTTCCTAGAAAACAACTATCCCCACTTAAAAAGTTGTGAGATTTCTAAGTTAATTGCCAAGGAAATAACTAGTATTTGGCAAGCAGTTAATCCACAATTGCCCTTGTTAAGGGAACGTTATATAGGACAGAAGGTAAATATATTTTGCTATAAGAGGGCCAAACAGATTGACAGGAAATCTCTTGCAGCAACCAAAGTGAAAAGAATGAAGGAACAGCTGGACAAACTGTTTGATATATTTTCTTGTAGCTGTAAACTTCCTGTCTTGAGATGTGATGCCTTTGCAGTACAGTGCAAGACAGAAAATTGTCAAACAAGACACACTGTCTGCACTTGTCCTCCTAACAACAAGGTAAGATTAATTCTATGATTCCTTTTTACTTAGTATAATTTGAATACCAATTTGTAACATTTGAAATAATTGAAAACTATAGATTCACTTGCAATTATGTTCCTTTTTGTGGAAAATAAAATAATATATTGGTATTAGTCATGTATTCTGGATCTATTATTAAACATGCAAATTTTGCAATGTTCAGGTTCCCCTAGCAGACAGAATACTTAAAAGGACCAGAGGGAAAAAAACGGGCCAAAAGGTAGTTATCAACTGGGACCTATCGACAAAGATGCTATAAAAAAAAAAAAAAAAAAAAAAATACAAAAAGTCTGCTGAAGTGGAGAGACTGCAGAGGCAGAGTGAAAGACAGGAACAAGCTTCTCCAAATATTTCAATACAGTCATCTAGTGAAGTTAAATTTAAAGGAGATAATTTTAGATAAATCAAAAATTGACAGAGAAAAGACTAGAATAAAACTATCCAGCCATGTGAAGCATGTCCATCAAAATAAGAATCTAGTTTGTGTTGGAATTAATTGTAGAGTTGATAAAGGACACTTTACAATACCAAGAAGTTGTAGATGAAAATGGTGGAAAAAAAGATAGTGAAAAACAAAGGAGCAGAGCACCACTTAACTTTCACCAGAGAAGCAGGAACAGAGAGCCAATATCTTACCCATAGAGTGATACCCAACCTGGGGGCAACTGGTGTTCTCTTAGCTGAAGCTGCAGTTTTAACAGAATATAACAGTGTAGATACTGTTAAAGCAATTTTGGTGGACAACACTGGCTGTTAAGCAGGACTTATTACAGCTCTTGAAAAAAAAAAAAAAAAAAAAAAAAAAAAAAAAAATTAAAATTAAAAATTACATACTATTGGCTGTTCACTTCATCAAAATGAACTGGCATTTAGAGCAATTTTTAAATTAATTGATGGAACAACAAGAAGCCCAACAACGTTTACTGGTCCTTTAGGGAAACTGTGTCAAAAATGATCAAGATTTGCCTCAAGTAGAATTTTTTAAAATTAGTGGCCCTCTAGATCATCATTATCTGACGGCAGAAGAAACAAATAATTTAAGTGGAGACCAGAGGTTACTTTTTGAGTATGCTGTTGGCATTTCCCGAGGAGAGGTTAACCCAAGATATGCAGCTTGGAAAATTGGGCCCTTGAATCAAGCAAGATGGCTAACATTAGCCACAAGGTTAATGTGTTTATGGACCAGAGGTGCCTATCCTCAAACACTATGATAAATTAAACACTATGGTCAAATTTATCATTCAAGCATATGCAGTTGGTTGGTTTGAGATCAAAACCGACAATTTTTTTAACCAACAACTGTATATCTTTAATGATTCAGAGGACAAAACAGTCAAATCCAAAATACTGTTTTTAACAGTTTAAAATATAGTGCTTTTGCACTACTTCCGAAAAATATTATAATATCAATGATAAACTCAGATGAATTGGATGTGAGGGAAGAGGCCATTAAAAAGATTTTGTCCATTAGGTAAGTAAATATTTATCCATTAAATTTAATTAGTTCTCTCAATTTACCAAAATAATAGTCAGTTTTATTCAAATTACATAAAAAAAAAAAAAAAAAAAAAATTTAGTAAGTTTTCAAATATTTTGTTTTTTTTCAGAGATAGTGAACCACCAAAAAAAAAAAAAAAAAACACTGAAAAAGATTACTGCTATCAATTTTGCAGCCACACTGGTCAAATTTGATTGATCTTTCTCAAACTGGAGTTTGTGAACCTGCACTTACAGAGTTTTACAAAGGAAGAACTTGAGAAATCGTCTATGACAGGAACTAAACTAGAACTTCCTAAATTACCTGCCCATTCACAAGGGGTTGAAAGGGCTGTGAAATTAACAGAAGCTTCACAAGTTGTATATGGGCAGGAAGCAAGACAGACACATTATTACGAAGTCATTGTGCCACCAAATTCGGCCTTCATTTTCCTCAAAAGGAAATTACGCAGAACAATTTAGTTCTATTATAACAGTTTTTATTATTGTGTTCAATAAAAATTTAAAATACTTGGTTCTCTAACTTGTATCCAGTTGTTTTATTGGGTAATAAAATCTTTTTTTGATTTGTGAAATTTAAAAGACTTAGTTGCGAATTAGCCTTTTTAACAATTTTTGTTTAATCAAAGTTGAGATATTTTGCTAGTTATAATTCATAATTAAAATTATAATTCATATATTTATTTTTCAATGTATTTCATATAAATATATCAATTTTAACTGAATTTATTACTAAAATAGTGAAATTTCAAAGTCAGTTTCTAGTAAAACACTATGAAAATTAAGGATTTCTCAGCATTTTTTAAAATTAAATGCTCAGTTTTCTTTTCAAGATAGGAATCTAATTTTTGGTATCTGTTCTTATCACATCAAATCCCAACTATCATCAACAGTGTTGTGTTGATTTTCTGAAAAAGTTGCAAATCAACCTGCCCTATTGCGTTGACGAGGTGGCCGATTACGTGGCTGGACGCTACCTCAGCAGTAGCGAGGCCTTTTGCCGAATTTTCGGATTCCCCATACACCAAAGGGCTCCAGCCATTGTGCAGCTTGCTGTTCACTTAGAAAATGGACAGAGGATGTACTTCACCGAACAAAATGCCCAGCAGGTTGCGGAAAACCCTAATGACACAACCCTAACGGCTTTCTTTAAATCATGCTCAACAGACGCTTTTGCCAAAACATTGATATACCCCCAAGTCCCGTCCTACTACGTGCGGTCAAACAACCGGTGGGTTCAGCGAAAGGCTGGCGACCCTGTCGAGGATTATCCCGATGCAAGGTCTAACTCTTGCCTTGGATGCGTTTATACCATGGCCCCCAGCCAGCAGAAGTGCTTTTACCTCAGCCTTCTACTTCATGAAATTACTGGGCCAACGAGTTTCCCAGATATTCGCACTGTCAACGGCATAGAGTGCCAATCTTATAGAGAGGCATGCTTCCATTTGGGATTACTTGAAGACGACTCCCAATCCATGGCGGAGGGTGAACTTCTCAGAACGCTGTTTGCCATTTTGCTTTTGCGATGCGAACTAAGCGATCCTCTCTCACTCTGGTTAAAATACAGAGAATCCATGTCAGAGGATGTGCTGTTCTCCATTCAGAGTAACAGCCCATGAGTTAAACGCGGTTTCACTGACTTCATATTCAACAGAGCGCTGGTGGCCCTAGACGATGTTTTCGAACTGGGAGGTGCCTCTTTACCAACTTATGGTTTACTACCACCACTCAGAGACGGTTTTGACACTGTACCAACCGAGTTATTGTGGGGAAACATCATACTCCATCGAGGGGCTGAACGCATACATTACCGAAAACAAGCCCAAACTTCTACCTGATCAGAGGGTTGCTTTCACTACCATAACAGACAGCGCAAACGGCTCCAGTGGAGGTATATACTTTTTAGATGCGGCCGAAGGAACTGGCAAAACTTTTGCAACTAAATTAGTCCTGGCAGAGGTATGGCATCATGGGGAGATCACTATTGCAGTAACGTTGCTACCAGGAGGTAAAACCGCTCATTCGGCTTTTAGGATGCCGCTTGATCTATGCCAGTCACAAACTCCTCTCTGCAACAAAGAATTCGCCACAGGCTGAAGTTCTGCGGAGATGCAAACTTATAGTTTGGGATGAGTGCATGATGTCACACAAGGGCGCCCTCGAGTCACTTGACCGAAGTCTCCAAGACATCCGTGACTCCTCCGACCCCATGGGTGGAGTAACCCTTCTCCTTGCAGGCGACTTTAGGCAGATTCTACCTGTTATTTCTAAAGGTACACGCACTGACTCTTAAACTGAGCACAAAGATGCTTGCCTACTTGAATGGGGACTCCAGATCCGCCGACTTCGCACGGGACCTTCTTGCTCTTGGGGAGGGGAAAATGCCATCTGACACACAGGGTTTTGTGCAGATGGATCAGCTTGCCACCACTGTTGAATCACCAGATGAATTGATGAATGCAGTCTGCTACAACCTATCCACTAATTTTGCAGATGCCGATTGGCTTGCTGGGAGGGCCATATTGGCACCAAAGAACTGTACAGTTGATTCCATCAACCTTAAACTGTTGGATTACATTCCTAGGCAATGTCATGTTTATAAGTCCATCGACAGAACTTCCGATCCATCTGAATTAGCTGACTATCCCATAGAAGTTTTGAACTCCCTTCAGCTGTCTGAACTCCCACCTTATATTCGCCTCATTATGGAATCCCTTTCTCCGCACCTGATTTAGGCGACCATTGCAACTGGCTGCAGCAAGGGGGAAGTCGTTCTGATTCCCAGGATGCATCTTCTGCCGTCAGACGCAAGCATACCAATCAACTTTTGCCACTCACAATTTCCCCGTGAAGCTTTGCTATGTCCATTAACAAATCACAAGGGTAGACGCTTTGTATCGCAGGTCTGCATTTACATGTGCAGTGCTTCTCTCACGGCCAACTTTACGTTGAGTGCTCACGAATTGGGTCTAAGGAGAGGGTTTTCATTTACGGAGGTCCTGTAGACAACCCACCCGGTAGCATATAAGCGCCATGCACACATATGCAGTCTGATTGTTTCAACATTAGGTCATCGTAGTCTCCACTTGCCATTACTAAGACATCTTTGTAAAGGTTATCCAGCTCTTTTGCTGCCTTCTGACTTTCATACCTTCACCCGCCATCATCACATTTGTTTGTACACCATGATAACCTCAGCGTATTCAGTTGCAACACAAGCTGCTAGACACAGGAACACCAGCATTAGACATGAATGTTCCAGTTTCATACAAGTGCATACAAGCACATTCACACTTGAGAAGCTTCGGAGTTCGTTTGTCACAAAAGTCAAGTAAAAAAAAAAACAAAAAAAAACCTAAAAACACACGCCAAGTATGGCAACCCCGCTTGATTTTCATAAGCTCTCAGTTGTGATGTTGACTGTGACTGAAGAGAAGACACTTTTTCATTGCAATTGAGGCACTCGGCTGTACGGTGACCCCGGTCCAGTTCCATGAGCTCTCAGCGTGATATTGATGGAGACTGAATAGATGGCACACAATGCTCAGCCTTACAGCTACCCCTGTTGCGGTTTTAAGGGCTCTCAGCCATGATGTAGATAGTGACAGATCAGAATAAAGGAAGTTATATCTTCTCTCGGTTTTACGGTTCTGCTTTTTGGTCGGGACAGCACCTTTTGGGCATAAGACGCGTCTTTTAGTTAGACAAGCGGTTTGTTTGTGATTGCGCACGGCACATACTTTATGTCTATGGCTTCCTCACGGCACGTTTTCCCTTCAATCCCTATGTATGTTGCAACTAAATCGTGGTTTCTTGACTACTTACCACAAGTGCTTCCAGTAATGCTTAATGGTCCAATTGGTTAAAGCAATAACTGCTGCCAGCTTTTACTCACAGCTGTATTAGTAATGGCAAATGACTGATGCTACAATGGCTTTCCATTCGAACACTTGGGCCAGCATGATGTCTGCTTAAACTTTGTGTGCATTGCGTTTCAACGTTTTGTAGAAACTTAGTTCCTGTTGACTTACAAAGCACATCTTTCAAAGCAACAGCCGTCCCCAACTCTTACCTTTACATTCCCGGGCAACACCGGGCTCTACTGTTAATATATATATATATACACACACACACACACCCCTCTCCACGTATTCAAAAAAAGTAAATTCAAAACCCTTCAAACAATTTTGATGGTTCACCTAAAAGGCCATAAAAAAAAAAAAAAAAAAAAAAAAAAATGCACAAAATTTGACAAAACCATGTGAAAAATAAACATTTCACAAAACGTATAAAACACACACACACACATATATATTGCTGTGCTATCAAAAACTATGAAAAATAATCATTAACGAAACAATTATTTTATTGTTTCATGAAATGGGTATTAGTATACATATTCGATTTTATAAAAACTTTCAACAAGAAAAAAAAAAAAAAAAAAGTTATTATTTTCACCCTCGAAAACAAAGTTTTCTTAATAACACACTTGAAAATTTGCATATCTCATTTACTTCAGAATGCCAAAAGGAAGAATAAGCACATGCACAGATTACAAAATTTTTTTTTTTTAAGCCATGCGAATCCTATTTAAACATTTCATAATTGAATAAAGTTACAAAATGTCTAGGAACTCCCCACTTAATGAAAATGAAAAAGGGCAAATTTCTGTCTATAAACTGGAAGGAAAATCTATAAGTTTCATTGCGAAAGAACTGACAAGGTCCTGAACAGTTGGGAGAAATTATCTAAAGGACCCTGAATACTATGGCAACAGAAAACGTCCAGGCTGTCAACATAAAATTACAAATGCAGACAGACGTCGACTTTTTCAAGAAGCCAATCAAGCTCAAGAGCTCTGCAAAAATCTCAGAATTTACCCATCATGCCAAGAAGAGTTTGTCAGCTTCTTCATGAATCGCCAAATCTCGTCTCCATAGCATGTGCCAATAGCCTAGGAATAAGAGTCTTCGATTGATGTCAAATCAATAGAGTTTCAATCCCAGCTTGAAGCAAGTGTGTGTCTAGCCACACTGAAGAGTTTTGATACAGCAAAACAGTGTCTGTGGATGACTATATATATTTCTTCTATTAATGTGAAAAAGTCAAAGTAAAAAGGTTACTTTGAATTTAGGGAAAAAAATTGTTTAGAATTGTGTTTTAGGAAGTGCTTGGTGTTGTTAAATAAAAAAAGAAATAATAATAAAATAAAATATATAAATATTTTTTTTTATTATTTAATGTTTCGGAAACCAGTCACCAACATTTTCACTCTTCAAATCCAATTTCTTTTTTTATCCCTTTTATCACTACTTTTTTTAATCATTTTATCCCAAACAAGGCAATGAAGCCACTAAGACACAAGAATGGACTTCTGATGGACCCCAAATAATTGCAGAAAGTTGAAACAAGAATTGTGTCAATCTTCATGGTGGACAAGCATTTGCACAAGATTTGTAAACACTGTCATAAAAGATTTGACGTCTCTGAAGGTTAAGCCCCAAAGTATCATAAAGGACAAGGGTTTCTCCATGTGAGACATTACAGCTGCTATTGCTTGAAATTTAAAGAACCATATGGTAGTGTTTGAGGTCCCTTTTCAATGTGTCAGGGGAGCACCTAACAGCTTACTTCAAGCAATACAGGGGGATATTGGATGCCTCCTTGGACAATTTTAATAGATTATGATGTTTCAATATAATGGTTGATCATGAAGCATTCCTATCCATCCCTAACTGTCTGGATGTAGTGGGAAAGAAACCAAACTTGCTGGAAGTGCAAAGAAACCAGTCACCTCTTCTCTTCCTGACAATGAATAAGAACCCTGGAGTTTTGGCCCCACTCAACCAAAATCTACCTCTGGCCAAGTCTTATTTCCACCTCACCCATAATGAGAATACCAGCGACTGAAACGAGTGTGGTCAAAACCCCGTTGGTTCTCATCCTACATTGCCTGAAAAATCTTTGCACTTACCAACAATCAGCCATCCCTTTTCTTTTTCCACAGCAGCACAAGCAGTGGCAGAATGATGCACTAGACAATGAGGCCTCAGTCCCCCTAAAAGGAAAAACCTAGAAAATTATGAGCCAATAGATGAAAATGTTGAATTGGCTGAAATGTTGCTGGACTTGAAAGAGAATGCAAAACTGAGAACAGTTGACAAAGAAGGTGTCTTTGCCTACATATCAAAGGCCTCACACCCAAATATTTTTCAATATGTCAAAGCAAGCATCATTTCTTTCCCTACCACGTGGATGGTGGAATCTGGATTTCCGGCTGTTGTGGATGTTTTCAGTAGAAAAAAAAAAGAAATGAATTAGATCTCAACAGCAGTGGAACTATCAGACTAAGACCGAATGACACCATCAAAATTGATTGATATCTTGTGTCAGAAACACCAAATGAAGGTAGTCACTAGCTGGATGGACTATGACTAAATGATGTTAAAATTTATTTTAGTAAACAAGGATAAACATAGGCTATCAAAATCAATTTTGAAGTGTAGACTACTTTATCTTTTCCTTGAGTATTTTAGTGTGAAAATTGAACAGCCTAAAAGTAAAAGTAGGAGTGGTCCATTTGAATTTTCTGAAGAAAAAAATGATCCATGGGCTGAAAGGTTGAGAAGCACTGGTTTACACAAATCATAGGTTTGCCCGGTTTGCACAAACTTAGATAGCCCTACAGTTAGGATGACTACTAGTGCTACAGCAGGAATTGACAGGGACTGTGGTTGGGAATAAGTGATGGGATACATTAAAAAACCAATGTTAGGTCGTTTGCTGCTGATTATAGTTGGTAACTCAATCTAGTTAGATTAGCCGTGTAACAGAATATGAAGCCTGATTTGATCAGGCTATTAATTCCTGTGATAGTGGAGGAGTAGCCATAGCTAAGGCAGAGCTGGACTCCTTGTTTATTATTATTATTATACTCTATTGAAATTAGATCTCTTTCTGATTCATGCTGGCCGTATGTGAACGCAAAAAAAAAAAAAAAAAAAAAAAAAAAAGTCTATGAAGCAAGCCCCTGCATTGAAAGTGACAATCCTGAATGTTCCCACCAGAAAAGGAGATGCTCTTGAGAGCTACCAGATCTGATTAAAAGCAGGTCTCCAATAACGACCAAGGCAATTGTGGGCCAGGTCTCCAATAACGACCAAGGCAATTGTGGGCCAGGTCTCCAATAACGACCAAGGCAATTGTGGGCCAGGTCTCCAATAACGACCAAGGCAATTGTGGGCCAGGTCTCCAATAACGACCAAGGCAATTGTGGGCCAGGTCTCCAATAACGACCAAGGCAATTGTGGGCCAGGTCTCCAATAACGACCAAGGCAATTGTGGGCCAGGTCTCCAATAACGACCAAGGCAATTGTGGGCCAGGTCTCCAATAACGACCAAGGCAATTGTGGGCCAGGTCTCCAATAACGACCAAGGCAATTGTGGGCCAGGTCTCCAATAACGACCAAGGCAATTGTGGGCCAGGTCTCCAATAACGACCAAGGCAATTGTGGGCCAGGTCTCCAATAACGACCAAGGCAATTGTGGGCCAGGTCTCCAATAACGACCAAGGCAATTGTGGGCCAGGTCTCCAATAACGACCAAGGCAATTGTGGGCCAGGTCTCCAATAACGACCAAGGCAATTGTGGGCCAGGTCTCCAATAACGACCAAGGCAATTGTGGGCCAGGTCTCCAATAACGACCAAGGCAATTGTGGGCCAGGTCTCCAATAACGACCAAGGCAATTGTGGGCCAGGTCTCCAATAACGACCAAGGCAATTGTGGGCCAGGTCTCCAATAACGACCAAGGCAATTGTGGGCCAGGAGGCCACCAGCTGACACACAGCTGTCACCACCGACATGACTGTCAAGCCTGGGAATTGTAACCATTGTTGAGAGGAGCAAACCACCCAACTCTCCACACACACAATCCCAAACAGCATCTCAAAGTAATCACTACCCAAGACTTCCTTGCCACCAATGCAAATCTGAACTACTATCCAACTTCAACACCAACCTCATCATCTCAGCATATCTCATCTGATCTACAGTGCGTATATCGTCGATCTACAGGCATTTCCTTTGCAGTTGTCACCATGGCCAATTCCATAGAACAGGAATAAGAACCAGCAGAATGACCCACCACTGTGACTTCAATCAATCAACACATGCTGACCTGACCAAGGTCACATGATATCGTTGGTGCTCAAGAAATAGGTCAACTCTTGGCGTTACCCTTACACCCGATTGCTATCAATTTTCAACATCTCTGTACAACACCCTATATATTTGTAAAGCTGAGTGGCATCGGAGGAGAATGAAGGAAAGAGTGAAGAAATGATTATCGTTCTTCGCAGATCCTTTTGGCTTTAAGAGAAAACTGCTTGGGGATGAGGGTAGTGGTCAGTTAGAATGCTCTGCTGATAAGATTAACAACTATCTCCAGAACACATTGGGTGACCCTGTAAGAGACAAGGATCTCAGCCATACAGAAACCTTGGTTAATCCAACCCATCCAACGGCTGATTTTGATTTAGACGAACCAAGCTGGAAGGAGATTAGGGAGGTAGTGAAGGCAGCTAAATCAGCCTCAGCTCCTGGACAGAGTGGAGTTCCATACAGCGTCTATAAATGCTGTCCGAGTCTTCTCCAGCTCCTTTGGAAGATACTAAAGGTAATATGGCATTGAGGTAGAGTTGCAGACCAATGGAGATTTGCAGAGGGTGTGTGGATCCCCAAGGAAGAAAACTCCAGCGATTTTGACCAATTCAAGAGCATCTCTTCATTGTGCACTGAAAGTAAGATCTTTTTCAGTATTTTATGGCGGCGCCTGACGAGATTTCTTTTGGTTAATAATTATATCGACAATTCAGTACCAAAGGGGGGGAATTCCAGGTTTTCTGGGATGCCTCGAACATACTGGAGTAGTCACGCAGATATTAAGAGAAGCTAAAGAGAGTAAGGGCGACCTCATTGAAGTGTGGTTGGACCTTGCCAACACATATGGATCCATTCCACATAAATTATTAGAAGTAGCCCTAAGGAGATATAATAGTCCAGGATTAATAATAGGCTGATATTCTCAGATATATAACAATTTTCAAATAACTACTTCCAGGTTTATAGTTTCCCATTGGCACAGACTCGAAAGGGGTATTATTACAGGCTGTACTATCTCAGCTAACCTATTTACCCTCACTATGAATATGGTGGTCAAATCGGCCGAAGTCAAGTGTCGAGGCCCTATGATGAACACAGGAGTGCGTCAGCCACCAATCAGAGCATACATGGACAATCTTACTATTACAACATTTTTGGTCATGGGGAGTTGGTGGATCCTTCGTAGACTTGAAAAGCTTATTGCTTGGGTGAGAATGAATTTCAAGCCAGCAAAGTCAAGATCATTAGTTATAAAGAAGGGGAAAGTAGCAGATAATTTCAGGTTCTCAATATCGGGAACTACAATCCCGACACTGACAGAGACCTGTGAAGAGCCTAGGTAAAACTTTTAACAGCTCCTTAACGGACACTTTATCTATCCGATTGATGATCTCTGAACTGGAAGTACAACTAGCCAAGGTGGACAAGTCAAGACTTTCGGGCCGTTTCAAGGCATGGATTTACCAGCACATGGTGCGCTCCCAAGAATTCTCTGGCCTTTGTTTATATACAATTTCCCAATGACATCAGTGGAGGACATGGAAAGGAGAATTAACGGCTACCTTCGCAGATGGCTGGGGTTGCCGAGAGGTCTAAGCAGTGCCACACTATATGGAAAATCAAATGCACTTCAATTCCCCTTTAAAGGGTTGGTAGAGGAATTCGTAGTCTCTAGGACAAGAGGATTCTTACAGTACAGGGATTCTAATGACCCAAAAGTGGCAGCAGCAGGCATAAAAATCCGCAATGGAAGGAAATGGAGTGCAGAGGGCGAACTGGGTATTGCGGAGGAGCGTTTAAGGCAGAAGGCTCTCATGGTGACAGTGGCATCAGGTCATGCGGGCTTGGGCTTCTTTCCTGGTACCCGAATCGAGAAGGCTAGAGGTAAAGAGAGGTGACAACTAATTCAAGAGGTAGTACGAGCCAACGTTGAGGAAAAAAGAATATGCAAGATGGTGGGACTAAGCCAGCAGGGTGCATGAACACGATAGAATTTTTTACGGCGGAAGATAATTTGGTTGGAGATTTGGTACTCCGACACCAGTCACATTAAAATTCTAGTGCAATCTGTGTACAATGTACTAGAGTCCTGCAAATTTGCATACTTGGGGGATGATCAAGTCACTAGCATGCTCACTCTGTGCCAGAAAAAGTATGCTGAAACATATTCTAAGCACTTGCCCGAAGGCACTTGGTGAAGGAAGGTACCAGTGGAGACATGATCAGGTACTTAAGAAATTAGCCGAAGTAGTGGTCACAGCAATTAGCAATTGCAGTTGTAAGCCCCAAAACGAAGGCGATCTGTTTCATCAAGGTCGGTGGAAACTCCTACAGTGCGTATATCGTCAACCTGCATGCTTTGCTCTGCCTGAGATTGGCAGCTAAGAGTAAATGTAGGGAGCCAGTTGAATATCCCGGAGCAGATAACGACATCATCCTTGAGCCCGGATTTATTGGTCTGGTCGACCGTCTCCAGGCAAGTCATAATACTTGAACTTACAGTACCTTGGGAGGAGAATTTGGAAGAAGCCTTTGAAAGAAAGCTGGGAAAATACCAGGAGTTAGTTGAGAGATGCAGAGCTAACAAATGGCAGACTACCTGTCTCTCGTTTGAAGTCGGATGCCGTGGTTTTGCAGGAAGATCAGTATGCAGTGCTTGGAGTCAGGAGAGTAAAAAAGAGAAAGGCCATCAGGGCTCTATCAGAAGCTGCAGAGAAAGCCTCAAGATGGCTATGGATTAAAAGATCTGTTCCATGGAGCTATACAACAAGGATTGGTGAGCATTGAGGGACAGTTGGGAAGAAAGGAAAAGGGATATGTAGATAGTCAATGTGGGGAGGGTCCTTTTAATTTTTTTAATTTTTTATATTTTTTTTCTTCACTTTTTTTCAACAATGTCATCTGTGTTCCTAACTGTTTTCTTTTTTTGCATTTCTAGTCAGGAGGAGAGAGAGGAGGAGAATAGAAAGAATAGAAAGATGAAATGGCAGTGGTGGGAAAAGAAAGCAAGAAACTTTTCTGATCATAATTCCAACGAATGTGTTCGATTTTTGGAGGGAGGGGGGTTAAAGTGACACTTCATATGAGAGGAAACTTTTCTTGTCATTTCTTACCTGTTATGTCAAACTGTTTGTTGAGAATGTGGATCGTTCCGCATGGTCAAGCTAAGATGGAAAAAAGGAAAGAAAAGATGAGTATGCTGTCTTTTTGTTTGTACCATCTTTGGCTGAGGAGTAAGTGATGCAAGTCATTAGCAATTAGTCAGCAGTGGCATTTATTTAACGAGTCCATTTGGTGCGTGCGTGCCTGAGGGTTTTTTTTGTTTTTTTTTTTGCTTCAGGATCGCCTGCCTGAATAGTACTGCTTCAGTAGGGTCTCTTGAGTGAACAAGTATAATGTTGGAAGACCCGAAACTTGTCATGACCCCAAGTCATAACATCACTGACAAGGTGATCCTGAGCACTCAGTGTTTACCTGTCTTAAATAGACATTGTTCAAAAACCTAATCCTAGTTATTCGTTTCCTCTAATGTCATTGCTGGATAAGTGGACTGTGACTACAAACTCAGGTGTACGAGTCTTTTTGAGGAACTGTTTAGACAGGAGCCCAGTCTGAGCCCTGCTCAGTTCAACACCTATTCGATAAACTTTCCCCACCTTCGGGTAGCTGGAACAGCAAGATGCAAGTGTCCCATTTATAGAGTTTGAGATCTGGGGAACACTGAAGTTAGTTGGTTGGGACAAAACTCTAGGATTAGATGGTCTTCCTTACAGACTGTACTTGAGGCAATCACCAGCCTTTGTTCCTTGCCAATGCAAGGATGAAAACAGTGGGGATAGGATAGGTAATTTTTGGTTGTTAACAATTTTAAACACAGAATTGATTTTAACCAATATGTTTGCAGAGTGTCCTCTCTAGTCTGATAAGACTTGTGTTGTGAGGGGTAGCACTATTCAGGACAACCTTCATTTGGTACACTTGATCATCAACCAAGTCAACAGTGAAGCCATGCTGATCAATTTAGATTATTCCAAGGTATTCAGTAGGGTTGACAAAATTTCTGGAGGCTGTTCTTGAGGCAGCCAGTTTCCGGTACATTTTCATGTGGATAAAACCCTGGTGCAAGTGAATGGAGTAAGTTCCGAACCTTTCATATTGTCTATTTGTCAAGGTTGTCCAATTTTTCCCTTGCTGTACGTTTTTGCATTGGAACCTTTCTTCTTTCACAAGTTAAATGCAAATCCATTTCTACACAAAATTTCATTACATAGGGCAACTATCTTAGCCCTGGTGGCTCTGACTATGCTGATAATTTAACTTATTTGGTCCTGATCTGCAGTTGGAAATGAATTGGTTGGGAGGTGCAGGAGAAGGCAGAGGCCACAGTTTGTGTTCCTGAAGGAATATTTCCTTAAAAAGGGAGGGCAGAAGTTTGTGCTTTGCACATCTACCAGATTCTTCTTTACAGACTCCACATTTCCACTTCCACATACCATACTAACAGATTTAGTAATGGGCTTTTTCTCCTTCTTGTGGGCGGTGGGGGTGGCAAGGCCCCCAAGATGCGTCAAAAGATCAGTCTAGAGTTGAGATTCATTAACCCACACTTTGCATTGCTTTTCTAGACCAAATGTGCACACAATCAGATGACAGCAAATTCTGGAAAGACAACGCCCATAAGAACTTATCCCTGAGAAGTGTGTACTCATGCAAGGAGGATGCCACCAACCACACTTATTTTCTTTTTTTCTTTTACCCAGAGACAAGCGCTTCTATCATGGATATCAGATTGCACTCTAGCTTATCTTACTGGCAACAGATGACCTCTCCAGCATCCAGGCATTGTCCCAGAAGGCATTATACTGCGTTCTTGTTAGAGATGATCTGATAGACAAACTCAGAAGCACCTGGGTTGAAATTCTCACTAATGATGAGGTATCATTTACCTGGCTGGTGCTGCAAAAGGCTCTGTGTTGGTAAGAGGACTGGTTCAGTGAGGCTGGAAGATTCACTAGACTGCATTCACTGCAGCAAGTCAGAGGAGACCCTAGAACACACCTTCTTTCACCACAGTTGTGACGATAAATATTCGCACTGACTGGATTCGAAGCGTCCAAGATGTTTTGCTTGTCGGGTTGCTGTTTTATGATGGATATGTGCATAAAACCAATTAGACAGTCATTTTGTCAGCTACATCCTTTCCTCTTGCAAGTTTGGCCCAAGAAAAGTACATTCTCTGACATTTATTTTATGCTGCTTGGCACAATTTGTCTAGAGGCGGTCTGCATGCTGATTGGTCGAGCTGGGGACTGATTGAGAATGAGGCCAATGGCTATAATTGGTGCGTTGGCTGTGTTTTTGGTCAATAAAAACGATCTGGGACATTGGTTGGCAGTGCAGCTGGGACCATGGTGACATGCACAGTTATAGAGTTTTGTATTAAGTTAGGACTGTTTATTTTTGTCTGGAAGCTGGACGCTAGCTTCAGCGAGCGGTGTAATTACAGGTGTCTACTGAAACATGGGAGGAACACACTGAACGTCAACAGCAGTGTTATACACTCACTGTGGAAATTTATTAACAATATCATGGTTTTCATGCTGCACTATTGAGGGTAATTCTCTCTGTCTAGTAATGTGGTACCATTGTTGACTAAGGCTGAACAGTGTTCATTTGCTTACTAGGTGTTGTGTGTTAGGCAATGGTGGTCGAAAACTTCTGGTAAAGATCGCCGTGACATGGTCATCCAAAATGTAATGAAAGAAGATAAAAAAAGACTCGTAAAAGGAGTGCAACAATCCCATCAAGGCCAATGGACAAACTGGGAGGAGGCTCTGCAGAAACGTTACTTGGAAGGACATTTGGCAGATGGCTCCACTCAGGTCGAGTTATTTAATACGTTCCACGTATGACCTGCTACCATCTAAGAACAATCTTGTTAAATGGAAGAAAGAGTGATCCTACTTGTCCCCGAGGTAAGGAAAAGCCACAAACATTAGAACATGTTCTTAGTTCCTGTAAAACAGCCCTTGTCAATGGCAGATATACATGGAGGCACAATAGTGTTTTGGATGAGCTGGTCAAAATTATAAAAAAATATATCAAGTCTGAGTCACGTAATTCAAAACAGAAATTTGTTGCAGAAGGAAAAAGATATGTCAGTTCTAAGCAAACAAGCTATACCCGGAAAAAATCTTAGTTCTGGTGGCATCTGGGAGATATCGGCAGGGCTTCCTGGTTGGCGTAATGATTACCTCAAAATAATATCAAGTAAAGGTCTGGGACCAGATATTGTTCTTCTGTCAAGGGTGAACTATAAAATCATCCTGGTTGAACTAACATACCATATGAATGCTGGATGGAACAAAGCCACGATTATAAAACTAATATGAAAATCTAAAATCAGAGCTAATAAAGGAGGGGTATAATGCAATTGTTAGAGCAGTGGAAATTGGAGCAAGCGGTTTCATTTCAGGCACGCTGTACCAATTTCTGGGCCAAATTGGAATCAAAGGGCGTAATAGGGCCAAAAGTATAAGACGCCTAATAGAAGTAACTGAGAATAGTTCTATGTGGATATGGAAAAAACTAAATACTCCGTGGAGTGTTTCAGTGAACATGACATGACTGATTATGAATGCGTAATGAGGTTCACGTTGCATTCTCAGAACGCGAGGTTTGCTGTTTTTCGGATTTTTTGTAAATCTAATTTTGCCGTTAGACATTTGAACTAGTTTATCTACAACACACTTGTATATCGTTATAATGGGGCCTCACATCAATGAGGGGGGGCTAGGCAGTGTGCAACTGAAACCGTCGAGAGGAAGGCCCCGAAACCGTGCACATTCTCTCCTGATGACCCCAGTTTAAATATAAATTCGAGAGGAACACATCAAAAGAAATTCAGTGAAGTCATATGCCGTAGAGAAGCTCGGTGTCATTGGCATGAGGAGCATTACACATCAGCTCGCTTCAGGTGAGTTTCAATTACTTTCCAGTAATTTCCTTCTTCTGTGAGTTGCAATATAGATGACACAACAGAAGGAATACTATGGGGATGAGATGTTCACCTCATCACAACTGTTCTTATAGTTTAAGTATCAGCAGTTCATTCCATCAGGATTTGGCAAAAGGCGAGTAAATCTTTCATGTCCACATTGAATAAAAGGTGCTAACTGACTGGCATTTTGATTTTGGATAGGCATCAAGATATTGGACATTTTGGATTGAACAATGGCACTTAAACTGCCCTATTTCAGGTTATCTTTTCCTTAGTTTCTTCAAAGTTAACTTCAGCCCCACTTTTATTTTTGTCCCCACTTTCTTTAGTTTAATTGTACCTCTCCTAACCCATTAGGTGACAGAGATGTCAGTTCTCTAGTGGATGCAGAATACTTTTCATATTCCAAGTATGCATTTCATATTTGTTATGGTGTCTGGATGAGTGCGTGTTTGGCTGAGCACTTGGTCAAATAATGGTTTGCAATTATTTATTCTCACATTGATTTTGTCCAGTTAACTTATATTTCTGGAACATGGCAAGATTGTTGGGGGCTTTATTACTAACACTATTTTGTCTTGTCTCTTGTATATAAATATTTTACGTTTTAAATATTTGTTGGATCTAGAAAAATGACACGAGTGGTTTGAAAACCTAGAGGATAAAAATTAAAACCTATCAAACTCTTTGTGAGTTAATGCCCAGCTAACTAGAGATGGTGTCTCAATAAAAAATACTGTGGAGACGCCAAGGAGAAACCACTCGACCAGGAACATTCATGGCTATCAACAATGTTATTATAGCAAAAAAGCTTTAAATTGTTTTCTCCAACCAATACCTACAATCAGTTTCTTCTATCTTGTCCGCAATACATGTAGCCAGTTCAACACAGCAGTCAACCATATTTTTTCCTTGAAACCTTGTCCTTCCCATTTTCATGTATCTTGACAACCAAAATTTGCATATGCACATAGCTAGATCCCAGAGTGATATACTCAGAGATTATTTTAAATGTTTAACCTACAAAACTGACATTTCTTTCTACTTTGGATAGTTGACACCGCGAGGCACGTTCGAATCTTTGCTTGCACTGGAGGGAAATTATTTTATTCTTGATTTTATTCTAGTGTTGCCAAAAATACATGCAACCGGTCCTCTTTGTCCTCTGCAATAGTTCACTAGTTATTATCAGAGATAATAGCGTAAAGAGGAGTCAAGTCCATTGAGATTAACTCCCTGTATGGTAAGAAGGGACGTGTACCAACAGGCATCACCTGATCATCATCCTGCTACTAAAGTAAAACTAATGAATAGGCTAAATGTTAATTTAAGAGCATGTGAAACTAAGTGAGCAAATAATGGAGATTATGTCAGTGACAGACACTGTGGAGAATAAAAAAAAAGAAAACAGCAACCAGCAAGTAAATTCAAGCTCTCCCAACTGGTATTCCAACTTTGAGTCGTTCCTTCTTGAGTTCTGTCTCAAAATCGTACTAACAGACTTTTTCTAGCTGCCAACCGTGAACGTCACTCCAAGCACCCCACACTGGGAAAATTGGTTGCTTTTATATTTGTTCATATACCCATAATGCCTTGCCTCTTCATGCGATCCCATAATTCATTGCGTCCCTGTCCCATGATGCATTGCATCTTTGTTGCATGAAAATGCAATGCAAGTCCCCCCTCATTCTTTTACGTCATCTGTCCGAGGACGGATTACGGCAGAGCAGTAAGTGCTTTTTTCTCCCTCATTTCAACTGCAGTAGCTTTACATGCTAAACAAATACGGGCTCTTTTTTGGTGGGGACAAGGCAAGTCGCAACCAGCTGTGCTCGTCCCAGGTTCCGTCTCATCACGTCTGCCACAGACACAGTCTAGTTTTACTTGTACTTCCCTCTCATTTCCCTCCATGCTTTCCTATATGACCAAGACAGGATATGTTTAGGAATATGATAGATTATCCAATAAGATTCTTCTAGTTAAGCTAAAAGAGAAACCTTTCAATATCTCCATTGTAGTTTTTTATACACCAACAGCACAAAGCTCAGAAGAAATCGATAAGTTTTACTACACACCAGACAACGCCCAGGCCCAATGCAAATCGTAGGAAATTACAACTGGAGACATGAATGTCAAAAAAGAGGAGGAGCAAGAAGGTGAAATAGCTAGCAAATTCAGACTAGGAATTATGAATGTAGAGAAAAATGGGTCCAATGGTGCACGGTTAAGGAACTGGTAGTAGCCAACAACTGGTTTCAAGAACACCCAAGATATTCATGGACATGGGGAAACTAAAGTGAAACTAAGAACCAAATTGACTACATAACAATCAATAAGAAATTCAGAATTGTTTTACACTGTAAAACATACCCAAGTGCCAATTATCCTGTCTGAGATATAAGGTGTTATGTCATGAATATAATAATGCCTATAATAGGAGAAATGCAAATGGGAGAATAAACCTTTCTTCCATCATCTGGGTCAACCTGATGTGACATGATATTAGCCTCCATTAATGGAGCACATTAAGACAATCTTTAATAACATCAGCAAACCAAGATCATCACAAAGAAAAAGGAAAAAAAAATGAAACATGAAATTCTTGACATGATGCAAAAAAGGAGACAACAATACCAAGATATGTACCAAAATTGGCCATGGTTAGGTGTAATTGGCGAAATACTCAAATCACTGTGGATAAAGGCTGATTAACAAGGGTAGAATGATTTTTGAGCTTTGGTGACCAAAAGTGCATTTCCTTTGTTGCAAGTGGAAGGGTTGGATTTTTGACCCCATTTTCAGTACTAATTTGCCAGTTGGACCATTTATGACCGCTTTGACTTTTGGACACGGATTTATAATTGAACTAATTGTTAGCAAAAAAATTGTGTTTTTTACTAATCCAATTGGTTATTACTCAAACACCAACAGTAATAAGGCAAAAGGTACTGTAATTAATAAGAACTGTATTGACACACAAAAGGGATACAGTCAAGTGATTGTAGCATTTTGGCTTCAAAAAAAGAAAACAAGAATATGGTAGAAGTGAACAAGAAGTGGCCTATTTTTCTTGGTTAGGACTTATTTTTGATTTGTTTAATGGCATATCAACTCCTTATGGATCATTTAATGGCAAAATTTAATTTTCTTGGGAGCTTTGAAATGATAATAATGATACATTCTAATACTTTCACAATTGAATACATGGTAGATGATACTCAACTTTTGTGCATATACAGGGTGGGGCAGAAAGGTTGCCTAAATTTCAAAAGGTTAATAAAGAAACATATGAAGATAGAGATACAAAGTTTTTTTCTTCTATGAAGTACATTAAATGGCATTTATTTTCTGTTTCAGGTGATACCCAACCATGGCTTGGAATAGAGAGTATCGTGCATTTGATATGGAAGAGTTTAAGAATGGTGAGTCTACTGTAACAGCACAGCATTCCTCCAAAGGCACTTTATCCTCTGTCATCATGATTCTGTACCAGATGGGAAAACAACTCATCGGTGGGTTTCTAACTTTAGACATATCATCAGCTTTAAACCAGAAAACACCTAGGACTGCTACAGGGACAGGAAATGTAGCAGCTGTGGCAGCTTCAATACAGAAGTCTCCCAGACATTCCGCATGAAAACATACATCTGCCTTACGCATGCCCATTCAAAGTGTTCGCAAAATCTTTCAGGTCTTTCCATATGCATCCCTACAAGACGATGGTTATACAGGAGATAAGCAAGAGGAATTATGAAACCTGCACAACTTTGTGTCAGGACATTCTCATAGAACATCCTCCTAACAGCTGTACTGATCTGCAGTGATGAAGCACACTTCTGTTTATCGGGGATGGTTAATAAACAGAACTTTCGATGTTGGTCAGTCAACCCTCATGGGCTCCATAGAAATAGGTATTGTTGGTAATTTTTTTTTTTTTTTTTTTATAAAAGTGGATTGTTGATATTTTTACTATAAATATGTATTCCTCTATTTTCATAGTGTTTTGTTTTTGTTTGGGGGTTAACTATTTCACCATAGCTGAGACCCTAACAGGTGCTACCACCCCAGGTCAGGGTGGACCTGGAAACAAGAGCAATGAAGAGACAGTCCATGCTCTCAAGACCTCCAATCAGAGGCCAGAAGTAGTTTATCGACATACTCAAGACTATATCAGTTAGGAAGAAATCCCAGCATGCATCTGTAGGACTGGCCTTCAAATTGGCTTTTTTTATTTGTATTTGAGATATAGTGTCAAAAATAAATGATAGGAAAATGCCAGTTGCACAAAAATAGATCCAAAGTTTCCAAGTTCAAACATGCTGATTGTGTTTTTTTTTTTTTGTTGTTTTTGTGGTTGGGGGGAGTGGGGGTACAGTACATACATTTTTTTCTGTAGAAATCCTTGTTTTTGACATTTTTATTTTTCTAGTCTAACTGACGAGAAGGACATTTCCAGGGCAGTGAAAGCCCTTTTTAAGACCCTAGAAAAATGGGCTAAGGGATTGCAAAAGACACCTCAAAATGGTGGATCAACAAAGAAAGTACAACACTAAGTTGAACAATGTAAACCCAACTACATCAGAGGACACGTCATCCACCTGAGATACACCACCTCCAGAGTTTCCAAGAAAAGACAATATCCTCACTGAGTAAGTAAAAAAAAAAAAAAAAAAAAAAAAAAAAAAAGGAGAAAGAGAGATGGGATATGAAGGAGCTTACACCTGTCAAGAAAAGGATGGCTTCCATTTTCATTGTGGACAAGAAGCTAAACAAAATAATTGAAAATCAATTATTGTTTCTGTTTGTTTGATCCTGTTTCCTGAGATTTTTCATTAGGTTCTTTTGCCAATCTTTGTTTATCGAAAATCACCTCCATCGGCGTTTCTTCCATGGGACCGCTGTCAACCACGTCTGAAGAGCGTCGTCTGATCTGGTTAATGTGCCATCTACACATGAATTTTTCACCTTTCACCATATACATCATATTGCCAATCCGCTTTTCTATTTTTTGGTACCTCCATATTGTTACCAGAAACAACCTTCTGATTTGAGCTTAAGAATGGAGTCACAGTTTCTGTAGGTTCTTCTTGTGGTTTTATTTGTTCAGCCTCTAGCTTCCCTTTTGTTGATCTCGTGCTTCTTAACGTTTTCTGTGGCGACTTCAGTTGACTTAAATTATTTAATAATACTGCACTTTCTGGGGCTTTTTTTTTTTTTTTTTTTTTCACCCCCACGTATACCATCGGTATTGCCCATTCACTATACTCAATTTTTTTTTTTTTTTTATTTAAGTACACTGGTTTTCTCTAATCTGTCCAATTCTTTATCTATCTGTTCAATTGAGGCAAATGGCACATTCCTTTTCTTTTTGAATACCGCCTGATCGTTTTCTTTTACCTGGAATTTTGCCTCCATCTTGGTACACGTTCCCAAACCTGGAGAAAAAAAAAAAGTAGGAAATGTTTCCTTAAGTTTCTTTACTAATTTTTGGGCTTCAGTGTTTAAACTTTCTACCTTGTAACAGAAGGAATTTATCGGTAGATCCCATAATTGAAATTCTGTTATCCAATTCGTACCAAGTAAGTTTGCAGTATTTTCTATTACAAATAGTTTAACTTTTCGCATTTTTTATTTAACGTGATGTTTGTAACAAATTCCCCAATAAATTGTATTTTTTCTCCCATCACTGACCTCGCGATTTTCTTTATCTTCATTAAAGTTGGTTTCCCCAACTTCATCCACGTATGCAAATTAATGATAGATAGATCCGAGCCAGTGTCAAGTTGCATTTTTATATTTTTATTACTTGTTTCGACGGTAACAAATTTTCTGATTATTCCATCTTTTACCTCATTGGACTTTAATTTTCTTATTTTATTGTCTTTATTTTTTGACCTGCTATGCATGCTTTTATGACCCACTCTTTTACAGTTGAAACATTTTTTATTCCTAAAATTGCAATATCTGTACCAGTGAAGTTCACCACAAGCAAAACATGGCTTTGGGAGTTTTTGTTTATTTTTCTCTGGTATTTCACTTTTTGCTTGATAATCCGCAATTTTAAAATTCTTTTTGGTAGACTAAGTTTTTTTCTTGTGCAGTCTTCTGCCAATTTCTGTACCATAATACTTGGATCGCTTTCCAATTTTGCCAGTACTAATTTTCTCAACTCTGCATCTGCACTTAAATGCCAGCTTGAATTCTTCACAATGCTTATTCACATTGGCTGCGTATGTTATATAGTCTTGTTCGTCATCTTTCATCAGATTCAAACATTTCCACCTCTTGTGAAACAGATGTCTTTACTAAATAATTCACTTAATATATTTACCGCCTCGGTAAATGTCAACTCGCTAGTTTTTGTTTTTTTTCGTTTTTTTTTTTCGATAAAATGTAGTTTACCAATTTGTTATGCTCAGCAGTTCCTAATTTGCTTAAAAGAAGCCTGACCTTCTTTCCTTCAGACTACGAGTAGCAGTCCTCATTATACACGTCCATATGTTTTTTAGAATACTCCTCAAAAGTTATCTCTTCATCTGGACTGTATGTGAATATTTCAATTGAATTCCATGTTGTATTCTCTGGGAAAGAATCATTTTGTAAATTTTTCTCTTTCCTCTTCAGTTATTTCCAGAATTTTGAAACTCCCTATGCATCTGTTCCATTTTTTGTCGAAATTGCATTTGTCTATTAAAAGTTTCCTCCTGTATCTGCATCTGGAATGTTTTCTGTTGCTCTAATATTGTCATCTGTTGTTCCAACTGGAACTTAAAGAATTCCCGGAATATATTTTTGCATTCCTCCATCTTCGCAAAAAGTTTACACAATGCCTACTGTAGAGGGGAAGGGGGTCCTACGAATTTGCAATTCGTGACCTATTTGAGCAAACTGTATTATTGAAAAGAAAAAAATATTTTTCTCAGTTGAGAATACGACAGATTTTTTTGTCACTAAGTTGATGTCTTGGCTTGCAAAAAACTTTTCCAAGTTTTTTTTTTTTTTTTTTTTTTTTTAGTGTGAATCCGAGATTTTATCGCCGAAGTTATTGTGGCGAGCAAATTTTTTCTTCCTCCGTATGAGTGCGAATCCCTCGTCGCCAAAGTTGTTGTGGAGTTATTTCGCAGTGGAGGCTTGTATTTGTACTAAATCGGTCCTAAATAGTTTGACATACAAAATATTTTGTATTTGACTACTGACCGCCGTTTCTCTTACTACTCCTACTTATATTAGGTGGGAGAGTCTATCAACTATAGAATAGGTGTGTTTCACCATAATGACCAAATTTCTGACATTCATGACATCTACGGGGATTAGGAATGTATGGCTCTACCTTGACTATCCTATCTTTATTTCACCTGGTAGAGAAGGTTGATTGAATGTCAAAATGTATCTGTTTTTATTGAGGTGTCATTTCTTGAATTCTTTTGACATCTATTATTCCTTGCTTTTTTTTATGGTGCCATCATTTTTAATTTCTTCTGGTGAGAAGAGTGACAGCGCTGAGCATTTTATTACTCCCTTAGATAAATTAAGAAATTGGGGTGGGCGGTTAAGCCTTTACTTTATTGTCTATTTGTTTGATTTTTAGTCATTTTTCTGTATCTTTTTTTGGTTTTTACTGGAATTAAATTTTTTTTTTTTTTTACGGATTTGGGTTCAATCATGGCTGATATAACCGTTTGCAACACAAAAGGAGACTTGATATTTCACCATCTAGTGCTTCTATAACCATGAAAGTTATTTTTTTTTTTTTTTTTTTTTGATATTTTGTTTTCACTTTCTGTTTCAGAAATCTCATGTTGTCTTGGTTTGTTTATGGGAGAGAGCCATATAATTTTGATTTTTGTATTCACCATCCATGTTCCCCACATACCTTGGAGTTCCTTCTTAAGGGATCCTATCAGGGAGGACTAATCCCATTTGCCCTTATCCGTCAGGGCTACACAAACGTATAGTTGTGATGAAAGTGGATACAAGCACCCACATTCGCCCACCACATCTACCCAAGAATAGTACGGTGTAAGGATTTGAAGCCATGTCAGAGCCATTATCATCCCAACTACCACTATGTGATTAGCTGATTGGAATGGGTTGAGATATTCCATCCACCCATCTATCCAAGGTAGGGACCAAGTGACATGTGGGCACTCCCTGTCATTTTATACCAGATCAGGAGTCACTTAGTCACCAGGACTGTCCCCAGGCACCACAGGTTGCCATCCACAGCAAATTGGTGACCCCATTGAGGGCAATTTGTAGTTTTTGGGAATTGGTTTTTGTGAATGTTGCATTTTAAATATTGCAATTTGTATTGCTGGTATTTTTATTATAAAAACCCATTTTACACTTTCTTAATATTCAGACACCAGTTTGGGGGAGAGGGAAACTATTTACCCATAGCCGAGACTAACAGGTGTTACCACCCTGGGTCAGGGTGGACCTAGAAACAAGCAATTAAGAGGTGATCCCACACTCCTCAAAACCTCCTGATCAGAAGCCTTGCTACTGAATGTAGTTTATCGTCATACCCAGGATAGCCAGAGTCAAAGGAAAACACGCATGACTGTTTGCAAGATCCCAAGTTTGACCACAGGACAAATGAGGGCATTCTTTCAATATGGAGAAATTGTTGAAGTGAATCTGGGGTAATGGTGCTTTAGCTTAATGCTAGATGACAAATCCTTTGGTGCCATTCCAAGTTGGTTGAAATTAGATGGTAGAAAACTACCAGTTAAAGTGTTGAGAAGATCATCAGATCAGCTTTGTGAGAAAAAGGGACATCAAACGTCTGCCTAAAAGGAAAAAAAAAAATTGCCTTCTGTCAACATGACCCAGGGCACACAGTCAAATATGGACAAAAAACAACCTTCCCCTGTTGATCCCAACACCCAATAAAAACCACAGAGAAAGAGTAACAGGTTGTAAAAAGCGGGAAGAAGTCAAATAGCAGAGATCAAATCTCAGTTAAAATCCAATATGGACAACCCAAAGGTAGAGGTAAAATCATATATTGAACTTGAAAACCAGAGGGATCTGCACCAGCTCAAGCAGTGTTTCTAAAAGAAAAGTAATTAAAAACACTTCTAATACTATGACCAGTTCAGTACATGTAAAATATCAGCCCAAAGATGAGAAAATTTCCCTTACGCCACCTTCTAACTCTCCCAATCCAAAATACTCTACTGCACATCTTACTCTGCCTGAAGCAAAGGCTGCCACCACTATTACAGACATCCACAACCCCCAAAAATCTCAAAAAAAAAAAAAAAAAAAAAAAAAAAAAAAAAAAAAAAGTGGAGGCAAAAAAGGAAATTCAAGGCAATTAGACATTTGCCATGTTGACCAAAACATTAGAAAAGGCATCTCCAGCTTCAACGTGGAGTGATCTACAGGTCCTACAAAACTTTGAGAAAGTGGAGGATAAAACCGTAGAGGAACCTACAAACTTCTTTCAGGTACAGAAGGCACTGACAGTGGTATGTGCACAGCCAGGCACATGACAAATAAACTATACTGGGGGAGAAACTCTTTCAACATGTGATATGCATGTAGGTTTTTTTCTGCATAAATGTGGTATTATCATGTAAGGATTATTAAAAGTATTAATGGGACTAAGTTAAAGTTTAGAACTGTGACCAGCCAATTCCCCATTTTTCAAAATGTTCCATATTTGAATTTGTTTTATACAATAAATATTAAATTCCAAATGGATTGGAACCAATAAAAAGGAATACATTGTAGAACTCTTCCACGACAAAAGAAATCCTACAATACACAAAAATATCAAAGGACCAGGGCTATTAAAACCCGAAATGAAATTGAACAGGAACCAAGCTGCAGGATCAGATGGAATTCTAAGAGATGCTGGCAGCATTAGAGGATTTATACAACTGTGGTGATATACAAGACTTTAACAGATATTTTCATAGCTGCTATAAAAAAAAAAAAAAAAAAAAAAAAAAAAAAAATCAGCCTAATGAGCCACATAAAACTCATCCAAATTTTGATAAATTCTGTGTGCTCTACACCACAGAATTAGACCAGAAATAAGACAAGAACAGCACATTTTCAATAAAGACACTGGAACAAACAATGTGATATTTATATCCCAAATATCAGAAACATCACTGCAAATGCAGAAGGATATTGTGGGGAAAATGGAAATGGCTTACCTCCAAAACGCCCTCGCATCTGTCTGGCCTGTAGGTTGAGAAAAGAAAGAAAGGGTCCAAGATGGCGTCTGTGACTTTTTAATATTCATGATCTCGTGCAGTCTCGCAAGGTCGCATTACACGCATGCTAATGAGGTGTGTCTGGGCTCCACAAAAACAGGTCGCTTGGAAAAAAATAAGCAGAAGCGTTTACACCCGTGTTCGGTATACATTGCTTTGCGTTGTGTCAGACATTTTCCTACAGAAATAGTTGCATCCCTTACACTCCATATCGAATTTGACTCCCTTGCTACAGATGTATACCAATGTTTTATACAAAAGCTTTTGATATGGTTCAATACAAAAAGCCAAACTGCAAGTTAAGCTTGATTCATTTGGGAAAGATGGTGGAATGATCTAGAACCTATACTGGAGCAAACCATTTGAATACAGATAGAAAATGAATTCACTAAATACACAAAAATAGAAAGACATCCAATCTTTAAATTGAGGTGATCCTGAGAGAACTAAAACTCCTACCAGGATTTATTACTGGTGGCCACAATGTTAACAACATAAGACATGCAGATGACACAGTGTTGGTAGTAGATGCAGACAGGAAACTGAGCCAACATTAACAGAATGTAGTAAAAGAAAGCGAGAGGAAAGGATTATCAATTCTAACAGAGTGTACGGTTGTCAGTAAGAAAACCAGGCCAAAATATGAACTACACATTATGGACATGTTATGAATTTGGACCCTGGGGTTGCTCAAAGGTTTGCTCAATCGATCTGATATATAGACGAGACGCCTGAAAATTAAAGTGTGTCAAGATTGTGTGCGGGTCGATTGGTGGTTGTCAAGCCTCACCTTGAAACAGTCTTGCTATTAATAGTAATAAGCCAAGAAACAGCTTGGCAACAAACGGCCATTATAAAGGCAGAATGCTGATTGGTTGATGCTCTCATACAGTGCAAAATAGCAGGAAGTCCAAGACCACAAGAAATTTATTGTAAGTTTAGTTGGCCAAAAATTCTCGTTGGAAAAGATGTGCCTGTTATTTGGTGAATAATGTAAGCTAACATCCCGAGCCAACTCATGTAGGGAGCTTATGAAAACAGTCAGAAAGATACAAGAAACTTTGACCCTTTTGTTTCTTAACCAACAGTGAAAACAGAATCTGAATGGCACAAACGCATTGAAGGAAGAAATCCTGAGAAGTTTGAATCAGATCACGAGGAAGGAAGTATATGGCTTGTTTAACCAGAATTGAATGTTCGCAAAAAACTGATAGAATAAAAACGAGTTTAATGATAAGCATAGAAAATATACAAAGAAAGGAAAAGGAAAAATCTGCCCCGCCCATGCATTGCTACACTTGAAATTGTTGAACGGAAAACGCAAGAATATATTAGGTGAGTTACCCTCCCCAGTTGTCGAGATATGAACATTGTTCTTTTAAGCTCAGTCCAGTTTTATTTCCGATTAGTTTATTTTTTTTTTGGGGGGGGGGGTAATTAATAAACGGAACTTATACTTTTAATCACTTGTTTTGTGCTATCTTTATTTTGATTGCTTGAAGGTTCTGTGTTGCATCTTCCCCTGTTCGCTTGTGGTAGAGTGACATCCCATAAAATTGTCCAACCTGATATCAGCAATTCACTCGGCGTTGTCCAGGTAGTGAGTATAAATATAAGGGTTGTGACTTAATACTTGTCACCCTCGCTGGAAGTGAGCCCCAGTCAGAGAGGTTTTGTGACAGATGCCAAAATTAAACGAGTATAAAAATTGAAATATCTGGGAAGTGTTCTAATGGAAAATATCACACCGAAATGAAAAGGTGCATTGGAATAGCAAAAGATACCTTTCAAAACTGGGCAAAGTATTAAGAAACAGGAAAATTTTTGTTAAAACAAAGAGTACTAAACTATTACATAATATCAGTACACAATGGCAATGAGTGCAAGGCCAATCTCCTCAGTCACAGATGAAGATACTCAAGGCAATGGAAATGTCGTTCAACAGAAATATACAGAGAATAACATGGACTGAACATGTGAGTAACAAGAAGTTAAGAAAAATAGAAAGAAAAATTGTCTATACTTAAATCAGAAAGAGAGAGTTGAAATTTCTAGAGCATAATGAGAGAGGGCTTGGAGAATTTGACACTCACAGGACATATTCAAGGCAAGAGCGACAAGGGGGAAAACAGAGTAACCAGCCTAACAAGTTTGTGTAAATAGACAGGACAAAGATTGGAACTGACAACAAAATGACAAGCCATACTAAGGTCTACAAAGGATAGTAAGTTGCGAAGAGCTATGATCACTTGCATCCTGTTGAACCGGGTCTCAAAGCTAACAAAGTTGCTTGTAGAATTTGGGAAGTGGAAAGAAATGAAACAACATCTAAGGGTACACAACTAAATGTAGAAGATGATCCTAGATTGGAAAGACTTCTAAGTCAGGCCAAGAACTTTTCAGCATATACAAATTTTGTTGACCTAGTTACTCATACATACAATAATTTGGTTGACTGTAGGGTAAGAAAATTCAAGTATGTTGGGAATTCATTCTTCGTGCCATCTTTATATTTAGCGGAATGTATATGGAGACAGCAATATTGTCAGACACATTGAGCTCACTTTCAAAAGTATTTTACACCATGCCTTAATTTATAGCAACTCCATTAGGCCAAATGGCAGCAAACAAGAAATGAATCATACAGCTCCTGCACAGAACATACACAGGCAAGAAAAAAAGAACTGCTCTGATCGCTAGAGAAGCAGCATGATATAACGCAAACATTCAGCCCTGAGCAAGACACACCTGGTGAACAAGGGCCAACCATTTGAGAGTTATATTGGATATGACTGAAGTGGTTACACCAGCACAGTGAAGAGATACATTGGATACATTGTTGGATCACACTGCATGTGTAAATTTGCTGAGGTTCCTGAAGGCCGCAGCAATCAACTGATAAATTTATGACTCCTGCAGGAATGCCAGGTTTCTCTAACTGCTGGAATAACTTTTGCAGACTGTGAAGCAAGAATGGCAACCTAATCGTTACCTTTCAGAAAGAAGTATTTTTTGTTTGATTAAATGGTACATCAACTCCTTATGGGTCATTTGGTGCTGAAATTTAATTTTGAACTAATAAAAATGTTATTCTACTTTCATAACTGAATACATGGTAGTTGATAATCATTTGTGCATATACATGTTTATGTTGACATAGTTACAGAGGGAGTAATACACATTTTAAGTTGTTTTCTTGAAGTTAAATTTTTGAATACAGTTTGACTAAGAAATTGTCAGATATATGCATTAATGTCATGAAAGCATTCTTTAATGTTAATTGATGTATTGTGGGTAATTTTATTATAAATAGGTATTGCTGATATTTTTACTATAAAAATGTAATTTTATCCTTTCATAGAATTTTGTTTTTTGTTTGGGAGGGGTTAACTATTTGCCTATAGCTGGGACCCTAACAGGTGCTACTGCCCTAAGTCAGGGTGGATCTGGGAACAACAGTAATTAAGAGTTGGTTTCACAATCTTTCAAAACTTCCAATCTCCCAATCAGAGACCTTGAAGCCGGATGCAGTTTATCATCATACCCAGGAATATGAAAAGTAATTGGACTGTACAACACTGACAGGAGTAACAGCCTCCTCCTCTTCCACACACCACCCTAATAGCATGATCTATTGATTTAAAAAAAAAAAAAAAAAAAAAAAAAAAAAACGCTCTATTTCTATGTAGTCAGTTTTGTGCACTTTTGGGAGAAACAGATCACAGAAGCTTAAGTCTCCCCAAAGCTAACTCGCTGATTGGTCTATGCCAACCAATCAGATCATCTGCACCTGAAGAATAATTCTTTCCACGCAGTGATCTGGAGCCTATAGTCACTTATTTAAGCAAAAATTTTTCTTAGCTAATCCGTGAGAATTCAAGTGCCAAATGAATCCACGAGAGTTAAAAGCATGCACCAACCTTCTCACTCACACACACACACACACCCCACTCACATGCTGAACATACCTTGTATACACTCACATCTTTTCTTACACAGCAAAACCTGTTTATAAAAGATTCTCATTAACTGTTATTTTAGTATTTCAAAGTTCACTGGAATAATGTTCAAGAGAGACAACTCGTTTATTTCAACCTTTTCTTAAATGCATGCTTTCTTTCACATCGTTGTTTGATATTGTACATTTTTTTTTAAATACATATGTGTAACTGTCTTCGGCTTATCTTTTTCTGCGTCAGCCTTGTTTCCTAATCTAAAGTTAAATTAATGTGGTGAAGTCCACCACATAGCTATGCTCTAAGAGGTATTAACTATATCATCATCAGAAAGAATAGGAGACGTGACAAGTGAAAATGGCTATGTGTGTTACAGAAGGCTGAAGAGACTATATCAGCAGTGTCCAAGCTGAATATGTTGGAATTTTGGGGTACACTGGTGTACTAGTGAGCCAGCCAAAATGAGCGGATTCATTTTATAGTTCACCAATAGAAGGGTTAACCAATCAGAAGGCTCAAAATATTCAATGCGACGTGTATAAAGGCGGCCATGTTTTTCCCAAATATTCACTGCCAGTCTTTGATATTGAAGGCCTGAAGAATTACGGGACAGCTGCTGATGATATTGGCAATATAGTCAGATTCAGAAGAGTGTCTGACTATAGAGTCAGAATCTTTAACGTTGTTTCATTGAACAGATTACGTACTGCGATGGATTCTATATTCATAAATTATGGTGAACATGGTCAATAAAGGTTATGAGCACAGATTATGAATGTATTTTGACGGAGACGAGTCAAAATACGAATTGTGGGAAGTGAAATTCCTAGGCTAGCTTAGAATACAAAAACTTCATGACATTCTTTGCAAAGATGACCAGAAAGAAGATTTCATGGAAAGAAATGCGACAGTGTTCGACAAATTAATACAATGCCTAGATGACAAGAGTTTGTCTTTAATAATGAGAGAATCCAAGATGACGACCGCCAATCTTTAAGAATATTGCGTGAACATTACTTGTCAAAAGGAAAACCCAAAATTATTGCTTTATATACTGAACTAACCTCATTAAGGAGACGAGAAAATGAATCTGTAACATATTACACAAGCTGAAAATATCACAAATGCCTTAAAAATGGCAGGTGAGACTATCTCAGACGGGCTGCTAATAGCCATGGTTTTAAAGGGATTACCAGCAACATTCAAACCATTCACGACAGTCATAACTCAAAAAGATAAAAAATTAACTTTCACAGAGTTTAAAATTGCATTACGTAGTTATGAAGAAATTGAAAAAAAAATTGATAATTCCAAATGATGAATAGCCACCATGCAAAAAGAAATGGAATCCCTAGTATCAAATGATACTTTTGAATTGAAAAAGGCCCCGGATGATAAAAATATTATCGGCAGCCGTTGGGTTTATACTGTAAAGCGAACTGAGGATGGCTTGCCAGTGTATAAGGCTCGTTTTGTAGCTAAAGGATATCTCGCAGATATACAGGGAAGATTATGTAGAAACATTCAGTCCAACAACAAACATGACAACAATCAAAATTTTGATGCAAATGGCCGCACATTATAGTATGGATATACACCATATGGATATTAAAGCAGCCTATTTAAATGCTCCGACTGACTATGAAATATACATAGAACCGCCAGAAGGTGATAATTATGTATGGAAACTCAAAAAGTCACTATATGGACTCAAACAAAGCAGAAGAACATGGAATAAATTACTACATTCCTATTTAATTGAACAACAGTTTGAACCCTCCCCAGTTGACCCATGCCTGTACACAAGAATATTTAATAAAATTCTAGCAATTCTGATTATTTAGGTCAACGATATGTTAATTGCTTCAAAATGTGAAGCTGCTCTATTAAAAATTTAAATTTCTTAAATATAAGGTTTAAAATGACCGACTGGAGTCAACTATCATGGTTTCTTGGTATACAGTTCGAATTTAAGGACAACATTATTACAATGAATCAATCCAGATACATCGAAAAACTTCTAAATTCAGCATGTAAAATTTAGAAACATGAACTACTCCATGTGAAATGGATTTAAACACAATTATGAATAATGAAGATGGTATCAGCGGCGTGTGAGAAACAATACAGAACATTGGTTGGAAGTCTTATTTACGTCATGACATCAACCAGGCCAGATATCTGCTATACGGTTACTAAGTTGTTCCGAAATTTAAATAAACGGGGACTGTGCATTTAACAAGAGCTAAGCAAGTATTACGTTATTTAAAGGGAACTAAGAATCGGTGCCTAGTATTTCGACAATCAGAAAACCCATTACAACTGGAAGGATTTTGTGATGCTGATTGGGCAAATTCACCAGATTGTAAAAGTTGGCAAAAGATAATCCAATAATTGGATGGAAATCTAAGAAACACTTTCAACATGTGAGGCAGAATATGTTGCATTGTCGCAAGCAACACAAGAGGCTATTTTCTTAAATTACTAATAAAAACAATTACAACACTGATAATAACTGAGCCAATAACTATTTACTGTGACAATCAGGCCTGTATTGCTTTGGCTAAAAATCCAATAATACATCAAAGATCAAAGCATATTGATATTAAATATCAATTTGTTAGGGATCAGGTACAAAAGAAAACAGTACAAATTGAATATGTTCAATCGGAAAATAACGTGTCGGATTTGTTTACAAAGCCAATTACAAAATTGAAATTAGGGGCTTTCATTCCTGTCATATTTGGTACTGACCTATAAGGTCCTTATTAGTCCTGGGCAGGACGTAAAACTGCATCCATTAGTTATTGAATTAAGAGATGTCAGTTTTTAGTATGAATGTAAGTCCTTAGTTTTGGGGTATAGACGTAAACAGTCCTACTTTTAGCCCAATCCTCTGAATGACTTTCAGAACCACTGACCGAGAGTGATAGTGCCTGTTTTAATGGGTCCTAGCTATGGGTAAAATAACTTTTTCCACTTTTTTGTTGTGATCACAACCCAAATTTATAATATTGTTATTAATGTTTATTAACCTGAAATACTTAACAGTGGACAAAATGATATAACTAATTTTTGTGGATATTAATTTAAAAAAAAAAAAAAAAAAAAAAAAAAAAAAAAAAAATTACAAAAAAAATTTTAATTACAAAACAGAAGATATTTTATGAATACTGAAGTATTTGTTCCATACGAATATTGACTTTACTAATATTTTGAAAGAAGGTCCCAAAATAGGGGAGGGAGTTTTTGGGTACCCTGGTGTACTAGTGAGCCAGCCAAAATGAGTTGACTCATTTTATAGTTCACCAATAGAAGGGTTAACCAATCAGAAGGCTCAAAATATTCAATGCGACGTGTTTAAAGGCATCCATGTTTTTCCCGAATATTCACTGCCAGCCTTTGATAACCCAGACAAGGCTCCGCCAAAGGGCAGAGTCTCGTTCAGTGAGGTTGACTGCCCCTGAACCTATTTATATGCATTCGAATAGGGAATATTTTTGGACTTGTGGGGGGGAAATAAATATCATTGCTAGCCTTTGATATCAAAGACTGAAGAATTACGGAACAGCTGCTGGTGGTTTTGGCGATATAGTCATATTCAGTAGAGTGTCTGACTTGCGAGTTAATCTTTAACGTCGTTTCATTGAACAGATTACGTACTGCGCATAGATTATGGTGAACATGGTCAACAGAGTATTCACATCCAGCTTATGAGAAAACTCCCAAAGCCAAAAGGCTAAGTGATTAAACTTAGAGAAGTTTAAAAAGCAGATAATTGAAGTGATTGGCAGGGTAGTAGGTCAGCATGACAAAATGACGAATGGGCAAAATTGTTGAACAAACTAAGTATGAAACAAAGTTTCAAATGGACAAAGTGCCAAACAGAAAAAGAGTTGAGCTGACAAAATGACAAGTGAACATAATGTTGAAAAGACAGTTTCAACAGGTGAAAATTTTGAACAAAGTAAAAATGAACATACGATTTTAAAAACTTAGTTCAAATAATCAATGAATCAATCACTGCTAACAATTTGAACAACTTCCAACTTTTTTTTTTTTAACACTTGTCAATGCTGCTACAAGAAAAGCAATGATAATATTCCAACAGTCTTATTTATCATGCGCTGGATGACTAAAAATGCTTCAGCCTATGGTTGTTTAGAGTTGTTCATGTTGTCTGTGTCTCTTAGCTCCACAAGATAGTGTGAACCATGAACATAATGAACCGACCCAAACGGACGCCAGCAAAGTTTTGAGGGCAACCTCAAACCTCAGACAATTCTGGAAGGTGTCTTTAAAAATCCCTAAATCTGTCAGAATCCCAGCAGCCAATGCCTTGGCTACTGCTATAGACTATGCACTTAACTTAAACAGTCCGCATGACTGGGATCATCTTTTCTCTTTCGCAACACTTGCACTCGGCATTCCTTTCAATAAGGACCCTACATTATCTGTCTAATCAATTATAAAAAAAAAAAAAAAAAAAAAAAAAAAATTTCTTTATTCATCTAAAATAAATGCCACTGAATTTTCTAATCTTCATAATCCTAATAGATTTCATCCTCCAACTAGAGTCAATGATTCTAAGAGACTCCATGCCCTCGTCAATGATCAAGGGTGATGTCTCAGCTGCAGTTAGAGTATTGGCCTCATCCAATACTATATTAACTGCTACATCAGAAGTTCTCACAGCACTATTGGAAACATCCTGCACCACCATCAGATGTCAGAGTTGTTAAGTAAACAATGATTCCAATATTGTAATCTCGAAGGAAGCAATGGTTGCTGCTCTGAAGTTTTTCTCAGGAAGCAGCAGTAGCAGTGTGGATGGTCTAAGACCTGGTCACATGAAGGACTTAAATTCTGCCCACATTGCCAAAGCCGGTGAACATTCGAAAAAATCCAGAACAGCTCTTAATACCCTTCTCTAAGCTGAGATACCACAACATGCTCGCAACTTAATGGCTAACAAAAAATCACATGTAGAGTTGTTGTGAAGGAGATAGGGAATGAATTGCAACCCGTCTAGCTCAGAGTAGGTATACAGGATGGATGTGAAACCACAGTTCATGCCACAATATCATTTTTCGTGAATAAAATCACCTGTTTCCCCACATATCTTATTAAAACTGGATATGAAAAATGCTTTCAGTAGCATCAGAAGGGATCATAACCTGGACATTTGCCATCAATGGCCTCCTTCCATATTTCAACTGGCTCATCTATGTTGATCACCTCTGATAATATTATCTCTTCTGCTACTGGAATCCAGCAAGGTGATACACTTTGTCTACTATTACTTGAAACTGCTGTCAACAAGGTAGCTCATTCCATCACCTCTCCTTTTAACCTATGATATCTTGATGAGGCAACACTGGGAGGACCTGTCAAGGCCATAGCTGGCAACCTTCAACAAGTTATTCCTGCTTTAACTCTGCTTAGACTGGAAATTAACTCATCTAAGTCAAAGATAATAAATTTGAATTACAGTACACAGGTGATTTCAAGGGTGCTATTTGGAATATTAGACTTATCTTGTGGATATAAAAACTTCTAAAGAGGAATTACCCATTCTTCATTCTCCAGTGTTTCCAATGGCCATTTGAAAGGTGTTTCGTTACTAAGCATGTCATTCTAATAAGAATGGCAGAGATTGCAATTAGGTGATGCACATCCAGCCCTCTTCCTCCTAAAGAGTTTTTTTTTTCTCTGCAGAGATTCCTCTACTCTGTTACAAGGCATGACAGTCTGTGCAAAACCATCATACAAGGCACCGTTAAAGGTGCACATAGGAGAGGATGCTAATGCAAAAACTCGTTGAACAATGTCAAACAATGTACAAGTATGACTATACCAAAATTGTTGATGACTGCTTTTGATAGACCATTGTGAAGGAGATTCAATATGGCTCTGCATTTATATCCCATCTATGATTACAAAAGTCAAGGGGTGCCAGTGATGATGATGATATGCAGTGCATTGAAATTGGACAGCAATACATTAAGAGCAGAGAGAGAAAATGATTGGTTGTCACAGGTTTCTTTAACAAAGCAAATAACTCATTTGCTACAAGAGGGCATAACTGCCAGCTTTACATATAGTCAGGGTTCCCACTCTTTTTAGAAATCATTTTACAGCACATTTTCTAAATTTTCCATGACAGCACTTGTTCATAGGGGTTTTATAGTTTACCATTACGCCTTATATTGACACATTTAACCAGTTTTATTCTTGCCTTTTTTTATGATGTAGGGTTAATGAAGTATCTTGATTCATGACTCCCACCCTGGAAAAAAAAATAAAAAAAATAAAGTGTTTCCATCTAGTTAGTTATCCTTTCCAACGCAGTCCTTGAAATGGGTGATCATTGAATTAAAATGTGAAAGTGAACCCCTCTTTTAAAATGTAAAACTTTTTTTTCAAAAAAATATTAAAATTGTGGCGAGTTTGAGGGTCTAATTATAATTAGTTCAAATCCCCCCACAAAAAGAAACCCCCCTCCCGCTAAACTTGAACAGGTCCTTATGTAGAAATTTACCAAATTTTTTTTAATGAATAAACTAAACCCTACATGTGTACTCACAATTTTATGGTTATTAATTAATACTTAACAAGGAAGAAAGTTTTTCACATTAATATCCCTTTTCACAAGGTGTAATCTTTTATTCAAATAAATACTTGCTTGTTTGGTTTGTTTTGTGGCATATCAACCTCACTGGGTCATTCAATGCCAACAACTTTGAGATTTGTTTATAGTGGTGAAGGTCTCGTGCAGGACCACCCACACTTTTTGAAGGGCCGATTACAGAGACCTGGTGCACTATGTGCCATAAGGTCCCCAAACAACCCTTTGCAAGTTTTGAATTCAGAGTTTTCCTTCTCCTAGACCAGTTGCCATCCAAGGCTATAGAACCCAGTCTGTCCTGCTATTTACCCATAGCTGGAGGGAAAAGAAGAGTATTCATACCTTTCTCAAGGGTATTAGCACGCAAGTGAATGTAACGGATTCGACTGGAATTTGAACTTGGCTCTCCGATTCCTCAATCGGAGCCACTATCCATTACTCCACCATGCCTCCTCTTAATAGTACTAATGTTGAATGGTGGTGTTGGATATGATAGTATAATTATTAATTCTGATAATTTATTTCAACTTAATTTACAGACGTAGGAGTCAGGACAGAAATGTCAAGTTTAAGAAGGAATGGAATGACAATCCTGGGTTCAAGACCTGGGTAAGACACGTGGCTAGTGATATTCACCGTGCATTAAGATATGCCAAAAATCATTTGGTATTAGCAATATGGTTTTATCTGCCATTAAAAGCCATGCCAAAGGACAGAGACACAAGGCTAGAGTAGGTCAAGGCAGTGAACCACGAATGTCTGATTTCTTCAATCAACCTTCCACCCAGAATTCTAAAGCTGGCAAGTAGGCAACAATGGCAGAGTCAAGAGAGTAGTGAAGTCCAACCATCAAGTTCTAGAAGTGTAGCTCCATCACAAGTTACACCCAAAATTAATACATATTTTTCAAGTGAAGCTATTCTGGAAGCAAAAATCCACTGTGTGCTAAAGATGACAGTCATTTTTCTTTCAACTCCTGTTTGGATTTGGGCATGCTGTTTGCTCAGATGTTTTCTGACAGTAACATTGCAAAAAACTTTGCATGTAATGCAACCAAAGCAGCATACCCGATTTGTTTTGGCTTGGCACCCTATTTCTGGGAGAACTTATAAGTGGCATCAAACAATCAAATTGATACATCATTTGACAAATGCCTGAATAAGGTTACTCAGGCTGAGCAAATGGACTTAATTGTCCGGTACTAGAGTGAGAGTGAAGAAAAGGTAGTAGTAAATTACCTGAACTCTTCAGTTCACGGGACACACCCAAGCAGAGGTGCTTGTTGAAAGAATGAAAAATTCTATCTCCATGTCATCCAAAGTCCTACAAAAATCTATCCATGGCCCACAAGTAAGCTGGAAGTGTATGAGGTTACTTTAGGAAGACAGATGCAAGGAGAACCTGAATGCTCAAAGGTTAGTAAACCTTGGGAGCTGTGGTCTCCATACAGTTCATAAGAGTTTCTAGTGGGGCGAGGATAAAGACTGATGAAAACCTAAGCCCTTTGGTAGATTTTTCATGATACTCCATCTAGGCAAGAGGATTTCATTGAAATCACAAGAGCCTCAAAATTCCCCCTCAAATTTTGTGCTGACAGGTAGATAGAAGATTTGCCAGTGGTAGAGTTGGTCATTGTGAGAACCACTACAAAAAATTCTGTGTCTTCTAGATATAAAAAAAAAAAAAACCTGTTGGGACTCCCTTTTTGAAGCAAAGGTAGTTTTTTTTTTTATGTATATGGCAATGGTGTTCAGACCCTTCCTTGAAGGTTTTCAAAAGGATATGCCCCCATGGTACCCCTTTTTTGGGAAGGGGGATGGCAAAAGAGCTTAAATCCATCCTGGTCAATTTGTGAAGAGAGATGCAATCAAGGCCAACAGTACAGCCTCACAATTGCTCAAAATTAATGTGCTGAACAAAGAGCTGAATGTACCATTAAAAGAGGTTGGCATTGGCTTTGCCAATAAATCCACTGAGAATCTTCTTGGCACCCAACTGCTGGACATACAGTTCAGGAAAGAATGCCTAACCTTCCTTTCTACAACAGCAAAGAATCTGCTAGAAAAATGTCCACTGAATTATGTGGCAGCAAGACATTTAAGATCTCTTCATGATTAGTGAACAGAGGGGAATTTGAAAAGCTCCTCCAGCTGCATCTGAATACCAAATGGCATACTGCACAGCAATGTGACCAAATTCTTGCTGCATATAAAAGATTAGTCAGTGAGATAGCCCAAGAAAATAAACGAGTTCCTAGAGTTTAATTAGTGTAGCAGTTCCTGTCGAGTAGACACATTTCTAGGAAATTTTAAAGTAGAATACACAAATCTGTGGAAGTTACTGAAAAACAATTTCACATTGCCACATGGGCAAGCAGCAGTTGAAAGAGAATACTCTGTAAACAGGGACAATTTGGTAGGAAACCTGAAACAGAAGACACTAATTTCTCCAAGGTGTATACAAAATTAATTCAAGATAGCCTTTTGCAGGCCAGTGTATGCATTGAAAGAAACATGTGTCTCCTGAAATGCCCACAACCAACATGGCAGACTGAGTAGGAGTGCACATTAAAAAAAAAAAAAAAAAAAAAAAAAAAAAAAAAATGTAAAGAAGCAACAAGGACCAATATATATGTACAAAAAATGATAATGTATTAATAAAGAGTTACATAAATAATAGAATATTGCTGCATGTTAGTGAACAATGAACATGAATGAAGAAAACATTTAAGCTAGTGAATTGTTTGCATATGTCTAGTTTGGGGTAGGAGAAAATTCTAGAAAAAAATGAAGCGTAAGGTGTGTACATGTGTGTGAGTGTATTGTTCATGTGTGTCCCAAAAAGAGAACACATTGTTCCACAAGAGACTTGCATGTTGACATATAAGGGAAAAAGAAGGGGAAAAAGATATCACCAAGTATTTAGTCTGGAAAGCATCCCCTGGTAGTGGTTTCAAAAATTAGGAGGTGGTAACCCAACGTAGCATATTAATAACAATACACAAATCACTAATATAGCATTGCAAATCTTCAAGTAGATTTTTGGAGGAGGAAAAGAAAAAGAAAAGAAAAAGGAAAAAGGAAAAAAAAAAAAAAAAGGAAAAAAAAAAAAAAAAAAAAAAAAACATAACTACACTTCTTTCAAAATCCAATAACTACAGCAAAAGTATTGCAGAAAAAAAAAAAAAAAAAAAAAAAAAAAAAAAAAATTAACCATTCTAGATACCACTTTATTAGAATCAAAAGAAAAAGATTACAAGGCTCTGAGTAGACTAACCTCAGCATTCTTGCTAGAGCTTCACATATAGCACTTGATTTTCAGTAAATCCAAGTCAAATTTTTACTTGGTGTTCTGTTGTATTTTTTTGTCTCTCGTTATTTATTTGCTAAAAGTAATAAATTTAACTTGAAAACTTGATTTCATTTATGCCAATGCAGCTAAAGGGATGCTTGTAACAATGCATTATTATTCTATCCGATTCTCTTTAACTGAACCCAAAATACTTTATCAGTTACTATTTTCAACCTAAAATCAACATAAATTATTTAATTAAAAACAAAAAATTGTTTTAGCCTAATCCCCAGCATCAATTAGTTTCAAATAAGCTATTCCCCTAAAAGTAATGTCTACCAGCCTTTGTCAGTTTTTCATTGTTTGGTCTGACATTCATTTTTTTTTTTTTTTTTTTTTTTTTTTTAAAAACAAAGTACCAGAAAAAAGTTATCCATTAAAAATGAAATTAGAAAGTTGCTGTCAAGAAGAAGAAGAAAAAAAAAAAAAAAAACATATACACTGGCAAGCCATGATAATTAAGCAATTTAAATATAAAAATATTATTTTCATAACTGTTATTAAATTATTTTGGTGAGCTTTTGTTCATTTTTCAACTTTGTGGTCCTACCATCCTCTGCTTGCTTTAATATTTTTAACAGAAATATCTTCAGTAAATAATCCCTACATTAGAGTTGAATAAAATAAATTTGATAATTTGCAGGTCTCATTTTAAACAATAGTTTCTACTTAGATTTCTTTTTGGTTAATTTTCCCTTTTTTTTTTTAAATTCAAAATAAATCATTTTATTTTAGAAGTTATTATTCTCAAATTGAAAGTGACTATTCCCAGCTTGAAAGTGAAAAGGTATATAGTGTTAGTGTACAATGCAATTTAAGTAATCAAAATCAGTTTTTTTTTTTTTTTTTTTTTTTTTTTTTTTTTAAACTACTGCCGTACTGGGAACATATTTAGTAATATTTTTTTTTTTATCCCCTTTATGACTATTGGGCAATTTATTTTTTAATACCACTTGATAATTTTTCTTATCAGCATCTGTTTGATATTGCCAACAATTCTGTTTCTGAGGAAGTGCCAGCCAAAAGGCACCTAAAATCTTTTTCTTAAACGAAATACTTTTGTATCAATTTTAATAATAAAAAAAAATATGGTCCTTTTCCTTAAAGTTATCTTGTTTTGGTGTGGCAGTAAGAAAGTATTAAGTATTTTCAGGATCGTTATGACCACCAGTTTATTACACTTCTCAATTCCATTTGATTTAGACGGAAAGTACAGTCCCTTTCGTATAAAAGGGAGTTATTGAATTCTTGTTCCCCAAATCACGTCATTCCCGGGAGCATTGCTTGGCGCACTCAAAGGTGAAGTGTTGTAACATTTATAATGTGGAGCAAGCTTTCCTGCAAGATGAACTTGTTTATTTTTCTGAATTACTCAACTCAGCAAGAGCCCATTATCAGGTTGTATCGGGTAAAGTCTGACACATTCTTTCTCTTTTGGATAAGTTTCAGTCTCTAAATATCTTTCTGATGGTGATGTCTATTTTGATAATAGAACCCTGGCTAATAATTTAGTTTATTTAAATTCCCTGATTAAAAGGAAGTTTAGTTCATTTAGTCCTGTAGAGGGTTTGGAGTTTTAATAAAATAGGTTTTCAGTAACTTTGAAATTCTCTTTGTTCAGTTTTCTAAGCCTCTGCCAAATTCTGAGGAACATTTGCTACATTTTAAAGCACAACTGAAAGACTTAGTATACAGCTTTGTAAATTCTTTGTAAATTGATTCTTGTGGTTTCCCTTGGCAAAGGAACCATTTTCAAGTGGCCAAACAATTGAAAAGAAAGACTGACATTACTACACCTGACAAAGGTGCGTGTGTCGTAATATTAAATTATTCCGACTATGTCAACAAAATGCTATTTTAAATGATAGTAATTTTCGAAAAATTGGAGATGTCACTTGTGACGATACTTCAAAAATTGAAGTTCGATTACAGAAGAGATTGTTGGAACTTCATAAAAGTTTCTATCGAAAGAAGTTTATAATATCTAGGTCAATTTTGTCCATGCTGGGTTCAGCCCAGCATAATTTGGCTAAGTGGCTTAATGAAGTTCTAAAACCTGTTTTAATTTTCTATTCTGAATATTGTGTGCCCGACTCTTCAGCTTGCTGATTATATGCGCAAACTGAAACCAAATTCTGATATTAAGAATTTCTTATTCAATATAGCTAGTCTGTTCATTAATGTTCCACTGGATAAAACAGAGATCTGTGAAGATATTTTGTATTAGGTCCTGTAACGACTCAATCTTTCCCCGAGTGTGTTTTTGTCGAGTTGGAGATGGCTATGAAGTCCGTCTCCTGCAGCTTTGACAACTGCCTGTATCAACAGAGAGTAGTGATGGATAGTCACTTCTTGGCCAACATTTTTGTTGGCTTTCATGAGAAACAGCGGAAGTAGCAATAGAGTTTATTAATCTTATTAAATAGCTATGTAGATGACACTTTTACATCTTTTTCATCCTTATGGAAAGTGGAGGAGTTTTTCTCAGCTTAATAATCGCCATCCTTTTCTAAAATATACAATGGAGATAGAAGAGAAAGATCAGCTTCCTTTCTTGGATGTACTGGCAGAGAGAACACCTGTAGGTTTTCTTACCAGTGTTTATCATAAAACCACACTTTTTTTTTTTTTTTTTTTGGAGCTTTACTTAACTAGGGATTCTTTTGCACCCAGATCCAAGAAGGTTAATCTGATTGGGACCCTTACTCATCATGCATTGATGATGTGCTCTGAATGTAGATTGACGCCAAGCTGAAGAAAATCAAATAACTTTTATTGATGAATGGTTACCCTGTATGTGTTTTGACAGCTACCATTGAACAAAATATCAATAAGTTCAATGGGCCGAAGAGAAATGGTCTCCCAAAGTGTCCTGTTTATTTCAGACTCTCCTGGATCAGTCCTGGGAGTCAAAACATATGCAGACAGAATTGCTAATTCAATTAAACAGTGTGTTAATGCTGTTACTGTCCAAAGTATTTTATTTTTTTTTTTTTTTTTACATTTCAAAAAAAAAAAAAAAAGAAAGGTTTCCCCACCCTTTCTGTAAGGATTTCTTGCCTACCAGTGAACAAATTTAGTTATATATCAATATAAATGTCGATGTGAGATTTACTATGGGGACAAAACCATCCAACATTTAGAAGTAAGGATCACCCAGCATGTTCTGGGCAAGGTGCAAAGACACGAGCCTATTACATCTGAGTGTCTGCAAACTCACGAGTCTGCAATTGGTGAGCACCTATTAAATTCTGTTTGCAGGACGAGATTCCACTTAAACATCTTGGAGTCTATTATTATTAATATGCAATGTCCTGCCCTGTGCAGACAGCAGGAGATGAAATATAGGTTGGCCCTATTCGAGGAAACTACTATGTTATTATAGACAATTTACAAATCACAGCAACACAACTATTTTGTAATCGCTCTATTTTCATCGTGGTCCGTTTTGTGCACTTTTGGGAGAAATGGACTACAGAAGCTTTCTCCCCAAAGCTCACTCGCTGATTGGCCAACCAATCAGATCATCTGCATGTGAAGAATAATTCTTCCCGCGCAGTGAGCTGGAGCCTATAGTCACTTATTTAAGCACAAATTTTCTAACCCTTTTTAGTGAGAATTCAGCTGCCAAACAGATCCACAACAGTTGAAAGCATGCACCAACCTTCTCACACACACACACACCACTCACATGCTGAACATACCTTGTATATACTCACATAATCTTTTCTAACACAGCAAATCTTTTAAAAAAACAGTCGTTATAAGAGACTCATGAACATTATTCCAGTGAACTTTGAAATACTAAAATAACAGCGAGAGACAACTCTTGTTTATTTCAACTTTTTCTTACTTATGCATGCTTTTTCACATTGTTTGATATTATACATCTTGTTAAATACATATTTTATGTGTAACAATGTCTTTTGCTTATCCTTTTCTGTTGTTTCCTAATCTAAAGTTAAATTAATGTGGTGAAGTCCACCACAGACTCCTCACGCAGAGATAAATTCTTCTCATACAGGTCTGTTTTGAAATTTCAGACAAATTCCCTGATAAATTACAAGTCTTTTTAGACCCGAGGGACAAACATGATGACTGTCTTTCATCATCAGTAAGTCCATATGCCTTACTGGCTTTATCACCTTGTTTGGGTTTGACCAATTCATTTTTTATGGCTTATTTAAAGCCAGAATATATTTATAGATTGTAGCATTTTTTTTTATTTTATTATTTTTTAGATAATAGTGATTCAAGTATAATCAATCAATAACTGGAGGGAGAAGTGTGGAGTTATACCTTTCCCAAAGGCATATGCATGTTAGTAAATATAATGAACCCAACAAGAATTGGAACTTGGCTCTCTGATTAACAAATCAGAGCCATTATTCATTACACCACCCGTACATCCAAGTTGACAGGAGGTAGTTCATCTAAGAGAAGAAATACTCTGATTTTAAACATCTACTGCCTTGCAGCCAGACTGAATCATGAGAATGGTCTCAGGATTGAACCCTGAAGACAAATCTGGAGCTGGAGTCTCTCAGACAGTCCATGGAAATTCAAATTCAAGTTGGTGTCTGGCACAGGATAGTTCACTTCATGGCTTGGAAAAAGTCTTTAGCCTTACATGACAGTCATTCTAGAGATGGTGTCTTGTCAAAAACACCCGGATGTAGGGTTGGAATCCTACATTTTGTATCAGCTACCAAAAGAACTATAGTTCCAAGCAACCATAGAGAGGTCGAAGGATTATGACGACAATTCCCACCTAGGTATTGACCAGGCTCGACATTGCATAACTACAGTGATCATACAAGAACCAATGTTTCAACATTATGTGTCCGTAAGCCACCATTCTTGAAGTGAAATAAAAACACACTCACACAGGCTCGGAAGGACCAACAGGTGGCGATAGGAAAAATGCACTACAAAATCAGAGACTCCGAATTAAGATTACTACAGAAAATGGGTGGTCAACTGAACATATCTCTACCATTATAGGATTTATCCAAGAGGAAAGACCTGAACCAGAATATACATTAGAGATGAAACCAAGTCATATTTCCTTTTTTAAAAACCTTGAGGAATCCATTCGATATAAAAACTATTGTTACAGTTAATAAGCTTGGAAAAGGAGTTCACAACATACACTAATGCAGCGGATACCAACACGTGAGTGAGGTTAACGAAAGGGGAAGACAAAAAGCTCAACCCAATAGCTTATACGAACAGATGTTGAGAAGGTCTCAGTCTGACCTACTACCCAAAATTAGTATTTCAATGACCGAACAGACTTTTTTTTTTTTTGGAAGGCCCAAAGAAACTTGAGAAACAAAGTGTTAATAGTGTTGGATGGGTAGGGGGCGATACATTTCAATGCTTTGTCATTCTCTATTGGCCTGGCCAAGAACTTTTCAACACACTTTTGTGTGTGTGTGTGTGCATATATATATATATATATATATATATATATATATATATATAGATATGTGTGTGTGTATTGGCGATTGGGAATACAAATGAAGACGCTCAATAAAGTAAGTGAGGAGGGAAAGGTGGAACGTGATTAAAAGAGAAATGGGGTGAGACTAACATGTTTATAATGTTTTGTATGGACTTACCAAAGTGCACAAAGATTGAGCCCCACTTGTTAAAACAAAGACAGGGTTTTCATTACCCGTGTTTTTCGTAAACCCACATTCACTGGACTATACACAAGCTGGAATTCGTTTGTGCCTAAGTCCCGTAAGATTGGTATGATTGCGACCTTGGTTCATCGCGCTATCATGATTTGTTCCCCTGAACTGTTAGATGGGGGGGGAACTTACTACTATCCGAATATTTTCAAAAGTAATTGATATCCCATCAATGTTATCAGGTGTGTTATTGATAGCAAAATCAAGCAGTTTAAGGAACCTGTGGTTTTTGGACCTAGCCATTGCCCTATCTATTTAATATTACCTTGACTTGGTAGGAAATGTCAGTTTTTGTCTAAACAGAATTTCAGCATCTATTTCGTCTTGTTAAAATGCGGTTAAGTTGTGCACAGTTTTTCAAACTAGACCCGTTTTTCCGTCCTATACTAAGGATAGGTTATCGTGTTTTCAGAAAAAATTTTTTTACAAGTTCAAATGCCATTGTGACAGTATACATAGGACAAACCAATCTGAGGTTGGAAATGCGGGTTGCACAGCATGTTGCCGCCTATTTGCATTCTGGTAGTCTTAGCCAGTCTATAAGAAGAACTACTCAGCATTTGCTCGACAACCATGCTTGTGCCTCTGAATATGAAGACACTAGGTTTTCCATATTACACAGTGCTCGCTCAGCATACCATCTCAGAGTCTTGGAAGCTGTTTTTATAAAGTGTCATCAGCCTAGCCTGTGTAGACAAAAGGAACATTTTTTACGTTCCTTGCAGTTGTTGGGTTTGTGAGTGTCTTTTTTCCATTTTATACTCATGCGGAACTTATTTTCACCCCACCCCGTTAAAATTTTAAGTGTGTGTAATTAAAATTTCTTTTAATCGCGTCCCACCTTCCCCTCATTTACTTTGAGCATCTTCATTTGTATTCCCAATCGCTAACGAATACTTTTGAAAAAGTGTTGGCCGAAAGGTTCCTAAAGGTATAACGTTTGTGTTGTTTAAAGCTATGTTTCATTTCTGTGGGTAAAAATTTCTATATATATATATATATATATATATATATATATATATAGAAAGCACACTCTTGCATTACTACAGCAAAACAGAAAGCAATATCTACCAGCTATAAACCTACATTCAACTGACATGGAGCAAAGTATTGTAAGGAGTTGGTTGGTCAACTTGAAACCCCCAAAGCAAGTAGAGGTGGGCAGGTGCAGGAACTGTGATTGGTAGCTGGCTTGTTGGTGTTTTGCATAGGTGAGTTACCAAGCTCTATGTAAAGGGCTGGAATGAGAAGGAGGGCAGTTTTCAGTCTCAGAAGTGGAAATTGTGTCCGTCGCTACGACAGGAGGAGAGAAAGAGACAAAATCATTTATTTTTTCGTGACACATTCCAACACAGGTGTCATGGGTTGGTTCAATAAAGGGAGAAGGCATTGTGTCACACTGGACAGCTACCATCCACTGCTTTTCACCTTTGATGTTGTTTGCACAGTTTACTCGATATCAAGAGTGTGTCTTGGGCTGCAAAATCCTCAGCCACACCCAGGCACCCAGCTTCTTCACCAGAGTCATGTACATCACATGTCAGACAGGAGCCTTGTACAGGGGAACTAGTCACCGGTTAAGTGAGCAACAATGACTCCATCTTCATTTCAAATTCGTCTGAAAAAAGACACTGGACCTGGACACAGAGTTGGGAGTATATTGCAAATGATTTCTCACGCTGGAGAGATGGAGGATTACTGCTGTTGAGAAGCACAAAACTGAAAGATGGCCACAAGGACTTCTCAATGTGAACTTGCAAATAGGACTGGCACAAGACCAACACAGTGACACCTGAAACTTGCTGCCACCACTCTTAATTTGTGTGCACATCTGTGCTAGCAGTGTATGCATCTACATGTTCATTGGGGAAATTTTATCTCACCGGTGCTAGTCATGGACATCCCACCCAGCTGTTTGATTGCATTCAGCACAAGCAACAAGTCAAATCCGAGTAATTCCTCATCCACGACCAGAGCTTCTATGTCAATAGGGGGTCTGTTGCTTATGCCAAGACAGAGCATCCCGACTCCAAAGCACCTAAGGATATTCCCACCTACAGTCAGGACATGTACCTCCTTTCTCTCCTATACCTAGCATCATGCATTGCATATGAGTATTTGGGTGCAACCAGTGTCCACAAGAGTCATGCACCTCATTCCATCGATCTGTACAGTCATTGTAGATAGCGCTCTATTTAAAGAGGATCTGGGGATAAGGCTGGCACCAAAGCTTCACACCCCCTGCCCAGTTCCCAGACAGTTTCAAGCCATACATCCCCAATGCATACACAGATAGCATGAGACTAGTTTTCGTGGTACAGTATTCTTTCCTTGAGGTTTCACGTCACAAGAGACAGTCATGTGCCAAGTGATTGACCTCGCCGCAAACACAGCATTTTATTGGTACATCAACTTCCTTCACCTGACAACACGATGATCGTGCAGCTACAGCCACTTGTTCAATATCTCCAGGACTTTTCTTCACTATGGCGCATGCTCGAGCTAGCACTTCTGAAATGCCCATTTCATCTAACTGAGAAGAGGCTTGGAGCAATTCTTCGGCATGTTCCGGCAATAAACGCACACATCAGAACAAAGTTTACGCAATTCGGCCAAAAAGACATCAACAGTCTCACTCGGGCGCAAGCAGCGTGCTACAAATTTGCTTCCAAGCTGTAACAGAGCAGCACACACGTGTCAGGATTGCATGCCTGGGAGGAGCGCAACAAGCAAGCAGTGGAGTCATGAAAGTAAGCCGTCAACGTTGCCCAATGAACTAACATGTCGAAATATTTCCTCTGTGCGTGGGATATTGAGGGGACATTTTCCGGTGTGCAGCTGGCTATGTGTTGCAACTGCATTCATAAAGTGTAGAGCAAATGCCATGACAACTGGATAGGATGATAAAGTATGAGACCCCCTGCCTCCTGAGCCGGATGTTGGTTGACGTTTTTGCCATGCTGCGGGGCATCAACCTCACACTGCAGTGGAAAGCAAAGGTGATTCACTTGAAGATAGACTCGGCATGTGTGCATCGCTGGGTCTCTGACACATTATCCGGAAAGTCAAGGGTATGAACCAAGGCTGCCACAAAGATACTGGTCAGGCACCAACTCAGCACGTTTCGACATTTGGCCTCAGAATATGAGGCTGAATATTGATGTAGCATTGGTTAAGCCTCATGATAACCGGGCTGGTCAGCTCACTAGAGTGCCACAGCAATGGCTGGATGATATTCAGAAAGAGACGGAACGTGTCGAACAAGCGTGCGCTGTGGCTGCAGAAGGCAAGGAAACTGCTGTATACGAGCCATTCAGTCTAGTGGACACCCCGGTGTGCAGCACACACTGTACTTCGCAAAATTGGTCATCTCCGAAGTTTCCAGAGCGGCTGTTTGAGCGATGGTCAGGGATTCTAGGGAATGTCGATCCATAGATCCTGCCCCGGTGCATTGGAAGCCAGGCAGGCTTTCTGTACATGACAATTGGAGCAGAGTAGGAATGGATGTGACACATTTCAGTGCCACATTTTATCCTCATGGGTGGATAGATAAATACAGACAGGAGATGTTTGGATAAAGAGACCACATGGGCAATGTACAAAGTTCAAAAAGGGGAAAGTGGCAAAAGTCTATGGCACTCATTCAAGTAGATGGAGTACCATGCCATATAAAAGATGGGGTGGAGACTACCAGCAGCTATGATACCACCTCAGATGAAGAAACCTCTATGGTGTATAAGGGGCACATGCAGAAAGACAACTTCAACGGAAAGTTCAAGTAGCATCCCTGAACGAGATCAACTCAGCAATACAGCAGAGGAAAGTACAACCGAGATGAAGTAGCATGATAAAATGACCCGCACAGTGCTGCCATTTATGTGATCCTCAGATCGGGGAAGAGTGTGACTGTCGTGAGCAAGATACGCAACATCATGCCCCAAAACACCCACACATTGCATGCGTATGGTGTCGCAGAGCAGTTGAAGGAAGGGAGAATTGGCAGAGTGCGCCTATGCATATGTAAAAACCATCCCACTCAACAAATCAGCTGCTTTGTCATGGTCTATAATATGAGTGTGTCTGAAGGCTTTGGCAGTTGAGGCCGAGGGAGCTGACGAGAGACAACTGCACTGTTCTAGCGGGTTCTTTTTGGTATGATGGCTACAGAATATCGTCAAGTGCAGTCACCAAAATTGTCATTCCTGTGTGGGTCTCTGCATCCACAAGAGCAACAGCACTGGTACCACCAGCTGAAGCAAAACACTTCAGGTGTAGACCCATGGTTTCTCAAGGCTGATAGATGCCACACATATGCAGAAAAACTGGGATAAGGGATTTTCATAAGACTTCTGGCAATAGTGCCTGTCAGGTAAATTTCTCAAACTATATGTCCATTACATCAAAATAATCTACAGGGTGATTGAAAAGTAATTCCCTATTTTAAAATAATTATAAATTATTTAGTGTAATTTTTGTCTCAATGTTTTGTGTTTGATCTTTATAATGTGTGAATTTAATCTGTACCTGGCTTTTCAGATTGATTATTTTGTTTACAATTTGGAAGCCCTACAAATATGGCTGAAAAACTTACCCTGCAGGTGTGTACCTAGATAGCAGCACATTATGAAGTTTGGAAATCTGCTGTTCAAGTGCAAAGATGGTGGACTATTAGAAAAATACATGCTTAAGTTGATGCAAAGACAATCAAGAATTGTCATATGAAACTCATGGCTACAGTGTCTGCAGCTGATACTCAAAGAAGTGGTCACCCTTCCAAGTGACCAGGAGACAATGCAAGCAGTTAAAAAAAAAAAAAAAAAAAAAAAAAAAATGCTTACACATGGCCCAAGAAAGTCAATTCAACAAGCAGCAAGTAAAAGTGGGCTCTCTTTTCACAAAATAAGAACTGTGTTCAAGGAGGAGCTTAAATGGTGCTCTTGGAAGCCGCACTTTTGCCAATCACTCTCCGCTGAAGACTGCAACATTCACATGAAACTTGGAGAAAATATGCTGGCTTCGTATGAAGATTTGTCAGATCTCTTTAAAAATATCCTCTGGAATGATGAAGTGGTATTTCACATTGGTAGGTTTGTGAACCGTCACAACTGCCACTATTGGATAGATGAAGATTCTCTTGTTATATCTGGAAAAAAATGCAGAATCAGCCCAAAGTAATGGTGTGGTGTGGTATGACTTCAGAAAGGATTGTGGGTTCATTTATTCTTTGTGATACCATGAATGCCAAAAGATACCTTACCATGCTTTAAGATGAACTTTGGCCGGTTATCAGTAGTTGGGAGAACATGAAATATTTGATTTTCATGCAAGATGGCACCCCCACCACATTTTGCTATTGTCATTCATGAATGGCTGAATGCCCACTTTCCCCAGGAGACAGATGGGTCAACATGGTCCATATGAGTGGCCAGCCAGAAGTCCTGACTTAACACCCTGTGACATTTTTTTTCTTTGGGGTTGGTTAAAGGAACAAGTCTACTATACTAAACTAAAGACTTTAGAACTTGAAGGGTGAATATAAAAAGTGATGTCTTCCAACCCACAAGAGTTCCCGACATGATTCTTGGACAGCTCAAGCTGATAGCAAAATCAGGTGCCCATATCAAGTTTTAAATAAAACTTCATTCAAAATGCTTTCCTCTAATATCCATTTCTTGTAAAAATTATAGTTTAATAAATAAGTATTTTAAAATTGGGAGTTACTTTTCAATCACTGTGTGTTACAGGATAGAGATGCTGACGGTCAAAGTGAATGGACATCTTTTACATTGATCCAGGAAAGCGGCAGATTTTAAGAAAAAAAAAAAATAAAATGAAGGAAGTGACAATTATTTATTTATTTATTTATTTATCTGTTAATTCTTTTTATTATGAAATGTATTTATAAAGTAGATAAATTTCTTTTTTTTTTTTTTAAAAATGGACTCTTTTTACTCGATTCATTTCATTTTGTACAGTTTATCAACCCATTGCAGGTTATTTAAAGCCAGAAAGTAGTTTTTAAATTGTAAGAATTTTAGATTTGTTGATGATAATGGTTGATACAAGTCTTACTAATTAACCCTTAGCTAGGGGGGAGAAGTGGATTCATACCTTTCCCATGGGTATTTGCGTGTACATGAATATCTCTAGGGGAGGTGCAAGCTCAAATCCAAAGAACTGGAGGAGTGCAACAGTGATTGACCAAATTGGCAAATCACAATCCATGATGCTGCTGTCACCTTCAAAGATGCTAGACACGAGAAGCTCACTGCTGCCAGAAATCAACGCCACAGGGCATCGTCAGCAGTGATTGCAACAAATTTTCAGTGTCCCCACTGTTCCAGATTCTGCACCTCCAGCCTGGGGTTAGGGAGCCACCTCCAAGTTCACATACGAGATGCAAAAACAATACATCATCTTCGAATTCAAAAGGACAAATGATGAATATAACAAACCCAACAGGAATTGGAACGCGGCTCTCCAAATTAACAATTCCAAGCCATTATTTATTACACCTCACACACATTCAAGCTTACAGCACCTGGTATTCCAAAGCAGTCAACCACCTAGATAATGACCAGGATAGATGTTGCTTAACTTTGGTGATCATACAGGAACCAGTGTTTCAATGCAATATGACCATAAGCCCAATATATTTTTAGGATAAGCGACATACAAAAGGACTGTCATTTGACGAGCTTTATTTATTGCAAATATTTAAATATACAAAGTCTGGACAAGTTCAAACTAGAAATTCACACTGTACTGCTTGTTGCACAAGTCAACGTGCACATTCTGCTCTGGTTCAGTGTTCAATAAGTTAGCTACAGAATATAATTGTTTTGTTTGTTTAACAACTCCTTATGGGTCATTTAATGTCAAAATTTCATTTTTTTGAGAGCATTAGCAATTTCTTTTACAAAAATACATTGCTGGTAATTTTTTTTTTTTTTTTTTTTTTTTTTTTTTTTTTTTTAATTATGAAAATGTATTGCTGGCACCTCCAGTATAAAATTGTATTTATTACACTTTCGTGTTTTGACCCCAGTTTAGGGTGGAGGGAATCACTATTTGCCCATAGCTAAAACCCAGACAGGTACTACCACATCAGGTCAATGTGGACCTAGGAAGAACAGCAATTGAGAGGTGGCCCCATGCTCCTCAAAACCTCCCAATTAGAGGCCTTAATGCCAGATGTAGTTTATCATCATACCCAGGACTAAGAGAATGTACTACTATTGCTTGTAGCCCAGAGCTTTTGAAACACAAAAACCAAACTGATACCTTCACCTTCAAATTCTACACCCTGAATTCAGTTAGTCAAATCTATGAACTGACAGCATCTGCATCCAAACAGAACACTGATATTCTGTGCATGCAAGAATACTGTTACTTTCCAGATGACAGAACTGTTATTTCAGGAAATGCCTTCCTCGGTTTGGAATGACAAACAATGCAGTCATGTGAGATGTTGGAATTCTATGCCCACAAGCTTTGATCTGGCTAAACATTATCAAGAAAATATAAAATGGCAACCTATGGACATCTGTTGCTACTGTTTCTCTAATTGGTGATACAAATGCCAAAAGAGATGAAGCAAATAAAGTCAGCTCCTATGTTGACACAAACAGAAATGGTGAACTAATGCTCAACATAGAATGGATTCATATTGTTGAAAACACAGCTTTTTAAAAAAAAAAAAAAAAAAAAAAAAAATTGTTTTTTCACATCTTATCAACCTTTTTATTTAAAGTCAGAAAATATCTTTAGCTTGTAAGAATTTTTAGAGAATGATTTACTGATACAAGTCCAACTAATTAACCCATAGCTGGAGGGAGGGGTGGGTTTATACCTTTCCCAAGGGTATTTGCAAGTGAATATAACAAACCCAACTGGAATTGGAACTTGACTCTCCAGTTTCCAATTCAAAACCATTATCCATTTCATTACCCACACATCCCAGCTTACAGCACCTGGTATTCCCAAGAGGTCACCCATCTGACCAGGCTCAAGGTTGCTTAACTTTGGTGTTTGTACAAGAACCGGTGTTACAACATATATGGCTGTAGGCCGAGAAAGAATGGACTTTCTGCTATCCAAATGGCACTAAAGAGCAGCTCAACTAGATTTTCATAAATAAGAAATAGATAAAGTGCAAGGAGCTGTAAAGACCATCATACATCGGAAGCCGATATTGGGTGCAGATTTCTTAGCACACTTTGATCTTGCCGTTCGAATGAACAACCATTCTTTGACGGATAACTTGACGAGTCTATGTGTCGTTGGTACCTACTCCAGACATACTACTACTGGGAATACTACTATAAGGAATATTTGGATATTCTGAATCAATACCAAGACCTCCTGCGTCCTGCTGGCTCAATCGATGCATCCAAACATCAAACACAACACTTTATCAAGACCTTTGGGCAGCCCACCTTTTCCCACCCCCGTCGTTTGGCACCTTCCAAATTGAAATCGGCTAAACGTGCTTTCGATGAATTGTTGCGAGATGGTGTAATTCGTCCGTCCGACAGCCCTTATGCTTCTCCTCTGCATTTGGTACCTAAGCATGGACAAGATGATTTCCGAATTTGCGTGGATTATAGGAAGTTGAATTCTGTCACTGTCCGAGATCGTTATACGATTCCCCATATCCACGATTTCGCTTCAGGATTACAAGGTGCTAAAATTTTTACTAAGATCGATCTCGCGAAAGCATTATCAGGTACCAGTGGCTGCTGCTGACATTCCAAAGACGGCTGTCACCACACCCTTTGGTTTATTTGAGTTTTTAAAAATGCCTTTCGGCTTATGCAACGCAGCACAAACTCTTCAGCGTCTCATGGACGAAGTTTTAGGTGGACTCCCTTTCGTGTATGATTATATTGGCGATATTTTGATCGCTAGCGAGGACACTGCCTCTCATAAGCGTCATTTGCACAAAGTTTTTCAAAGTTTGTCTCATTACGGGTTCCGTTTGAACCTCGACAAGTGTGTTTTCGGTGTGGACCACATTGAGTTTTTGGGACATCATATTGATGCTAATGGTATTTCTCCCGTGGCTGATAAAATCACAGCTATCACGGATTTTCCCGTCCGTTTCTGTTAAACAGTTGCAACGTTTTCTGGGGATGATGAATTTCTATCGGAGATTCATTCCTAAGTGTTCCAAAATTTTAACCCCACTTACCAACCTTCTACAAAAGCGAAATAGAGCGATCACCTTGGAAGACGATGCCTTGGTTGCCTTCCAGGCAGCTAAAGCCACTGAGTAATTTTTCTAAGCTCAGCTTCTTAGAAGACGATCCTCAGTCAGATATTTACCTGACCACCGACGCCAGCGATTCTGCAATTGGCGCAGTCATTGAGCAAGTCCGTGACTCTCAGCGTAGACCCATAGCATTCTTTTCTGCTAAACTTTCTCCTGCGGGGTCATGATATAGTACCTTTTCTCATGAACTGCTAGCCATCTTTCGTGCAGTTAAACATTTTCGGCATTTACTCGAAGGTCGGTCTTTTGTCATCTATACGGACCATAAACCTCTATCCACTATTATGTCCACTAGTTCCGACAAATATACGTCGAGGGAAATACGCTACCTGGACTACATTTCCCAGTTTACCACTGATATAAGGTACATTAAGGATACGAATAACACCGTCGCGGATGCCCTATCTCGTACCGACTTGTTTGCTATGAGCACTGATGTGCTCAGTCAAGACTTGATCGCTGACGAACAGGAGGCGGACATAACTCTGAAGCATGTGTTATCTGACACTTCTTTGGAACTTCAGAAATGCCCGGCTCCTTTTAGTAACAAGGTCTTATACTGCGACGTCAAGTCCAACATTCCTAGACCTTATGTCCCTCCGTCTCTTTGCAGACGAGTTTTTGACCACCTACATGGACTCTCACATCCTAGCAAGAGAGCCACAGTTAAGTTGATTTCGGATCATTTTGTTTGGCCGAATATGAATGTCCAGATTCGCGACTGGGTCACTACGTGTCTACAATGCCAGCAATGTAAAGTACATAGACACACGAACTCTCCTGTGGGTACCTTTAGCGAGCCTGATGCTCGTTTTACTAATATTCATCTTGATTTAGTTGGGCCTCTACCGACTTGTCAAGGTTATTCTTACCTTCTGACCATAGTCGATCGTTTTTCTTGCTGGCCTGCCGCTATCCCTATTAAAGATACCACTGCTGTCACCGTCACAAAGACATTCCTCCGTGATTGAATTTCGATTTTTGGGACTCCTAAAGTAGTTACTACCGACAGAGGAGCACAATTCCAGTCACACCTGTTTAAGGAATTCACTGAACTTCTTGGAGCTAAGCATATACGTACCACTGCATACCACCCATGTGCCAACGGTTTGGTGGAACGTTTCCACCGTACCCTCAAGGTTTCGCTGGCAACGAAGCATAACGATAATTGGGTTGATGAACTCCCCCTGGTCCTTCTTTCACTGAGAAACATTCTCAAGGATGATTTGAAATGCTCACCAGCAGAACTTGTTTTTGGTACGTCATTGTCTTTACCTGGACAATATTTTTCCCCGGCTGTGGATACATCTCCAGTTTCTTCTTCCTTTGTCCAGGACTTGCGTATTAAAATAGCCGAATTGAGTTATACGCCGCCACGGCACTGCCCGAGTGATGTCTATCTGCCGCACAAACTCCAAGATTGTGATTTTGTCTTTGTTCACATCGATGCAGTTAAGCGGCCTATCATGCCAGCTTACATGGGCCCGTTCCGCGTTCTTAAACGTGCGGATAAGTTTTTCCAAATTCAGAAAGGTATCCACACAGACAACGTGTCGATTGATCGGTTGAAGCCTGCATTCTTAGAAAAGACGACATCCCATGCTTCTTTTACACCTGTTAAGGAAATTCCGGATAAGCCTACTTCTCTTGTTCCTTGTCCCAAATTTACTCGTTCCGGTCGAAAGGTTACCTTCCCTAAGCGATTTGAGACATTCCATTATTTTTAGTTAAATGTCTACTGACATTTAATCCAGGAAGAGGGCCGTGTGGAACGCCTAACATTTTCCACAGTTAATATTTAGACGTGCGCATGCGCGGATTGCATCCCTACCCTTCTCGTGCGGCTAGTTATAGTAGTAACCGTCAGTGAGCCAGCTGCTGCTGATAGTGTTGCCGACTCCCTCTTGATTGGCTGCTACTGATGTTTAAAATTTGTTTTTGTTTTTCCCGCGCGATTAGCTTGACGTCACGAGCGACCAGCGTGGATTTTTTTTCAGTTGCGGTTTTCTCCTCAAGGCTGAAAACTCAATTATCCCACGCTCTTAGCCATAAACGAGCTGGGATATCTAACGCCTTCCCAAGACTAACCTTTTGTCTTGATGTTAACAGCTTACGAGCATTCATCTACTCACTACCAGAATCTTCAATACGGTCGTCTCACACCTTTCCAAGACTATCCTCTTCGTCTTGATGCAAAGAACTTTCGAACTATTTTTTTACTCACTACCAGAATCTTCAATACGGTCGTCTCACCTTTCCAAGACTAATTCCTCATCTTGACGCGAACAACTCAGAATTCTCTTCGACCAAAATTGTTAAACTGACTACGAACTCTTTATTTCTTCCTTTTGAACCAGTTACCTTAAAAATATTCACATACACTCACATTAACAAAAATTCCAGAGTGAGTATTTTTTATTCCTTGCAATATTGTATTCCTGTTCATAATTACTCGGGCAGACATCCATCCAGAACTTTCCTATAGAGGAACTTTTCCCTCCATAGCCATCTTGTTTCCTTTTATTGGCACAATAATCAGATGAACTATTTTTGACTGCCTCATAGTTCTTTTTGCAAGTTACAGTTTTACCTCTGTCTCCACGCACGAGACTACCTACTTGTTAAATAATTTAATAAATTTTAATTCTGGGTTTATTTGCAAGTCTTGCTTCAGTCATTATTTGTGCCTACCAATTTTCTTCCTTATGCACGTTTAATATGACCCTTTCCTTTTTATATACAGGAGATTGTGAAATTTAGTATGAGAAAGGACGCGCGCTGAGTATTTACACAATATTCCTCTTTCTCTCCTCTCCTTTTTACTTTGTTTGTGGATCTGGTAGTCGAGTGTAGTGTCTGGCACAAGGCCACCTTTTTCGTATGCCGGCACTTCATTAGCCACATTCACTCCGGGTCCGCAACAATGCCAAATGACGAATATGAAATACAAATTTATTATTGCACATCAAGAAGCTGCAGAATAATTCTTTCCCTATCAAGTGGGGTGGGGGTAAAGCAATGTGTACCATGGGTATCAGAAGAGGTTTTGGAAATGCAAGAAACTATATAAGAGATGCAACCAGATTGCGACCAGAAAGAACAGATCTACATTCAAAATCAAACATTCTGCGACAGCACAGCAAATTGTCAGTGAAGCAAGCAGAAAGAAAAACTCAAAATCAAAACAAAGTCACAAGACTTCAACTCTAGGGAAAGAAGAAAAAAAAAAAAAAAAAAAAAAAAGAAAAAGTCACCCAATATCTCTTGAAACTATTGTGAACAATCAATTACTAAAAGATAAGAATTTTCTGAAGATGACCTAAATTTTCTTAAGTTAATCAAAAACAAAGCGGCAAGAGTTAATGAAATTCCATTAGAAGTTCAGAAAACCAGAAGTTTGACAATATACTTTTTAGAATTCTATCTTTAATTTTGAAACATGGATGTATTTCAGCAAATATTGGCATTTTTTAAAATAATTTCAATATAAAATTTTTTGTGGTAAATTTTTATGCTTAAAAATGTACACAAAAGTAGGGTCATCTAATCAGTGGCTAGTATTAATTTAAAACTGTATAATACCTACACATTATTTAGAATTCTAACGATTTTTCTTGGAAAAGATTCTAGCCTTTGGGCAACCATGTGACCAAAGACAGTCAAAAAACTAAAGTGCGCAAATCATGCACCATTGAGACCAGAAGCTTCCAACAGGAAACCTGAAACCGTTTGAGAATTGCAACTAAATACAGTGAAGCCAAACAAGCCTTTCTCAAATACTGCATCAGAAATTTCAACACACTACCAAAAAAAAAAAAAAAAAAAAAAAAAAAAAAGTTGCTCTACTCTTGTACAAATTGCACATGTACTATAAAAAAATTCTCACTAATTTCAAATTACAATCTTTAAAAAGAAAAACAAATAACCGACACATTTCACAAAGAAAAAAATATATCCATTCATTCATTCCAGAATTTATTTTAAATTCTAATTCTTAATATGCACTGTAATTGTAACAAGTATAAAAAAAAAAAAAAAAAAAAAATGGAAACCTCTCTGCAAAACCATTCCCAGTTAAAGGCAGATAACTTTGATTTTTATAAAAATGTATTCTTTCAAGCAAAATTTACAGATTTGTTTTCAAAATCCTCAAAATCTGATCAGAGGCCTTGCTGTTGACGTAGTTTATCATCTTACCCAGGACGATGAATAACTTTTGAGATAAATTAGATGTAATTACAAGTTTATTATTTAAAGACATTTTAGTTTTGTATTTGTATCAAAGATTCAACACGAACTTGTTCTACAAATGTAGAATTAAATTTAAATCAACATGTTTTAAGAAAATTTTGTCCTGTGAACATCATAAAATGAAATATTATCTTGAATAAAGGACATCAGAATGAGAGTGAAAATGAGGGCAACAATTACACCTCTCTTACAATTAGATAAAAGGCACGGCAAGAGGCAGATAAGAAAAAATATTAACAGGTATCACAGGAACACCATGAAGCAAGTACACAGTGTACATGTACCATCAAAACCCTGATGATATTGTAATACATTGAAAATACTCGTGGGGGGTGGGGAATAAAAATGAATAGGACATCAGCGTTTGTGACTTTGCACATGACCCAAGTTATCAACACTAACTACAAAAGCAAAAAATTTATTTCAAACAATTGTCTTCACCATCAAACAAAATTCAAACAAGAATGAGAGAGATTGCAATTGATGCACACCCATCCAGCCCCCTTCCTCTTCAAGAGTTTTTCTCTACCAAGGTTTCTCTACACTCTGAAGTGACCTTTGCCTCCTCAAACAGGATTTCTTAAACTAGATACATATCAATTAAGAAATGCACAGAGTTAATTTGCAACGTTAACTTTGAAAACATGGGCTGGAGGCAGGCGAAGTTCCCTTTGAGTTTTGGAGGCCCCTGAGCCTTCGACCAGCAGCTGACTTGGCCCTTCCGACATCTTTCTTCACCTTCTTCCAGTCATGAATTGATGAGATATTCTGTGGATTGTTTCCATGTTTCAGGTAGCTCTTTTGAACAAGCATGCAGTGTCTGGGCCCATGAATTACTATCCCACGAGACATCAAAACGGGAAATCTGCGATAAAATAAAATGCAAGGCTAAGTTTAGTAATTTGGCGGAGAATTTGGATTAGCACCACCTCACCTGTCTACTATCTGCTTCACAACTGAGTAGTGGCGCCTGGCTCAATGCTCTCGTCTACCGGTACCCTTCTGGATGAGGAGTATGCTCTGGTCAAAGTTGCAATCCATCTTGAGCTCAAATGCGGAGCTTCATTGAGGAGTTTGGTTTACATCCTCTCTCATATCATCATAGTGATAGATGCTTTCCAATACATGCAGCAATAAACGGCATCATCTAAAGGTGTGTGGATGCAGCTAGATTCCTTTCTCAAATCAAGCCTGTACCCTTCAACAACAGTGATGGAAAGTGGCTAGATGGGATTACCATTTCCCCTTTTAAAGGGGAGAGAAGTCGTTGATTTGGGATGCAACCTATACCGACAACATTTTTTGACCAGTAATGGAGTCAGGTCCACAACTGAGCCAGAGTGTCACTCAGGATACAGAGATTAAAAAATTAGTTAAATATTCTCTTGCAGACAGATTTATTTTTATTCCAGTGGCAGTGGAGACTTCTGGGATTATTGGCAATCATTCAGAGGGTTGGCAGGATTATGTCTATTAAGGAACAAGCCTCACAAAATGGAGTGGCTCTTGCAGCATGTCTCACTGGGGATGGTGCAAGCTAATGCAGCTGGCAGAGGATAGCAAAAAAAAAAAAAAAAAAAAAAAAAAAAAAAAAATGTCTTCATCAAAACCCTTATGATATTGGAAAATATCAAAGTACTCAGGAAAAGAAAAAGTCTGCACAGACCCACTTCAGAATTGTAGAAAAATGTTAATAGATTTAAGTACCGTCACTGAAAATTCATTTTTTATACACTTTTTTTGTATTCATATATATTAACCAACCAGCAATATTCTACAAGACTTGTAATTGGCAGATGATGAAATCTCTTAAAATTAAATTTTGGAGGCACAAGTTGATAGACAATATAGAAATATATATTAGCCTTAAGTTTTAGATTACTAAATCTAAAATTTGCTTTCTTCCAATTAATTTATTGTAAATATGATCAATTCTTGTTTGCTAAGTAGCCTTTCAGCAAACCTTTGACTAGAGTGTGTATTTTTCTGAGATGAGGTATTATGTACATTATTCAGACTATTGTCCTCCTCTTTGTCGCCATATTTATTACGTTTTGGCCATTGTACACTCTGGCCTTCTTCAGGTGGCTGGAATGAAGAACTGAACCCTTCATTTCGCTCACTTGGGTAGACTGTTCTAGTTACAGTTATCTCGTTAATTTTCCCACTGAAAGTTCTTCACTGCCTTAACCAGGTATTGAACTGACACTCTTTGGGTCTTGTAACTGGACCTAACTAACACCTTTATCCACTTTGCCATGTGTCCTTGAGGATATCTGCATATGAATTTCTGTGTATTATAAGCCTAATGTCTTCAGCCATCGTTTTTTACCAGTGTTCATATTGCAATTTTTGCTGTTATCATTGCAAGTTTTTTTTTTTTTTTTTTTTTTTTTTTTAACCAGAGCTCATCATATTCATTCATTTTGTGGCCTAGCATATGTGCTGATTCCTTAAGTTTATGAATTTTCCAATGATGTTCTTTGTCTATGATCTCAACCTGATCCCACAGAGGGCGGTGATCTCCCTTCTCTCTCCATATGTGGTCAGCCATGCCTGATTTTTCCACTTCCCCTCGTGTTACAGCTTTCTGGTGTTCTTGAAGCCTTACCTTAAGAGGACAGTCTGTCTCCCCTTTATATTTCTTTCCGCAGCTGCACGGGATAGCGTACAGTCTTTAGTCATGTTCTCCTCTATGGTGGGGGGGTTTACACGGGAGAGAGATCTGCAAAGTGTCGTCAAGCTTTTGAAGGTTGTTCTGATGTTATATGGACTGCAGATCCTTTGTATTTTCTCTGATAACCCCCTTTATACAAGGCAGGCAGACTGTTTTCTGGGTGTTGTTGTCCTCTTGTACCTGCCTATCCCAGTTTTGGGGGCTGCTGACATGTACCCAGGGTAGTTATGTTGTAGGGTACTACTAATACTGACCAATTCTTTATCTAATGTCTCCACTTATGACTCTTGCTTAGTGTTGTAAGCAGCGGACGATCCCTTTCTTTACGCTGTATGGATGGTGGGGGTTGAAATTGAGGTACTGTCCAGTGAATGTCAGTTTACGGTTTAAAGATGTCTTGAACCCATGCTCTGTTAGAGATATTAGAACATCCAGGAATGGGAGCGTGTTGTTACTCTCTTTCTCAATGAACTGTATCGAAGGTCTTTTTGAGTTAACATGGTCCAGTAGAACCTGAACATCTTCCTGGTGTGGCCAGAGTATGAAGGTGTCATCTACGTACATTAACCATATAGTTGCCATTAGAGAGATTCTAATGCCATTTCCTCAAAGTATTCCATGTTTATATTTGCCATTGCTGGTGATAATGGCGAGCACATTGCTAAGCCCTCATCCTGTGTATTATCCCATTCCAAAGTGTGTTGTTTGTGTACAGAAAGTCAACATCATCATATTATCTATTCAGTACTGGTCTGTTCTTATAGAGATGAATCAGAGGCCAATCTGTGACTACTGAGAGTGCCTCCTCCGTGGGTACCTTGGTGAACAAACTCACCACATCCAAGTTCACCATCTAGTTGGATAGGATGGGAGCATCTGATTATTTCCATAAAGTGGACGGAGTTTCGAACATATGAATGAGACTTTCCGATCAATGGGTCAATTATATCTACAAGGAAGCGACTACATTGAAAATTATAAAAAGTCACAATGATGCAATCAAGGACCCCCAATGCAACTGTAGAAATAAAACCTCATGATCACTGCAAGGAAACTGCCAGAAAAACATCTTTATAATACTAAAATTGCTTGTTTGCGTGTTTGCCACCATGCACACAAAGTCATATCCAGAGAGTGAGGGAAAGAAAGACGTAAATTTATTATTGTGTAGGAAGGGGGAGAAGTGTATACATGAATTGACAGCAAGACCAAAATGGGTTCATATCAGATGGTGACCTAATTTAACATCTGGATTGTGGACATAAATGGTTCATAATACTAGAAGCATGTGAATCATGCTTGCATGGTGCATTGTCTGTCTGGCACATAAGTTTCTTTCCACCGTTATGTGTCTGCTTATTTATATTTCAGCTTTCATTAAGCAAACAAAATTTGAAATATTTGAAAAAAAAAAAAAAAAAAAAATTTTTTTGCAATATTTAAAAATATTTAAGTGAATCTTTTATTTTGTCTTTTATAATACTAGAATGAGATCTCCATCAGGACGGACAAAGGGCTTTCGACCAAGGATTACACCCGGATCACGAAAGTGAAATTCATCTGTGGGAAGGAATGTAAAAACCCACATGGTCTTAAAATCCACCAGACCAGGATAAAATGTTTGGAGAGAGAGAGAGAGAGAGAGGAGCGCACAGGTAATTCTCCTGGTGAGAGAGGAGGAACAGCATGACCAGGATAGACACCACAGTGCAGAGACCCTCTACATGCTGGTCTCTCAAAATCCTGAGGGAGTGACCAGGAAGCAGATTAAATGGCCCACTGCACACCAGAAGGAAGAATGGCAACTGTTTGACCAGGATGCAAGTGATATTTTAACAATATCAAAAGGGGGACAGATAGTAGATTATATACAATGACTATTATCATTAGTTATGTGTCGGAGATATTTGTTATGTTCAAATGAAACATACAAAAGAAGAAATAACCTTCAAAAGAAAATTCAGTCGAGACAAGTTAAAGTCTCTAAAGAGACAATATAAACAAGTGAATAACGTGGAAAAAGAGCCTCTTTCGGGACTGAGACATATTGAGTTACAGAAAACATGCAAAAAGAGAGGGCTACGAAAATATCCACCTTTATTTCAAACACCTTTGGTCTTACAAAGCGGTTACTCGGAGATAAGAGAAATGGTAATCTTGAGTGTACGGTAGAAGAAAAAAAAAATTCTTATGAGAAACATTCAGCAGCCAAGAGAGGAAATAATCTAGGAGAAAACGATGCAAAAGTGCACCCTGAACTGCCAGAAATAGGTTCTGACTTAAGGGCACCAGCTTTGAAAGAGGTCATATTGGCAGCTAGATCAGCCTCAGTAGTGTTCCATATAGTATCTATAAGATGTCCGAATATTCAATTACATCTCTGGAAGATAATAAAAATAATCTGAAGAGGTAAAGTTGCAAAACAGTGGAGGTTCGCTAATGCAGTATGGATTCCTAAAGAAGAAAATTCAAAAGGAATTGAACAGTTCAGTATGATTTCTTTGCTGGACACCGAGAACAAAATCTTCAGCATCTTGTCCCAACGACTTCAGCATTATCTAGGTGCCAACAATTTCATAGACACTTCAGTACAGAATGGAGGGATTGTTGGTATTCCAGGTTGTCTGGAGCCTATTGGCGTGATAACACAGCTCCTAAGAGAAGCAAAAGAAGGAAAAGGCGATCTCATTGTACTGTGGCTGGACCTAGCTAATGCATATGAATCCATTCCACACAAATTGGTTGAAGAAGCTTTAAGAACAACCACTGATTTGATATCTTCCGATTGGCATCGGCTAGAACAGGGAATTATGACTGGATGCACTCGGTGATATTTACCTTAACAATGAACATGTTAGTAAAATCAGAAGTTGAGTGTCGAGGTCCAGTGATGAGAAACAAAATATGACAACCCCCTCCCCCCCCACATTCGTGCATTTATAGATGACCTGACATTTACTACATCCACAGTCCCTGGATGCTGGTGGATATTGTAAGGTTTAGAAAAGATAATGACGTGAGCAAGAATGAATTTTAAACCAACAAAATCAATGTCATTAATCCTGAAGAAAGAAATAGCAATAGAAAATTTCCGATTCGAAATTGCAGGAACTACTATCCCGTCATTAAAAGAATGACAGTTCAAGTGTCTAGGGAAGATTTTCAATGGTAATTTAAAAGATACCGATGCTACCCAGAAATGCTTTTCAGACCTTGAAACAATGTTGAATAAAGTGGACAAATCAGGTCTACCAGGCCATTTTAATGCTAAAGTAGGCAAAATGAATAACATCTGTACTCATTGCAGAGCTCTACTTTTTCATGAAGAAATGGCTAATGGTCTGTTACATGAATGGCTAAGTAAGGTTAGAGAGCTACAACCTCTACTAAACGAAGTAGATCATTTGTACAGTAACAAAGACGCAATTGCTACTGACTTCAGGAAAAAGTTAAGACAATATAACTGCCTTCTTCAAATGACATCATTTGGAGCAAAAGAAATTATTCATACAAATGGTTGGAATCTTGCTGCTGTAATTCACAGATTCACCATTATATTGGTGCATTAGTTCCAGAACTAGAGCAGCAGGCGAAATAAAGTGTGTTCCAATAACTTGGACAGATTTTAAATGTAAAATAAGTTTAAACATATGATTTTTTTTACTTTCAGATTTAGCAACTTAAGCCTTTAGTAATTTCAACCATAGAAAGATTAACAATTAAATTTGTTAAAGTTATCAAAGCCTATTACAAAAAAGGACATTCAAATAGAAATGCATTTCGCACACTGATTTTTTTTTGGTCAACATAATCAACCAACCGAGAATGCAAGTGAAAACATTTCTCAAATTCAAACTGAGCTTGTGGCAGATGTGAAAACACTATTGTTTACTGGTTTACGCTGTTCAGCTGAAAACATTGTTGCAGCGTACGAGAATGTGACTGAAAATCAAGATACCTTTATTCATCATGCGCAGGAATTGAAACTCTCCACAACAACATTAATTGAATTTTGTTAGCATGTAGAGACAAATATTTTGTCAAAATTTGATGTGACACAAGAACTGAAACCTGCTGACCATTTTAAGCACCATACATTTATCAATTGGGTGCCCGAGCAAAGACAAGCCCATGAAGATTTTTCAAAAAATCCTCTTTAGTGATGAAGCCCATTTTCATCTTGACGCATTTGTTAATAAGCAGAACTGTCACATTTGGGCTGATGAAAATCCAAGGAAGATTGTTGAATAGTCACTGCATCTACAAAGGTCACAGTTTGGTGTGCATTTTTTGCTAGTGGAATCATTGGACACACTTTCTTTGAAAATGATGCCAGGAATTCTGTTCCAGTGACAGGCAAGCGATACTGTGCCATGATAACTTTTTATGGCCTGAATTAAATGCTATGAATGTTGAAGATTTGTGGTTCCAACAGGACAGCACCACATTCCACAAAACCAATGTAACAATGGCTTTATTGAATGAGAAGTTCTCAGGTCACATCATTTCCTAAAATGAAGAAATCAATTGGTCACCACGATCGCACGACTTGATACCTTTTCATTTTTCTTTGGGGGTCATCTCAATAGTAAGATCTATGCCAACAAGCGAACAACAATTCAACAGCTGAAGGATGAGATAAGGCATATTGGTGAGATCGAGGAGCAACTATGCAGAGACATCAAAAATTTTGATTATCAAGTGGAGGTGTGCTGCCGAAGCCTTGGCGGGCATTTAAGCAAGATTATTTTTCACACATAATTGCCATGACTTGAATAAGATGATCCAATAGAGAAATAAATTTTCACCAATAACACCAATTTATTTACTGCCAACTTTGATCCATCTTAATGAAACACCCTTTACATAATTTTCTTTACCAAAGAAATATCAGCCTGAGACTCATGCCTAGGTTAGAAATTGTTTAATAACTGTTCCTTTGCAGTATTAAAAAAAAAAAAAAAAAAAGTTATAGAATTAAAAAGTGTAAAGAAAAGAACTAAATTTCTGCATGAAAAAGAAAAATTACAAACTTTTAAAAATGTGAAAAATGGTCTATGAAAATTTAAGGGGGGGATTATTAAGCAGAAATGTAAATGCAAGTAAATTTATGTATTTTTTTTTCTTCTGTTACCAAAAGTCACTTAGAATAATCTGCATGTCCTTTATTTTTATTTTTACATAAATATTTCAAATCTGTGTCCCTCTTTCATTCGCGAGTTATAAGAATGCATGGGGTGGAATGATCATTCCTGCCCTCCCCAATCTCTTTTCTCCCCAGAATTCTTTTCTTCTGTCTCTCAAAACATACCCAAGTGGCAACTGTGGGTGCTAACACCTTCAAGTGATATGTAAACTTGAAGTGAAACTATAGAAATAGAAAAAGGGCCAAAGCAGGAGCTAAATAAAAATATTCAGAAATAAAAAATACTTCAAAAGATGGAATGAATTCATCAGAGAACTCTTTCACAATGAAAGACAACAACCTGGAATACTGAAGGATCAGAAATATTAAAATCTGAAGTGAAAGAAGGACTAGCCAAATTGAACAGAAACAAAGCAACAAGACCACATGCAATGGCTGGCAGCTTTAGATAACTTAAGCACCGACAAGATTACAGACAGTAGGAAAAAAAAAAAAAAAAAAAAAAAAAACACCAAACAATGATGACTGATGGAAATCATTTTATACTAAATTTATTATTAAGAGTTGTTTCCCCCTTAATCATCAAATAAAATAAATACATCCTATACTCAACTTCCTCTTACTGCTTAGCATTCACATTGACTCATTGCATGATTTATGATAAACAAAAATTTATTTGGCAAGTTACAGTAGCATCCAAAACTAAGGGACAAAATTGAGAAAAACAATGTAAACAGTATGCTATATTCAAATTTTTTGATTTCCTCTAAAGAATAAGTCTTACTTAGTCATTTGTAAACGTTGCATCAGCCGGCACCATGGCGAAACGCCAAAAACTTGATTACTCTGTGAGACAAGTTATTGTGAAGCTACACAAGGAAAAGCACACCATTAGAGAGATTTCAGAGAAAGTGAAACGTTCCAAGAGTATTGTAGGCAGGGTTGTTAAATCCTACAATGATACTGGCAAAATAGTTAGTGCTTTTAAAACTGGCAGACCCCGCAAAACTTCGGCAAGAGAAGATCGAATAATGACGCGCATGTCATTAAAGGACCGTTTTAATTCTTGCACAGAAATTAAAAGGGTTATGAATAGTACCTCATGTGTTAATGTGTCAAAACAGACTGTAGACGACTGCAAGAAATAGGGCTGTTTAATCGAACCCCAGGGAAGAAACCACTTGTGAGTTCGAAGAATAAGAGATTAGAGTTTGAAAACAGGCATGTAATTTGGACATATGAAAATTGGGTAAAAGTATTTTTCAGTGATGAAAGCAAGTTTAATTTATTTGGAAATGATGGAAAAAACAATGTAAAGAGACGTATTGGTGAAAGATTAAGTGCAAAATGTACTAAGAAAACTGTCAAGTTTGGGGGTGGAAGCGTCATGGTATTTGGAATGTTTTCTAGCCAAGGTACAACGCCTCTTGTCCGGTTACAAACTCGTGTAAACGCACAGATCTATAAAAACATTGTTCAAGATCATGTTGTGCCAATCATACAGAATTCAAGTTTCAATAGGGCTACCTTTATGCAAGAATGCCCCATGTCACAAGGAAAAGGTGGTAATGAGTTACCTTAGCAAGCAAGATTTGGAAAGCCACCGCAAAGTCCTGACTTAAATCCAATAGAAAATCTTTGGAAGACCTTAGGAGTGAAAGTTATGGAAAGAAATCCCACTAACACGGAGGATTTGTGGGTGAAGCTTCAAGAAGAATGGTCTAAAATTAGTATCGAGGATTGTCAAGAACTGATTCGTTCTTGTAGTCGAAGATGTGCAGCTGCCATTGAGAGCAAGGGCTCATTTACTAAATATTGATTGTAAATGTATTTTTATTGTTTTTTTGCTGTTTACATTGTTTTTCTCAATTTTGTCCCTTACTTTTGGACGTTCCAAATTTGAAAATAAATAATTGTTATAATTCTTTTTCTATCATTTGCAAATGATTCAAATTTTAGTATGTTATTATTGATGATAACGACTACCAGTTGTCAAAATTTCAGCTTTTCGCAGCTGTTATTTCTAACAAATATTAGGTTTTAAAATTTTGTCCCTTAGTTTTGGACACTACTGTATATGCCACAATTTATTCATCTTAAATCACACTCAGAATAGATAAGGTTTTAAGGCCCAAGGAATTTGATCAAGTTTCCCAATACATCAACAGCTGCAAAAAATGGAAATATTGATATCAGACATTCAAACACTACTTGGATTCAATCCGGGATTTATTACCAAACAAACTAGACGTTTTATGTTGATAGAGTGGTGTATGACTACATAACAGATTATGTAACATATGAAGAAGCAGTAGAAACACTGACAATTTATGTAAAACCAATAAACAAAACTTTTGCTTGGTATGTACAAGTCATTACCAACAACACTGAGATACTATCAATAAATTTCTACAGACATTAATTGAATTATAAAAAGATGGCAATTTTAAAGAGTCTCTGCTAACATTCACAAAAATGAAGTTATTCATGATGCCTTTGGAATTGAATGTCATTCACCAATGCTGCTAGAGAATAATAGTCATTAAGTAGAGCAGTAAACATTCTGCACTCTCACAAGGATTAATGCGGACCTTCCAGTTTTATTTGCCAGTTTGTGCAATAACTGTAAATCTATTGCCACAAAATCCTGGAAATTCCCTAAATCATAATCTTCCTGTGGGTGGATGGCTTCATGTGGCCGTGGCCTTCAAGCGGACACCATCCGAAGTTACTACTGGTTGGCACAACAAAGTTGACAATGTCCCTCTCAACACCATGATCCAGGAGGTTCTTTCCAGAGTGCACAAGGCGGACCCAGCACATGGCAAATGGTGTGTCGATGGTCAAGACTTCAGTGTATGGGACAACGCAAGCTCTCTTACTACTGGTGTGTCGTTGGATGTGGTTGGACCGTAGTAGAGGACACCTGTTGGTTATGACCAGAAAAGGATTCCCAACATATTAAACTTGCAGAACTTGATGCCATTATTAAAGGGGTGAATTTGGCAATCCTCTGAAAGGCGACTACCTTGCACCTGTTTACAAATTCAGCTTGTGTCCATAAATGGGTGTCAGATACCCTCACGGGGAGAGCCAGAGTGAGAACAAAAGCAGCAAGTGAGATGCTTATTCGACGGCAGCTTGACATGCTGATGAAACTGGTGAACGAATATGTGCTATTGATGGATGTGACCTCTGTTAAATCTAGCCAAAACAAAGCAGATCAACGGGTGAGGGTGCCTCAGAGGTGGATTGATGCAATTAGGTGGGATACTGAGTCCGTACAGCCTACTTGCACTGCATCTCTGAGCTCAGTTGGGTCTGACCAAATCAGAACTATACACCAACAGAGCAGCCATCCTGGTGTGAGGCAGACAACTTCATAAAGCAGATAAACTCTACAGTATCCAAGGCAACTGTAAGAACCATTGTCAGGGACTGTGAGGAAAGTCAGTCAAACCATCACATGTGCACTGACCAGAGGGCACTCTGGATGCCGAAGAAACATGACACCAGGTAGCAATGGACATTACCAATTATAAGGGAGCCCATTTTTTGACATTAATTGATTGCGGCCCCACAGTTTACCATCTGGCAACTTCTTCAACAGCAGGAGGCAGCAAGTATGATCAGCCTGTTGAAAGCACCGTTTTGCGAGTGGGGCCCACTAGCTGAAATTTTGATGTATAACAACACTGCCTTTCGCAGCAGCCCATTTAAGAATTTCCTGAATGAGTGGGAAGTCCGCCTTCGGTTGAGCTGCGTGCAGGTTCCCTTGGGTAACAGCATCATCACAGGACTGTGAAAAAGATCGCTGCCAGAAAACAGTGTGCTATATCAGAAGCAGTGTACTGGCACAAAGTCACTCCAAAGGATGACGTAGCCCCACTACAGCACCAGACAATATGATTCATCGCTATCACATACGGCTGAAAGGGATTGATGGAATGACAGTACCGCCACCCAACCAATGGCGGGATGTATTCAAAACAGGCAACCAAATGTGAGTAAAGGACTCCCCATGGGCAATGTACAACCAAATACAAACAAATGTGAATTCCATTGGACAACCAACCTAATGAGCCACATAACTTATCCAAATTCTGAGAGTATGCAGCCAAATTAGTGTGGAAATAGGATAATAAGAATGCAATTTTATTAAAGTCAAATGGAACAAGCAATGCAATATTTATGCACAAAATGATATCAAAATGAGAAATATAAATGCATAAGGATGTATATCTACGTTTTACAGATTATGCAAAAGCCTTTGTTAAAGTATGTTGCAAAGAACTGTTGGAAATGCCAGGTAACATTGGCATATTTGGTTTCGGTTTTGTTTTTGTTTTACAGCATATCAACCTCAATGGGTCATTTAAATGCAGACAACTTTTTTCTTTCCCGATATTTTTGTTTTGTCAAAATATCTATTTCTGGTAATATTTTTTTCCTCAAAAATTTATTTTTAGCAATTTTTTTTTTTTTTTTTTTTTTTTTTTTTTTAAGTATTTATGGTATTAAAACCTATTTTTACACTTTCATAATGCTTTTTACCTCAGTTTCAGGGTTAACTATTTGCCCATGGCCGAGACCCTAACAAGTGCTACCACCCCGGGGTCAGGACGGACCTGGGAACACCAGCAATTAAGTGGTTCCACACTCCTCAAAGCCTCCTGATCAGAGGCCTTGCTGTTGGATGTAGTTTATCGTCATACCCAGGACGAGGCATATTTGGGAAGGATACTAAAATCCAGAACTTATACAAGGAGCAAATCATTTGCATACCAATAGAAAATGAATTCAGTAAATATACAAAATTAGAGAAGGGTGTAAGACAAAGATCTGTCTTCTCACCAGACTTATTCAGCCTCATTTACAAATCAGAGATAACAAAATCAAACAAGTACTACAATTTAAATATCTGAGAAGTGTTTTAAAAGAGGACAGAAAATGCACTACCGAGATCTAAAAGCATATTATGATAGCAAAAATGCCTTCCAAAAGGCTAAGCAAAATATAGTATTAAAGAAAATTTCTTTAGAAACAAATAGTACTGAACTGTTATGTAATGTCAGTTCTCCTACACAACAATGAATACTAGATAATCTTCTCACAGATGAAGAGGCTTGACACAATAGAAATGTTGTTCTACAGAAGGATGCTGAGAATACCATGAACTGAACATGTGAGCAGCAAAGTTTTAAAGAAAATGGAAACCAAAAGAACACTACTTATAAGGAGAGTTGAAATTTCTAGACCACATAATGAGGAAAGAGGGCTTGGAAAATTTGATACTCACAGGACATACTGAAAGCAAGAGGGACAGGAAAAACAAAGAATAACATGCCTAATGAACTTAGGTGGCAGAACAGGGATTTGGAGAGATAGCAAAAAGATAAAATTTACTAAGACCTACAAAGGAGATGTGAGAGCCATTGTCTCCAACATCCTGAAGAGCCATGACACTCAGAAAAAGAATTGAAAAGATTTTTTTTTTCTTATATGTCTATGTGAACAAGCAAAGTGTGCAAGTGAGAGTACATGCATGAGAGTGTTCCCCTATCCCACCCGGCGTTAAGCTTGGGAGGGTAATCGCATGTAACCAGAAAGAATTCTACTTAATTATGTAGCTACACAAAAATAAAAAGGGACATAAAACAATGATGTATCTTCTCCCCAGCTTTATTTAATCGTTACAGTGAAGCAAACCTGAGAGTATTACAAGTCCTACCAGGATTTACTATTGGTGGACCTAATCTTAATATAAGGTAGGTAGATGACACTACACCGATGGCCAACTCGGAAAGAAAATTTCAGTACCACCTAGACATGATGGTGGAGGAGGCGGGGGTGTGGAGAGGAGGAAAAAAAAAAAAAAAAAAAAGCAGAAGTATGGTCATTGGCAAAAGAAAAAGTCCAAGTTGGGGGTTACAAATTGCAGATATAAACATCAAGCACGTGCAAAAATTGAAATACCCGGGTTAACAGAGGATGGAAAATGTGAGAAAGATCCAAACACGCACTGGATTAGCAAAAGATGCATTCCAAAAGCTAAGGAAGGTGCTGAGAAACAGAAAAAAAACATTAGAAACAGAGAGAGAGGGAAGAAAAAAAAGTGCTGGATTTCAATGTGATATACAGAAGTGAATGTTATACAATCTTTCCATGGATGAGGAGAAAACTAGAGGCAGCAGAAATGTGGCTCTATAAAAGGATACTGAAAATTCCAGTGACAAAAAAAGTAAACAAGGAATTCTCAAAGCAAAGGGCAACAGAATACGCCTCCTCAGAATCAGGAAAAGACAGCTGGAATTCCTTGGACACATAAGGTAGGAGGGCATATTGAGTGATGGGGGAAGGCAGCAAGCCACTTACCTGATGGGATTGAGTGAACAAAGTGTGGAAACCTTAGTAAAAGGAGAAAATAAAATCCACCGCATCTTAAGTTTTCTACTAAGTTTGATTATAAGTTGGCCTGTGAACAGAACAACTGGACAGTTGTGAAGTGATTTTTTTTTTCAATGTATATAGTCAAACTAGCCCTCCTCTCCCTCAGTCTCAAGTGTGTACGGGGCAGTGGAATTGCAGAACTCACTCTTTGCTAAGTCAACTAAGAACCATGTGCTTTTTCAGTTCTTGGCCCTGTTGGCGACTATTCCAGTCAAAATGTTGGCAACTAAACAGACTACCCCCACTCAGAGTCCTAAGTGAGGTGGCTCATTAGCAAGCCGGTAGGACGAAAAACAAGACCTAACAAAGGGTAGAGGAAATCACTTAGACAAGGGCCAGCTAACTAGAGGTGGAGTCTCCATAAACCACCATGGAGAAGTCAATGCGAAACCACTACTATCATTCCCAAAACAAATCAGTTAACAATTCAGATAATACGAAATCTAATGGCACGAAGGGGGTTGTGTCTATGGGAATTAGCTCTTCACCTGGTAAGGACTGACATGTGAAAGTCATCCAGCATAAACAGGATAGAAGTCCTCTGAACCTATCCCTCACCTGGAAAGGAATGACACAAGCAACAGGTGTCACCAGACCATTATCCTGCGACTGCTCGCATCAAACACAAAATAACCCTCAGGACGTGGAACGTCCTAACATTGAACAACTGTGACTAGTTTTTTAACATCCATATTCTAGGTGTATGTGAAACTAGATGGCCAAACAACGGTGACTGTCAGTGATAAACACAGGATAATTTATGCAGGCAGTGAGGAGAATGACAAAGGAGTAGGACTAATACTAGATAGCAAACTTATGAAATGCATTCTAGGATACCAACTTTCCCAAAGAATTCTGGGAGTGAAACTGAAAGGAAAGCCTTTCAACGTGGCTACTATATTAGTGTATGCACCAACGGCAATACACAGAACTACTAATGGTCCAGGAATTCTGAAAACTGAAGTAAAAACTGAACTGGCCAAATTGAACAGAAACAAGGCAACTGGACCAGACAGAATTGTAACAGAAATGCTGAGAGCCTTAGATGACTGGCATAGAAAAGATCACCGAAATAAATGAAATTTACAACAGAGGTGTTGTGGAGTTATTTCGCAGTGGAGGCTTGTATTTGTACTAAATCGGTCCTAAATAGTTCAACATACAAAACGTTAGGAACTTGATAAAATAGGTATTATGCAGAGTAATCTTATTGTGGTTGCTGACTACTTTCGTATTGGACCGTCGACTACTGTCGTCTGACCCTCGTTTCTCTTACTACTCCTACTTATATTAGATGGGAGAGTCTAACTATAGAATAGGTGTGTTTCACCATAACACCCAACTCCTAAAACTTTACTCCATAGGAGTAAGAGTTTTATTTTTTTTTAAAGGAAATATGAAGAAAAAAAAAAAAAAAAAAAAAAAAAAAAAACTTTTTTTTTTTTAGCAACACTGTAGTTTTGGATCCACTTTTAAATGATCAGTTGCCTTTCTTTTTCTCCTAGATCAGCGTACCTCATGTAAAACTGTTGCAGGCATTGTAAGATCAAACGTATCGAAAATCACCTCCATCGGCGTTTCTTCCGCGGGACCGCTGTCAACCACGTCTGAAGAGTGTCGTCTGATCTGGTTAATGTGCCGTCTGCACGTGAATTTTTCACCTTTCACCAAGTACATCATATTGCCAATCCGCTTTCCTCTCTTTTGATATCTCCATAGTGTTACCAGAAACAACCTTCCACTTTAACCTTCTTAAGGATGGAGTCACAGTTTCTGTAGGTTCTTGTGGTTCTATTTGTTCAGCCTCAAGCTTTACTTCTGTTGATCTTGTGCTTCTTAACATTTTCTGTGGTGACTTCAGTTAACTTAAATCATTTAATACTGCATGTCCTTGGCTGCGGGTAACTCGCTTCCCAGTTTTTCTCAGTGTCAACTTCATTACTTTTTGGGGCTTCCCCCCCCCCACATATACCATCTGTGTTGCCCATTCACTATACTCAACTTTTTTTTAAATACACCGGTTTTCTATAATCTGTCCAATTCTTTATCTGTTCAAAAGAGGCAAATGGCACATTCCTTTTCTTTTTGAATACCGCCTGAGCGTTTTCTTTTAGCTGGAATTTTGCCTCCATCTTGGTACACGTTCCCAAACCTGGAGAAAAAAAAAAAAAAAAAAAAAAAAAAACAGTAGGAAATGTTTCCTTAAGTTTCTTTACTAATTTTTGGGCTTCAATGTTTAAACTTTCTACCTTGTAACAGAAGGAATTTATCGGTAGATCCCATAATTGAAATTCTGTTATCCAATTCGTACCAAGTAAGTTTGTGGTATTTTCCATGACAAATAGTTTAACTTTTCGCATATTTTTATTTAACGTGATGTTTGTAACAAATTCCCCAATAAATTGTATTTTTTCACCCATCACTGACCTCTCGATTTTCTTTATCTTCATTAAAGTTGGTTTCCCCAACTTCATCCACGTATGCAAATTAATGATAGATAGATCCGAGCCAGTGTCAAGTTGCATTTTTATATTTTTATTACTTGTTTCGACGGTAACAAATTTTCTGATTATTCCATCTTTTACCTCATTGGACTTTAATTTTCTTATTTTATTGTCTTTATTTTTTGACCTGCTATGCATGCTTTTATGACCCACTCTTTTACAGTTGAAACATTTTTTATTCCTAAAATTGCAATATCTGTACCAGTGAAGTTCACCACAAGCAAAACATGGCTTTGGGAGTTTGTTTATTTTTCTCTGATATTTCACTTTTTGCTTGATAATCCACAATTTTAGAATTCTTTTTGGTAGACTGACTTTCTTCTTTGTAGCGTATTTTCCTTACATGCGAAACGCCAGACTGTTCTATCTTTTTTAAATCTTTCTTTACGCTAACATATCTTGTGCAGTCTTCTGCCAATTTCTGTACTGTCATACTTGGATCACTTTCCAATTTTGCCAGTACTAATTTTCTCAACTCTGCATCTCTTTCCGATACCAGTCCCTGAACAAATTGTCTGTGCTTAACTGCCAGCTTGAATTCTTCACAATGCTGCATAAGTTATATAGTCTTGTTCATCTTTCATCAGATTCAAACATTTCCACCTCGTGTCTTTTTACTAAATAATTCACTTAATATATTTACTGCCTCAGTAAATGTCAACTCGCTAGTAGTTTACCAATTTGTTATGCTCAGCAGTTCCTAATTTGCTTAAAAGAAGCCTGACCTTTTTTCCTTCAGACTACGAGTGGCAGTCCTTGTTATACACGTCCGTATATTTTTTATAATACTCCTCAAAAGTTATCTCTTCATCTGGACTGTACGTGAATATTTCAATTGAATTCCATATTGTATTCTCTGGGAAAGAATCGTTTTGTAGATTTTTCTTTTTCCTCTTAGTTATTTCCAGAATTTTGTTTTGAAACTCCCAAATGCATCTGTTACATTTTTTTTGTTGGAATTGCATTTTTCTATTGAAAGTTTCCTCCTGTAGCTGCATCTGGAATGTTTTTTGTTGCTCTAATATTATCAGATGTTGTTCCGACTGGAACTTAAAGACTTCCCAGAATATATTTTTGCATTCCTCCATCTTCGCAAAAAATTTGCACAATGACTAAATACTGTAGAGAGGGGGGGGGTCCTACAAAATTGCAATTTGTGACCTATTTGAGCAAACTGTATTATCAGAATAAAAAAATATTTTTCTCAGTTGATAATACGACTGATTTTTTCGTCACTAAGTTGACATCTTGGCTTGCGAAAAACTTTGCCAAGTTTTTTTTTTTTTTACGTGTGAATCCGAGATTTTGTCACCGAAGCTATTGTGGCAAGTGAATTTTTTCTTCCTTCATATGAGTGTGAAGCCAAAGCTGTTGTGGCGTTATTTCGCAGTGGATACTTGTATTTGTACTAAATCGGTCCTAAATAGTTCAATGTACAAAACGTTAGGAACTTGACATAATAGGTATTACGCAGAGTAATACTAATGTGGTCACTAACTACTTTCGTATTCGACTGTCGACGACTACTGTCATCCGACATCAACTGACCCTAGTTTCTCTTACTACTCCTTATATTAGGTGGGAGAGTCTATTAACTATATAATAGATGTGTTTCACCATAAGAGGGGATATACCAGAAGATCTCAGCAGATCTATCTTCATAGCTATGACAAAGAAAACAGGCACAAACGAATGAACTCCACTGAACCATAAGCCTAATGAGCCACGAGACAAAACTCATCCGTATTCTAATGAATGGAGCGCACAGCAGAATCAGCTGAGTGTGGGTTCATTAAAGAAACTGGAATAAGAAACATGATATTCATGCTCAGAATGCTATCAGAAAGAGAAACAGATGCAGAAGGACATGTACCCGTGTTTCATAGACTACACAAAGGCTTTCAACAAAGTAATCCACAAGAATCTTATGGAACTGCTCAGCAACCACAATATATTCAGAAAAGATATCAATAGTCAAGAACCTATACAAGCATCAAACAGCATGCATGCACATAAGGAACAAGTTCAGTGAATATACAAAAATAGAAAGGGATGTAAGGCAAGGATGCATCTTCTCACCCAACCTGTTCAACCTATACAGCAAGGCAATCCTAAAAGAATTGGAAACTACCAGGATTATGCTAGCAACATAAGATACAGAGATGACACAGTACTGACAGCAGACACAGAAATGAAATTATAAAATCTCCTACAGAAGGTAGCAATGGAGAGGGAGAAGGAGCAACTAAGCATAAATTACAAGACCAAGTACATGGCTGTCAGTAAGAGGATGAACCCGAAATGCAATTTGAAGGTCAGGAACACTAAAATCAAGCAGACAAAGAAGTTTAAATATCTCGGAAGTGTCTTGATAGAGGACGGTAAGTGCAACACTAGGTATACTGGGATGGCCAAGGACATTCCAGAAGCTGGACAGAGTACTCCAAGATAGGAGGATATCTTTGGTAACAAAGAAAAGAATACTGAGCCATTACGCAAGATCTGTCTTCCTTTATGGCAATGAATGTTGAACAATTGCCTCAAAGATGAAGAGACTCAAGGCAATAGAGATGTGGTTCTACAGAAGGATGCTAAGGATATCATGGACCGAGTGTGTGAGCAATGAAAAGGTCTTGGAGAGGTTGTAAACAAGGAAGAGTCTGATACTTAATATCAAGAAGAGGCAGCTGAAATTTCTGGGACACATAATGAGGAAGGAGGGCCTAATCTGATACAGGTCAAATAGAAGGAAAGCGAAACAAGAGAAAAAGAACACATGACATATCTGGCAGACTTAAGTGGATGACAGAACATGGTCTGGCAGAGGAAGCAGAGGGAAGGATCTTGTTGAGAGCTGCAAGGAATAGAGGGAGGTGGAGAGCCATGATCACCTACATCCTGAAAGAACATGGAACAAAGAATAATTGGTTTTTGGGGCCCTCAAAGATCATAAAATGTACAGAGAAAAGGATACTGCTAATCACTCGATTTGGGGGGGGGGTAAAAATAACGAAAGTAAGTAATTTATGAAGGTGTTCCAAATGTTTTGCACATCAACATACTTATTCCATAAAAATTTAAATCTCATATATGCAGTAAATGATTATGGAATTGTAAATTATGTTAGAATTGAACATACCTGAACATAAAAGACATGCTTAAACATATTGAAAAAAGATAAGTATAAACATATTGAGCAAGCTACCACCAAACAAACAGTATTATGCAGTGTGCAGAAAATATCAACTTGCCTAATATATGACCAAGAACATAGCATTTACAATAAAAGTATATGTGCACTCTGAAACCAAGGACAACTACCAAAAACCATTAAACATTCAAATTTGTTTATTATTTTTGCCGATACCTTTAACCATTTTAACCAGTTTTGTGGAACCGACTCCCAAGAGGATGCTTCCTCTATCACTAATCTTAACCTGTTCAAGTCTAAGTTTAACAGTTATTTTCCTCACCACATATCCCCATAAATTGTGCCTCTTGCTCTGTAACCCTCTACCTTGAGGTAGCTCAAGGTACAGAGTGAACACCGTTGTAAAAATAAAGATCTGGATAAATTAAATTTGGAAAATCAAGATACAAATAATAGACAAAACACTGTACAATTCTCCCTAAGTAGTAGATGCATAAACATCTTAGATTGAAGCAGACCAGGAGGAAAATGCATCTCAGCAGTTTGTCAATCTGCATGACTCCAGGTTTATATTGTGACTGAATGAATTTGCTGTCAGGGTATTGGCAACATTGTGACAATCCAAACACTGCTTAGTCAGGTTTAAGCAAAGTTAAGTCTTTTTGAAGCTAGTAGTTCAAAAATCATTTATTTTATTCCAACTTGGTATATTGGTGGACAGATGCTGACTGCAAGCAATCTATTTTAAAGCACATGTTTGCTGCATTACAAAGTTATACTAATATACCAGTTATACTAACTGCCTATGTTCCTTTTGTGATGTCACATACATGAATGCTGTTGTAAGGATACAAAATAGATTACCTCCCTTAGATTGAGCAGCAGTTGGCTTCCAAGATTCAAACAGAGTAGGTCTCTCCCCCACCCTTTTTAAGCCTATGTCACTTTACAAGATTATGGTGTCATTTTCCTATGGAAACACCTTCACAGATAATATCTCCGGCTCAGTTATACTGGGGGAAAAAAACGCAGGACTCGCCGTTTCTCATTTGTGGAATATGTCCTCAATAGAGACAGATGAACCTGGCCCAGTCAAATCTGGAATCCTAAATATGGCTTCTCCAGAAACACAGAATTTCCGGCAGTTCCACTTACCATTGAGAGTTATATGTAAAACATTTTTTTTTAATCCTCTTTTCATGGTTTTTTGTTGCATACATGTTTTGCTGTGTGAAAACATGGATATATAATTTTGTGTATGCTTTAGCAGTATACAAGTAAGAACAAAGCAAGAGTTGTCATTCCTTTTCTTTCCAGCTATTCCATTCATGAAATATGGTGTTATATTGTTAATGATCTTATCCCAAAATGTGATGTTGGTGTAAGTGAGCAGACAATTACAGAGTGAATAGTTCAAAATCATGAAAAGCATTGGATGCTTGATCTATAAAAAAAAAAAAAAAAAAAAAAAAAAAATTTTATATCTTAACTTGATCCCTCCACATGCCCTTTTGTACCTAATTAACAACTATGATCACCTTCTAGGAAAGGCCAGAATAATTACCAGCAGATGAAAGAATGCTATAAGCTACAGAATTGTACTGTAGTTAATCATAACACTAACGTTGATGAGCCAAATGATATTACTGTGCATATGAACACCATTAAAGGCTGAATATGAATAAAAATGTGTCAGACAATGGATTTCACAGATGAATCAATTGATCACCACATAAAAATTGGATTCCAAGCAATTATATGACAAACTATGACAAGCTCAGACACCAACAATCCACAAAACTAGCAGCCTGTCATAAAAGTTCACGCATCAAACAGTTGAAGCAAATAAACAACTTGATCAAGTGACTCAAACCAATCAAGCCTAATTGATAGAGCCATGCAGTAATCATGTGACAAATTGGTGGTGGGGGGGAATCATCAACACCCAATACAAATGGACCAATCAGAACTTATGGAACAACAACCACCACCACCTATCAAATGCCAGAAAATTAATGGATGACATGATTGAAAGCAAGACACCCACCATGTATAAGCAAATTGCAACATGGACTTTGCCACTAGTTCCTTCTCTGATGATGATCCCAGATAAAATCAAAAGCTGAGAAGAATCAGTAAAAAATCTGGAGAACATTATAATCTCCAACATTGAATAGTTTTTGAGCAACATATCTACAAAAAAATTTGTTAGATTCTGTTCAGGCCAATGCCTATCGACTTTTCATTAGCAAATCAGATCTCACCATTTTATTTTGGTCAAACAAATGCATATTAGTGGATTTCTCAAGGAGACAACTGAGCGTTGTTTGAAACTTCAGCTCTTTTCTCTCATTGGTAAAATAGTATTGCATTAGTGGCTATCAACAGCAGTTTGTGTGCATTTGTAATAAGAAAAGTTATTACAGATTTAATAATATTATCAGGTGTAAACAATTTATTGTTGACTAATTTCTTACACAATAAATATCAAGCAAAATAACACCTGGAGATCAACGCGAGAAGTTTCTGGCACATCTTAGCCGATTTGAGTGTCAAGAATTGCTCAAAATTGCAAAACAGATAAATAACAGGTGAATATTCACGTGCCAAACAAAAACCTGAACACCAGAGTAGTGACAAAGACAGGACAAACCTGTTTTTAGAAATGATTGTTAAAAACAATTTGTAAGGAGAAAAAACTCCTAGTCTGCCAAAGATTCTATACCTTCCCAACTTTGTAACAATGCTTCAAAAAGCAAGGTCAAATCACTTTGTCACAGCAAAAGCTATGGAGGAAAAAAAAAAAAAAAAAAAAAAAAAAGGCTTAAAGGGCAATTAATTCAAATTTCTAAAATATCAAACCACAGGACTTAGCACCATGAACAAAATGCCAACATTGCTTGAAGATTTATTGGTTTTTATTCCAGCAGGGAAATATTTAAGCTAACAGATTAACCTTTAACTAGCTGGAGATGACAACTGTTAGCAGAGAATTCCCTCCCTTTGCAGAAGTAGGCATATTGTATCACCTCAAGAGGGTTGATATAAATAAACATTTGTCAACTTATTTCTGATATTTTAAGCTGGAAATCAGCCTACTACTGCTTTGGAACACTGCTGAACTTCTGTTTTCCAACACCATTTTGAATTCTTCTACACAAAGTGTAACACTGATTAAACCAAAGTTACATTTGCGATTCTTTTTTTTTGGTAAACAAAAATGCCTGCATCAACATCCAACAAAGCCTTTATTAAGGAGTTTTTCTTTTATTCAGACTGATGATGATTTTGAAGGCTTAAGTGGATATTGAGGGTGAAGTGGTCAAAATTGATAACCATGCTAGTGATGTGTGGAGGAAAGCAATGATGTCCACTAGGTGCTGAGTGGCTACTATCATCCATGGCTGAATAATTTTATGGAAGCTACTGGCCCCATAGATGTACCTGATAACCTTTCTGAAGGTGAATTATTTTGTCTACAAAAAAAAACAAACAAAATAACTATTTGTCAATGAGACAAATAAATATGCTAGTCAGGTGAAAGAAAGGGGCAAACAAATGCTGGTGTCTACTCTTATGCAAATACAAGAATGGATGTCACTTGACAAAATGAAAAATTAGCTATTTTGTTTCTTATTTCACTCCAGAATTCAACAAAATTTTCAGGGATAAAAGTTAAATAAATGTATTGTCTATTTTGTGTTTCAATTCTTTTTGTTTTCAACATCAAAACAGACAAAACGTAATGCATTACGTCCAAATAGTGCTCATCCATTTTAATATCACCTTTCTGAACAAAATTACTACTCTCCCAAGCAAACATGCACAACTGTATCAAGAAATCAAAAGAAAATGGTTGAATCTGTTAACAAAACAATAACAACAATATTTCCACAGTACTTGACGTAATTTTCAGTTGACAATATGAATAGCATTTTCTCAATTCTAGTTGCTAAGGACATTTAGTTTTGTTAAGTTATTTTGTTTTAATAAATTGATTTCATTTCTGCCTTGAAAAAGTTCACATTGGACAAAATGCATCGGCTAATAATACAGTTTTCCTATTGTCTTTTACCTTTAAACATTTAAATATTAGTATACAAAAAATGAAATCTACACACAATACAAAGTAACTTAAAAAAATTTTAAGACAGTAGCATGTGTTTTTGTTTTATAAATAAATATATAAAAGTAGCAGGGGAAACAAGTATAGAAAGAATTTTGTGGGGGTAAATGTCAAGAAAAATTAGAGAGACCAGTCTGCCCCTGCTGGGGACAGAGGAAATGGATTCATACCTTTCTCAAAGATTTATGCAAATGTGAACACAATTACCTTGGCTGAAATTTGAACTCAGTATGCCACTCCCAATTTACAAGCAGATAACCTCTATGTTATATGTACATCAATACTTTTCCATTATGGGAAAATAATGTTGAAATTTTTGGGTACCCTGATGTACTAGTGAGCCAGCCAAAATGAGCTGACTCATTTTATAGTTCACCAATAGAAGGGTTAACCAATCAGAAGGCTCAAGATATTCAATGCGACGTGTATAAAGGCGGCCATGTTTTTCCCAAATATTCACTGCCAGCCTTTGATATTGAAGGCCTGAAGAATTACGGGACAGCTGCTGGTGGTATTGGCAATATAGTCAGATTCAGAAGAGTGTAACTATAGAGTCAGAATCTTTAATGTTGTTTCATTGAACAGATTACGTACTGCACTGTATTCTATATTCATAAATTATGGTGAACATGATCAATAAAGGTTATGAGCACAGATTATGAATGTATTTTGACGGAGACGAGTCAAAATATGAATTGTGGGAAGTGAAATTCCTAGGCTACCTTAGAATACAAAAACTTCATGACATTCTTTGCAAAGATGACCAGAAAGATGATTTTATGGAAAGAAATGTGACAGTGTTTGCCAAATTAATACAATGCCTGGATGACAGGTTTTTGTCTTTAATAATGAGAGAAGCCAGGAACGACGGCTGCCAAGCTTTAAGAATATTGCGTGAACATTACTTGTCAAAAGGTAAACCCAAAATTATTGCTTTATATACTGAACCAACCTCGTTAAGGAGATGAGAAAATGAATCCGTAACAAATTATATTACACGAGCTGAATGTCACAAATGCCTTAAAATGGCAGGTGAGACTATCTCAGACGGACTGCTAATAGCCATGGTTTTAAAGGGATTACCAGCAACATTCAAACCATTCACGACAGTCATAACTCAAAAAGATAAAAAATTAACTTTCACAGAGTTTAAAATTGCATTACGTAGTTATGAAGAAATTGAAAAAAATATATAATCCCCCATTTCGAGGAAATAACGTAATGCAACTGAGAACGTCATTTAAAAAATTCAGAAAACCAGTCCCTCAAATCTACCAGACTAGGAATTATGATATTAAAAACGGGGGGGGGGCTTAAAAACAACTATTACAATAACAACAGGAACAATAATAATAGAAAATCAAATATCATCTGCTTTCATTGTGGAAGAGCCAGGCATGTACATGTGAAATGTACATTTCATACAAGGATTGTAAAACTGTAAAAGCTTTTTTGAATGAGCGAACATGCTTTTTCGTTTGGGTTGGATACTATACCCAATAGTTATAATTCTTACCTAATCAATACGAGGGCGACAAATCATGTAATTACAGATGAAACAAAATTTATTAATTTTGATTCCAAATTCAAACCAGATTCCCACTTTGAGTTGGCTGACAGCACCAGAGCTAATAATTTAATTTTAAAAAGAGGTGATGCCTGTATTTCTTTGAGATACTAAAGGAAATATTTTTAAGTGTTCATTAAAAAGGGCTTTTTATATTATATATATATATATATATATATATATATATCCCTAAATTTAAACAAAATATTTTCTCAGTTCAGTCTGCTGTTAAAGTTAATTTTCACCGAGACGATTCAAAGCTAATATACCCAGACAGAACTGAATTTAATATACAACAAAATGGACGTTTGTATTATTTAAAAAGTATTATATCTGTAAAAACAGCCACCCAGGACTTAAGGACTTGGCATAAAATATTAGATCACTGTAATAATTCGGATGTTAAAAGATTGCAAGAGTACGTCACGGGAATGAAAATTACATCTCCAAAGGGCCTACAACATTGTGACGCATGCATTAAAAGGAAAATGACGGAATATAGAAATAGGGATCAAATCCCAAAATCAACAGACGTCTTGTTCAGAGTTTATTGCGACTAAGTGGGTCCAATTTCTCCAATGTGTATTGGCACCTATACATATGCATTAAACTTTGTTAATGAATATTCAGGACTTATATATTTTCTGAAAAACAAATCTGATAAATACATTCTTGTAGCTTGTAGGTTATCTGATATTTCACCTTATGGAAAAGTGAAAATAATTAGAACAGATAATGGTGGAGAATTTACTTCCGATGATTACGAAAACCTTCTAATAAATGAAGGCATTAAACATGAGAAAACCTGTCCTTATTCTCTGCACCAGAACGGAATCGCTGAACATAGTTGGCGGATGCTTTTCAAAATGGCTAGATGTTTGATAATAGAAGCTACGTTAGCCAAAAATTTGTGGGTCTATGCATTAAAATACAGCCGTATATATAAGAAACCGTTGCCATAATAGTAACATTAAAAAGACTCCTGAAGAGGCTTATACGAATTACAAACCCAACGTAAGTGGTATGCATATTTTTGATACAATTTGCTACACATGTCAACCACAGGGCAAAACTAGATCCAAAAAGTGAAAGAGGCATTTATTGGCTATGACAAGACAAGTCCGGCCTATATCATTTATTTCCCACAAAGTAAAATAAGGGAGATCAGATGCGTCAGAGTGACATCACTTCATACAGTGACAAAGGTGACCAGTCATTCAATTAGTTTACAGCAACCAAACTGAGTGGTTGCTTATTTAGCCTAGGCCAAGGCCCTGGGTTCAGGCTAAATCTGCTTCCCCCGGCAGCTTACAAGTACATGGCACAGTTTCCCTTTGGGAATATATATCTTCCCAGATATAGAAAGAACCTTTGGCTGACAGCCCACAACTCACCATTTCCCGTTTGTGGAGAATCTAGAGTCCTAAACATGGCTTCTCCAGAAATATAGAAGAATCTCCATATTATATGCAAGACACTATTTTTTGTTCTTTCACCCTGCTTTATTGTAGATATATGACATTGTATACATTTATATATATATATATATATATATATATATATAATTTTGTGTATGTTTTAGTGATATAAAAGTCTTCCTGAGAACGAAGCAGGTTTGTCATTCCTTTTCCTTTTTGCCATTTCATCTGAAATATGGTATTATATCACATAATAATAGCCCATAATGGGGGAGGGAATACAAATGTGAGAATAAACCTTTCTACTATAGGTCTCCTGTTATATCTACAACAAATACCTTGCAGCTTCTTATTTTCCAGATTCTGCAGCACCTGTCTTTAAGAACACCGATGAACTTTCCAATTCCTTGAATTATTATCCTATTAGTCTATTGCCTCTTTTTGGCAAAATACTAGAAGCTCTAATCAACTTCAAAATGATTAAGCATCTCACTGCCTTCATTCAAGGAAATGAGAGAGAAGGAAGAGAGGAGAAAATGATGAAAAGGAGAATACCCATGACATTTGACAAAAAAACTAATACCAATAAAAAGATCACCGCTGATTATGTCATCAAACTTAGTATAAAGAACATATGAAGTGAAATAAGTGGCAGTTGATTTCCGAAACCACCTGAACAGTGGATTGAACAATTACCAAAAAGTTCATCTACAAACTAAAGAGTCGAGGTGCAGATGGTGAATATAGTATCAATCAACTAAGTGACAAATTAAATTTATTTGCATTAATCATGTATGTGGATAAATTCAAAAAATCCCAGTTCCAGACAAAAACAACTATTTGGTCACATTAATCAGTAAAGTTGAAGACTTACTAGTAAGTAATGGAAAGTTTTATTGTTTATGCATGAGCACCAACGTAACGACTATAGCAGTGTTCAATACTATAATTTCTCAACTCATAAATAATCAACTTCCAGTTACTGCACTAGCTAGCAGGTTTTGAAAAAGATGATCCACATCATGAAGTTTTAGGATAAATTAATAGACTTCAAACTAATCAAGTCAAGTTTCTGTGAAAGGGGAGAAAATCATCAAAATTATATAAATTAAACCATGAAGCATACAAATGCCATGCATAATGAAATAGCATTTATTATCAGGAGCTTTCTTGAAAAGAATTCTGAGGCAAGAGAAATTCCCATAGCTTTAAAAATTAAGGCCGACTTTGAGGAGATGCCTGTAGGCTATTGAACCCGTCAAAGACAGAACAGGGAGGGCAAAAGTCAGCAAAATGATAATCAAGAAGATGTGCAACATCCTTAGGATACCTACAAAAAGGTAAACATAGGTACCTTGATTATAAATTGTAAAACCGATTACAATCAACAGACCACCAGTCTATAATAATAAAAATAAATACAATTTCTGTCCATAAAACAGCTAATTCAAATGTATGCAAGGCCAGAATCATGATTGGAATAAAACATCACCTGACTGGAGTTTAGTATTTAAGAGTTGTTCACTGCTGTTAACGAATTGTTCATGCAAAAACATGGAGCATTTTGCTTTTCCGTTTCCACTTATTTTCATCCTAAAATTATACAAGCTATCATTTGGTTTGATTTTTGTTTTTTTTTTTAACTTTTTTTTTTTGCCTATTTATTTCAATATATTTTTTGAATTTGTGCATTTGTCTTTAGTAAGTTTTTAATTCATTTATATTTTTTTTCCTTTTTAAAAAAAAAGAAAACATGCAACCAAGCACTAAAATTTTTTGTGTCCTACAGTTTTCAAAGTTTGTTTTTTTTGGTGATGATTTTATTTTTTTTTCTATTTAAATATATTTTTTGAATTTGTATTTAGATACTTTAAATTAGGTAGCTCCAATAATTCACTAAAAATCAGTATAGCATAATGATAAAAGGTCCCAAACTTAATAAAAACAGTTTTATTGCCAAAATGTGTTTATGCCATTATTAAGAGGAAAGAAAGTTTTTTTTTTTGTTTTTTTTTTTTTTATTATTTTTAAAAATTTTCTAACATGTTCTAAATTGGGGTCAAATTTTTTTTTCTTTTGTCAACTTTGTACTACTTGTGGTAGTAATGGCCATTTTAGTGTAGCAGTTTCCAGGAGAAAAGGCATTAATTTGGAAATTCTTTAAGAAAAGAAAAAAAAAAAAATTTAAAATAATTGTCTGATTTTAATGAAATAAATTAATTTTTGAAATTTGGGAAAAAAAAAAAAAATGACTTATTACTTACGAAAAACAGGTAAGTATTTGTAAAAAAAAAAAAAAAAATTTATACTATTTTAAATAGGAAACAAAAACCAGTTATGTCAATTTTGGTGCACCATACTAAACCTGTCAACACATTTAGCTACCAAATTATCAATGGAGACACGAAAATAACAATACACCGAGGTCAAGAAATGTTTGTCTAGGAAATTTTATGCTACAAGTGATATACATTTCAGAACAGATTAATTTAACTTTAAATTTTGCTAATTTTACGAAAGTAACATTTCAGAAATGTATATTTTAGCAGGATTTTCAAAAGTTTTGCATAAGTTTCTCTAAAGTTAAAAATGGCCATTTCAATTGGTTTTTTGGAAGAATTGACTAAAAATCAAATTTCTATTTGAAATACTCCTACAGTATTTTTTTTCTGAAATTAGAAATTTTGGGAGGTACCTACTTTTATAATAACTTATATAAATGCAATTCATTTTTGTTTGGGTGTTTTTTTGTTTTTCATTTCATTGAATATTTATATTGCTTTGCGAGTCATACTTTGCTCCTTATCAGTTTTTATTTCAATTGAGAATACATTACCTTGAATTGAAACCTAATGCCGATATTGTTTCTTCATTCAATTTAGTATTAATTTCTCTGTAAAATCTATTTTAGTTGGTAATAAATTTTTTTTCTTTTGTCATTTCCAGACAAACAAAAGTGAACAACTTTTGATGAAATATGCCATGGAATCTGGACAACCAGTTCTCAGAGGCCATATTTTTCAAAAAATCTTTTGAACAAAATCCAGTGAAGACTGTTGAAAGATGGGCATCTTATGAGAATGCCAAAAGTGATTTTCCTGGAGTTTCATATGGCTAAGTAATGAAACTTCAGAGAATCTACAAATATAGGCATTATGGTATGGAGAATTACATTTTAGGTCCAAGAAGGCCAGAGTAGCATAGCCTATATTTCAGGCAAATTGCTAGCAACGCAGACTCTCCAAGCACCGGCGCTGGAATGACAAGGTGCATGTGTCAGATCGAGGTTGACAGCAAGTCCAATATGCAAATTCTCTGGCTCGGCAAGAACATATAAAAAGGCAAGTTCTTGTCGAGTAGACAGAAGAATTGTGCGTTAATCGTCCATTGCGTCATAAACCAGAATTCGTTGCGAGGGTGTTTCTAGTGTCTGTGCTACTGAATTACATCTTTTCTGCTACATATGGCAGAAATTTCTTAAAATTTGGAGAAACCTCTGCAAGAAAGTGCCTATTCAGATACTTCAGGAACCCCAATGGAGACACTAACAACAACAGTGGAGACCTCTTCACTTATTGAAGAAAATGAATTGAAAAGCAGAGTCATGACAAAAAAAAAAAAAAAAAAAAAAAAAAAAAAAATATATCCATGTTGAATCAGAAGGTGAAGAAATTAACAGTAATGTTACAGAAATTGAAAAAAAAAAAAAAAAAAAAAAAAAAAAAAAAAAAAAAAAATTAAAACAAAAAGTTCACACACTTGACATCCAGGAAGATCCATTATGTATGTTAAGTGGTGGCAAAAAAATGTTCCTGGGGTACTATCAAAAGTAGTGGCAATCATACAAGAACCGAAATATGATATAAAATCTGAATCAACAGTTGACAAAATGGTGAATGAAATTGCTTTATTTTTTCAGATGTAAAAACTAGTAATGCTATTCTTGCATCAGATAGGTGCAACTTTATTTTCGATGCTGCAACAAAAGATGGGATTCACGTTGTGTTATGATAACGCCATCATCTCATTAGTTGAGCATCTGCCTGGTGAGACTAGAGGTTTATAGAAAACATTTGCAAACGTATAAAAAAAACATGGCAGAGATATATTCGGCAGCATGTAGTATGACTGTTAGTGACAAAAATTTGATTTCCAAAATAAGCTGACTTGACCGTTTTCTTGCTTGAAAAAGAGTGGGGAGGGAGAATCTTATGGTTAAATTGTAATGTTCATCCACTGGAAGCAGTTTCTTCTAGAATTAAGGTACTGCATGCATGTGAACACAGAAGTTTTGATTCTAGTGAGCATGTAGCCTGGCAGGTGATTATATCACTGAATTCATTAAGATTCAGTGATAAATATCACCATGTAATGTAAATGAAGGAATTCAAAGGACAAGGTTTGCCATTGTCTGTGATTTCAAGATTCTTGGGCCAAAGACTACATGTTATTTTTAAATTAGCCAGAGTATCTTTCAAAATATATTAAATGATCTTTAAACTTACTAATTTTCTTCAAATAAATTTTGAAGAAAAAAAAAAAAAAAATTTTTTTAGAACATTTTTTAAATGGAAAATTTGACAAAAAAATGCTGATATCAATGTTTTTATCGATTTTGCTTACTAAAAAATGATTTTTAACTAAAATTTCTGACATGCTAATTAAAAATAAAATCTCAAAAATTTTGGTCTTAAAATAAACATTAAGTTTCAGGCCATTCTTGTTATGCTCTTTTTTTATAGATTTTATTGGGAGGTACGTATCATATACAGCACCAGATTTACATATGGTGCTAATATGGGTTGCAACACAGGCCTCCGAGGGTCCACTATATTTTTGGAGCCTGATAAATAAAAAAAAAAAATAAAAAAATAAATATATAGAACAGAGGAAATTTGTTTATTTTCAGATTTAGTAGGGGCTCCTTTGAAACAAATTTGAAAACGTGAGGCTCCTTTCAAACTAATTTGCAAGACATTCATTAAATCTGATTTGTCAAGATGTCAACTGTTTTGCTGTCATACAAGAAATATATAATTTCTTAGCATTAATAAAAAGATGGGCTATTTTAACTGGGACCCATTGTGCCCACAAGGCTTTCAGATAGGAAGCTCATAACAATGCAGTTTCTTCTACAAAGGCAAATTATGACCATATCTATGAAGCTATACACAAAATAGAGTCAAATGCAGAAGAAAAAGGAGACATCTAAAAGCTCAAAAACCTAATTAAAATTGATGAACTGGAGTTCTTGATTGTTAGACATAAGCCTTACAAGATCCAGAAATATCATTGGAAACAAGTGTAAATCTTTATTCTTCCTTGTATATATTTGTTAACTGTATCAAAATGCAATTTCAAAGATTTCAAAGTGATGCCACACCCAGAGACCCAGTGTAGTAGTAATAGCCATGCAGTAGTACCAACGGAGTTACTAAATTACTTCCCTTGAAGAGAAGTCTCAGAAAGTGTAGAGTAGTAAATGTTACACAGAATAAAAAAAAAAACAAAAAAAAAAAAAACAAACAAGCCTGCATTGTAGACCTCTCATATTTAGAATATTTCTTCTAATTCCTATATTCCCACAGACCCTGGCTACAAATTAGTATATACCTTACAATGATTACATTACACCCACATCTAGATTATAGAAGTGTGCGAGTATCACGCACAAACAAATACAAAAATACAAATCGCATACAACATATTGGTTAATTAATCAACACTACGTTATTATAGACAATTTACAAATCGCAGCAATGCAACAATTTTGTAATCGCTCTACTTTCATGTAATCAGTTTTGTGCACTTTTGGGAGAAACGGATCACAGAAGTCTCCCCAAAGCTTGCTGATTGGTCTATGCCAACCAATCAGATCATCTGCACGTAAATAATTCTTCCCGCACAGCGATCTGGAGCCTATAGTCACTTATTTAAGCAAGAATTTTCTAACCCTTTTTAGTGAGAATTCAGCTGCCAAACAAATCCACCACAGTTGAAAACATGCGCCAACCTTCTCACACACACCACTCACATGCTGAACATACCTTGTATATACTCACAATCTTTTCTTACACAACAAAAGCTTACAAGTACAAACATTACAAAGGACTCCTGAATATTCATTCTTCCAGTGAACTTGGAACACTAAAATAACAGTTAGAGAGACAACTCTTGATTTCAACCTTTTCTTAAATGCATGCTTTCTTTCACATCATTTGATATTATACATCTTGTTAAATACATATTTTATGTGTAACAATGTCTTTGGCTTATCCTTTTCTGTGTCAGCCCGGTTTCCTAAAGTTAAATTAATGTGGTGAAGTCTGCTACAGAAGTGTGACGAAAAGAATAAGGAGAAAAAAAAAACCATGCTGATAATTCTATTTCAGTAGTAGCCATATCAACAAGAGATTCAGTCAATGTGCAATCTTTTGATTCAATTAGTGTTGCTCTCAAAAGCAATTTTAACTCATATTGTTAAAACTTTCCTTATTTTAGTTAATGTAAACATTTCTGAAGATGGCCTGTGACAAGGTGTTGATAATCTTATCCAAGCTAATCCTGAAGATGGGAATGATTCAGTCCCAATAGAAGTGAAGCATCTTCATGTGTGTGGGAAACAAATTTCCTGATAAAGTATACACTTCTGCATCAAGATTTCTATCGAATTATTTTTAACGACACGATAAATTTAACATTTCCTATATTGAATCTGCTTTAAAACTTTAGACTGTTCTGGGGGAAAATCTTTTTCTCATCTAAAGACTAAAATGGCCATTTTGATCAACTCATGCAAAATCGGGAGTGATAAACTGTGAAATTTCTTTTAATGACTTAAAACTGCTGCAAACAAATCAAGAAAAATGTTAGTCTAAAATTCATTTCTTCTATATCTGTATATTTGTTTTGTCATTGTGGTACAAGTCATCTTTCATTAAATTATGATACAGTCCAAGAATCTGTTATTTTCTATCTAATCTCCAGGATTCATATTTACCAGCTTGGTACTCTCACCTGATGGAGACACAGTTTTTTGGTATTACTACAGGAGTTCAACATTTGCACCTTTTCTCTTCATCTGTGCTGAAAAAAGCCCCAGATAAGAACTGGCACCTTGGCTTCACTCCCACTCAAAAAAACAAACGACAGATGCTATCCAGCTAAAAAGATCACTGATGCTGATGACCTAATGATACTGGCTGACCATCTAAAAGACGCAACAACACTCCTTCACAACATCAAAAATATAGCCCAGGAGATATGTTAATGTGGGCAAAACTGAGTTTATCTGCCTAAATCAAGATAAATCAACAGGCATAAAAAGTCTGAATGGAGAAAACATCAAGTAGATGACTTCAAATACATGGGTCTATTATATATAAATAACACCAATATCAAGAAACACCCACCTCACCTGTGATAGCCATAACAATCTATTTATTCTGCACATATCCCAATAGTGGATATATTGGTGAATCTGGAAATAATTTTAGATTTCACTTCAACAATCAAACAACCCATACGTCAAAACAATCCTTATTCCCTCCATAGCTGAACACTAATCAATCAGGACACTCATTAGAAAACTGTAAATGTTCGATAGATTCCGTTTCAGTTCCACATACACACGCAGAAAAAAAAAAAAAAAAAAAAAAAAAAAAAGAAAGAAAAGAAAAATACTGGATTTTAAAATTAAATACATATAAACTAGGGTTAAATAAAGACTTAATTCTTAATTCATGTTAATTCAGTGATTTATCAATATAAGTGTAGTTGTGGACATGACTACATAGGTAGGACGTCCCAGCGTTTCGATTTAAGAATTAAGCAGCACTTACCCTCTAGGTTATTGAATCCGTCCACTAGAAATAGCCAATTAACTAACAGTTCTGGTTCCGCCATTGCTGAACATTTAATAAATAGAAGGGAATGTGTGGAAAATTTTAGTGGTGACCGATTTATTATTTTATCAAGGTCCCACTCCACTTTTCACCTTAAGGTACTGGAGTCCATGTATATTAGATCCCGTGGGTCTTTGTAAACAGAGGGAATGCTTGCTGGGTCTGAATATTATTGGACTCTAGTCTACTTTTATTTCATACAAATTTTTTTTTTTTTTTTTTTTTTTTTTTTTTTCCTTCTTTCCCCCTCATTTAATTCATTCGATAATTAAATGATTTACACGCTTTTAAATTCCCAGAATAGATACTTGATAAGTCCTGGGACGAAACCGGTTGTTCTATTTTGGCTTTTTTTAAAAAATGCCTTCCTTTTACTTATTCCTTTCTATTATAAAATTTTGTACCACAAAAAAACTTATTTAAATATCTAAAGCGAAGGTACAAATCTGAATTTATCCATAGTTTAGATAAATTATCACTCAAGGCACGTATAAGACGGCTAAAATTTCAATGTCAGTTTCTTCGAGCGTGTATTGACAAACAGGTATGTCCGTCCAATATCTTGTTTCGGATAAGGAATTTGGGACTGCATTCAAGCTTAAAAACTGAGAGAATTTTCATGGAGGATTCAATTAAAACTTTCTAAAAGAATCCTTTTTCTCAATTGTGTCTTTAAAAGTCTATGGAGAAACTGTATGACAACACTCTCCTACTTTGATTTAATTCGTTTTTCTTGGTTAGCTGGCTATTCTAACGATTGTGGAGTTAAAAAATTGTTTGCATCTATGCAGACAAAATTAACTTAATTCGTAAACGGTTTGGATGCAGCGATGAACCTACTGGAGAAGGAGTTATTTTCAATTATTCTTCTTATGAACTTTCTAATTTGGAGACTCGTATCTTGGCTCACGGTTTGGATTTTTGTGTTCCATTGTTAATGCCTGACCATGAGAAAATTTTCTCAGAGTTTGAGGTTTTATATGCACAAGTTTGTAGACTTGTCCCTCACTCTGCCAAGTCTCGGAGTGATTTTAAGGCCAAACTTAATAGTTATGCCCATTCCTATGCTGGTTCTTCGGTCTCTTCATTAGAGTCCAAATGGGGAGAACAACACCGCCGGGTAATAAAAAATTAAAAAAAATAATTATAACCTGGTTATAACTAAACCTGATAAGGGTGTTGGTGTTTTACTGGACTACTCTGAGTATGTTTCTAAGATGGATAATATACTCAGTGATACATCAAGTTTATAAAATTAGGTCCAGTTGAGACCCATGATCATACTGCCACAATTGAAACAATTTCAAAGGCAATTATTAAAGTGGGTCAAGAGTGGCTTACTCTCCTCTGAGATTTCAGAGTTAATTAGACCCACTGGGTCCATTCGTCCCAGTCTGTATGGGTTACCAAAAATCCATAAGGACGGAGTTCCCTTATGACCCATTCTGTCTATGATTGGGTCTTCCTAGCATAAAGTTGCTAGTTGGCTCTCAAATGTGCTACAACCAGTTTTGTCGTTCTTTAGTACATATTGTATTAAAGATTCCTTTTCCTTTGTAGAAAATATACGTAATTCGTCTACTAATGGTGGGTTCATGTGTTCGTTTGATATCTGCTCCCTGTTTACATGTGTTCCCCTGTTTTAGACTATTGAGATATGTTGCAATATTTTGTATCGTACCTTGTTGTCTCCTCCGGATTTTCCTGAGGGTATATTTGTTGAGCTTATGATGTTTGCCACCGCGTCTGTCGAATTTAGCTTTAATAATATTATGTATCGACAGATCGACGGGGTAGCTATGGGTTCGCCTTTGGGTCCAGCATTGGCCAATATCTTTGTCGGTTTTCATGAGGCTTTCTTATTTACTCCCATTTTTCGTCCTCATATGTATCATCGTTATGTTGATACTTTTTGCCTCTTTAATAATGAGGCGGAAGCTGACAAATTTCTCACCAAATTAAACTGTCCATCCTGCCATTAAGTTCACCATAGAGAAGGAGTCTAATTCTTGTCTTTCCTTTTTGGATGTTTTTGTCCATAAGATTGATAACAAGTTTGAGACTTCTGTATTTAGAAAGGCCACTCTCTCGAGACTTTACATGCATTGGGACTCTTTTTGTCCCAGACAGCGTAAGATTAATTTAATCAAGTCCTTAATGTACAGGGCACTTAGGTTGTGCTCAGAGGGTTTTCTCTGCAGTGAAATTGATTTTGTTAGAATGACATTATCAAAAAATGGATATCCTTTGGATGTTTTGGAATCTGTTATTCAGGATGTCATTAGTAAATTCCATAGGGAGAAGCCGCAATTAGCTGATAAATGTCCTGTTTATTTGAGTCTTCCCTATATTGGTACAGAGGGTGAGATCTTATCGAAACATATTTTACGTTTGATTAATAGCTGTTATTTTTAAGCAAAAGTTAGGATAATATTTGGTACCCGTTCTGCTTTTTCTTCCATTCGTAAGGATGTCCTACCTCTCCATCATGTTAATTCAGTGTTTTATCAATATAAGTGTAGTTGTGGACATGACTACATAGGTAGGACGTCCCAGCGTTTGGATTTAAGAATTAAGCAGCACTTACCCTCTAGGATATTGAATCCATCCACTAGAAATAGCCAATTAACTAACAGTTCTGGTTCCGCCATTGCCGAACATTTAATAAATGGAAGGGAATGTGTGGAAAATTTTAGTGGTGACCGATTTATTGTGTTGAGTTAGTCAGACTTTTCAGTCCTACCACTACGACTTCTAATTGTTTTCTTTGTGTGCGACAAACCTGTTTTTTGTGACCCACAAGGTTTTGCTTGACGAACTTTTTGAACAACTTCATACGACACACCAAGTCATTTTCTGTTAAGTCATTTTTTAAGTTTTAATTTTTTTATTCTTCTATATCTTTTGTTTGTTTTATTTTTGGGCTTCGGCCCGCATATTTTTTTTATTTTTAGTCCGGTTTGACAGTCTTACCGGACAACTGCTTTTTTATTTTTTCTCTTTATTTCTTTCTAGTTCTTTTTAAAAAAAATTAGTACAGTGTAAGAAAAAAAAAAAAAAAAAAAAAAAAGAAAAGAAAAAGAAAGTTGTTTTTTTTCGTTTTTATTTTATACCCACCTTTTATTAGCGACTTCGGTCCCATTCTTTCTTTTTGGTTTGACGAGTTTGTTTTTCTTTTAATTTATTTTCTTTAGCGGCTTCGGCCGCAAACCTTTTTTTTTTTTCTGGTTTTAAACCAGACTTTCTTTTCTTTTTTGCGTATTTGTTTTTGAATTTTTGGAAAAAAAGAAAGGAGTTTCTGTTTTTGTTTTCGGCTGCCTTTGGGCGCCATTTTTTTAATTTTTTTTCCTGTTTAATTTGTTAATATAGTTTGTCTTTTATTGTTCTTTTAATTTTCCCTTTGCATTTATTTTTAAAAAGTTTATTGTCCTTCTTTCTTTTAATTTACTGGTGCATTCAGGTTTTCCTTATTTGTTTAATTTCTTTTTTTTTTACCTTCCCCATACTCCTTTCCCTAAATCTGAGGATAAATTTAAAGACCCGCAGGTGGTAGTCTCCACTTTTCATTTCAACATGGCCGACGGTGCCAGTCGGTCAGATGTCAAAAAGGACCTTTTCGGGTCTGCTTTAGCAGCCGACCCGCCTGATAAATCTGCGAAAAAGCGGGCTGATGATAGCCCAAATGTAGAACGGCCTAGTAGCTCCAAGAAAGGAGAAACTAGAAAGAATGACGAGGTGCCAAAGGAGGCACAAAAGAAGACGGCCGAGGAATTGCCCTCATGCTGGAAGTCCCCACCAAGTTGTATTCTGAACATGGCGGATTTCTTGGATAAGGCGAAGGGGTACGCCCATTTTGTTAATAAGGATGGGTTCGTCGATATTGTCCAGGAACTCTATGTGTTCGCAAAAAGAATGTTGACCGTTTTTGTGGTCGATAAGAAAACTAAAAAGATTTGTCGCTCCACAAAAGACACCGTGATTAAATCACTTTTGTCCCTGGGGATAAAACCCCAAAGAGTAATTAAGGGTACAGGGTTCTTCATGTGGGACATTCTGCTACCCAACCCAGAACATTGCCTAGCCATGACAAAAAAAAAGAATTAATTACAAAAGACTTCATTTTAAGAACAGAGTATGAAGGCCGAAGGCGGACCAGGGTGGCCGTTTTCGAGGTTCCTCCTCAAATTTCAGGAGAGCTTCTGGCTGCATTTTTTATGCAGTTCGTCCAAATTTTAGGGGCTCTCTCCAACAATTTGAACAGGGGATGGACTTTTGATATTATGCTCGACCAGAAGACCTTCAAGTCCGTCCCCAACTGTTTGGAGTATGGCGACCGGAAAATGCCGGTCAGTGACCGGTAGAAGACCAACTTGCTGGAGGTGTGGAGAGACTGGTCACCATTCCTCCTCCTGCCCAGGAAAGAAGGCCGAGAAGATAAAATCCGTGGCGCCTGTAATGGGCCTAGCTGCGAGGTGGACCGGTGAGGAAAATCCCCCGGTTGGGCCTAGACCCACATTACCCCCGAAACCAACGCCTGCCACAAGTGTGGTTAAGGAGAAGGAGGAGGGGGAATGGCGCCTCGTAGTTAGGGGCAAGGGGAAGACCCAAACAGCGGTTCCTCAGTCCCAACATGACCCCGGGGATAATGTCACCTACAGCCCCATTCCCTCTACCAGCTCTGAGGGCGACGCCTCTGCGTCTTATGCCAAAACAGCTACAGCAGCCCAGAAACTAAATGAGCCCAGCGGGGAAAAAATTTTAGATTTAAAAAAGCTAAAGGATAAATTGGAGGCTAAGCGGGGTAAAAACCAAAAATCGCTGGGAGCACCGGGCCCCCTATCCTCTGCCCCGTCTTCCCCTCCTTCATCGAAATCAAAATTCACCAAGCCACCTCCGCCCAAATCTCTGTCAAACTGTCAAAACACAGCATTCACCTAAACCTTCCCCAGTGAGGACACCTACTGGTTGGACTCCAACTACACCTAACATCACACCTATGGCAACACCGATTCAGTCACCTCATAAAAAAAAGGGGCAGAAGTCCAGAGTCACAAACTGTGACCGACAAAAAAAAAAAAAAAATTCCAAACCACCTTATCTCCCAGGGGAAGACGTCTGCCGCGTATCCCAGGACCAGGCAGAAAGGGTGTTCGGGCAGACGCGAAACCCGAAGGATCTGAAAGTTCTGTGGAACTAAGCAAATAAATGGCGTGGACATCGAAAATCCGGATAATTTTCCCCCTGCTCAGAGAATTCTGACGGTGATTCGAACTGGCCCGGGTACGCGGGAGATTTGGGGCATGATAGAGGAGGCCCAGTCATTGCTCAAAATGGTGCCCCCAGCTGCCTATCTTCTAGACCCTGAATCTAATGATGCGAATCAAAAACTTAAAGGGTGGGTCCTCGGTTTCGTTCACCCATCCCTTTATAGGGCTCTGAAATTAACTTACCCTTCGGACATCGGCGGCTTGTCTCAGGATGATTCCGTCGAAAGTGAGATGGCTTCTGGATCTATGGGACGAGCTGTCGGTGTCCTCACCCCAGCCATGTTCTATCCTGAAGGACAACCCTAATCAGCTTCACAATGGCTCTCTGGTTAGCCAGTTTAAGTGTCCAGGGCCTGAGGTCCGAGTCTCGCAGGGCGAGGCTCACTCGTGACCTTCAGCGCCTTGGGGTGAATGCATGTTGTATACAAGAGACCAGTTTTTCTTCTCATGATCGTGAGGACATACTGTCTAAGGGGTTCGCCCTTTATTCAGCCTGTTTTGATGGTCGTTCGAGGGGTGTCTCTTGGCTAGTGAGCAAGTCTTTGAAGGCTGCTTGTACCCTTGTCTTCACGGATCCGGCGGGCAGACTTTGCGCGCTGGATGTTACCATAAAGGATAAGGTTCTACGTCTCATTGGGGTTTATGCGCCCAATACCCATTCCGAGCGGCCTGCTTTATTTCAACAGATCGCGCCGTTCTTGACGACGTCTCGTCGGGTAGTCTTAGCGGGGGATTGGAATGCCGTCCTTGACCCCGATATAGATCGTATAGGGCATAAACAAGGTACTAACAACCCGGATGTGAAACCATTTCGGGACTTTATCGATGAGTTTGATCTTGTCGATAAGTTCCGGAATGAACACCCTCGGGAGGTAGCATGGACTTGGACAACTAGTGGCAACTCGACTCCTGGGACGCTTGCAAGCTACCTGGACTGAGTCTTAGTTAGGAGAGTCGATGTAGGGCTCTTAGGGTGTCCAAGTTTCCATTATATAGTTTATATGGATCATAGGCTTGTCCGGGTCCGTGTAAACTTAGATAAGCCTAAGGTTAGATTGGCTGGTTACTGGAAATTGAACTGTTCACTTTTTGGTGATCAGGGTTTCCGGGACCAGCTGTTACTAACCATCCAAAGGGAATTGACAGGAGCGGTTGTGGGAAATGCCTGGTGGGGAATTTAAAATCTAAAATTCGATCGTTTGCTGCTGATTTTAGTCGTCGACTCAATCTAGATAGATTAGCGGCACAAACTGCTTTAGAAGATAGTCGATCGGGCTGTGAAATCCCGTGTTAATGGGGACATAGCTTTAGCTAAGGCAGAGTTGTCCTCCTTGCTTATCAAGAAGGATCAAGCTCTGGTAGTTAGGGCTAGGTTAAAAAGAATGTCTTCTGAGGCAACGAATATGGCCGCTGAACTGCGTGCAGAGGAGAATCGAAGCGTGTCTAGGCAACATATAGCGTGCGTCACGTTGCCGGATAAGCGGACTGTGACTACAAACGCGGGCATATGTGAGGTCTTTCGGGACTACTTTCAGGATCTTTTCACCAGGGAGCCCGGTCTGAGCTCTGCTCAGTTCGACGCCTATTTAGCTGACTTTCCCTGCCTCTTGGCAGCTGAAGCGGCTAGGTGCGAGGGTCCCATTACAGAGTCAGAGATCTGGGAAGCGCTGAAGCAGGTTGCCCTGGATAAGTCTCCAGGATTAGATGGTCTTCCCTACGAAGTTTACTTGAGGTTGTCGCACGTTTTTGTTCCTTTGCTGGAGCTGATTTTCAACCACTGGATGAAGCAGGGATCTTTACCCAAACGCTTCACCAGGGGTGTGATCAAGTTGCTGCCTAAGGACTAGAACGGTGGGGATGGGTTAGGGAACTTTCGCCCTTTAACAATGTTAAATACGGACTTAAAGATTTTGGCAAAGATCTTAGCCAACCGTTTGCAGCTTATCCTGTCTAGTCTGATTGGCCCTGAACAGACTTGTGCTGTGAAGGGTAGGACTATTCAGGATAATCTTCATATGGTACGCTTGATCTTAGAACAAGTCGACAGTGAAGCCGCGCTGATCAATTTAGATCAATCCAAGGCCTTTGATAGGGTTGACCATCGATTTTTGGAGGCTGTCCTTTCGGCGGCCGGTTTCAGAGATGAATTTCGCTCCTGGATCCGACTTTTGTATGCGACCCCCGGTGCACTGGTGGAAGTGAATGGGGGTAAGAATGAAGCCTTTCGTATTGTCTCTCTCCATTCGTCAAGGTTGTCCGCTCTCGCCTCTGCTTTACGTTCTTGTGTTGGAACCATTCCTTTGCAAGTTAAAGGCGAATCCGGTCCTGCGCGGAATTTCCCTGTCTGGGGCTTCCACCTCAGCCAGGTATTCTGCCTATGCTGACGACGTTTCGGTTCTTGTGTCGAGCAGAGCCGAGATTGACGAAGTCAGCAAAGAGATCAGTGGGTATGAGATGGTGACAGGGGCCAAGATCAACCGCGATAAGTCTGTGGGCTTGTGGTTGGGTGCGTGGAAGGGAGTTTCTTCCCGGACCTTTCCTCTGGACGGATGGGCCGATCAAGATACTCGGCGTCTGGTTCGGTCCTGATCTCCAGTTGGAAATGAATTGGTCGGAGGCGCAAGGGAAGGCCGAGATCGCGGTTAAGTTGTGGTCTCGGAGGCTTTCCCTGAAGGGAAGGGCAGAGGTATGTGTGTCACACATATATCCGATCCTCCTTTACCGACTGTGCTTCCACTCCCGTATGCCAGACTAATGTCATTAGTCCGGACCTTGTTCTCTTGTGGAGAGACAAGGCCCCTTTGGTATCTCGCGAGATCTGTTGCCTTCATCCCTCTGAGGGCGGTCTGGGTATGCCTAGCATTGAGATTCGTCAATATATGCTTCACATTACCTTTCTAGACAGAATGTGTCGCGGATTGGATGAGGTGGGCACCTTTTGGAAAGAAGATGTCCGAAAACATTTCCCATCCCTGAGAAGTGTGCACTCGTGTGAGGAGGAGGCCGGCCGTAGACCTCGTGCCGAGTGCTCCTTCTACCGTGAATGTTGTAGTGCTTTGAAGCTCCTCTTACGGACGACGGATGGCCTCTCCGACGCCCAGGCGTTGTCTCGTAAGGCATTGTATCAATTGTTAGTTAGGGGGTCCGTTCAAGATTGATCTGATCGACGAGCTCGGTCTTACGAAGCAGGAGGCTCACTCGATATGGGCTTGGGCGCCTGGGTTGAAATGTCTCAATAATGATGAGGCATCACTCACCTGGCTGATGATTCGTGGGGCCCTCTGGGTCGACAAAAGACTTTGTTCAGCAGGCTTGGAGAAATATCCAAACTGTCGTCGCTGTACTGGGGAAGTCGAGACCATTGGTCACACCTTTTTTCGGTGCAAGACGGTAGTGCAAGTTTGTTGAAGGCCTCATGGTTCGCATGCTGCAGGGAAAGTTTTTTGTCTTGGAAGCCAGTTCTGTTTGTAGCAATGTGGTGCCGCAATTGACGAAGGATGAACACTATGTGTTCTGTTGCTTACTAGGGATTATGAGAGTCGTGATTTGGACAACGCGTCAGAAGGGATTCCATGAGGGCGAGAAGTTCACCTCTTCCCAACTGATCTTGTTCTTTAAGCATCAGCTTAAAGTCAAGACTAGGACAGAAAGGCGGCGGCTCCCTTCATCAGAATTTGGCAAAAGGTGGGTGAATCTTGCGCAAATGTGTAGAGTGAAAGGGGCTGACCTAGAGTGGCATTTCGATGTCGGTTAGGTACAGAATTTTGTCCTAACAGGGTTGAACATAGGCAACCCACCCAGATATTAGGTTAGACTAGGCTTTATATTTTTTGATTTTTTGAGTTTTTTCCGTTTTCTTGTAACTTAGCTAGGGTATGCATGCGCATTGGTCCCTTTTATTTCTGTCCCTATTTTTCTTTTGTTTAATTCCCCCATCCCCTCCCTCGTTAGGTGGTCAGTGACATCAGTTCTCTGGGTGGATGCGGGGCGCCTTTCGTTTTGTGTGTGTGATTTTTGTATTTGTTGTTGTGTATGAATGTGTGTGTGTGTATGTGTGAATGCTTGGAGGAATGAATGTTTTTTTCTTATTTTTCTTAGTCCCGCATTGATTTCGTCTAGTTAACTGATGTTTCTGCCACATTTATGGTTTGTGGGGGGTTTTATTACTAACACAGTTTTGTTTAGTTTTATTGTAAATATTTGAAGTCATAGTCATTTGGGGTTCCTTTTTAAAAGTTATTTTATGACCCTCCCCCCACGAACAATATCTGTACATAAGGGGACTAGTTAGGACTTCATAGAGAATCTGAGGCATTATGGTGTACGCAGTAAGAAAGGTAGGAGTGAATGTGGTGTTTTGGTGATTGGTTTATTGTTGGCTTGATTGGGTCAGTGTCTGCGACTAGCTATGTTTAGAATTAAGACCGATGAAGACCGTCCTTCCCCATCCCCCTTTTAGGCCTTGTGCCAAATTTTGTATATACATACAAATAAATATTGTGGTGACCGATTTATTATTTTATCAAGGTCCCACTCCACTTTTCACCTTAAGGTACTGGAGTCCATGTATATTAGATCCCGTGGGTCTTCCCTTTGTAAACAGAGGGAATGCTTGCTGGGTCTGAATATCATTGGACTCTAGTCTACTTTTATTTCATACAAATTTTTTTTTTTTTCTTTTCCTTCTTTCCCCTTCATTTAATTCATTCGATAATTAAATGATTTACACACTTTTAAATTCCCAGAATAGATACTTGATAAGTCCTGGGACGAAACCGGTCGTTCTATTTTGGCTTTTTTTAAAAAATGCCTTTCTTTTACTTATTCCTTTCTTATTTATATATATATATATATATATATATATATATATATACACACACACAAACATACATTTTAATTTGCAACTTTTTAGTTTTATATATAATTTTAACTGTCCCTCACTAATTATATACACAAGATTTCCCCTCCCCTCATAAGTATATATACTTGTTATTGATTTTAGCGCGTTTTCCCCTCCTTTTTTGCTCTTCATTTTCATTACCATTAATAAATTCCTTGTTTTTAAAACAGTATACAAATTTTGTACCTCTAAGCATTTGTTTATATATTTAAGGAAGCGGTACTCACATGAACAAATTAAACAATTGAATAGTCTATCACGAATAAGGAGCAAAATTAGATTTATTAAGACTATCCATTTCTTTTCTATGTTCCCCGCATAGCACCACTCTTTATTTTTAAATGAATTTCCCATTCGAAGGTAAGACTTTGAGCAGGCACTTATTCAGGACAAAATTAATAAGTTGTTGATTTTATATTCATTCTAGACATGGGTGTTTATTTAAAATTAAGTTTTTTGTCCTTTGACTTTTTCATTTCTGCAAATACTTGGCTAATGGTGATGAATTTGCCAAATGACATGTTCACTTGAAATTTGAGAAACAGCTTGCCTTGCTTATTCATTCCAGATTTGGATGTGACTCAAGTATTGAAGATAAGCATTCTTTCAACTACTCGAGTATCCACCTTTCGAAGAATGAAAGGTGTGGTTTTGTCAAGGGAGGTTAGAATTTTGTATTCCTCCAATTAAGATTGATAAAGAGGAGACACTGACAGCATTTGAGGTGTCATTTTCCCAACTTGTACACCATGTTCCCTGCTCACTGGATCATGTTATGATGAAGTCCAGGTTAAAGGACTTGGCTTATCGTTATTGCAACACCTCTGTTGACTCGCTTGATTTTGTTTGGTCACAAACTCATTTTAAGACTTAGGTCTTTAAAATCTAATGACATTTATATCTGTAAACCAGATACGGGTGCTGGTGTAGTTTTACTGGGTCGAGTAGATTACATTCAAAAGATGTTGATTAATTTGAATGATCCAGAAAAGTTTCTAAAAATTGGTCCTGTAGAAACTTGTGATAACACATATAGAAACGAAATCAAAATCTAGAAACGTCTTATGTTTGTTTAGAAAAGGTTACTTTTCTAAGGAGATTTATGATATTAGACCTTCTGGTTCTCTTAGACTGAGGCTTTATGGTCTTCCTAAAATTCATAAGAATGACGTTCCATTGAGACCCATAATATCAATGATTGGTTCAGCCCAACATTCTTTGGCTCAATGGCTTTTTCATGTCATACAACCGGTTCGAACATTTTATACTAAATATTGTATATCTGATTCGTTCTCATTTGTTGAACGTTTACAGGCCATACAGCTTTGCCCTGATACTGATTTTATGTGCTCATTTGATGTGTTCAGTCTGTTTACTAAGATACCATTAAGGGAGACTTAATATTTGTGCAGATTTGTTATATGAAGGTGACATTACTCCACCTCCTTTTCCTAAGGATGTATTTATTGAACTTATGACACTTTGTTCTGTGGAGTTTAGCTTTGATAATGTCATGTATAGCCAAGTGGATGGGGTCCTGATGGGTAATCCACTTGGCCCTGCATTGGCTGATATTTTTGTGGGCTACTTACAAGTCATTGCTCTTTGGCAAAGTGTCTAAACCTTTTATTTATTTCAGGTACGTTGATGACACTTGCTACTTTTTCAAATGAAAGTGAAGCCGTAAACTTTTTTAATAGGCTTAACTCCTTACACAAGGCTTTGTCCTTCACTATGGAAGTGGAGAAGGACAATTGTTTGCTTTTTTGGACATTGTCGAGCGCAGCAGAGGAGGTTTTCTTACAAGTATTTATTGTAAACCTACCTTTACTGGACTGTATATGAATTGGTGTGCATTTGCACCTACATCAAGGAAAATTAATGTTATTAAAACCTTGGTGTACAGGGCGCTCAAAATTTGTTCTACTAGACTGGACTCAGAATGAGAATATTAGAGAGATTTTCCCTAGTAATGGCTATCCGGAAGCCCTTA